>OY748289.1:23294791-23992789 GCA_963556515.1 Nudaria mundana | reverse complement strand
CCTAGGATAGGTAACACGCTACACACACTCGTCACTCGACACTACACAACACTCGGCGGACGCGTCGTGGAAGCACGCGCTGTCGCCGCGGGAGAGCTACGACGACTGGGTCATACACGCCGACGAGATACTCATCGGACCTAGGATAGGTAACACGCTACACACACTCGTCACTCGACACTACACAACACTCGGCGGACGAGTCGTGGAAGCACGCGCTGTCGCCGCGGGAGAGCTACGACGACTGGGTCATACACGCCGACGAGATACTCATCGGACCTAGGATAGGTAACACGCTACACACACTCGTCACTCGACACTACACAACACTCGGCGGACGAGTCGTGGAAGCACGCGCAGTCGCCGCGGGAGAGCTACGACGACTGGGTCATACACGCCGACGAGATACTCATCGGACCTAGGATAGGTAACACGCTACACACACTCGTCACTCGACACTACACAACACTCGGCGGACGAGTCGTGGAAGCACGCGCTGTCGCCGCGGGAGAGCTACGACGACTGGGTCATACACGCCGACGAGATACTCATCGGACCTAGGATAGGTAACACGCTACACACACTCGTCACTCGACACTACACAACAGTAGTGAGTTATTGGGCATTCTACCCCACCTTAGTTCCATCGGTTATCTTCGATAACCTCAGTCACGGTGGGGTAGAATGCCCAATAACTCTGTGGGGTAGAATGCCCAATAACTCTTTGTAAAATAATTTACCTAAGCCAACGTTCCACATTTTAATGCCGTTCAATACACTACCGTTCCGTCAATGGTTAACCAATTTCACTTGCTAGATGATTGCTTTCGTACAGCAAACTAACCCGATGCATGTTTGTTAACATGAACACGTTAAGATCACATTTTTAAAATAGATAAAGGTGGGACAGAATGCCCAATATCACTTTGGATTGGGAAATAACGTAACTAAACGAATATTCCACATTAATATCATTTGAGCACGCTGTCCCACTGTTCGTACGTTCGCTGAAGCTCCTTACTACTACTTGTAGTTATAAATATTTATGTTATAAATTCATCTTTTCATTACGAGTCCATCAGTATTACATAGCAAACATGAAATTCGTTAAACAAACACAATCGTTACAGGTCAATACAATCTGTGACGATTTGACAAAAAACAAGTTACGCCATGGAGAATTATTACCGAATACAGTACGTTGCATCATTTGCGGACCATCAAATTGTGGAAAAACTAACTTATTAATTGGTCTTCTATTGCATGAAAATGGATTGACATTTCAGAATGTTTATGTATATTCTAAAACTCTCCATCAACCAAAGTACATCTTTTTAGAAAAAGTTTTACAACGAGTACCAGGTATCACTCTCCAGAAATACCAAGCAAATGATGACGTTTTGAAGGTTACAGATGCGAAACCTAATTCTGTGATTATTTTTGACGATGTAGCATGTGAAAATCAAAGTAATATGCGTGATTATTTTGCAATGGGAAGACATAAATTGATTGACAGTTTTTATTTAAATCAAACTTATACCAAAATACCTAAACAACTTGTAAGAGATAATGCTAACTTAATTGTGCTTTTTAAGCAAGATGAAGTTAACTTGAAACATGTTTACGAAGAACATGTTAACACCGATATGACATGGTTGAAATTTCGAGAAATGTGTTCCCTAATATGGAAAGAGCCTTTTGATTATGTGGTAATTAATAAAGATTGTTCGAAAAACAACGGTTGCTATAGAAAAACGTTTGACACTTTTGTATTATTAGATGAAATTTGAATATTTAAGTAGACTGCAGTCACGTTATTGTTATTCTTTAATTGGTTCTTATCCGATTACCACCTATTTTACATAATGGATAAATCATTGAAAAAACAAATTGTTGATGCGACACAAGCTGTCAGGAAAAAAATACGTAAAATGAAGGATTTAGAAGATAATAATAGACATGCTCTTGATACAGTTTTTAAGCCTGTTACAGAATCTCTCAATTTAATAGCCAACACTAATAACCACTTAGCTCTAACAAAAAAGGAGGAAAAAGGAGAACCCCAAGAACCACAAGACCAAGATATGAAAGAAACAGATGAAAGCAGTAATGATAGTAACGAATCGGAACCCTCATCAGACTCTTCATTTCAGTCATTAGTCGATACTAATCCAGATGTATCATCTTGGTCATTATCTTCACAAGTACTATCGGATGTACCATTTGGTATAAGAAATAACCGTGGACAGTTAATGTTAGGTTCCTCTGGCATAACGATTGGAGATCAAGTTATTACTGTAGCCGGACACAAGTACGAAAGTACACCTGGGTTGCGAGAGTTACTGTTAAAAAGAGACATTGATCTGAGCTTGGTTAATGACTATGACAAGCAAAATTATAAGGCAATGTTACTTGTAACGAATGCACATCGTCGTGATTTCGATTCAAAAAAACCAATTAAAAGTAATAAAGGACAAAAATATTTGCAAGTTATTAAACCACTTTTCGAACAAGAAAGTAAAAGTCCAAGTTGTAGACAGAAAGTAGGAAAAGGATTACCTTTAACAAAAATATGGAAAAAAAATACAGATTTTGTATATTGGGATGATCCCAATGAATTGGTTGATAGATTAAAATTATTAATTGCTTCTCGAGATGCTGGTAACACAGGAATAGACAATGAAATAATATCTATCATTGAAGAACTACGTGAAAGCAAAATCATCAAATAAATAAATCTACTAATATTATATGTGTATCATTTTACTATATACCGTTCAACATAATACACCTTTAATATGAATGTAGACAAATTTGGTCATTATATTCATAAGCGAATGCGTATATCGGAAATACTGGATTTTAATGATAACGCATTAATAAAATCTGATCGTGGAGATTATGACTTGAAGACATCGAGGTTAAAAGGTGTCAAACCTCCTCAAGACGCAGATGATGCAGTAAATAAAACATATGTAGATGAATTGAAAGGTGTACTAATGAATGACTTACAAAAATTGCAAAGTTCTATTCCAAATAGTGTTCAAAACCACATAGAGAAAGCTTTAAAAACAATAATGTCTGAGATAGTGACTCATTTGGAAAACAAATTTTACACAAGAAACGCAGTTGATAGACTAATTCAAGACGCAATTCAATCTATATTAAAAGATCGAAAAACATAGACCTTAAAGTTTATCAAAATGGCGAAACAACAAATCGTCAATGAAATACATAAAGCAGCACGAAAAAATTTTCCTCGACGATCTGTAATTTTAAAAGGTATTGATGATTTGTGGCAAGCAGATTTAGTTGATATGCAAAACCTAAAAACCTTTAATAAAGGATATAACTATATTTTAATAGTTATTGACTGCTTCTCAAAGTACGTTTGGGTGGAACCACTAAAAACTAAATCCAAACATGATGTCTCTCATGCATTTGAAAAATTACTTTCTACTAATCATAGGATACCAACTCATCTGCAAACTGATAGGGGTACTGAGTTCTATAATTCTACATTTCAAAAGCTTTTACAGAACTATAATATTAATCACTACTCAACATTTTCAACCAAAAAGGCTTCAATTGTTGAACGAGTTATTAAAACGCTTAAAAATAAATTGTACAAATACTTTAGCTTGAACGGACACTATAAGTGGATAGATGGTGGCTTGAACGATGTTATGAAGACATATAACAACACAAAACATCGTATTATTAAATTTGCACCTGTTAATGTCAATAAGTTTAATGAAACGGACATTAAAAATAATATTGCAAATTCCATGATAAAGGTAACCCAAAAATGTCGTCCTAAGTTTATAATTGGTGACAAAGTTCGAATTAGTAAGTACAAACATATATTTGAGAAAGGATACACTCCTAACTGGTCAACAGAATTATTTACTATAAAAAAGATAAATAACACTGTACCAATAACATATCGCATCGAAGATAATCAAAAACAAGTCATATTAGGAACTTTTTACGAACAAGAGCTTCAAAAGTCGTCCTGCCCTGGTGTCTATTTGATAGAAAAGGTATTAAAAAAGAAAGGAAACAAACTGTTTGTAAAATGGTTGGGTTTAAATAACAAAGAGAACAGTTGGATTGATAAGACTGCAATAGTGGAATAAGTTAATTATATAAGTGATATATAATTTTAAAGTTTATTCATTATTCTTTAGACGATGCAAGGTGGTGGACTAATAAACAGTATCATTAATCATTTACCATTCGAACTTCACATACCCGGTTATAACTATTGTGGACCAGGAACAAAGCTTTCAAAACGATTACTACGTGGTGATAAAGGTGTAAACAAGTTAGACGAAGCTTGTATGCATCACGATATCGCATACGCAAACTACATAGACTTGCCTAACCGTCAAAAAGCCGACTTACGTCTTATAGATATGACTAAACAAAGACTTAAAGCAAAAGATGCTCGAACAGGGGAAAAGATTAGTTCGTGGATAGTAAACAAAATTATGAAAGCTAAATTGAAGTCTGGTGCTGGTGTTAAGACCTTTAATAACTTTGTTAGGAAAATAAAAAGAAAAATCAAAAAACTCTCGCCTAAAGATAATAAGTCACTAATAAATATAGCTTATATGGTTGCTAGAAAATTAGTTCCATGCATTCCAAAAGTTCGCGTACCTCGAATGATACCTATACCAAAAACTGGAGGCATTCTACCTTTAATCCCAATTTTTGCTGGTTTGTCTGCTTTAGGAGCATTAGCTGGTGGTGCAGCTGGTATTGCTAAAACAGTGAATGATTATAAAGACGGTCAGAAAAAATTACAAGAAACTGAACGTCATAATAAAACTATGGAGGCTATAGCAATAGGTAAAGGTTTATACATTAAACCACATAAGCAAGGTCAGGGATTGTTTATAAAACCATCAAAAAACTAATTGATCAGCTACCTAATCGCGCTTTAACTAATATCGATATTCAGAAGTATGCCTATTGTATTCCTTACTTTCGGGGAGTTTACATGAAGGATCAGTTACCAAAAACACCTAAACGAATTGAATGTGGTATAGTTAACCTAGATAATTCAAAAAATGATGGAACGCATTGGGTAGCTTATGTTAAAATAAATAATTATTGTGAATATTTTGATAGCTTTGGCGATTTAAAACCGCCAAGAGAATTAATCCTATATTTTAAGAACTGTGATGTTTATTATAACTTTAGTAGATATCAACAATTTAACACAATAATTTGTGGACATTTGTGTTTAAGATATTTGCAATGTTTTTGGAATAAATACTATAAATTTTATATCATTCTTTCATTTCCATCATTTGCAAGATGTCACTCACCTTATCGATAACTGGAAACTCATCGGTATTATCTACCTATTATCCAAGCACGCTGCCATTAGTTGGGGAGTATGAATGTGCATTATTACATTTCTCTACATATAATTCTATTCCAAATTTTGATAATACAAATAATAAATTATATTATGGTTCTAAAAATGTTATCGAGATACCTGAAGGAACTTATGAATTACAAGATATTAGCGACTATTTAAAAACTGAGATAAAAGATGCATCCATAAAACTCAATTGTAATAACAACACCTTAAAAACTATGTTATTTTGTACATCAACTATAGATTTTACTAAAGAAGGTACATTTGGAAGTTTATTGGGATTTAAAAAACAGATCTTAGAAGCAAATAAATATCATGTATCAGAGTTTCCAGTTAACATTTTGCCTACGACTGTCATAAGGATTGAATGTGACATAGTTAGCGGTTCCTATATAAACGGCCAATCCAGTCACATCTTACACGAATTTGCACTTAATGTTCCACCTGGATACAGGATTATAGAAATTCCAAAAAACGCAATCTACTTTCCAATAAACCAAACCAATATAAGCTGCATACAGATAAGGCTGTTAGATATAAATAATAACTTAATAAATTTGCGAGGTGAAGAAGTGCAGTTGTATCTACATATCAGAAGAAAACATGATAGATTATAATAAATATGTGGTTCATTCAACTAAACATAACAGTCCTACTCAAACTATCAAACCAATAAGAGCTCGATCCAAAAAGGTCATAAAATTGAACAACAATAATAAAGCTTTTCTTAAAGCGATTGGTTTGTTAAAATGAATATACTAGATGTTTTATCCGCTCCTGCATACAACAACTCTGTGGAAGGAATTGAATTTCACTCTTACAAGCCTTACGTAACAAGTTTCAATAGAAGCGATGAAATCAGGATACCTATTAATCAACAAGACTTGTATATATTACCATCAGCAAGCACTTTGTTTTTGGAAGGAACTATTATTGTAAACAAGGCTGAAAATTCTAAAGAGAGAGTCAGTAGCGTTCATTTCACAAACAATAGTTTACTTTACTTGTTTCAAGATATAAGGTATGAGATAAATGGAGTGGAAATAGATAAAATAAAAAACGCTGGTATAACTACCACAATGAAATCATTAATATCAATGAACGAAAACGAGGCTAAAGTATCTAATGCTTGGGGTTGGAATATCGATGGTATAAATAGTACAAATGGGGGTAGCTTTTCTGCTTCCATACCCCTCTGTAACATTCTTGGTTTTGCAGAAGATTTCAAGAAAGTAGTGATAAACAGCAAACATGAATTAATATTGTTACGAAGTAATACTAATCTGAACGCCCTAAAACTTAGCGCTGGTGAGACGGTAGAAGATATTATTATAAATAAAATAATATGGCGAGTACCACATGTCAAAGTATCCGATAGAGAAAAAATAAATATGTTAAAACTGTTAGAAAAAGACCGATCACTCCAGATGATATTCAGGAATTGGGATTTATATGAATATCCGGCTTTACCAAAAACTACTAAACATACTTGGTCCATAAAAACATCATCGCAAATAGAGAAACCAAGATTTGTTATTATTGGTCTGCAAACAAATAGAAAAAATAATCCTAAATTGGATATGTCTCAGTTTGATCACTGTGACGTTCGTGATGTTAGAGTATACCTAAATTCAACCTACTTCCCTTATGAAAATTTAAATTCAAGTTTCTCGAATAACAGAATTGCGTTAATATATGAACAATACACCAGATTTCAACACTCATATTACGGAGGTCGTCGTGGTGAACCGTTATTAAGTGAGAAACAATTTAAAAATATTGCTCCGTTATTTGTCGTAGATTGTTCTAGACAACCAGATAATCTTAAGTCGGGTCCTGTTGTGGATGTCAGAGTGGAAATTGAAAGTGACATTGATATACCAGATCAAACTTCGGCATATTGTCTTATATTGAACGACTGTATAATTGAGTATAAACCATTAAGCAGCACTGTGAGAAAATTATCATGAACCCGAATACGATTATAGTGGATGTCCAGGGCTTTAAAGACACTTGTAATAACTTTATAGTCAAGGAATTAGCTCTGGCCACTCGTGTTTATACCCAAACGTTCTTAATAAAGCCTCCATACTTATTTAAATACTTAACTACGGATGAAAAAAAACAAGTTACGTGGTTGGAGAGAAACAGAGGGATTTACTGGAATGAAGGTTATATCGACTATAGAGAATTTCGACGTATAATTGTTCCTTATCTAGAAAATAAAGAAATTATTGTGAAGGGCTTAGAAAAAGTTAAGTGGATTCAAGATCTTTGTATGAATTGTATTTGTATAGATCTTGGTGAAGACAAGTGTCCAAATTTATCACTGTTGCATAACAAATATTCAAATATTGAAACCAGTTTTAATTGTATTAATCATATTAAACAATGTGCACTTAAAAATGTTTTATGTATAAAGAACTATTTAATAGAGCAAGAAAGGTAATATGTCTTCCTATACGCAGTTTTAATAAATAAAACAATTTTTTAAAGTAAATGGTTTTTTATTTTTTAACACACATTTTTAATATTTATAATTTTTTAACATATATTTTCATAGTAAATAAATTTTTTATAAAATCTAAATATGTCATCACTAGTTTACACATTTTTTACACAGTTTACACAGTTTACATTAATAAATTATTACCTGATTAAAAAATATGATATGAGTAGCCACACAATTATTACCTATGGTTTTTATTTTTTAACACACAACTTAATATTGAAATTTTTTTAACACATATTTTCACAGTAAATAAAATTTTAATAAAATCTAAATATGTCATCACTTTATCTACTAGTTACATTAATGAATTATTACCTAATTAAAAAATGTGATATGAGTAGCCACACAATTTTTTGGAAATATTGTGAATTAATTTTTCAGCTTGATCCGATATCTCATCTACCGTATCTTGTACAATATACTGTGCAGTGATTATGTCCTTACCTTCATCTTCGTCGTCCATTGACTCACTGAGTTCCTTGATCGTAATTTTTATTAAACGTCGTCCTTTTCTTCTTTCACTGTTAATAATATAGGAATTCAATGCACTGCGTTTGTTTGTAATTGGTCTTCTTCGATTAGTTTTCTTTTTGTTTATTTTTACTTCTTCATTGGGTGTTATTATCCAAGGTCTATTCATTGCGTTGTCCAAGTCGAACTGATCTTGCAGGTCTGGAAGATATTCAGGAGAGCTCTCTTCTATTCCGTTTGAAAATTTGTTTAAGTTGGTATTCTGAAAATTATTTAAAACATTAGTAATAAATCATACTAAGTATTTTGTAAATAGATTGAAATTTTCAATAGATTGAAAGTTATAAAATACCTACCATGTTAGATATGCTCGTATTGACTGTTTAATAAAGAATGAACTAGGTAATAATATTTTTTCTAACGCAGTTGATATATCAAATTATGCTGACATAAAGCATTTATTGGTATGATGATCAAGTTAGAACTTGAAATTCAACCATTCAATAATTCGTATGTGCAAAATGTTATTGTTATGCACCTACTTAATAGTTGTGAAATTCTTATGAATTTCAAACGTGTTGTAACGTGAATGATGACGTATTTCGTTATCAATATCAGATAAGGAATATAATAAAAACACAATAATTATGTAATTGCTTATTTTAATTTATTCGACATACTAATATAGAATCGGGTGACCAGTTAAATACCTATAGGCACCTTATCAGTTAGTATCATACGAAATAAACTACAATAGGTATTCCTAATATTTCATATTTTGTATTGTCTAAACTCTCCAGCTATTCTAAAGAATACCTACATTATTCCTTACTGATGATATTATATTCTACAACTTCTTTGGGAGCTACTCTAATTGAGTCACCAGAGCCTATTCAAATTTGATAAAATATTCTACATTATGTATAACTACGTGCTACTTTAATTTTACACTTTTTGGAATGACCAAAATATATAGGTATCTACTTACAAATTGATTATGTGGTTCACCGCGCTGTCCATGAGGGTTCCTTGTCAATTTCATCCGTGATGATAAAATATCTGAAAATAAAATTAAATGTTTAAGTCTAATTATTGAAAATCGGCAAATGTAGTCCGAATATGTCAAACCTACACAACTTCTTCGGAAGCCACTCTAATTGAGACACCAGAGCCTATTCAAATTTGATAAAATATTCTACTTTATGTGCAATTAAGTGCTAGCAAGAGATTAAATATTTCAGCGTTCATTATTTTATTTACAACTTTTGAATTTTGTACAGAACTTAAATGTTATACGAAAATTAAGGATAATCGTATAAAATTTAATTTAAAGGACTTCCATAGAAAACTACGTCGCCTAATAAATTAGATATTTAGTAGGTAAACTAACAAAGAATTATAAATCAAATAATTAACATTATAAGTAATTACTTACATGACATTGCTTTTATTTTGGATCTTCCTTTTAATCCTCTGAAGGACGTAGTGCACTGCGTGTTTGGTAGCTCGATGCAAATGGTAGATATTGTGGGAACAGAATATGAGACATTCCTCGCGTATAGGAACGATGTGTCGATGTGGCGATAACACACATAGGTAAACAAGTAGAACATACATGAACAAACTGCTGACTTAACATTGGTCGTAGCTTTGTATAAAGGTACGTTGTTAGCCGACTTGGATAAAAAGAGGTGTATTACCATATAGTTTAAGCACATACCAAAACTATTTGCTAATATTTAAAAGTTATATTTTAAATGATTATTTGTAATGTTTGTTAACATATTTGTGGGATAAGTCTGTAGTAATATTTTTGTAAAATTATTTTTATCGAAACGATTCCAAAGGATTTTTAATAGAATACCGTTAACCATACTTTGTATCAAATTTGAGAACCATAAACCAACATACCTACAGATAAATAAAGTAACCACCTTTTTAGAAGTCGGTTAATACGATGTCGTTTTAATATTGTATCGCTGAGTAAGTAAACTAACAGATACCTTGCTTCCACACACTAACACACACACACACACACCCATGAAAACCGTGCATAGCAATTTGAAACTTCTATAATTGTGACGCAAACTAGGTAACTTCCAGGGTACGTCTACCTTTTAAAAATAATTAAATACCTACCGTGTACTAACGGTCAGCTTATATTGGTGATTTAGGTATAGACGACGGTCCTTACCTAAATCACCAATAAATTGCATAATTTTACTTCTGCACAATGGTATGAGTATATTTCATTAATACTTTTCATGTACCTATACATAATTATATAGTTACCATATCATATACTTATCGACGACGATCAACGAACATACCTACATAAATTATAATTACATTTTATATGTATCATACAGAAATCATAACATTCGTCGGAATTAATCGGAATTAGCTTTGGCGGTGTTGGTAAAGACATGGTTTTGTATTTCAATTGTAATAACAAAAGTGCAATTAGACGAAATGAGTTTTCAATCATTTTGATTTAAATAGTCGTAAGTAACATAAATTAATTAATACACCTATATAAATAATAAGTTAAGTTTTAATTTTGTTGGGAGGTGATAATTGCTGAATTGATACTTTTTATGTATAAAACCCATCAATTTTTCAAATAAATTACATTCGCTCCAGTATCTTCCAGTGATCTTCTCCAACAAGAAAATGTGAGTAAGTGCTATTAAATTAATTATTATTTGGTTAATTATTATCCAGCTGAGTTGCTTGGTTAATTCCTGCCGGCTGATAATTATTAATTATTATTTAGTTAATTATTATCCAGCTGAGTTGCTTGGTTAATTCCTGCCGGCTGATAATTATTAACGCATATTATTATAAAATGTGATTACTGATTATGTTATCCCACTGAGTAGTGAGTTGCTTGGTTAATTCCCGCCGGCTGCATTATCTATAATCAGCCGTGATGCTAGCAATATATCTATTCGGAAAATCTTGGGAATATATTTGTTTATAATTTGATTGTATTTTAACAGGTATGATTCGGAGTTTGAAACTTCTTCTGTAGTAGAGTCTGAGTGTGTAGCACCAAAGAAACGCAAACAGGTGATAGAGAAAAAGCAAAAACAACCCAAGCCCAGCTGCACCCAAAGTGTACAACGAAAAAACACTTCACCCGAGTTTAACACCACAAAGAGGTAGGTTTCATTATGTTCAACTAAGTTTAACATCGTCACATTTTAATTAAGTTTAACATCGTCACATTTTAATTAAAATTGAATAAGGTGTAGTTTACACCTTTACCTTAATTTTACACAAATGAGTGACACACTTAATTTATATACATAGATAGATCTTTTGACAATACTTGTACGTTTCAATACCTACACGTTTAAATACTATAACTTTTTGTGTTTTGATCCCAAGTTCTTAGTCACTTTGAATAAGTACTTTTATAATTAACACTTTTTTCTATTTACAGAACGAAGAAAACAAATATTTTGAATATTTTGCGGGCTGAAGAAGGCAGTTGCAGAGAACCACGGCGCGACTTAGCTTCCAGTTTCTCAAGTCGTGTTTCATCTGGGACGTCTCGTCGCTCCAAGAAAACGGAAGGAGGGTATGTGGTTGATTTTAAACTCTATAAAACCAACGATTACATATCACACGCCCCTGATGTGCGCTACAGGACAGCGTTGGTGACTGTAAAATTACAGTGCGATGAGTCCTCACTATCTTGGGAGTCACTTCAAGACTTTCTAGGACATGCATATAAAGAATTTCAAGACACTGAACCAGTGCATTATGCGGATAAGATTTTTATAAAGTAGATTTAATTTTTATAGATATACCTTATGTATATTATTATAATATACACACATCAAAAATAGTTTGAGATCACTTACAAAGCTGATATATTTTCAAATTTAACCCAATCAACAGAAAATGTTTACCTACGTTTAATCTTTATTGTTTCACGTTCTAATTCTAATTTTTAATATTTTTAGAATCTTATCAGAAAAAATCTTCTATATCACAAATATAAGTATCAAATTTTCAAAGTGATCGCAAACTTTTTTAAGTGTGTAGATCTATAATACATAAATTTCTTTAATTTTTTATGTTTTAAACTTAGTGTTGTAGGAGCAAATATTTTATTTAATAATAATGCCTTTTTGTACTGCGTGTAACACATCAGTACCCAGTAAATCATGGGTAGGACATTTGCGAAGTAGTTCACATAGGAAAAGTAGTCAAACAATAAAACATAGTGATGGTGTAGAAATCATAAACTCAGCGTTTCGCAGTCGTATATTAACCTATAAAATATTAGCTCGTGATGAACATCAAGGAGCGTCAATTGAATCCTTTTTTTCAAGCATTTTTGACCGATTAAAATCTCTTTTAAATGAATTCCTTACTAAGCATACTTGTGTTAAGGTAAACTTTGAGTTTTTTGGTACATTTTTAAAATTCAAAGATAATTCACAAGAAGTGAAATCTTTTGGAACCAAAAATAAAATATTATATTCTAACTTCGATTTCGAAAAATTGTATATTGAAACAGTTAATTATTTAAAAACATCTATTGAAGAGTTTGAAGGTCGTGATAGTGGATGGACATTTATAAACAATTTGTATGTTGAGATGAATCTCAATAAATACCAACCACTTGGTGGTTCTAGTTATATCAGTTTACCCAAATTAATTCAGGCTAAAAAAGCATGTTTGAATATTTTGAATAATGATCACTATTGTTTTTTATGGTGTGTAACAGCGGCTTTATATCCAGTTAAGAAACACCCTGAAAGAACGTCTTCTTATCCTAATTTTCGAGAAATATTTAACTTAAGAGGAATGTCTTTTCCTGTAACCTTTAATGATATTAGAACATTTGAAAAAAACAATCCACATATAAAGTTTATAATTTATGGTTTACAAAATCACAAAAACTTTGTAGGTCCTTTGTATAAATCTGAATTCAACCTTAAATACAGCGGAAAAATGATACACCTTCTGTTTTTAGAAAATAATAATTCTTCTCATTATTGCTTGATCAAAGACTGTTCCAGACTTTTTAGAAGTCAAGTCACATCTCATCACAGCAGATTACATCTTTGCGATTTATGTTTGATATTTTTCAATACCGCTGACGAACTTAACAACCATTTATGTGGAGGTGTAGTAACTGTCCTTCCAAACAGAGGTTCAGTAATTAAGTTTAAAAACTATGAACGGAAACAAACTATGCCTTTTTGTATTTATGCAGATTTTGAATCGATGCTACAAACAAGTACTGAGCCTAATTGTTCTAGTAAAAATATGAATATGTTTCACCAACACGTACCGGTTGCTTTTGGTTATTATATTGTATGCTCTGATGAACCTAGCTATAATCGTTACGTGTCATATCGAGGTCCAGACTGTGATAAGCGGTTTGTTGACTATATAATTAAAGACGTGCAAAAAATTTATGATATAATTAAGTCACCAGCTGTAATGATATTTTCCACGGAGGACAGGTATGATTTTGAAAATGCAACACGTTGTCATATATGTCAAAACTTTCTTTTTTGGGACAAAGTCCGTGATCATTGTCATCTTACCGGTCGCTATCGTGGAGCTGCGCATTCGTTTTGTAATTTGCAATATAAATGCCCTGCATTTGTCCCCATTTTTTTTCATAACTTAGCTGGTTATGATTGTCATTTATTTATTAAAGCATTGGGTGACGTCCCTGGTGAAATAAAGATAATACCTAAAAATAAAGAAAACTATATCTCATTTACGAAATTTGTATCAGTTTCATATAATAAGTTTTTTCAAATGCGTTTTCTTGATTCGTTTAAATTTTTGGGGACAAGCTTAAACAAATTATGTAAAACTTTAAAACCAGAAATGTTTAAAAATTTACAAAATCACTTCCCTGTCCGAGATGAATTCCAATTACTTACTCGCAAAGGCATTTATCCATATGAATACATGGATTCGTGGAAACGGTATGATGAAAAATGTTTGCCTCCAAAGAAATACTTTTATAGTTCCCTCAATGATGAAAATGTTTCTGAAGATGATTACCGACATGCACATTTAGTTTGGTCAACATTTAGAATTACTAGTTTAGGTGGTTATACGGATCTATACCTACAAACTGATGTGCTTTTATTAGCAGATATTTTTGAAAATTTTAGACAGACTTGTAAACGACATTATCACTTAGATCCAGCTTTTTATTTAACTGCACCCAGTTTATCTTTTGACGCTATGTTATTAAAAACATGTGTTCAATTGGAACTAATTAATGACTTGTCTATGATACGCATGTTACAAAGTGGTATAAGAGGAGGAGTGTGCCTCTGCTCTCACAGGCATGCGAAAGCAAATAACATATACTTACCGGATTACAAATCTTCGGAACCTGATTCCTATGTCTCTTATATAGATTGTAATAATTTGTATGGGTATAGTATGTGTCAATACTTACCATTATCCAACTTCAAATTTCTCACTCAACAAGAAATTAACAATTTAGATATAACGAAAATTGCAATTGATGCAGATTGTGGTTTTATTTTGGAAGTGGATATAGTATACCCTAAGCGTTTGCATAACTTACACAACGATTTACCATTTTGTTCTGAAAAATTTATACCCCCCGGGGGAAAGAGTTCTAAGCTAATCCCTAATTTATATGATAAATTTAAATATGTTATTCATTACGTGCATTTACAAACTTGTATGAAACATGGGTTAATATTGAAGAAGATTCATAGAATAATCAGTTTTCGACAAAGCCCATATTTAAAACAATATATTGATTTAAATACCAAACTGAGACAAAAAAGTTCTTCAACTTTCGAACAAGATTTTTTTAAGCTCTTGAATAATAGTGTATTTGGAAAAACTTTAGAAAATACTGAAAACAGGGTTAATGTCCATTTAGTTTCTCAGTGGCGAGATATCAAAAACATAACTAAAAGAAGAAAATGCGCACAAAACCTTATTGCTCGTCCAAATTTCCATAGTGCAACGGTTTTCACTAAAAATCTAGTAGCGGTGCAGTTAAATCCTGAACAAATAACTTTGAACAAACCAATATATATTGGCTTTGCTGTTCTAGAATTATCAAAAAGTCATATGTATGATTTTCACTATTCAGTAATGCAACCTTTTTACAAGGATAGGATACGGATGTGTTACACGGATACAGATAGTTTTGTGTATCAAATACAAACCCATGATTTCTATGAAGACATAAAAAATAACTTTTTATCTTACTTTGACACCAGCAATTTTTGTAAAAATAATGTGTATACTTTACCCATACAGAACAAAAAAATACCAGGCTTGTTTAAAGATGAAATGGCTGGTAAAATAATAAGCGAATTTGTTGGATTGAGATCGAAGTTATATTGTATCAACACCATTCACAGCACAATTAAAAAAGCCAAGGGTATTAAAAAGAATGTTGTACGTGACCTTAACGTTACTGATTATGAAAAAACACTTTATGATGGTGACATTGTTCATAAAACAAATGTTTTATTTAAGTCAATAAAACATGAGCTATTTACATGTGCTGTAACAAAAATTGCGTTGTCTGGTGATGATGATAAAAGAGTAATTGCAAAAGATAAGATTTCAACTCGAGCATGGGGTCATACCAATATTTTTAATTTTTAAATTAGTAAATAAAAATGTTTATTTACTGTTTCTTTTAAGTACATGACTACAATGTTTGGAGAGATCTCCTATTGCACAAATATATGCTTGCATCAGGAAAATCCGCTCTTCTTACAGACCTTTTATAAGCTACGTACCTTTTATAAGTTAGCATAAAATAAGCAAATAATATTCACATGTTATGTGCACTAAACACGAAGTTTTGTGATGTATATATCATTTGAGATCCTACATGTAGTGTGAAAGTGACGTAACTAGCCCTGTGACATGATGTCTTGTGATCAGACCCGTTATACCGGACTAAGGTCTACTAATAACGGGACTGCTAGCTTATTGGATTTAACTAGAATTAAGTGTGCTGTCCTGTCTTATATAAGTACCTAGACTTAACAAATTATAATTATTTTAATAAACTAAACTAAGTAAAACTGTAAAAAAAAAATAAAAAAATAAATATATTATTATATGGTTTTCAGTTTTTTAATTTAATATCCTACAGCATTTATAAAACTATCATCATGACGAACAAGTTTACGTTTTTCGCTATATTCTAGAATGTACAAATTATAAGACATAAAATGGTAAGTACGTTTTAGCTTATCGTAATTGTGATTCTACAAAATAGTTCCCTAATGAACATGCAAGGAGCTTCAGCGAACGTACGAACAGTGGGACAGCGTGCTCAAATGATATTAATGTGGAATATTCGTTTAGTTACGTTATTTCCCAATCCAAAGTGATATTGGGCATTCTGTCCCACCTTTATCTATCTTAAAAATGTGATCTTAACGTGTTCATGTTAACAAACATGCATCGGGTTAGTTTGCTGTACGAAAGCAATCATCTAGCAAGTGAAATTGGTTAACCATTGACGGAACGGTAGTGTATTGAACGGCATTAAAATGTGGAACGTTGGCTTAGGTAAATGATTTTACAAAGAGTTATTGGGCATTCTACCCCACATAGTTATTGGGCATTCTACCCCACCGTGACTGAGTTAACAAACATGCATCGGGTTAGTTTGCTGTACGAAAGCAATCATCTAGCAAGTGAAATTGGTTAACCATTGACGGAACGGTAGTGTATTGAACGGCATTAAAATGTGGAACGTTGGCTTAGGTAAATGATTTTACAAAGAGTTATTGGGCATTCTACCCCACATAGTTATTGGGCATTCTACCCCACCGTGACTGAGTTAACAAACATGCATCGGGTTAGTTTGCTGTACGAAAGCAATCATCTAGCAAGTGAAATTGGTTAACCATTGACGGAACGGTAGTGTATTGAACGGCATTAAAATGTGGAACGTTGGCTTAGGTAAATGATTTTACAAAGAGTTATTGGGCATTCTACCCCACATAGTTATTGGGCATTCTACCCCACCGTGACTGAGTTAACAAACATGCATCGGGTTAGTTTGCTGTACGAAAGCAATCATCTAGCAAGTGAAATTGGTTAACCATTGACGGAACGGTAGTGTATTGAACGGCATTAAAATGTGGAACGTTGGCTTAGGTAAATGATTTTACAAAGAGTTATTGGGCATTCTACCCCACAGAGTTATTGGGCATTCTACCCCACCGTGACTGAGGTTATCGAAGATAACCGATGGAACTAAGGTGGGGTAGAATGCCCAATAACTCACTACTCACAACACTCGGCGGACGAGTCGTGGAAGCACGCGCTGTCGCCGCGGGAGAGCTACGACGACTGGGTCATACACGCCGACGAGATACTCATCGGACCTAGGATAGGTAACACGCTACACACACTCGTCACTCGACACTACACAACACTCGGCGGACGAGTCGTGGAAGCACGCGCTGTCGCCGCGGGAGAGCTACGACGACTGGGTCATACACGCCGACGAGATACTCATCGGACCTAGGATAGGTAACACGCTACACACACTCGTCACTCGACACTACACAACACTCGGCGGACGCGTCGTGGAAGCACGCGCTGTCGCCGCGGGAGAGCTACGACGACTGGGTCATACACGCCGACGAGATACTCATCGGACCTAGGATAGGTAACACGCTACACACACTCGTCACTCGACACTACACAACACTCGGCGGACGCGTCGTGGAAGCACGCGCTGTCGCCGCGGGAGAGCTACGACGACTGGGTCATACACGCCGACGAGATACTCATCGGACCTAGGATAGGTAACACGCTACACACACTCGTCACTCGACACTACACAACACTCGGCGGACGCGTCGTGGAAGCACGCGCTGTCGCCGCGGGAGAGCTACGACGACTGGGTCATACACGCCGACGAGATACTCATCGGACCTAGGATAGGTAACACGCTACACACACTCGTCACTCGACACTACACAACACTCGGCGGACGAGTCGTGGAAGCACGCGCTGTCGCCGCGGGAGAGCTACGACGACTGGGTCATACACGCCGACGAGATACTCATCGGACCTAGGATAGGTAACACGCTACACACACTCGTCACTCGACACTACACAACACTCGGCGGACGCGTCGTGGAAGCACGCGCTGTCGCCGCGGGAGAGCTACGACGACTGGGTCATACACGCCGACGAGATACTCATCGGACCTAGGATAGGTAACACGCTACACACACTCGTCACTCGACACTACACAACACTCGGCGGACGCGTCGTGGAAGCACGCGCTGTCGCCGCGTTACATATTATTTCGACCCTAATATTCATAACTTATTCACTTGAATGACAGCATTGACTGTCATAACATAAAATTTGCATAAAAGGTTAAAATATTACCTTTTTTTCTGATATCAAGGATCGGGCAGTTTCGGGACAGTATACAAAGCGCATTGGCACGGTCCCGTGGCTGTCAAAACGCTCAATGTCAAAACACCGACGCCCGCGCAACTACAAGCCTTTAAAAATGAAGTAAGTCTGTTAGAAATTTATAAAATTGTTATTTAACTTTTGTAATTTTTAGAGAATCTAGATTTTTTTTGGAGAATTTCCCACTTTGATTCCTTTAAAATTTGAGAGCCATAACGGTTTGTTAATTACATTTTTATTTCTCATAATATTTCACGCATAACTGTCACTGTAGATCTGTCAAGTGAAATCACTCTCTTGTTATTAAATCTCAAAACGGTTTGAAACTGAACTTGAACGATATAGAAAATTGTATGAAATAGATACCTATGACGTCACTTTTATTTACTGTTAAATCAATAATTATTAGCATTTCAATTTCAATTAATGCTCAAAAATAAATAGAAGAAAGTTAATTTATTTGAATATAAATAAACAAGTTAAAAATATGGCAAAAATTTGCCATATAATTTAGAGTTTTCGAAAGTTTTTTCATAAAATCTAAAAAATGTCACATGACATGAAGTTCAACATCATTTTAAAGGTCTTTGACCATGCTGAGTTGATTGCAGCTGGTCTTGAGTCTCTAACTATTACCGTTCTCGATTTGACCTCGTTTGGACCTTGACCTTGAGATCAGAGGTCAAAGGTCAAGTTCATTTTGGGGGTTTTCGACTATGCTAAGTCGATTGGCGTTTACACTGAGTCTCTAGCTCTTACCGTTCTCGAGCTGAAAGTTGTTCACGGACGGACATTTTAACTGTTGTATAAGCGATTTTCGTTTCGAAAACTCTAATATCCGAATCTCTTTTGGAATTATTTATTTAACAAATTATATTTAAATTATTTATTTTAGTCATAAGCATCTTTCCTATTAAGTATGTACATTTGTCTATCAGGTGGCAGTACTTAGAAAAACCCGACACTGCAACATACTTCTATTCATGGGTTGTGTCTCCAAGCCCTCCCTAGCCATAGTGACTCAGTGGTGCGAGGGCTCCTCTCTGTACAAGCACCTCCACGTGTTGGAGACGGCCTTCCCTCTGTGGTTCCTCATCGACGTGGCGAGACAGACTGCACAGGGGATGGACTATTTACACGCCAAAAATATTATTCACAGGTGAGTTGATCCTTCTGGACTACAATGTTGAATTTACAATATGTTGAACTTTTAAATTTTTTTAAGAGCCATTTCATGTTTTCGCACGATTTTCTAATATTTTGAGCTCCTAAATTACCATAGTCTGTAATAACTAGAAGTTATTGAATATGCGCAAAAAATGGGCCAAGCTTTCGTGTTGACGTTTAATGTAACACATTTACTAAAAATAACTTATTTGATCTATAGTAATCAATTTCCCACAAGCATTTTATAGAAAAACGGCGCAGAGTTGATTTCAGAGTCGTATTTCTATCAAAAATACTTTTAAATTGAGTTTAAAAAAATACATAAAGCATTGGATATATATTTTAATCATCATTTAATGTAACAGATTTTTGAATTGTATTATAATTATTTAGTGAAAAAATAAACCATTGGGCCAATTTTTGAGTTTAACATCGCAATTTGATCGTGATTTTTGGTTTAAATACATAGTAATTACAAAAATAAAATTATTCCAAAATAAACTAAGTTCATTAGAGAACCGATTTCTGCAGTAATATAGGAAATTCTTGCATATACTTTGTCAAAATATTGATATAACTTCAATCGAAATTACAATAAAATACGATACACAAGTGGGCACAGTACTAAGACGGCGCATTTTGTGAAATGGCTCTTAACTAACTTGTCGAGAGATAAAAATATGTAATTGAGCGAAGCGAGCGGAGCTTTTTTTCAGGTGACTCAAATGCAACTCGATGTGAAATTGTTTCTCGACAACTAGCCAACCGATTTTCATGATTTTTTCACTCAAAAATCAAGCAATCTCAGGAGCAGGTTTTTTCGAGACCGAATTTTGATTTAGAACCCTCAAAAAAATTATTGACCAAAAATATGCCAATAGTAGCTTCGCTCAATTGCATGCTGCAGCGCAGTACCACGGTAGCGACCGCAGCGAGTAGTTTAATTGATAACTTCCTTTTTGAAGTCGGTTCTAATTTGACTCTTGTTTTTTTTTTATGTTTGTTTCCCTCATTTCTTTTTTGAAAATTTTTATTTGAAAGATACTCCTTTTCGAGTGATCCGATTTCAATTTGATCCCATTCCGGTAACTTGATTTTGTGTCAATGTTTAAAGTGTTTTTTTTTTTTGTCGTACAAAAACCACTTCTGTTTTTATTAGTCAATGAATACAAATTTCCAGAGACCTCAAATCAAACAATATATTCCTGAGAGATGACTGGTCGGTGAAGATTGGAGATTTCGGGCTAGCGACGGCCAAAGTGCGATGGTCGGGTGAGTACCACTTCTTATCACCACAATATTGTATTGTCATGCACTTTACATGCGCGTGCAAAGTTTCAGCTCAATCAGAAACCGGGAACTGTGTTAAATTTTACTTGCAAGATTTGATTACACACATCGGGACAGATGAAAGTAAATAAAAGCTTGTAAAAAGGAGCGGTACTGAGTTACATTGCGATAGAGAGCGATTATGACGTAAGTTGGTCGACGAGAGCTGTCGTTGCGTTTCATGGTACAGTACAGATACACATTTAGTACCGCAGTTGTCCAACATTAGATAATTCGATTCGGACTTTCAACGACTCATCCATCCTACACTATCTAAACTACTATTATAAAGAGGAAAGATTTGTATGTTTGTAATGAATAAACTCCACCAAAACCATTGGAAAGCTACATTCACCCTGAGTAACATAGGCTACTTTTTATCCCGGTAATGTGTTCCCACGGAACGAGTAAACTAAATCACGCCGGCGGAGCTGCGGCGATCAGCTAGTGTCTAATACAGACGACAGCGATTAGAACAGTTACCATAGTTAGTATAAACTGTGACAGATGGCGCCTCTGAAGCAAGCTATGTACATTGTTTGGTTGAATAAAGTTAACTAATCTGATGTAATGAGTATAACCCGGCTTATATGACAGACACGTCGGTCGCGGGCGGCGTGCAGTGGCAGCAGCCGACGGGCTCGCTGCTGTGGATGGCCCCGGAGGTGATCCGCATGGACGAGCCCGTGCCCTACACCTTCCGCTCCGACGTGTACGCGTACGGGGTCGTGCTGTTCGAGCTGCTGGCCGGCGAGCTGCCCTACTCGCATCTCAACAACAAGGATCAGGTGGGCCCATAACCTAACTTGCGTCTTACAGGAATATCCAACAATATTATAATATACAGTCTACATCTTGAGACCATACTGGACAATTCTTTCGTCTGTCTGTCTGTATGTGTTTCGGGATAGCGGCCATATTTTTTATTGTATCCCCACCTTGGTGGAAATGGGAGCAAAAATCCCAATTTTTATGGTTGCGATGTCTACTTTTCAATTGATATCGGCGACCACTAGTAAAATTTTTCATTTTGACAATATTCCTTCCTACCTTAGATCCTGTGGCTAGTCGGACGCGGCACACTAGTCCCGGACGTGCGTCGCATCAGGACGGACGCGCCGTCCGCGCTGAAGCGTCTATTCCTGGAGTGTGTACAGTTAGACCGAGACCAGCGCCCACAGTTCCGACAGATCCTCGCCGCACTGGAAGCCATGTTGCGAGCTCTTCCCAAGATCACGAAGTCCGCGTCGGAGCCGCTCCTGTCCCGGCAACTGCACGCGGCCGATGACTACTTAGGCTACAGTTGTGCGTCGCCGAAGACGCCGGTTAATTTCCATTTTAATACGGACACTCACTTTCCAGCTTTTTACGGGTAAGTTTCAATTTCAAGGTATTATACTAGCGGCAACACACTCCCCTACTCGCGATATTAGTTGAGCGAAGCGAGCGTAGCGAGCGGAGCTCCTTATCAGGTGACTCAAATGCAACTCGATGTGAAATTGTTTCTCGACAACTACCCAACCGATATTCATGATTTTTTCACTCAAAAATCAAGCATTCTCAGGAACAGGTTTTGTTCGAGACCGAATTTTAATTTAGGACCCTCAAAAAAAGTTATTGACCAATAATATGACAATAGTCGCTTCGCTTAATTGCATGCTGCAGCGCAGTACCACGGCAGCGACCGCAGCGAGTATTATAACTCGTGTTTGATAAGTTAAGACCTTAGCGCTGTGATCTCAACGGTGCGGGCGTGTGTTTGTACAGGTCCAAAAAAGGTCTAATAACCTTCCATTCGAGACCTTAGCTGCAGCTTTTATTATCTTCCGGAACAGCTCAACTTTATATGTATTCTGAAAGTGATTCGAGCTCAAGACTCGACTTACCACTTACTCATATCGGACGTCGCGCACAGACAATATTCCGCAATATAGACTTAGAATGTTTTGTCAGATTCTGGGATCAACCAATGAAAGTCCATAAGTCTATTGTCTATACGCGGACGTCGGAAATATGTGAATACGACTTAACTAATTTTTTTAAACTATTTAATTCTATTTCAGTATCCTGGTGCCAAACCAGAGACACCCATAGGGTCGGCTTGACGGCTACGACTAGCCTCCCTTCCCACTCACACAGTACGTCTCCCACCCGTGGGATAGTGGTACATCCTCTCTGCTGGGGATACCACCAACGTACGCTTATACACTCAATATCAAGACCAACAAGTCTCGCTTTACGCTCAATTTACTTTGGATTATAATGGATTTTCGAAATAAAATTGCATTTATACATCTCAGAAGTTGAAGGTAGCTGGGGTGATGGTTAGATAATTTAATTACCAACATATAACAAGTATCCGGCTCGAAAGACCAAAATACCAACAACAAGAATCTGACTCGAAAGACCAATGTTAGTGATAGACTCTTTGACGATAATGAAACTGTCGTATAACATGGTCATTTATTTTAATTTTAAAGTGATATGTAAATTAATTGAGACGTTAACTTTAAAGTGTTTTTTTTTTTCATGAAAACTAGAGACATTTTGTAAATATAATTAAGTAATAAATTCAATGTAAGTTAGCGAGAACAAAAGACGTGTCAGTGTCAGACAGAACTGCAAATATTGTAAATATTGCCTAAATTTGAATAGGAATTATATTGTCTTGGCTCGTATGCTGCAACTGTTCACATGTGACTTATCTTAGACTAGCTGACAGCCGCGGCTCCGCCCGCGTGATATAGTTTTCTCGTTCCCGGTTCTACTGTCCTACGGTTTACTAGGTGATCAGACTAAGAACGCATTTTTTAAGTTTAACAAGTTCTAAGTTTATTCTGAATACTTATCGCTGATACACAATAAACATGTATCATTAGAATTTGTAAATATTGGACGATGCATATTAATTTATGTAATGCAAAGCCATCTAGTCTCAAGCTTAAACTAGATAATTGATCTTGCCTATGAAGAAAACTTGTGTACTGTTCTCGAAAGCGATTCTCGAAATATCTATGAAAGTAGAAAAAGCGAAATAACTATGCCAAGATCTGAAAAAGCATCCATTAGATTTTCAATTTAGCAGCGTGATATTTTCTTTTATATTATACTAGCAACCCGCTCTCGCTTCGCAGTAATTTTTACTAAACTATAAAGAGTTACTTACATATATATAAAACTTCCCTCTTGAATCATTCATCAGTAGGTCGTCAAGTTGAGGGCCGCTCTCTATAGTATTGTGTGCTGTGAGAGTGGCCCACAATCGCTAGACGTCATCACGACTTACCATCAGGCGGGCGGCGTCAATTTGGCAAACCCAATAAAAAAAAACAAAAAAATCATTCTATTTAAGGCTAGGCTTTAAACTGCATTAAAATGATTTATATATTATGTAAAGATAGTGAGTACATAGCTGGGACGGCGAACGCACCAAACGAAAAAAAAAAGTTATTTTTCTGATGAAAATAAATATTTTTGTATTATCACAAAACTTGACGCTATAGTTTTTTATTGAAGTATTAATTATTGTTATTACATATATGTATTATTATTGTATAATAACTGGATCGTGTCAACAAGATACACATGAATGTAATTTATTCCCAATTATTGTAAATAATGTTTGCAATTAAAAGAACGTAGCTTAATGTCGGATCGATTTAAGGATATTGTGTATACAGTTTAATTAATTTTAATGCATAACTATTAACTATAAGTACACAATAAATTATTGTTTCAATTTGAATTTCGTGGTTTTATTTACCTCAATAAATAATTGGACAAATCCAACGAGTCTAAACTGGATGGTGTTGGTCCGTTTTATTACAAAGTTCCTATGGCCACGAATACCATCTAACGACAGAGCTCTTGACAAGACAATAAATGAGTCCAAACTCGATAGGGTTGCGTCGCTTTATTACAAGTTCCTATGGCCACGTTTCAGCTGCACCAGACCAGACCCTGAACCATCTAAAATCCCCCGCTGTCCAGCTGCCCCCCCCTACCTGCCTGTACCTGGCTACGCCCATGGCCGTAATTCAGGCCTTCCCTTTGGTATCCTATTTTTATTATTACCAAGAGTTGCTTCAGGATCCAGGTTATCTTCACGGATGAAACGGACGACGCTCTGGCAAATATACTCCCCGAAAACAAATTTGCAAAATGTGGACGTAATAAGCCCCTCTGTACCCCTTCGGTGATAGAGACGTGACATTTCTGTGGCGATCGTAGTTTCAGTTAAAGAAGGTTGGTGTTAGTGGGAAATCATGAATGTGTCGCCGTAGGCAAACATGAATAAAATTACATATTTCTTGACAATGTATAAATTTAGAGGTTTTATCTTAAAAATACTTGGAGGTATATACATTTCGATAATAGTTATTTTTTTCATTAAGTTCGATCACTTCATTTTAAGAGCTAACCCGATCCATCAGCGAGCGCATGCTTGGGAATGATTTGAAATGACTATCGGTGGTATTTGACTCGATAATCTGTAATATCATTCATACATATCCGCAGAGTTCTCTTCCATTGCGACTTCAAACTCTTCTAGTTCTGTCTCAATTTCTTCTAGTAATATTTCTCCATCTTCTTGATATTCTTTTGTATCTTTTTCCACACTTTGATATTCATTTGTATCTTCTTCCACGCTTTGATACACATTTGTATCTTCTTCCACGCTTTGATATTCATTTGTCTCTTTTTCCACGCTTTGATACACATTTGTCTCTTCTTCCACGCTTTGATATTCATTTGTCTCTTCTTCCCCGCTTTGATATTCATTTGTTTCTTCTACGCTTTGATACACATTTGTATCTTCTACTTCTTGATTAAAGTATGTGTATTCTTCTTGGATTTCATTATTATATTTTTCTTCTTCATAGACTATCTGTCGATATTTATCCACTTCTCGCTCTACTTTTGGATCTTCTGTATCTTCATGAATATTTGTAGCTTCTTCAGTAATCAAATCTTGTTCTTCAATTTTATCTGTCAGTTTTGGAATACTGACTCCCTCGTTCGTTTCGAATATTATAATATTCCCGTCGTGTTCACTACCAAGCGCGGAAATCAATTGTTCTCGAGTCATACCATTAAATGCTTGGATATCCACTACCCCAGGTTGCGGATTAATTTCGTAAGGTTGAGAGACTGTTACAGCAGATTTTTTTTGTTTTCGATTATCTTTTGGCAATATATAAATTGGTTTTGAATTAATACTAGTTCTGAGTATTGATTTAATGTTCGATGTTGTTTTTATTACTGAACTATCACTCGGGTTTAGAATATTGTTTTGTACGAAACTGTCAGATATCACAACTTGGTGATTATTAGGTATTGTGGTTATTTTTGTTTGTTGCTTTTTTAGCGGTGCGACAATTTTCGACTGCTGAGTATATTGCTTTTTTGCAGCAATTTTTTTACTACTTCTGGGCATTACAATCTTCTGTTTTTCATCAGTTTGTACTACTAATCCATGATTTGTTACATTGCCTACAACTGTGGCCACATGTTGTTTATGATTGTCGACCATTGTGATAATTTTATATGGAGTTCCCGGCACTGGAATAACTTTTTCATTTTTCTTTTCTTGCACTTTTTGTTGATGCGTTGCTGGTACTGCAATATTTTTTTGTTGCTTATTTTCAGGACTTGCAATGATTTTCTGTTGCTGATTGCTCTGCCGTTTGAAAACGTTTTGTTGAGGCGTTCCCGGTACTGCAATAATTTGGATTTGACCATTTTCAGGGTTTACAATGATTTTCTGTTGCTGATTTCCCTGCCGTCTGATAGCGTTTTGTTGTTTATCCTGCACATTGACAGGTCCGACTTGCTGCATTTCCTGAATTCTAATTAAATTTTGTTGCTGTTTTTCTTGGGCTTTGTAAACTTGACGATTCATTGGCACAGTAATAGTGGTGGGTCGTTGACTTATTGGTACTGTGCAAAAGTTTTGTTGCTGTTTCCCTTGTCCTAAAATAACTTGATGTATTTGACTGCCTGACACTGCGATGATGTTATTTCGATTAGTTTTCGGTATTTCTATGTATTTTTGTTGTATTACTCTTTGCACCGTCACAGTCTTATTATCAGTACCATCTCGCGATGTTGTTGCGCCTTGGTCATTTTGTTTGTGATTATCTTGTAGTTTGACAACTTCCTGCGTATTATTTTCCGAGTGTGCAACCATTCCTTCTCGAGGGTTGTGTAATTCTTGGTCACCGTGTACTTGTGGTTCTGTAATTATATTCTCTTCAATCTTCAAATATTCTTGAAGAGATTCTTTAATATTTTGTGAGGTTTCTATGGATTTTCTCCGCTTTGCTTGATCATTATCTTTATGTGGCGTATCTCCTTCATTAAGCTGTTTTCGTTTAAGTATTTTTCTATCTTCGGTATCTTCATCATCATTATCCAAGTGTGTGAATGATAGCTTGTCTTCTTGAAGTTTGTGATTGGCTTTAGAACTGAAAATATATTCGTTAATAATATTAGTAAAAAAAATAATCTCGCACCATGCAATGTTTTATTTGAAGAGAGCGTTGTGGATTGGTATCTCTCACCTAGTGTCGTGGTGTCGCCGGGCGGCGTGGCGGTGTAGCGCGGCGCGCGACGTGAACATGAGCGGGCAGCGCGCGCACGTGTACGAGCGGGCAGGGTGGCCCGCCATGTGTAGGGACATTGCACGCTGACACAAACAGATACAATATACATTAGCATTCTGTAGGGTAGATGCCTTCAACCTAAATAAATAAGTTCAATGTATTTATTTAAAAGACATGTGTTCACCCAGTCATACAAAAATAAATGATACAGTCCAATTGAGAACCTGAAAAATCATCGGCCGCTGAGATTGAACCGGATTTTTTCTTTTCCAAGGGGACCGCATCTATTCAGCCATCAGATGACCTGTCTGATATTTCGATACAAAATTTTAAGCTGGGACTGTTTCAAAACAATATTTACCTGAGACGGACCAACATAGTGACATCCTGGGTGCCAACACTTGATACCAGTCATCCCCAGATGTGAACGGTGATGATTGACTAAGTTCTTCCTGCTCATCACCATGTCCTCACAAAATTCACATTGGTATGGTTGCTGTAACAACGAGTACTTATTACCATCGTAGCACGTTGTGAAGTGGAATGTGCCCAATTATAGACAGACATACATCTCGCCTATGTACCTGAAGTGGTAGGCAGAGGTGTATTACACACCTACACTGCCAGTAATTGACTGAGGGAGCGAAGGCTGTTTCAACTTGCAGACTGGGGAGGATTTCTTTCGTCTGTACCCATCTACGGGTTCTGTCAGATCAACCGATTTGCATGAAACTTTACACACACACTCCTTGGTTACAATGAATAACATTTGAATGATACTTTTTGGATTGGATGACAAATGAAAGAGTAATAAAGAAAATTGAAGAAGAAATTTTCTAAACAAAGTCGCTCCCGATGTCTACTGTTCACAGAACTACTAGTTTAATTGGTCCCACATTATAGGGGGTAAGCCTATTACCGTTACCGTTACTATAGAAAATCTCTCTATAATTCAAACTAAAATTCCGACAGCCAGGACAGATGTTACATACCAGCAATTGTACCAACGGAACAGAGTTTCAGCTTCCTAACAACGAGCAAAATTTTATAAAAACAACGTACGTCGCACAAAGCCTAAGATTGTCCACCACTGGCTGGGCGCGTGTATGTCAACGTTTCCAGTATCTGTGTGTACGCGACAAGTGGCCAGTTGACACACACAAACAAACACGCGTGCGCGATAGTAGTGCGACCGATATCATATGAAGCTGTTCTTCTGTTCCATTTTGTTACTTTATTATACTAAAATATTCGCAAATAAATAATTAATGATTGTTAAATCAAGTTACCTGCAAGTCCAAGTATGTAAGACACTGAGTGCCCTTATAGTGTGTAGGTACATGTTCCCTCACTTCTCGCTCCGTGTGGAATGGTCTCGAGCACAGTAGACATGTCAGCGATGCTGAATTTGACCCAAGACGTTCTGACAAATCTGACATACTCTCATCTTTTATGATATTTGACTTATTTTTATCGATGTCTGAAATATTTGAGAGCATGTTACTAGTTCGCAAGCACAGGGGTTATCATCATTAAACTTATTCCATAAATAATTTGGGCTTTTTGTTTATCAATGTGAAAGTAGATTTAAAATAAAGGTACACTTCTTCTAAGTTAAAATATGCTGTGTTGTCCACTATGGCTTCGCTCGCTCAGACAAATATTTATATGACTGGAGCAACCACAAACTAACTGCATGTAAATTATAGTAGCTGTTGTAACAAGAAAATGAATTCTGCGAACTGATATTAATATGGTAAGTAATATGTTCAAACTTTTTAAAATGATGCAATTATTTTAAAAAGTTTGTCTCGTAAAAATTGGTCTAAAATCTAAATATGTCTAAAATATGTCTAAATCTAAATCTATAAAATACAAAAAATATATTAATATCAAACATTCTCGCAAAAATATAAGACATTAAAACGTCGACAAATGTTTCACCTCTAAACGAGGCTGTCTCAAGACTGTCTCAGAGAGTTCTCTCTGAGACAGTCTTGAGAATGCCTCAATTCGAGAATGATGCAATTATTTTAAAAAGTTTGAACATCTTACTTACCATTACTTTGTCATGGATTTTCGCCAGGTAACGCCTGATTCTATCCAATATTTGATATTAATATATTTTTGTATTTTAAAGCAATGAGTTGCTTAAACTATTCTTAAAATATTAAGAAAGAAATTATAAATAGATCACAAAAACTAATGTCATTGGCAGGACTCTGGTACTGTTAGTTCGGTAGAACTGCGGTAGGTGGATCATACGCTAACCTTAATAGCGCGATGTAGAAATTATGAATATGATATGAAGCAAAAATTTGATGTCTTCGGTAGTGGTCATCGTAGCTCAGTTGGTCAGAGCACTCCCCCTGTTAGGGAAAGGCCGTGGGTTCGAGAACTGATATTAAGTCAGAATACTCACTAGTCGTTGGTATGTATTTTGATTTATTCTTCTGTATTTGTGTAATATCGATATCTGCATTGTGAATTACTTTCTCAATATGGTTTATTGTATTCAATGCTGTAGGGCAGATAAAATATACAACATTAGTAGACATTGAAATATTTGTTACAAACAAGTTAAAAATATGGCAAAAATTTGCCATAATATATTTTAGAGTTTTCGAAAGCTTTTTTCATAAAATCTAAAAAACGTCACATGACATGAAGTTCAACATCTTTTTAGAGGTCTTTGACCATGCTGAGTTGATTGCAGCTGGTCTTGAGTCGCTAACTATTAAACGTTCTGGATTTGACCTTGACCTTGAGATCAGAGGTCAAAGGTCAAGTTCATTTTGGGGGGTTTTCGACTATGCTAAGTCGATTAGCGTTTACACCGAGTCTCTAGCTCTTACCGTTCTCGAGTTGAAAGTTGTTCACGGACGGACATTACTGTTGTATAAGAGATTTTCGTTTCGAAAACTCTAAAAATCCCGGTACCAAATGGCACAAAATCACGTTGGTTGTATAAAATAGAAAATAATATTTAAGGGGGCTCCCCCCTTAAATATTATTTTCTATTTTTTAGTATATTTTGTTCTTATAGAGACAAATATCAAATATCATCTGTGAAAATTTAAATGTTCTTACTATCACAGTTCATGAGATACAGCCCAAAGCAGACGGATTGATGGACGGACAGCGAAGTCTCAGTAATAGGGTTCCCGTTTTACCCGATGGGTACGGAACCTTAACAACATGTCTAATACAACTTGAATGAAATGTAACAGACATTTGATTGATCTATAATTTCTAATCTAAAAAATACTTACGAATATTATTTTTCTTAATCCATTTATTTAAAAAAGCAGTAGACGGCAACGGAAAGTGCATTTTAGACTTCAAAAACTTATAAGTATCATTATTTATTAGTTTCTTGAGGTAAATTATTTTCTTCATTTCTTTGTCGGGCCATTCTATAAACTGTGACTGATGTGGATACTTTATGACTTGGATTTGAGTTTCACTGTATATTTCAGACAATCTCCTGGCTAAATGTCTTAGTTGCTTCAGGTCACTCATATCTTCATGTGTTTGAACTGCCGATGTGCGTTTCTCAACCTCTTTAGTTTTCAACAGAGCAACGGCTTCTGTTAATACCTTATATTTTTGTAATGGAACCAGTATCATTGCATTGCTGTGAAGAAAATAATACTAATATTATAAGGCTGAGGAGTTTGTTTCGTTAGGAAAGGAATTCAAAAGTTTGTTTAACTTCTTCTCAAACTTCAAATCTTGGAGGTTCTCAATTCAACTGTGTTCTTTTTAAGTTTGTTGAGTAACTTATAACTATCGACTGGGTGAAGTGATTTGGAAAACTCTTTTCTCATTGAAAGCTGGTGCTTTCCGTGTTGTCCCATTCCGGCAATTTGAAGTAATTGTTTTTGCTTAAAATTGCCCCCTAAAAGGACTATCACTGTTAAATACAAAAATTATTTAACAGTGATAGTCCATTTAGGGGCTCATGGTCTAGTGGTAACTGACAATATTAACACATTGCAAAGGTTATTTCAACATGTAGTCAGGCCGGTCTTAGGATGGGTGAGCATTTCTTAAGATACTGAGACCAGAGCACGATAAGCTGTCGGTCCCGGTTGTCATACGAACATCTATGGCAGTCGTTAGGGGTAGTTGGAGCCCTAAATCAAAAATCCGACCGATCTACAGAACTTCGATTTCGGCCATGGGTTGTGGAGGTCAGATGGCAGTCGCTTCTTGGAAAATATCGAAGTTCAGCCGAATCGCAGTTAGACTGGAAAGGCGACCCTAATTAAGTTGGGAAAGGCTCGGTGAATGAATGAGTGATAGTCCATTTAATCGTGTGTGTATATTAAGAATACTAGGTATTCGCCGGAACGCGGGCGGTTACGTCGAAATATATAAGACGGAGAACAATTAAAACCTCAAAAACTATAAAAGCCACATACACCAAAAACTATCAGGCAAAGCACGTTAATGTGTTCTATCTGCAGCCAAATTTCAAGTCGATAGGTTTAAAATTGCGACCGGTATCGTTTTACATACATTTTCGATCGGGACCATCTTAGAGAAGACTCCCCTACGATACGTCTTAATTAAAAAAATGTCCTGAAACTAAACAGTAAGACATACCCTCTACTAGCAGCAGCTAAATCACTTTTGGTGGCATACATCTTGTTATTAAACAAGTCTGTACTACTGACACTGGTTAAATCTTGCAAAACATCTTCATAAAAATTAATTTTCTGTATAAAATTTTTACTGGGCGCTGAAATGTAGAATATTATATTTTATTTTTGGTGCCATGAATGTAGCATTGGCTTGAGACAAGATCTCCATGAGCAACATAATGCCATTAATGTTATACGATGTTACAAACCACTAAATAGGACCTCCACAGTCTAAGCATCAGCTTACTATCAAGTTATTGTATTGTAATACTGGGAAGAATGAAGACTTGATCAGTGTTCACACACAGATCAAGTCTTTCTATGATTTTTTTGTGCTCATCTGCAATCAGTAAAAAACTAGCAGGTAGGTATATTGTGTGCAATTTGGCAGGTCGAGGGCATCCTCCAGGGAGAACAGCCGCTCATTTTTCAACAATGACTTTTCTTTTCTTTTGAGACGTTTTTGGTAGCTGTGCTATGATTTAAGCGGTAAAATCTGTTGACTAGTATGTGCTTAAAATTCAACATAGTCACCATCTACACTTAATACTACATTCTGGCTAAACGAACTATGATTGGATTAAGTTCCTACAACATTAGCTCTTGTATATCTTTTAAATTAAACCAAGTTACTTCGGTGGTGTGGTCGGTAGTGCATCTGCTTTCGACACCGGAGTTTCGGGTTTGATTTGAAACTTTGTGTGAAGATACGTTTGTACCGAAGTCTTGGTGTTTCCTATGTATAATATGCATGTATTTACAAAATAAAGTAAGTATTTATATCAGTTTATCTAGTACTCATATCACAAGCTCTGCTTAGTTTGAGACTAGATGGAGTTGTATGAATTGTCCTAACATATTTATTTAAATAACTGTAAATGAGTTACAATAATGTACTTACTTAATTTATAAAATTCATGATTTTGGTTTTCTTCCTTGATGGATTTTCTACAGTCTTGTGCTATTTCTATACTATCATCAAAGTGGTCAACAAATAACACCTTGCCATCTGCCCACACCATTTTACGTACTTTATAAGGTTTGAGAGTATTATCATTGAAATTTGGAGCAATTTTTTTCTTGACTTTTCCTTGTACACTTTCTATTTGTCTTTGATCATTTTTTGCTTCCGTCTTTTCCTTCATTGCTGTCTCTAAATCTTGGGCACTCATATTGGCAGCATGTGTGGAACTCTCATTTGTGAGGTATTGGAACCGCATTAAGTCTGTTTCAACGGGTTTCTTAGTTCCTCTGGTTTTACTCTCTAGTTTATAGTTTTGCATTTTCTTGACCTCTGTAGATGTGAAAAAATAAGTTAATGTAAAGTTAACTAGTCGGAGCGACAGGTATTGTATCATAAAATTAAACATAGTTGCTTGTGCTGTCTATCCATCCCTATGTATGCTTAGTTCTATAAACTATGCTGCTGATTTTGATGCGGTTTTCACCAATGGATAGAGTGGTTCTCAAGGAAAGTTTTAGTATATAACCAACGGGCGAAGCCGCGGGTGTCTGTTTGTATATAATAAAAAGAGAGTGAGTACGTTAGTCGATCTCACTAGGCACTATCCGTTTTAGATAATATGTTTGTAAATGTTTTAACGTATCCTTAGGTAAGAAGTAATGGTAGTAGGCATCAAACCCACTGATCACTGATGAATAAACTAACTAAAAATAAACAACAAAAATAACGCTTTGGTCCCATTGGTCCACTTACTACTATTCATTACATTCACTTTTAAATAACTAAACTGCTTGGGTCCACGTACTAATACCTATATTATTAAGCCAGTAACTTGGCTAAAATATACACATTTACTTATAAATAACTAAACAAACGGTCTACCAAACATTTTGCATTTGGATGGAAATTATAATATTATTATTTCAACTTCAGTCTTCTACTCTCAATCAAATCAACATAACCTTTCTTAATTATTTATCAAATTGATTTTGACGTCCAAAGAGAATACAATACTAAGTACCTACCTACCTACCTACCTAACGGGAGAGACGGGACTACCTACCATAGAAATGTCAAATCGGGGCTACCTGCCAAACTAACAACTGTAACCTCAGAGCAATAAACCAGCCGGAGTGGACTCGCGCGCTATTTTGTACGAACAAAAGTCTGCCACTTTCAGCGGGGGACGGGGGACGCACGCTAATTTAATTGTTAATTACTAATGTATTTTTGAATCACTTCGCTATGCACTCAACAACAAAAATGTTAAACACCAATTTAAACTATACGCACACACTCACATTTACACACAGGGATCTCTATCAGTGACATCTCATTAGTGTAAACAAGCGAGCTTGACTATGTCGATATTATGTATCGATGTTTTGGTGTTTCAAATGCGTGAAGATAATTATCAATTATCATATGTGAGGACTTTGTTTACGTATTATAACGTCATTAAAATAATATTCATTATATTTATTAAATAGAATATTTTGGGTGCAAAGGGGCCCTTCTTACATCTATCGCGCCCCAGCGACCTCACCTGCTAGTGGCGCACCTGCTTATTAACGGACGAGGTTCGTATATTACGGTACCCATGTGGTGGCTTCAGCCCCTACGTGGATACCAGGTGGTACAACAGTGTTGGTCCGGGGGGGGGTACCACCGTGCAGCTGTGCTAAAGCCCCCCAAGTAACCCAGCCCAGGCTGGGTCGCGTTAGGGGTTCAGCAGCTGCACTGCTGGGCCCAGGGCGATGTATGGTGCGGCAGGCAGGGGTCCAGTGGGGGCGAAGCGGAGTCTAGTGTGGGTGGTGTGGGTCGATTCGCCGGCCAGGGAGACCCTTAGCAACGGCGTTGCCGCGGCCGCCCGCAACATAGTCATGGGGCCCGCCTGGGACTAACCACCCCAGGAGGCTGCCCCACATGTTGCGCATAATCCTGATGTGTGGTCGCCGCTCCGGGTGGTAACCGGTGTGGGGTAGCGGCGGCCTTGCATCAGGGGGGTTTGGGAGCCCTTCCGTCCGGCGGGTCGGCTCCGACCTAGCCACACGGTTCTAGACGAAGCTAGCCTCTGCACTTTGTCACTTACTGCATATCTCATCATGACAGTGCAACAAAGTTATAAACGGTACACAGCGGCCTCTAGAAACCCCACAAATTCGATTCCTTTTGAGGTGGAGTTCGCGAATATCCGCGGACTCCATGCGAATCACCTAGAGACGGCACGGCCTTCTGTGATGTTCCTTACGGAGACACAGATACGCCGCCCTGACGACACGTCTTACCTCAGTTACCCGGGTTATGTCATTGAGGAACAATTCCGCGACAAAGCCGGAGTGTGCGTGTTCGTTAGGGCGGATGTCTGCTGCCGCCGGTTACGCTGTCTAGAGAACCCCTCCTACTCCGTCCTTTGGCTGCACGTGGATCATGGCTCTATGAGCCAGATCTACGTGTGCGTCTACCGCTCCCACACAGGGGACACTGGGACAACAAGGCTTTTCGAATACCTCAGCGAAATGGCTGACGATGCGCAGGTGCGGTTCCCGAACGCTGACCTGGTTTTCCTGGGGGACTTTAACGGTCATCACGTTGAGTGGCTGGGGTCCCTTAGGACCGATCATGCGGGACGATCCGCTCATGCATTCGCTCTCTCCCACGGGCTGACCCAGATGGTACAGGGGATCACCCGGATACCTGACAGGTCAGACCACACGCCCGCCCTGCTGGATCTACTGCTGACGAGTCGCCCAGCCGAGTACAGTGTGTCGGTACGCGCCCCACTGGGCACTTCCGACCACTGTGTGGTGCACGCCAGCTTCCAAGTGCCACCGCCTGCTCGTGCTGAGCAAATGACTCGACGACTATGGCACTACACGTCGGCAGACTGGGACGGTCTCCGCGATTACTTTGCGTCCGTCCCGTGGAGCCAACGCTGCTTTGTAGGGAAGGCGCCTTCGGATAGCGCTGCTGCCGTTGCTGGCGAGATCAGTCTAGGGATAGAATATTATATCCCTTTCACTGATGTCGCCAGCATCCGCAAAGCTCGCCCCTGGTTCGGGCGTGAATGTGCCGAGGCTGTCCAGAAAAAACAGTCGGCGTATCGCGCCTGGGTCAGGGCTCGGGCGGCACGTGACCCGAATGTGAACCGCCGCTAAGCAGCGTACAATAGGGCCACTAGGTTCAGCAAGAGGGCCTTCAAGAGAGCGGATGCCCAGCGCGTCGCGCGGCTTGGTCAGGAGCTCACATCCCACCCCACAGGCAGCCGTGGATACTGGCAACTGGCCAAAGCCGTACAGTCAAATTTTTGCCAACCCTCGCTGCCACCACTGCGTTTTCCTGATGGATCACTGGCTCACAAAACCCAAGAGAAGGCGGACATGCTCGCAGACCTCTTTGCGGCTAATTCCCGCGTCGATGACCGTGGCCTGCAGCCCCCCGCCATCGCTAACTGTGGCCACACTATGCCGGATATTGTTATCAGGCAAAGTGATGTACGGGCAGTGCTGCGGTCGCTCGACACGCGGAAAGCCAGTGGCCCTGACGGCATTCCGGCGGTGGTGTTACGAAAATGTGCTGCTGAGTTGTCTCCAGTACTAACGCGTCTGTACCGCCTGTCATACTCTACAGGGCTCGTGCCGGAGGTCTGGAAAGAGGCGAACGTACAACCGATCCCCAAGAAAGGGGATCGCTCCGATCCAGGCAACTATCGACCCATAGCTGTCACCTCAGTCATTTGCAAGGTGCTTGAGCTCCTTATCAATAAGCAGCTCATGCGATACCTGGAGGATCACTCGCTAATCAATGATCGGCAATATGGCTTCAGGCCAAAACGATCAACGGGTGACCTCCTGGCATTCGTCATGCATGTATGGGGTGAGGCTATGGAAAAGTACGGCGAGTCCTTTGGCTATTAGCCTGGACTTCACCAAAGCTTTCAGTAGGGTCCGGCATGCTTCGCTCCTTTCCAAGCTTCCGGCATATGGTCTACCTCCTCAACTGTGCAGCTGGATTGCCAGCTTTTTAAACGAGCGCCGAGTGCGGGTCCTCTGCGATGGCCAGGCTTCTCGCTTCTTGCAAGTGAATGCCGGGGTCCCGCCGGGGTAAGAGGAGGTATGAATGATAAAATGGGGGAAATGTGTAAGTTGATGAGTGAAAGACGACTGGATGTTTTGTGTGTGAACGAGACTAAGCGGAAAGGGTGTGACACAACCACACATGGGCCATTTACAGCTTTTTGGTCAGGGGTGGCTGACACTAGTCGGGCCAGTCAAGGTGTTGGAATTATCCTTTCTGCTAGAATGAATGAGTGTTTGATTGACTTCGAATGTGTAAGCCCAAGGCTACTGTGGATGAGGCTGAAGGTCGGTCTTTCGCGCATCTTTGTAGTGGGAGTTTATGCCCCACAGGATGCGCAGTGGGACCGGTCCAACCAAGCACAGAGTGAAAGGCAGGTGTTTTGGGACAGCATGAAAGATACCTTGGGTAAATGCAAGCCGAATGAAAGAATCATAATGTTAGGGGATTTTAATAGTCGGGTGGGAGTGGAGCGTGATGGATATGAAAGTGTTTTGGGTAAGTTTGGTTTCGATAGAGTGACTGAGAATGGAAAAAGTTTGCTTGAAGTATGTTTGGAGTGGAATCTTGTGGTAACAAACACTCTGTTTAACCACAAAGATATCCACATGTATACTAGACAAGAAGGAGAACAGAGAAGTATGATAGATTTTGTGATTGTGGACGACAGATTGAGAAAGACAGTGATGGATACCCGGGCTTATCGTGGCACTGGTGTCGACACAGACCACTATATGGTTGTAAGCCGGTTAAGAGGTTTATTTAAACGGTGGCGACACTACGCCCATGAGTCTGGGACCGAGCTTGAACGGATAAAAGTAGAAAGTTTGCAAGAAAGGAATAAAAGAGAAGAATTTCGAAATAGCTTGAGAGAGAAGTATGAGAATATGGATGAAGAAGATGATATTGAAAAGTTATGGGTGCAGTTAAAGGAAGGACTTGTGCAAGTAGCTGTGAAAGTATGTGGTGTCAGCAAAAGGAAAAAAGGACGTATGGTCAAAAGAATGAGTGTAGAGGCACAAATGGTTGTAGCGGGCAAGAAGAAAGCGTGGCTGGACTGGTTGGCAATCAAAGCCAATCACAGAATGAATAAGGCGACAGATGAGGATGTCTCAATAGCAAAAGAGGAATACAAGAAGCGTAAAAGAGAAGTAAAGAAGGTGATAGCTAAAGAGAAAGAGAATGAAAGGAATGAATTTGATAGGAGGTTATCTGACAACTTCCAGGAAAATGTTAAACTTTTCTGGAAGTCTATAAGAACAGCCAGGGGCACTATCCAATCCTCGCAACTGGACAAAGTCAGAAACCACGATGGAAGCTCTCTGATTGGGGAAGAAAGTGTTTTAAAAAGATGGAAGGAATATTTTGAAAGTCTGTTTGAGAAAGAGGATGCGCAAGTGGAATCTCGTATAGAGGACAAGAATAAAAGTGGGAATGAAGAGGAGAATGAAATAAGTGTGAAAGAGATTATGGATGCACTGAATGGCATGAAAGCTGGAAAGGCAGCAGGATATGACAGGATCTCGACCGAGATGCTGAAAGCAGCACAAGGCGTAGTATCAAGTCAGCTGTACCGCCTTTTTAACCTTTGTTGGAGAAGCGGTAGTGTACCAGGAGACTGGTGCAAAGCCGTCATTGTGCCGCTGTACAAAGGGAAAGGGTCACAGCGAGACTGCAAAAACTACCGCGGGATAAGTCTGCTCAGCGTCGTCGGCAAGTTATATGCAAGGGTTCTGATTACTAGATTGACGAATGACACTGATGACAAAATGTGGGATGTGCAAGCTGGATTTAGGAAAGGAAGAGGATGCATGGATCAGGTCTTCTCTTTACGCAGCATTGCCGAAAAGTTCCTGGCAAAAAGACAAAAGGTCTACTGCGCTTTTGTAGACTTAGAGAAGGCCTATGATAGAGTGGTGAGGAGCGAATTGTGGTCAGCGCTGTCCATGTATGGAGTAAGCAGCAATCTAATACGAGCACTGCAATCACTTTATGAGGGTTCCAGTGCTTGTGTCCGCATAAACGGGACTTACACGGACTGGTTCGGTATCGAACGAGGCGTCAGGCAGGGCTGTGTAGCGTCACCAATGCTGTTTAACCTATACATGGATAACTGTCTGAAAGATCTGAAAGCGAGTGTGTGTGGTTTAAGAATGGATGAATTGACCATCAAGTGCCTCTTATATGCTGATGACCAGGTAATACTTGCGTCATCGGCGGAGGAGTTGCAGGTGATGGTTGATATTTTGAATGACTCTTTGAAAAGGAAGGAAATGAAAGTGAACGCAAGTAAGACGAAAGTAATGGTATTTGAACGAGACGAAAGCATGTCGAACTGTGCGATTGTTATTGAAGGAGAAAGAGTGGAGCAAGTGAAAGAGTTTGTGTATTTAGGGTCTAAGTTTACAAGGGATGGAAGATGTGACGACGACATTGAAAGAAGAGTTATGGCAGGAAATCAAGTGAATGGGGCTCTGCATAACTTTATGAACAGTCAGAAGATTTCCCGGAGGGCTAGGCTGGCTGTTCATAGAGGAGTGCTGGTCCCTACACTTATGTATGGAAGTGAATGTTGGGTTTGGCAGAAGAAGCATGAAAGTAAAATAAATGCAGTGGAAATGAGAAGTTTGAGAAGTATGACTGGGGTGACATTGGTTGAGAAAGTGAGGAACAGTGAGATACGAGAACTTTGCGGTGTATCAGAAGATGTAGTGAGTAAGATAGAAAAAGGGATGCTTAGATGGTTCGGGCACGTAGAAAGGATGGATGAAAGAAGATTGACGAAACAGATACATAAGGCGGGCGTGAATGGACAGGCAGGTAAGGGTCGACCTAGGCGAACGTACTTCGACCAAATCGGAGATGTTTTGAACAAAGGCCAGGTCAAGAGCACCCAGAACCGGAGAGCGTGCATGAAGATAGTTATGAAAGTGGAAGAAGCGAAAGAAGTATGCCAGGACCGTAGCAAGTGGAATTCCATAGTCTCTGCCTACCCCAATGGGAAAGAGGCGTGACCATATGTATGTATGTATGTAAATAAAAGGCTTTTTATTTTATTTAATACTTTTATTGTAAAATATTTTTAATGTAAATAGTCAATATTTACCTACAAATGGTTTTTGTGTGAAAGAGTAACAAACATCCATACAGACACCCTTTCGCCTTTATAATATTAGGTCTTTACATATGAAATTGACGTTTTATAGAACTGGCCATTTTGATCGTCAAAATCCAGCATAGCTAGCCGTAAATCAGCTGAGATTGGTAAACTGCTCTAGCCCACTGTTGCTTCAGGACAATGCTAGACCACACCAGACCAACAAACGGTCGAGAAAGTAGAGGAAGAATGTTGGAATAATGTCCCCATCACCCACCATACTCGTACTCCCCGGACCTTGCTTGTTTGTTGATTCTCGCTCCCGCAACTTTTTCAGCAAAGAAATCAATGAACTGCCTATAAAATGGTAAAAGTAAAAACGCCTATTTCATAATGTATACCTAATATTCGTAGGGTTAACTAAGCTGAAAATCAGGAACTAGTAAAATAATAAAATGTACCTTGGATAATATCAACGTTGGTACAGATTTTTAGTTTGATTATAATATAAAATAGGAACGTTTAAAATGCTGTGAGCAAATTGTACTCGTCCGTTTAGGAACGCACGAAACATGGTTCCCTCAAAATTGAACCCAAGCGGTACGAAATACTAGTTATTTTGGGAATCTAAAAATTAACATTTATAAAATTGTTAATATGGTACTGAAATATTAATATCGATATTAGTGATTATGCTGTCCCAGCTCTAATTCTATCTAAGTGTGGCAACTTCCTACAAAATAAATCGCTTATTTTTTGGAATTATTTTATTATCGAATGTAGATAGTACTCCTTATTTGAATTATGTCTGTGTGCATTGCTACTATCGGTTGAAAGCATAGATATAGTATGTAGAAAGATACACAGACATTTCAGACGCGATCCTAAAAACAAAATGCAAATGTGTGGGTGTAATAGTGTAGTGTACACTATGGAATACTATATATACGCAAAATATCTATAAAAAATTGAGTGTTCTTTCTAAGTAATACAATAGAATCTCACTAATCCGTCATACTTTTCGCTAACCTCGCACTAACCGGTCACGTAAAGAATAGGGTTCCGTAGTCATGTTATTACCATATAACTCCTGAACTAACAAAGTTATCTGATCTGTTATAGTTTTTCTTGAAAGTTTAATTACATAGAATCATGATTTTTTAAGATTTTTTGAGCCAGCCATGCTAAGCTTTTAGATTAAACTTTGCTTAAGGAAGCTTTGTTTTAACGAAAATATGGGCTTTAAAGTTGAATGTCTCGAAAACGGATTCTTTAACCAAAATTTGTCTTTGCAACTTCTAAATATTTTTAAAAGACCTATCTATTTATACACGATGGGGTTGACGGTAGAAAAAGAATCATTTTCACTTTGTGTAGGAGAGGCAACTCCTTATATAGCAGATTTCCACGGCACCAACCGTTTCTTCTTCTCAATTCCCACTGAAAGTATTCCAGTTCCATTTTTGACTGACTTTTTGATTGACTCATGGACAATGTAGCTACACATTAGAGAAAGAATGACAACATGATTTAATGTTAAAATAATAAGCCTTAATTCTACATAATGCAACAGAAAAAAATAAGTTGTGTCTACTATTTACATTAAAAAATTAACAAAAAATTTATGTGGTGGGTCAAAAAGTCTGAAAACCAATCACTGGGGCACATCAGTTAGTATACATTATAAATCATGCAATAGGCTTGTGTCCACTAAGAATAAATCGGATTGATGTATGTTTCTTATGACTATTTCCAATGAGTAGACAACAAAAAGTAATATAAATTGGTACACAGAATAAAGATTACTAGAAAATAAATTTGGAAAAATTAGGCATTCAGTCACGTGACATCAAACACCAATCAGAAAATATGACGTCACTGGTTGCACTCTCACACCACAGAGTAAGTATGTATGAAGAGCTGACTTCTTGTGTCAAGTTGTGTCTGTGATTTTATGTAATTTAATTGTTCGTACGTTTTTATTAATTTACGAATTTTTGTTAATTTTAAAGTTAAATTATTATAAATCTAACAAAAGTAGATTGAACAAAACGCAGTTTTGGCGCATTATTTCGATGTGCATTTCGAGACAACGCTTGAATCAAAATATTGCTCCTACCTGTATCAAAGTTAAAGGGCAACACGATTTATTTTTGACTTTTTGGAGGTTTTTAAATTATTTTTTCCTTTTTTCAAAATTTTTAAAGTTGATTTTTATATTAAACTTCTTAAAGAGCATAGATATGTAGCGCCTTCTAGTAAGTTGCTGTCGTTACAACTATTTAAAAACCCTCACTAATCAACTACAAATCCATTCCTAAAAAAAGCCGCATCAAAATTGATGCGGCTTTTTTTAGGAATGAATTTTTTTTAGGATGAATTTTTTCCTCGATAAAAGTGGAAAAGCCATCTTCTAAAATCGGGGACCCTAGGAGGCGTAAAGAAGTTATTAAATTATGTTTAAAACACATTGGTTAGTTAAATTAAACAAAAATCTTAAGCTCTAGATTCGTTTTTCTCTGACTGATTTTTCGTGTATTATATCTATTGTTATTTTTGTTTTTACTATACATAGAACCAGTCACAAACTTTTGTGTTGTAACTGAAATTAGTCGAAGTGATTTTCGACCAAACGTTGTTATAACAAGGGTGAACCATGTGCCATATGGTCAGTGATGTCAATAATGCAATCGATCTTTAATATTTAAGTAGACTCAAAGTTCTACACAAGCAAAAAACAATAAAAACTTGAAAACTTAAAATTTCATGGCCCAAGGCCGTGGCCGCTCTAACGTCCGTTGCCGGGCGTCTCTGGTTCATACGCCGAAGGTATTTCTAGTGGCGTCCGGCGGACTTTGACCACCTCTGTGGTCTCTGCGGCAAAGAATCCCGCGTCGTTGGGGTAGGCTTTTATCCCGCGTCAGTGAGTAAATCTGGTTGCGTGCTATGGGCAAAGGCCCTGCAGCACGAAACCTTTCTAGCCTGCTTCTGTAAGGACGGCGGGTGGCGATCCCGCCGTCCTCAGGCCCCGATCATAGAGGTCGATGGTCTTGAGCGTAGATGAGTCTGCGGCACCCTCGCCGCTGACTACGGAACTCGGTGGGGAGGGTACGCTCTCTCTCCCTCTCAGCCGCCTCCTTCGCGAGCATGACTAGCTCGCAGAAGCACATGGCTGCATTCCACCTACTCCCGCTGGAGACCATGGCTTGAAGCATGGTCTCCAGCGAGAGGGTATCCACGCCCAGACCCACTAAGAGGTCCCGGCGCTGACTCACCCAAGCTGAGCACTCCACCAACGTGTGTAGTGCGGTGTCGTCGTCGAAAACCTCGCAGTGTTGACACCGTGGTGTGACCTCACGATAGATGCGAAAAAGATAGCTACCACAGCATCCATGCCCGGTAACGATCTGCGTCGCACGATACGTGAGGTCACCATGCTGCCTCTGCAGCCATTCGTCCATGATCGGTCTCACCACCGCGATGATGGTGGTACCCCACTTGGGTTGCTCAAGTCGCACCCTCCATGACTCCATGTGATCCTGGCGGAGTTGGGACCGCTGTCCTCGATTTATTGAGACACAGGCCTGTAGTCCCGCTCCAGCGCCTCCTTGCACCATTGGAACAATGACGCAAGGGCTCTCGCTTCCAGGTCCCATGGAGGGGTTCTCCTGGGCAGCCTCTCCGGAGCTCGTGCGGTACCCCCGTATGGTTTTGATGGCCAAGGTTCGCAGTGGTCTGTTTAACAGAGTCACGTTCACCTTGACCGCTAATCTATCCGCCCAAACGGGAGCCCCGTATAGGGCCATACTCCGCACGATCCCCAGGTACAGTCTCCTGCAGGAAGCGTTGGGTCCCTTTAGACTGGGCATCAGTCGCGAAAGCGCGACCGATAGTCCGGCGTGTATACTACGGCGGGGAGGATATTTTGGAAACGTGACAAGCGTGGGACGAGCTTCGGATGACGTCATTTTCCGAGCTATCTGCGCTTTCATCGAACCAGCCAATTTAAGTTCCATTTTGCATTTATCTATAAGACCATGTCAGCCACTGCTGTCTTCAGATCAACCATCTATAGATACATGTCGAGTGTTCAGTGTCACCCGTTTTCTTCGTGGCGAGACTACTACTTAGCTCCAGTGGTGTGATAAACGGCTTTATTTTCACAACGGTTTTAAAGCTTATGCTTATAATTTTCAAGCAGATTTACAAAAGAGCTTTTTACTTAAACCGCTTTTTCATCTCTCATGCTCTGAAAGTGGGTCATTGTTTACCTGATATGCGGGTTGAAAGTGATACATTTCGGCCCTAGGGCGGAAAAGTAAAAAAAAATCAGTACATGAGGCGATGGTAAAAACGTATACAGCCAAAGTTCGGTTAAGTCAATACAACTTTCTGGTTTTTGAATGGTCATAAACAAAAAAGAGTGAATTACAATAAAACGTAAATATCACAAACAATAATTATTTGGACAGTTACCTTAAAATACTGAGCAAAATACTCAGTATTTTAAGGTAACTGTCCAAATGTTTGTTGAGACTCCAACTAAACCTGACTAAATCGCCCGAAATAACGTGTCAAATCATTAAAAAAATACTCTATAGCGCTTCAAAAAATTAACTGAAGAAATTAAAAAACTGAAGACTATTTTGCATGGAAAAATATAACAAGGCGGTATGATCAAAAGACTACAGCCTGCCCTGAAAAAAGCGCGAATGAGAAACTAAAATAAAAAAAGGCGGGAAGCACAATACTTGATATGTGATCAATCTCTATTGTTATGATCTTTTTATTTAACTTTTATTTGCTTTAGAGCGGAGTTTACGAAGCTCTTTCTTAGACGACTCGTGTATTTCGTTCGTGATCGAACTCCTCCAAAACGACTGGACCGATCTTTTTGAAATTTGGCACGGTGATAGTGACCATCGCTGTGATCGCATATATCTGAATTCATAAAGATCGGTCCAGTCGTTTAGGAGTTCGACCCGGATCGACAAACTCAGCTCAATTATTGCAACAGCAGAATGCATTGCATACCTAGTAATAATTAAAAAATGTATCCTGCGCCATGCCGACTCGCCGATCAGCTTATCCGGTAGTGCTGGGAGAGAGTACGTGGCTCCAGTGACGTAAAAACGTATTCGCGCGTTTTCAACCGACTTCAAAGGAAGTTGGAGGAAGATCTCAATTCTACGTACTTATGTTGTTTTTTCAAATGGAACATTGAAGTCAAGTTTAACTATTTCATTAAGAAATAGATAGATTGATTATTTTACTGAAAATATTTTTTTAAGTGTACTTTTTTTTTAATTCCGCGGCCCAGGGCCACGGCCGCTCTAACGTCCGTTGCCGGGCGTCTTTGGTTACTAGCAGAGGGTATGTCCAGTGGCGCCCGGCGGTTAAAAGTGTACCGAAATATATACAATACAAAATATCGTTTAAAAATCTTCCGCGTCATACCCGACTGGAAAGGTTACCAGAATGCTGGCTGCACCACACCACGTGGTTGCCACGTTGGATGGCAATACTTATTCTTTGAGCCAGAAACTAGCCAGTCTTCTAGTCCTGAGTAGTACTTATCGATAATAAAAATGTTATACATTTTATTTAGTAAATATACAACGTATTTTTGTATTTCAAAGCAATGAGTTTGCTTAAACTATTTTTGAAATATTAAGTAAGAAATTATAGCATCGTAGCTCAGTGGTCAGAGCATTCCCCTGTTAGGGAAAGGCGTTCGAGTCCCGCCGATGATATCAGTTTTTGTGATCTATTTATAATTCCTTTTTTAATATTTGAAGTATATAACACCCAAAATACAATCATTTCTGCATTATTTTAGGGGTGGCCAGTGTGGCCACTTTTCCCTTACCACTATGGCCGCGTCGAGCGACCATTTGGGCAAAGCGACGTTTAAATTCGTCTTCCCATCAAATTTTTTTGTGTTCCTGGTTTTCTTTTTCCATCACGAGGTGAGGGTACTACATAGTGACATCTTTAGACCATTTGTTACGTCTGTCTCGTCTCTTATTATATGGCCTGCTCATTTCCATTTAAGTCTTCTCACCGTATATGTGACATCTGTAACTTTAGATTTTCTCCTTACACTTGATAGCCTAATCTTATGTCTCCTAGCTTGATGTTTAGTATGCTTCTCTCTCTCCTTCTTTCGCTGACACACTCCAAGTGCTTCGCTTTGTTAAACAGTAAGGGCCCAGATCTGGCATCCATAGGTCAAGGAATACGCATGAGTTGAAAACTGTAGTCTTCGTCTCGTCATTGCTAGATCAGGGTTCTTCATGATTGCTTTTATTGACCAGTATCTTTTCCAAGCACTGCTTATTCTAATCTCTATCTCCTTCTGCATTTAGTTTTCTGGTGAGATAATTTGTCCCAAGTAGATGTATTGGTCAACATATTTGCATACATACATAAATACATATGGTCACGCCTCTTTCCCATGGGGGTAGGCGTGACTATGGAGACTATGGAATTCCACTTGCTACGATCCTGGCATACTTCTTTCGCTTCTTCCACTTTCATAACTATCTTCATGCACGCTCTCCGGTTCTGGCTACTCTTGACCTGAGCTTTGGTCAAAACATCTCCGATTTGGTCGAAGTACGTTCGCCTAGGTCGACCCTTACCTGCCAGTCTATTCACGCCCGCCTTATGTATCTGTTTCGTCAATCTTCTTTCATCCATCCTTTCTACGTGCCCGAACCATCTAAGCAGCCCTTTTTCTATCTTATTCTCTACATCTTCTGATACACCGCAACGTTCTTGTATCACGCTGTTCCTCACTTTCGCAACCAATGTCACCACAGTCATACTCTCAAACTTCTCATTTCCACTGCATTTATTTTACTTTCAAGCTTCTTCTGCCAAACCCAACATTCACTTCCATACATAAGTGTAGGGACCAGCACTCCTCTATTAACAGCCAGCCTAGCCAACATATTTAATTTGCTGTGAATTTAAGAATATTGGTGTTTTTACATGGTAAGTCATTAGTTTTGTTTGTTCCGTGTTCATCGTCATATCTCTCTAATTGAGTAATCATTGTTTGCAATCCTTCTGGTTTTTCACTTATCAAAATGAGATCATCTGTAAATCTTGAGAGATTTTTGCCGTTTATATTTATACCAGATGTCTCCCAGTCGATCTTTCTGAAAAGCATCCGTACTGCCGAGAACAGCTTCGGTTATAGAGGGTCCCCTTGGCGTACAGCTCTAGGTATACATATTATTAAGTTTTAAAAAGTTTAAAAAAAAAAAAAAAAAAAAAAGCTGTTCTCTCTGAGACAGTCTTGATAATGCCTCGTTTAGAGGCGAAACAATTGTCGACGTTTTGTTGTCTTTTTAATTCTGCGAAAAATTAATGCTATTATAATTTTAAAAAGTTTTTTCTTAAAACATTTTACTTACCATTGTTTTATATTATTAAGTCTATAAAAACGGCAATAGGCTTGGCCTCCAATTACATGGGACTAATTTAGCTTGCAAAATGTGGGTGTAGTGAAAGTCTATGTCTAGGTGTAGACGTAGGCGTTCACTACTGGAATAAAAACGTAATTTTGAGTTGTAGGAGAGATTTCATTACAATCAGTTGGCAGGAATAATAAGAGTTCTACTTATCTTATCTAATAGGTAACTTAGAGAACAGACCAAACAGAGTAACAATTAAGTTAAATTATAGGTACACAGATAGTAGGTATTTAACGTCGGTTCTGGTTGTTGGAATTTGGGTTTAGATTACAAAATGTTTACTGATTTTTCGTTGTGCATAATTATTACGTTCCCTCTGCTGTAACGACAAATGTGGGACAAACAAAACTACCTGGCAAAATATTGATGTGTAGGTACGAGTATTACACCTACGCTTAGCCTCTCAGGGACTCCTCCTCGACTGTACCTGGGGATCGTGCGGAGTATGGCCCTATACGGGGCTCCCGTATGGCCGGATAGGTTGGCGGCCAAGGTGTACGTGACTCTGTTAAACAGACCACTTCGAACCTTGGCCGTCAAAACCATACGGGGGTATCGCACGATCTCCGGAGAGGCTGCATGTCTCCTAGCCGGGACCCCTCCGTGGGACCTGGAAGCGAGAGCCCTTGCGCCATTGGAACAATGACGCTGGAGCGGGACCACAGGCCTGCATCTCGAGAAATCGAGGAACAGCGATCCCAACTCCGCCAGGATCTCATGGAGTCATGGAGGGTGCGACTTGAGCAAACCAAGTGGGTACCACCATCATCGCGGCGGTGAGACCGATCATGGACGATTGGCTGCAGAGGCAGCATGGTGACCTCACGTATCGTGAGACGCAGATCGTTACCGGGCATGGATGCTTCGGTAGCTATCTGTTTCGCATCCATCGTGAGGTCACACCCCGGTGTCAACACTGCGAGGTTTCCGATGACGACACCGCACTCCACACGTTGGTGGAGTTCTCAGCGTGGGTGAGTCAGCGCCGAGACCTCGTCGTGGGTCTGGGCGTGGATACCCTCTCGCTGGAGACCATGCTTCAAGTCCCGAGAGGGAGAGGGAGCGTACCCTCCCCGCAGAGTTCCGTAGTCAGCGGCGAGGGCGCCGCAGACTCATCTACGCCCAAGACCATCGACCTCTATGATCGGGGCCTGAGGACGGCGGGATCGCCACCCGCCGTCCTTACAGAAGCAGGCTAGAAGGGTTGCGTACTGCGGGGCCTTTGCCCCATAGCACGCAGTCAGATTCACTCACTGACGCGGGATAAAACCTTACTCCAACGACGCGGGATTCATATCCCGACCAAACCCCCGCAGAGACCACAGAGGTGGTCAAAGTCCGCCGGGCGCCACTGGAAATACGTTCTGCTTGTAACCAGAGACGCCCGGCAACGGACGTTAGAGCGGCCGCGGCCATGGGCCGCGGAATTAATGAAAAAAAACAGCCTCTCAGGGATCGAGGTCAACTTACCTTAATTATATTATTTGCATCGCTAAAATCAGTAAAAAGTTTCGTTCTAAAAAGCATCTTCTAAAACCCAGTCTCGAGTCCCATTGATCCACTTCCCACTAGACTATCAATTTAATTGGAGTTCCTCGGGCGGCCTCTTTACCCCGCTTAACTTTTCGATTTACATTCAAAACGGTCTTTTAAAAACCCAACTCAATAACTACAAGTCTAACCCTCGTTTCGATGTGTACTTTACAAATCATTCGGCTGTAAAACTTTGTACACGTGCCTCTATTGGTGGGAATGTGCTGGGTGGAGTCTATGGCCACGCCCGGTGTATACCGCGCATGCTAAACGGGGCTTAAACCCCGTTTAAGCGGTATTTTGGCGCAAAACCGCAAGAAAATGTATGTAACATCAGTTAGGAAGGGCGTATCTAAATGAAAAGACTTTTCTCGATTGAACGACTATTTTGCGAACATGGCCGACAGTTGTCTCTGATGCGCGGGAAAGTGCACATAGTTTTTAATTGTTTTTTTTAAGACTTCGATTAAGTCTCGGACACTTTACTGGTTTTTGATAATGGTCAACATTAATGTACAATTCAAATAAACTAAACAATTTTGTGAAATGTGAACTGTAAATAACTAAAGTAGCAGTTGATTTGTGCTTTATTTTATTGAGCCTACGTCATAAATAATAAATAAAGATTTGTTATTATTGTAATGGATCCAAGGATGCAAGACAGTCATAAATCGTTCCTCATTAAAGACCTCCTTGGGGATGTTTTGAGACCTGGCGCGGCTATTGTTTTAGGTTGGTCGCAATATTTTATCTAAACTAAGACTAAAAGTGTCCTTATAAAAATACTTAGGTACTAGAATCCCGCATTTTTTGGCCGTTCCGACTTCCATAGAGCACAGATTTAAAAATATTTGTAAGTTCCTACCTACTTAATAATTTATAGATAGCATGTGGCATTATTAGATTAGGTACCTATTTAGCAATTAATCTCTGGAGTTTTTGGAAAATTTATATTCTTTAATTTTTATTTTATCTTTATTATGAAGCAAGACACTTTGATCTTAAAATATGTTCGGCACCTTCGCAGATTGGCGTGTGTACACAGACAGTTTTTATCCACCCACACTCATTTTTACTTTCACTTAGAATTCTATAAGCATTAATTGTGATTGTGTAAAATATAGATTTTGAGATTTTGAGTTTCCCATGATCCCTGAGCCCCTTAAGTCTTGATGGTTGACGATTTCTGGAATATGTACGTTTGTGCTTCTACGCAGTGCTAAAACCTAAAATATTTGACTGATTCTGTTCAAATTAGGACGTGTAGTTAGTAGTGTAGGTATTTTAATAGTGGGACAGCTGACGGGGAAGTTCATTGACATACATTTTCCAGAGCCGCAAAAACAGGGTTAAAATTTTTTCTTTCTCTCTTTCTAAAAAACGGCTCAAACGATTTTCTTTAAATTTTCATCAATTGTAGCATGTAGCATCAATTGTACTAGTATAGTATTCTTATATCTGTGATTGTAGCTAAAAAGGTCTCCTATAATGGAGAATAAACTGAATAGATACCTACTTCGTCATGAAAATTTGAAATTTTGAGTTATGAACTTTTGAAATTTTTACATGCACTTTTCCAAGTGAAAGTAAGTATGAGGCCCACGGATTCACCGTCTTATAATAGTTTTCTAGTTCCCAAATCTAACGGGAACAGATTCCCGGGATAATAGTAGCCTTGCCCCAGTGAAAATTTCGTTAAAAACAGTACAGTCGTATCTATCTCTGAGATAGGTATTGGAGGACTCTTTATTGACGTAGATACAGAATGTAAAAACCGGTGAATAGGTAAGTACCAATCCCAAAAACTATTTTATTTATATAATATTTTGAATTAATTAATAGCAATGACCTGGGTAATTTTAACTGACTGCGACTGGTAATATGTTTAATTGTAATAATGTTTCTAAATTCGACTTAACTATATAATATAATTGTGTATATCTTGTATATCTGCGGGTGATTGTGACCTGAGATAAATGACTATTTAATTTTAATTTAACAAATGCAGCGTTAAATAAACATATAGCATCATAGCATCACGCCTTTTTCCCCAAGGGGTAGGCAGAGGTGTGCAAACACACCCACATCTCGCCAGCTATGTTAGGTCCCATGTAATAGGGGGCGAGCCTATTGCCATTTACCGGGCACAAGTTCCACACTCTGGGATAATTATCTGGGTAAAATTCTAAAGAGAATTATACATTATTCACCAGACCCGGGAATCGAACCCGAGACCTCGAGCGTGGCAGTCCGTACATAGTACCATTGTGCCGATTTTGATAAAATTTGTTAGGAAAGTATGTAGGCGCCCCTATGTCCATTGTCGGGCGCCTTGGTTGGCACTCGGAAGAATTCTCAGTGGCACCCGGTGGAGTTTAGTCTGGGGTTGAGTCGGGTTTTATCCCGCGTTGAGTGAATCTGCGTGAAGGACGGTGGGTGGCTAGCCCGCCGTCTTCAGGAGATAGAGATCGATGGTCTTGGGCGTAGATGCGTCTTGGGCGTAGATGAGGCGACTTCGGAACTCAGCGGGGACGGTATGCTCCCTCTCCCGCTCGACCGAACCCTTCGCGAGCATAAACTGCTTGCAGAAGGACACGTCCACGTTCCACTTACGCATAATTGCACTTACTTGCACACCCTTCCCGGCCCTCACCTGTCGTATTCGATCGACACAAGTTCTACCAGGCGGTGACCATTGGTGACCCTTACAATAGCGCAGCATGGCATCCCGCGCAAAAATATCCAGAAAGTGAATTTTGAGATGCCATACCACCGATAGCACCGGCACATACAGACGTGCTTAGAATCTTAGAAGGTGCGAGGGTGTTAAGTTGTCAACGCATGTAGCGTCCCACACCAAAAACCTTCCATGGTGGTATGGGCAATGGGCATACCATCCGGTCTCTTTCAATCACTTCATGCTAGCCCATTCGGCCCACGTACGGCGGAAGACCTGCGGTGGAAAGAGCCCGTCGAATTATGTCGTTTAGAATTGCATGCCGAGCCGAGGTATACGACCTGCGATAGTGCTCCAAGAAAGGTCATCGTACAAGATTGTCGACGGCTACTCTACAGTTGCTAAGATGCGGAGATACAAAAGGAGTATGTACCCAACCAAAGGCAGTGGCAATGCGGAAAGAGAGACGTCATAATTTGTACAGACAGATGTTGGGCGATGGAAGCGCCTGTATCCACAAGCCTGACACCCATTCTCCAACAGCTACTCTGAGATAGTGGCAGAAGTGTCAATTACATTAATTTACTTTGATTAACCTTTTAATAGATAGACATAAGCTTTTAAAGGGGAACAATTTTCTTTAGTATATTAGGTACATTATTATGTCGTATTACTTTACCATTTGAGCAGCGCACGCAACGGAAGCTCTCCAAAGAAATATTCTATCACGTTTTTGCAACACATTTCACTTCTGCTCCGCTCCTATTGACTATGGTACCTATACCACAGAATGTAGGGTATGGTACTACGTACTTATACCTAGGCATAGGGTATAATCTATATCAATATCTACATATAATAAAATTGTAAATGTTCGCTGTCTGTACAAGGAAGATATATATGAGAAATTGATGCAGGGGGGGCGTTAATAAACACAATAGAACCCCAAAATAAGGTTTTTAGAATTTTTGTCTGTTTGTCTGTGTGTCTGTTTGTCTGAATGTTTGAACACGCTAATCTCAGAAACGGCTTAACTGATTTGAATGCGGTTTTCACTAATGCGTTGCGGTACATTCAACTTAACATTTAGAGTTTGTTGCATTGCATCAAATCGTTGATAAATAAAAAAGTTATGTCGATCTAAAGAATCACGCATAAACCCAAGTTAAGCAACCCCAGTCGCGGTTCTAACTAGGATGGGTGACCAATTGGCACAAAATATATCAAGTGACAGACATGACTGGCAGACATACATTACGCCTATATTCCCGAAGGGGTAGGCAGAGGTGCGTTACACATCAACACTGTGCCAGTACTTTTGTTGGTCCCACGTAATAGAGAGCAAGCGTATTGCTGATAGGGCACTTTAGAAGATCCATTTAAATAAAAATTACCGCAGCCAGGACAGGTGTTACATACCACTAATATAATAATATCTGCAGTCTGAGTAGCTCAGTAATAAATAACTTTGTTTGCAGATTTGATTTCCACTATTTGCTGTTTTATAACACGCGTGTAAACAATCAATACATACTTATAAAAATTTATAAAAAAGGGGATATGCGTGTCAGAAAGCACAAAAGGTTCCGTGCTAAAACGGCAAAATAATCTGTTTTTTAGTATTTGTCACCTTTTAAGTCAGTCTCCGTAATATTGTGGTCTGGAGGTCCTCAACCTGGGGAATGTCGCCACCTTTTGGCGGCGGGGGGGGGGGAATCGATCGTGGACGTAACGTTCGCATCCCCTGACCTCGCCGCCCGTATTACAGGCTGGCGCGTGGAGGAGGGTGAGGAGACGCACTCGGATCATCGGTACATCCGGTTCGATGTCGTCCCCCCACCTGACCTCCCACAGTCGGTGGCAAATCCCCCGGATCCGCGTTGGGCACTTCACCATCTGGATCGGGAGGCTCTCCTGGAGGCATCCATCGTGCAGGCCTGGATTCCGGCGCCGGACCGGCCTGCCGATGTGGATGCCGAGGCGGAGTGGTTCAGGAGAGCCATGTCGCAAATCTGTGATGCGGCGATGCCTAGGGTTACACCCAGACCGGCCAGGAAGCAGGTGTACTGGTGGTCGCCGGAGATTGCAGAGCTGCGCGCAGCATGCATCTCCGCCCGCCGCCGGTACACCAGGTTTCGCCGGAGGCGTCGCCGCCCAGACGACGCGGCAGCCCGAGAGGCGGAGCTTTTTCAGGCATACAGGGAGGCTAAAGGTAATCTCCAGGAGACGATAAAGCGGGCCAAGACGGCGGCCCGCGAGGAGCTCCTGGAGACCCTGCAGCAGAACCCATGGGGGCGCCCGTACCTACAGGTCAGGGAGAAACTCCGACCTAGGGCGCCCCCACTGACCCAGAGTCTCCAGCCGCAGCAGCTGGAGCGGGTCATGGGCTCCCTGTTTCCGACGAGCGCGGAGGAGCACGTCCCTCCGCGCATGGCTCCGTCTCTGCCCGACGCGGATAGCACCAGCGAAGACGACGTACCATAAGTCAGGGTGGGGGAGCTAGGTGCGGCAGTACTCCGGCTTAAACGCCGGAAAATCACTGCCCCCGGACCCGACGGCATTCCTGGCCGTGCATGGGTCCTGGCCCTCGAAGAACTCGGGCCTCGACTGATGGGGCTCTTTAGCGCATGCCTCGAAAGGGGCCAGTTTCCCAAGGTGTGGAGGACGGGGAAACTGGTCCTGATCCGTAAGGCGGGGCGGCCGGTGGACTCACCGTCCGGATACCGGCCGATCGTGTTGCTCGACGAGGTGTGTAAGCTCTTTGAGCGAATTATCGCGGAACGCCTCGTCGAGCATCTCACGAGTGTGGGGCCAGACCTGGCGGATAACCAGTTCGGTTTCCGTCGGGGACGCTCCACCGTGAGCGCGATCATGCGCGTGAAGAGCCTGACGGAGGAAGCAGTCTCGCAGGGCAAGGTGGTGGTGGCGGTGTCTCTTGACATCGCCAACGCGTTCAACACCTTGCCATGGAGCTGCGTTAGGGAGGCGCTTGTGTATCACGAAACGCCTCTCTACCTCCGTCGTATTGTCGGGGCCTATCTCTCGGAGAGGGCCATAGCTTTCCCCAGCTGGCTCGGGCCAGCTCGGCGAGATGTGTCGTGCGGTGTTCCGCAGGGGTCGGTCCTGGGGCCGCTTCTGTGGAACATCGGCTACGACTGGGTGCTGCGGGGTGCGTTGCCTAGGGGTGTCGGCGTAACGTGCTACGCCGACGATACCCTCGTCACGGCGCGGGGTGCAACGTACCAGGAGGCAGCACTCAAGGTCACGACGATGTTGCTCGAGTCGTGGGTCGGATACGGCAGCTGGGACTGGAGGTGGCCTTGCACAAGTCCGAGGTTCTGTGTTTTCACAGACCTCGGAACGGCCCACCCGAAGGTTCCAGCATAAATGTGGGAGGCGTTAGCATCGGCATCAAGCCCTCGATGAAGTACCTAGGGATCGTACTTGATAGCCGATGGAACTTCGGACCACATTTCCGAAGTTTGGTCCCCAAGGTGACGCAGGCATCGGTCGCGCTTTCGCGACTGATGCCCAACCTAAAGGGACCCAACGCCTCCTGCAGGAGACTGTACCTGGGGATCGTGCGGAGTATGGCCCTATACGGGGCTCCCGTATGGGCGGATAGGTTGGCGGTCAAGGGGAACGTGACTCTGTTAAACAGACCACTTAGAACCTTGGCCGTCAGAACCATACGGGGGTACCGCACGATCTCCGGAGAGGCTGCATGTCTCCTAGCCGGGACCCCTCCATGGGACCTGGAAGCGAGAGCCCTTGCGTCATTGTTCCAATGGCGCAAGGAGGCGCTGGAGCGGGACCACAGGCCTGCGTCTCGAGAAATCGAGGAACAGCGGTCCCAACTCCGCCAGGATCTCATGGAGTCATGGAGGGTGCGACTTGAGCAACCCAAGGGGGGTGCCATCTTCATCGCGGCGGTGAGACCGATCATGGACGATTGGCTGCAGAGGCAGCATGGTGACCTCACGTACCGTGCGACGCAGATCGTTGCCGGGCATGGATGCTTCGGTAGCTATCTGTCTCGCATGCATCGTGAGGTCACACCCCGGTGTCAACACTGCGAGGTTTCCGACGACGACACCGCACTCCACACGTTGGTGGAGTGCTCAGCGTGGGCGAGTCAGCGCCGGGACCTCGTAGTGGGTCTGGGCGTGGATACCCTCTCGCTGGGGACCATGCTTCAAGCCATGGTATCCAGCGGGAGTAGGTGGAACGCGGCCGTGTCCTTCTGCGAGCAAGTCATGCTCGCGAAGGAGGCGGCCGGGAGGGAGAGGGAGCGTACCCTCCCCGCCGAGTTCCGTAGTCGGCGGCCAGGCCGCCCCAGACTACGCGACTACGCCCAAGACTATCGTCCTCCATGATCGGGGCCTGAGGACGGCGGGATCGCCACCCACCGTCCTTACAGAAGCAGGCTAGAAGGGTTGCGTGCTGCGGGGCCTTTGCCCCATAGCACGCAACCAGATTCACTCACTGACGCGGGATAAAACCCGACCCCAATGACGCGGGATTCTCGTCCCGACCAAACACCCGCAGAGACCACAGAGGTGGTCAAAGTCCGCCGGGCGCCACTGGACATACCCTCTGCTAGTAACCAGGGACTTAAAAAAATTAAAAAAAAAAAAAAAAAAAAAAAAAAAAAAGTCTCTGTAATATTATTTACTATACTAAATTAAATAAAGAGAGAGTTGAAATAATAGTGGTATGTAAGGTTGCTGCCTGTAACTGTAAAAGTATTATTGTATACGACTCATCTCTAAGTCGTATTATAGTAAGTGAGAATGCCTCGAAGAAAATCGAACCTCAGCCAATGCAGCATAAATGATAAAAGGTTAAGATTATTTCGATCTCAGGAATCTGAAGAGGATGATGAAGCAAGACTTACTGCATCTCAGGAACGGCAGGTTTAGGTTACGTGCTTCAGAAACGTCATTTCACGACTGAGTTCACAGCGTTCTCAATTGATGGCCTAACGAAATTGAGAGAGCAATTGAGTTCTCAAAGAGTGCTGTCGGCACGAAGTCGGTCTCAGGAAACCAATGAACAACGCGAAGCGCGTTTGACTGCTGATCGCGAGGCGCATGCTATGTCGCGTGAATCTGAGACCTTCACCGACAGGGAGTCTCGCTTGAGTTCAAAAAGAGTATTGTCGGCAATAACTCGGTCTCAAGAAACCAGTGAACAACGCATTCAAATCAGTTAAGCCGTTTCTGAGATTAGCGAGTTCAAAAATCCTTTGGAAAAAATTCTAAATGGGACAGCAAATTACAGTGATTGTTAAATATAATTACTATTAGTAGGTACACACTATTAGGTACCCCAATGTATGTACTGATACAGACGCTGGCTGTGTCCAAACACCGTTCATCAATACATAATAATAATCAATGAATACATATAATAAAATTGCAAGTGGTCGATGTCTGTACATCGAAGACATAATAGAGAAACAGTTGTAGAGAGGCTTTATGAACGCAATAACCCAAAACAATGGTTTTTAGAATTTTGTCTGTTTGTCTGTGTGTCTGTTTGTCTAAATGTTTGAACACGCTAATCTCAGTAACGGATTAACCGATTTGAATGCGGTCTTCAGTAATTCGTTGTGGTTTACTCAATTTAACATTTTGTTTTATTTCAATTGGTTCATAAATAAAAAAGTTATGTCGATCTAAAGTAACACACAGGCGGAGCTGCAGGCAACAGCTAGTTTATAATAAATCTGTAGAAGGGAAAATTCTGTACATTGAAAATATAAAAAAAATAAATGGCAGGGGGTTTTACTAGACCGACATCGAACCTAAAAATGTGATTATAAAATTTTTTGTCTGTCTGTTTGTTCAGGCATCACGCAATAACTACCGGTTCGATTACTATGAAACTTGGTGTTTTTATTCTTAAATATCCTGGGCACCACACTGGGTACTTTCTATCCTGCACAAGTATACACAATAAAAAACAAACTTAATTTTGCGGTTCGATCCCTAGACACGATTACTATACCAACCGCAAATAATAAGTTTGTCGTAGGTTACGTCACCCGCAGTGGAGTTTACTAAGGGGCGCTGCACACGGCTAAGATACAGTAATATTTTATCTTAAGATACAATATCGCTCGCCATACAATTTAATGCACTATCACACACGACGAAGATAATAAATAATATTTCATATTTTCGTATCTTAAGATGAATTTGTATGGTATAATAGAGAATATAATAGAAGATATAATAGAGAAACTGTTGTAGGGGGGCTTTATGAACGCAATAAAACCCAAAACAATGGTTTTTAGAACTTTTTTCTGTTTGTCTGAATGTTTGAACACGCTAATCTCAGAAACGGCTTAACCGATTTGAATTTGCAGTTTTCAGTAATGCGTTGTAGTTTATTCAACTTAACATTTAAGGTTTGGTTTTCAATCGGTTCATAAATAAAAAAGTTATGTAGATCTAAAGTAACACGCAGGCGGAGCTGCGGGCAACAGCTAGTATATATATATATAATAGTATAGCATTCTTCTGTCTGTATGTTATCATCATCCACCGAGCCTTTTCCCAACCTAGTTGGGTTCGGCTTTCCAGTCTGACTGCGATGCGGCTGCACTTCAATATTTTACGTGGAGCGACTGCAATCTGATCTCCACTACCCATGGACGATATCGTAGCTTTGTAGTTAGACCAGTAGGATTTTGTTTTAGGCCTCCAAACTCCAAATACCCGTAACGACTATATGTAATTCACACAATATCTTTATAAATTGTATCCTATGTGTTATTCTGATGTATAAGCTTTTACGTTTTTTTTTACGCTTAAAAGTTTTTACGTGAAAGAGTAACAAACATCCATCCATCCATCCATACATACTTACATACTTACATAGTCACAAACTTTCGCGTTTATAATATTAGTAGGATACAGACTAAATATACGTAGAAATATCTCTGTATCTGGCTGTCTATCTATGCTCTGTATGCATTTAGTCATTGTAAAAGAAAAAAAAACAAGTAAGTATAATTCCCCTCGTATTCATTATTTATATTATGCAAGCATCTAGTTTGCATAATATACATATACTAGGTAGTATTTGCACTAGTTGCAAACTGAAAAAATGGCAGGAGACACATGAAAAATTCATATTTCAGACACTAGAGCGTAGATACTAGTGCTGAGATTGGTAGTTAAGGTCCTAATACATGCACGTGGCGGTTAGGGCGCGTGCACACTTGCAAAATTAGCGGCTTATTACATTCGCGATGCATACTTGAACACGTACGACGCTAACCATACGATTATTTTGTCGCTCATGTGTGGAATATTCAAATTTTTGTTAGAGGTAAGGGAACTCAGGTTAATTAAAAATGATGAATAATTTTATAGTTTATGAAGTCACTTTTTCAGGGGAAAGGGTTACCTGGAGTTTGTAGTCTTCCATGCTACTATTAGCCACTCAATTATTAATTCCACGCTAATAAATAATGTATTATTATAATAATATTCGTACATTTTTAATTTTGATTTACACACACACACATATCACACCTATATCCCCGAAGGGGTAGGCAGTGGGGGAATTACACACCCACAATTTGCCAGTATTTTTAGTCCCACGTAATAGAAGGCAAGCCTATTGCCGTCACCGGGCACACATATAATGGGTTATGTCCAAAATGGCCGAATGAATTTAATAAAAAGTACCAGCTATATTGTAATTTTGAAAAAATACCCATGAAAGGCAACAAAATCTTAGGTGCCAGCCGCATTAAAGGCACAGCCAATTAAAGTCCTGGGCGTGTCGCACTATATATAGTTTTGATTTAATTAAATAAAAAACTGTCTGAACTCACAGAAGACCCAAGGGTGAAAAGCAATAATTATATGACATTAGAATACTTATTTCGTATGTAGGAACTTATATATAATTATGTATTTTTGTGTATGTTGAACGTTTTGTATACATTTTTAACTTCCAAAGTTTGCTAAGTAATCAAATCCTCCGTGGCCCAAATCCTACTCACCAGTACGTGGTGCACGTGCTGATGAATCTATGAAAGACTCAATTTTCAGACCCCTAGCTGATCACCGCGGCTCCGCCCGCATGTTACTGTCTTCCCGGTGAACACATTACCGGGATAAAAAGTAGCCTATGTTACTCAGGGTGAATGTACTCGTAGCTTTCCAATGGTGAAAGAATTTTTGAAATCGGCACAGTAGTTTTTGAGTTTATTCATTACAAACATACACACACACATATCACGCCTATGTCCCCGAGAGGGTAGGCAGAGGTGCATTACACACACACACAATTTGATAGTATTTTTTGTCCCACGTAATATGCGGGCAAGCCTATTGCCGTCACCGGACACATTTATAATGGGTTATGTCCAATATGGCCGAACGAATTTAATAAAAAGTAGCAGCTATGTTGTAATTTTGAAAAAAATTTAAACCCGTTGCTTTGCGATGAAATGTTGATGAAAGGCAACAAAATGTTACTGTCAACCGCTATGGTACAGCCAATTACAGTCCTGGGCGTCTCGGACTATACATTACAAACATACACACAAATATACTAATCTTTCCTCTTTACAAGTGTAGTGTAGATGTAGATGTTGTTTTATGACGTCATTACAGTGTTACCGCCACTTTAAAACCAAAGCTTAACCTCTCTGTAATGCTTTTTTTGGTAACTCAATTACAGAGATTCTAACTAGTAGATAATCTAGTTATGCTAGTCCCCAGTTTTTCTCGTTCCTAAATCCCATGGGAACATATTATTACAGGCAGAAAAAATAGCTTATGTGTTATTCTGATGTATGAGCTAAATTATTGTAAAGTTTCAATAAAATCCGTTCAGTAGTTTTCCCGTGAAAGAGTGACAAACATTCAAACATCCATCCATACAAACTTCGCGTTTATTATACATGGGGAACACTGAAAGTTTTGCACTTCTAGCTAATCGGAACTATTTAGCTTGAAGTGCAAAACTTAAAAAAACAGCAATCTTGTGAATGGGTGTTTGAATATGAGAACAAGCCAACAAAATTGTGGCAGGCGAGAAACGTTGGTAAAAAAATGATCGCGTTTTTTTTCTCAGCTACAGGTCCCATCTGTACAATTCCACTTGAAGATCAAAAGAGTGTTAATGCCGAGTGGTATTCTACCATTTGTTTACCCAGGGCTTTAGAAAAAGTTCGCGAAAGACGACCCAAAAGCCGCGTTCCCCTACATCATGGCAACGCTTCTTAACACACGGCCAACAAAACAAAGTAATTTTTAGCTTCCGAAAAAGTACACTCGTCACCCATCCTGCGCATAGCCCCGACCTAGCACCCTGTGATTTCTGTATTTTTCCCAAAATCAAAGATTTGATGAGAGGTTTCACTTTTACCAACTTCGAAGAGGCAGTGATAGCGTTCAATCAGCACGTAGAAAACATGCCTTCAGATCTGTGGTCCACCTGTTTTAAAAAATGGTTCGATCGCATGAAAAAATGTTTAAAATGTAAAGGAGAGTATTTTGAAAAGCAATAAACATAATATTTTGGTTTTAACATGTTGTTTTTTTAAGTTACGCAAACCTTATAGTGTGACCTACGTATTTACTGCCTTTTTACAAACATACTGTTAATGTGACAAAAGCGAGGGTAGTTACTAATTACAGAAAAAGTTCAGGAGCAGGACAAGTTTTTGAACTTGCAAGTTTCAAGTTATCGAACGTGATTTTTACACGTCCACCACACCATTACATTTGTGAACTTTATAGACAAACGGGATTGACCACTTCACATCCTTGGGACACTTGTGTTGCCGTTCAAAGTTTATATTTTATCGAAATAATATAAATGCCTCCCTCACTAAATAGACTAGAAGTAGAAGTATTCAACAGAAAAAATATTTTTGAATTCGAATCAGTAGTTCTTAGCGCGTTTAACCAAACAAAGATTTCAATTTTTTTTTATATATGGTGCTTATTTTGTATTTGTAACTTCTGCTTCACCCCCGCCCCCCCTTGGCGGTCAAAGTCATCGGGGGCTATATTGTATGGGTGAGGGATCATGCCTGGGTGTGATTTTGGCGTAGAGAGTCAACAACGGCTAGGCGGAGTCACTCTCCTAGTAGATACTACTCACCTTATCACCTGTGCCCGATAATCATCTGTGGCGCACGGTGGATACGGTCAGCTCGTCGCTTCTTCATACACTCCTCCTTGACTGGTTTCACCACCGTGAAAGTGGCAGCGTGCTTTCCCAGTTTGGGTGCTCAGGTCGCACATTCCATGTCTCCACTAAACCTCAATTTCTCGAAACGTAGGCCATGCTTGCTCCTTGTGCCATTGAAATAATACCTCAATGGCCCTCGCCTCCAGTCCCATGGAGGAGTTCCAGGCAAGGAGGCATTCAGCCTCAGCGGAGATCGTGCGGTACCCTCTTATTACTCTTACGACCACAACCTTAAATCTTACTTAATTTTAAGTTCGCTGTTGAACTGGGTAACTTTCGTTTTCACTAAAAAAGAAGCTCTTTGAGGGGTTATTATCAGTTCATCTGTGAAAATCCTCTGTCACATTCGCTAGTTGAAACTATGGACAAATAGAAAGTATTGATAGGCGGAGTTTTAAATTTTGTAGCACCTTTTTCTCTACTAAATAATCGCAAAATACCCAAATTAAATTCATATTAATATTATTTTTTCAGGAACGAAAGATTCAAAATAATTCTAAATTGTTCGTAATGGTTACGATTCCAATATTTATTTCTCTATTTTCAAATTTTCTATTGAGGTACTCCGTGCCCCCCCAAATGAACTCTGACTATAGATATAATCTATGGGAATGAGCTCAACTAGATTGAGAAATGGACCTTATGGATAAAACTATCTTCAAATAACTACGAGTAACAAATGATCAATAATAATAATATATTCATACAAAGAAGTTGCATATGCTCTCGAACGCAGCACGGCGCCTCTCGTGCGGGCACGCGTCCGCCACGCGCCGTGGTCGAGTACCGATTGACTCCGTCCGTTTGGTCCGTTTTTTCTATTTTCAAATTAACGACTTTTAATAATCTATGGGCGATAAAATGTTGAGAGGTTTTTTATAAGTGTAGACTTGCTATTCAATCTATTTTTCAATGATTTTCTAACAAAGTAACCACATTGCGTTTTACAAATTATTGAGCGGAGCGAAGCGTAGCGTATCTTAGACGACAAGTGTAAATCGTTTGTGTGCCAACTCCTCCGAAACGGCTCGACCGATTTTGACCAAATGGTATGCTGGTCGACATCATACCCTGGCGTGCATATCTCTGAAATCATGAAAACAGAGCAAAAAAAAAATAAGAAATTTGCTCCGCTCAACATTTGCAAGCAGTAGCATGCATTGCATACCTAGTTTAGTCTATCTCGACTTTTAACTCTTGACTCTCGATATGCTGGAATAATTGCTCATCCATGGAGATAACCGAAGATAGAATCCGTCGCGATTCCCTCCCTCGTGGAGAGGATCCCTTACATCAAAGACACCTATAAGATTTCTAACGCAAACGCTCTATTGCAGAGGTACCTACTATTGCTTAAAAAGTTACGGTATAACCCTTACCTTAAAAACAGGACGCAAAGGGTTAATTTACCCGGTAAGATCTGAGGTCCATTACCAGGAGGATCAAGAATTTATAATCTTCAACTTTTAATTGTACAGGGGTGTCAATACTAAAGAGCACAGCGGGACATCGCTAATTTGTCACGCGTGCGATTCGCATTGTTGTAGGGGTGGCAATATTATAATGGGCTTACATAAACTGAAGGAGTGTGTGAGATGTTAAAATGCGTGGTCACAATTTAGTGTTGATTTAGGGTATAATTGTTTGGAAATTGTATCGTTTTGTTTGTTTGCAAGTGATTTTTGAGGGTGAAGGAATTGACAATAAAAATTGGGACTCCCGACGTCCCACCAGGGCTTTGAGGTTAAATATAGAGACGACCTCCCGAACTAAAATCGTGTTCCAAAATTTCGCTTATTACGATTCAGTAAGCGCTTGGTATGTACCTACAGTACCTATACTATTTATAGGAAGTTTCGGTAAAAGTTTCCGTACTGAGAAACTTTTATTACAAAAAGTTTTGTTCAAGTATCGTCTCTATATTTTATACGTACGTAGTATATTACTAGTGGTCGCCCTATGGTCGAACAGTAGACCTCGCGATCATAATTTTTTTTTTTTTGGGATTTCCGCCCACCCCCCTCTCCACAATAAAAAAACTCCACCTAACAACTCCAAATATTGTGTCTAGTATGGGAATACTTGAGCCAAGTTTCGTGAAGATCGGTTAATAAAGGGGACTGCTAGCCCTAAAAAACATTAAAACGTTATTTGACCGTAATATTTACCCCATTTTCCCCCCAATCCAAAAAGCTCATTATGAATAAAAAAAAAAAATCAAGGAACACTGATACTTACATACATACATACATATGGTCACGCCTCTTTCCCATAGGGGTAGGCAGAGATTATGGAATTCCACTTGCTACGGTCCTGGCATACTTCTTTCGCTTCTTCCACTTTCATAACTATCTTCATGCACGCTCTCCGGTTCTGGGTACTCTTGACCTGGTCTTTAGTCAAAACATCTCCGGTTTGGTCAAATTACGTTCGCCTAGGTCTACCCTTACCTGCCTTTCTATCCACGCCCGCCTTATGTATCTGTTTCGTCAATCTTCTTTCTAGGTGCCCGAACCATCTAAGCATCCCTTTTTCTATCTTACTCACTACATCTTCTGATACACCGCAAAGTTCTCGTATCTCGCTGTTCCTCACTTTCTCAACCAATGTCACCCCAGTTATACTTCATGATACTACTACATGATACTTAAATAATGAAGACGCGAGAAAATAATATCATCCTCACTTTACGTGTAGGGTAGGCAGGTACCCTAAAAAAATATTTTTCAAAGAACGTGAATATTCATGCAAAGTTTCATGTCAAAACCGGGACGGAAGGACAGACATGATTAAACTATTACTTACGGCGCTGCTGCTGCATCGGCTGAAGACCTCAAACGGCGTAAATATGCTAACCTAGCAGGTGATTGCATATTTGAGCCGTTTAGACACTGGGGTCATGGGGTCCGACTGCTCGCCGCCTTTATAGAGACATTCTTCTTTTTCTTTCTTTATTCTTTATTGTACATCATATTAAACATCATACATTATTACAACAACAATAACACACTATGCACAAAGGCGGGCTTAAGTCAATGGATGACTTATCTTCCAGCAGACCCACAGTTAAATAGGATAGGTACAGATTTTAGAGAGAAGAGAAGCAAACACCGCGTTACATAACTTAGAGAGTACAACACAAACACAACAAGACTTTAGTAAGTTACAATCTTACTAAATAAATACATAAAAATAAACATACTTAAAGAGAATGGATTGGTACACCATACAAACAAAAATAAACGTGAATAATTAATTTTATAAAAATAAACTAATAAGATGGTAGGAAAATATTAGTTGGATAGGAAGTGTTCCCGAACTCGTTTCCTGAAAATGTCCAACGAACGGCTCGCACGTATATCGTGTGGTAGCAAGTTCCACAGTCTGACAGCTTGAATAGTGAAGGATTGGTCATAGCAACTAGAGGAACGAGCAGGAGTTCGAAGGAGAAGGGAAGAAGAGACACGACAGTCTCTGTCTCTAGGCACCAAATACTCAAAGCGTTCACGCAGATAGGTAGGAGCATTAGGATTGTGAAGAATGGTATATAGGAGAGACAGAATGTGAGCATTACGATGCTGCCGAATCGGAAGCCACCCCAATCTATGCCGGAACTCCGATACATGATCATATTTCCGAAGGCCATAGATGAAGCGGATTGCCAGATTCTGCAGGCGTTCGAGTTTGCACACAAGCTCCTCCGATGCATCCAAAAAACAGACATCAGCATAGTCTAAACGTGATAGAATAAGAGAATGTGCAAGAGTAACTTTAGTTTGGAAAGGTAAGAGACTCTGAAGAGCTTTGAGAGATTGAAATGAGCAGTACACCCTCCTACTTACCTCTGCGATATGCACGTCCCAGGAAAGGTGAGAATCTATATATAATCCTAGATTTCGCGCACTTTGGGAATACTCAATCGGCTTCGTATCGAAGATAATTTGTGGCAATGAGTTCAAGTCCAAGAGGCCGAGCAAATACCGGTCACCAACAACCAGTGCCTGAGATTTGCTTGGATTGACAAGCAATCCAAAGGATTTAGCCCAATCACTAATGTTCTCGAGGTCACTATTTAGGGCATTCGCACATTAGGGTCGTCCGCATAGAGATGATAATTTGAAGACAGGATCCTAGTGATGGCATTTATAAAAACGGAAAAGAGAAGAGGAGAGAGCACACCACCCTGAGGAACGCCCGCCACCAAATCACACCAGGTAGACGAAGCCTCCCCAGCACGAACAGACTGCGACCGTCCCTGAAGATAAGACCGGAACCAGGCAGTTGCAGAGTCGGAGACATTAAGGCATTTTAAGATTCCCAAGAGTATGTCAAAATCAACCGAATTGAAAGCACTGCTAAAGTCCAGCAGTACAATTATTGAAAGTTGTTTGTTTTCGATGGCTAGTCTAATGTCATCAGTTACTTTAACTAGCGCAGTTACCGTACTATGACCACGTCGAAAACCAGACTGATATGAACTTAACAGGCAATTCGAGAAAAGATAGGAAGACAGTTGATCGTGGACAATACTCTCAAGAACCTTGGAGAGGATTGGAAGAATGGATATTGGACGGAACTGGGAGAGGGATACAGGATTAGGCACTTTAGGTAGCGGAACAACATGGGCTCTTTTCCATTTTGACGGGAAACAGTTGGATGTTATCGAATAGTTTATAATATGGGTAAGGACAGGAATAATTTGATTAGTGATAGGAAGGAGTATTTGAAGTTGAAGGCCGTCGTTACCAACCGCCTTGGAGGTAATAGACCGTAAATGGTTTTTAATGTCCAACTCTGAAACCGGGTGAATAGAGAATGAAGTACTCGGCGACGTGGGGACAGATGATAGATAATTTAATGTTGATAATTTAACATCACCGGAGACGCTGGCAGGAGCCTTGGAAAAATGCACGTTTAAGGCATTGAGATCCATGTCAGCAATAACACTGTCGTTCGCAGCCTTACCGACCCCAAGTGTTCTCAGAAATCGCCATACCTCTGCTGTGTTCAGATTTTGGATCGAGCGGTGGACGTGATTGCGCTTAGCATCCCTACACAGACGACTGCAGCGATTACGCAACCCCTTGTAGAAATTCCAATTTTCGTCAGTTGGGTCCCTACGATACTTCCGCTTGGCCTTGTCCCGCTTGGACATAGCATTCTTGACAGATTCTGTAAGCCACGGAGCAGGGAGATGTCTAACTCTTACTCTCCCGAGAGGAGCATGTACATCATAGATGGCCAGTAACAAACGAGTAAAAGCAGCCACCTTCCCGTCCAGATCGTTGCATTTATAGACGGCAGACCAGTCCACACCGCTCACGTCAGCTCCCAGTCTCTCCAGATCAATGTTTTTAAAACTGCGAAGAAGAAGAAATTTACTCTTACTCTTCGCTTTTCTTCTTTGGCGTCGCCTTTTCCCGTTACGCGGGGTCGGCTTTCCTGGTACTGCGGCGCCACTCATTCCACTGGTATGCGTCGTCATCTGAAAGCCTCAACTGCTTCATGTCCTTACGGACATTCGTCATCCACGTAGTTGGGGGCCTTCCCCTCCCTCTCTCCTTTGTAGCCATGGAAAGGCACTTCTTCACGACATGGTCGTCTGGCCTTCGCTGTATATGACCGTACCATCTCAGCCTAGACTCGGTGATTTTTTCTGCAATTGGTGCAACCTTAAAGGTACCTCTCATGTATTCATTGCGTACCCTGTCTCTAAGTGTAACTCCGCCCGCCCAGCGCAGTATTCGCATCTCGGTCGTGTGTAGCTTCTGTACATGGCTTTTCCTCGCAGCCCATACCTCGCTGCCGTAAAGGAGAGCTGGTCTAACAGCTTTTTTATAGACCTTGCCTTTTGTTCTAATTGGCATTTTGCTATCGCACAGTACTTCTGTAAGAGTACGCCATTTACTCCACCCACAGGTTGTCCGATGAGCTATATCCGCTTCAATGGATCCATCCGCCGAGATAACGGAGCCCAAGTACTTGAAAGTGTTTACTCTAGGTAGAGCTGTGCCATCTAGCCTGACGTCCGCGTGCGCTGAGTTATCCGGATCGAAGTTAAAGACCATGTACTCTGTCTTAGTTCTACTGATGCGCAACCCATTCGACACAAGTGCCTCCCTCCATTGCTCCAAATTGTCTTGTACATCTTGAAAGTTATTGGATATTAGTGCTACGTCGTCGGCATATAAAAGGTTCCACGGAGTGGGTTTTTGTATTTTTGCGGTAAGAAATTCCATCACGATGTTGAATATCAAAGGGCTCATGGCGCTTCCTTGATGAACACCCTAATATCGAAGCTGTCTGATGGCCCAGCTGCACTTCGCACATATGTCTGGATATCTTTATACATGTCTGCAATTAGTCTTATGTACATTTCTGGTACATTTTTTGCTCTCAGTGCCTGCCATATTATGGACCTTGGTACACGGTCGAAGGCTTTTTCGAGATCGATAAATACTATCCATATGTTTTGCTTATTAACTTGAGTTTTTTCGATGATTGTACGTACCGCATGGATGGCATCAGTAGTTCCCCTACCAGCCACAAATCCAAACTGATTTTCTGTCAGAGTGATATGCTTTAAAAGACGCTCGCTTAAAACCCTCTCCCATATTTTGAGAGTATGTGAGGTGAGTTTTATACCTCTGAAGTTTCCACATTCACGTACATCTCCCTTGTTTTTGTAAAATGGTACTAGTGTGCTTTTCCGCCAAGAGTCGGGCATGGTTTCGCTTGTAATGATATTGTTGGACAAACTAGTAAGCCACACTTCACCGTCCTGTTTAAGGAGCTTCCAAAGTTCTACTGGAATGTCGTCTGGTCCGGTAGCTTTACGGTTCTTCATTTTGGAAATTGCTTTTCGGACTTCCGCTACGGAAACCTCATTTATCGGTCCTTGCGTCTCCGGTTGTTCTGATTCCGGTTGGCGTGGAAATTCTTCATTCAGTAGACTGTTGTAGTATTCGTACCATCTCCCACATATTTCTTTATCAGTTGTTAACAGCGTACCTTCCTTATTCTTTATGTATTTTGTAGCAATGAAGTCTTTAGTATTCGTATGTTTTTGTTTTGCTATTTTGTAAATTTCGTTGTCGGTTGCCTCTTCCAAGCGCTTATATAGATCTTGTACAGCTCTTTCTTTCTCTATTGCGATAGTTCTTTTAGAGATTTTTTTAGCCTCTTTGTATTGTTCCTTATCCTCGTCAGACTTAGTTTCTTGCCAGATCTTAAATAGGCGTTTCTTTTCGTCTACGCTGTTTTTGGTGCGATTGTTAATCTGTCTTAGGTTTCGCTTATCCGCTAGTATGTAATCTATTTGTGTTTTAGTGTTCCCACTTTTATATGTAATTAAATGTTCATCCTTCTTTTTGAAAAAAGTGTTAACTACTGCCAAGTTATGTGATGTTGCGAATTCTAAAATTGTCTCTCCTTCCTTATTTAATTTTCCGAATCCATAGCCACCGTGCTGCTCCTCGAAACCACACACGTCTACGCCTACGTGCCCGTTAAGATCCCCACATACAAGTGTGTGTTCGGTTTTGGGTATAGTCATTTGGTGCGCACGAAGGTCTTCCCAAAATTCAAGTTTGTCTGCTTCCGGGCAGTTAACCTGTGGTGCGTAGACAGAAATGATATAAAGACATGGTTGATTTTCCAGGGCAAGTTTAACAGCTATCACTCGATCGCTAATCCGTTTTATGTCTACTACATTTTGGCTGAGATGGTGGTCTAATACAACTCCTACTCCATTTCTAGTGTTTTCCTTTCCATAATATATGAGTTTATATCCCTTCCCTATTTGCCGTGATTTTGCACCTCTCCATTTTGTTTCTTGAACGCAACAGATATTATGCGACGTTTTTCGAGAATAGCGCTGAGTTCAGCACTGCGTCCTGTCATCGTTCCAATGTTCCAAGTGGCTATACGAACTTCGGACATTGGGGCGGTGACCTGTTGTTTCTTCTCGTCGCTTGGGGGGAACGCCCTAATATCATTCGCATTTCGATCTTCTCCGTCGCTTGGGGGGGGGACGCTCTAGCTTTAGTGTTCTCTCTTTTCTTGTTTTGCCTCATTCCGGTATAAATATTGGCTTTAGTTTTACGATCGGTTGCCACCTGACATCAAGGTCGGTCTTCCTGAAAGACTTGAGCGCCGCCGTTGATTTGCCTTTATAGAGACATTGCTAAACAAAATCAAAATCAAAATATCTTTATTCATGCAGGTCACAAACTAACACTTATGAACGTCAAAAAAAGAAAATGCTTCTACATTTACATTTACCGCCAGATTCGCAAGGCAATAGGTAGAGCCTGTGAGGAAAGAACCTGGCAAGAAAAACTCACGGCCACTCTTTTTATTCGCCAGTAAATACAATGATTCTGTTACAACAATAAAAAGAGGGCAAGGGCAGTACGTGACCATGTGTGGACCAAGTGAACTTAAAAATTATGAATCTCTGTTATTCACAAAAAAAGTCAAATACTAGTTAAAGGTGCCACATAATCTCACGCCTAATCGATGCTTCTCAGGACCAGAAGGCTGGCTATTTTCTGGCCCAAAGAATAAGTATCGCCATCCAACGTGGCAACACAGCCAGCATTCTGGGAACCTTCCCGTCGGCAATGACGCGGAGGATTTTTTAAACGATATTTTGTAATGTAAATATTTTTAGTATTTAATTATGTATATTTTGTACATTTTAATTCTTATTGTAAATTCATGATAAAATTTGTCATTACTTACTATTACTTTTATGCTGTCAAAAAGATCCGACAACTTACAGACATTAAAACGGCGCGCCTTGTCTACTTCAGCTACTTCCACAGTATCATGACAAATGGCATACTACTGTGGGGTAACGCTGCCGATATTGAATGCATCTTTGTGTTGCAGAAGAGGGCTGTCCGGACTATCTATGGAATGGGGTCTCGGGAGTCATTAAGAGATAAGTTTAAGCATATTAACATCCTTACAGTGTATTCACAGTATATTTATGAAATTTTATTGTATACCCACAAGAACAAAAGTAAATTTGTGAAAAATAGTGATAATCATAATCTAAACTTAAGAAATAAGGATAAACTGGCTGTTCCTAAATTTAGGTTTCATAAAGTGAGTAATTCTTTTGCGGGGAACTTTATTCGAATGTACAATACATTGCCAACCGAAATAGCAAATTTATCTGTTAATAAATTTAAAAAACTAATAAAACGTAAATTGTGCCATAAAGCTTATTATAGTATTAATTATTTCTTAGATGACAAGGCTGCCTGGTTGTATCACGAATTGCTCCTTTCTAAATAACTCTGTATTAGATTTAAGATGAAATATTTTGGAAAAAAGCCGAACTGAGTTTCTTGAGGGCTCTTCTCAGTCTCGTTGCATTTTGGAACCCTCGGTAGAGTCACACCAACTTTTGACGAATCTAAATAATTTTCTAAAAATTTCAAAGATAATAAACGTTATTTTATTTTATTTTATTTTATCTATTAAATACAAATATTCATTGTACAAAATGTTTTCAGTAACGATGTTTTCGTAAAAGATACTCATGCGGAAGCATTAAGATCCTCTCCAAGCACGAGCCAGAGCACGCTAAACATATTTATGCGATATTATAACGAGAGAAACACTCGAAAGACTCTCAACGTGCCTTCCCTACCTTATAACAAGTAATCGTGGAGCGGATCTCCCATTAACAACGCGGCTATACATAGTTTAACGAAAGAAAACTCATGAAAAGCAACAAACCTGGTTGTATATATTGAACGCTCAGGCCTCACCATTTTCACGCAAATTAAAAAACGCAAACGCGTCCATAGACAGGTTTTCCCGCGCGCGTTAAACCACCATTCACGGACGTTGTATTCAATTGCTCAAGAGCGAAACAGAACGCCCCGAGGCATTAATTAGAGCAGAAAACTCGCGTCTAAGCCAGTTTCTTTTTAAAACTGAGTCTTTATGTGGGCTCCGGCTTTGTGTAAGATCTGTTTGTGCCCCTGGTTAAGTGTGAAATCTTAATGTGAAGCGATGCTTTATTAAACTCTTGGTTGACATTATTTACGGCGATCTTGCAGTGACAATATTATAAATAATGTATAAAAGTATACAAAGTTACACCTAAAGTATTTTTTAATAAATAATATGTAGAGGTTGCACTTGTACTTGCTCCTCCGTGTCTATGGTACCTAGAGGGTTTTGCACGATGAACCATTTCTATATACGTTTTTGTCTAAATATGCAAAACCTTGTCCCGGTGGTAGCGATGTATAAAGGGCTAAGTCAGCGGGGCTTTTTCTATTCTTTTACTTCAGTATAAAATTCTGTCCGATTGACCCACAGCTTTACAGGGTCACTGAACAAGCTTCGCTGTTTTCGCTAACCGATCCAGCAATTTCCGAAACTTATAGAAAATTATCATGACATTTCGCAGGTAGATTGGAAACCCGACCCCAGCTGCGTTGGGAAAAAGGCTCAGTGAATGATGAAATATTTTAAAGAATAGAATCAATATAAGACAGAACCAACTAACACAGTATTGGCCACTTAAAATAATTTAATATATTTTGTTCTTAGGCGTCAATCAAAACGAGGAAGACCGAGAGTCGCTACGGTGCAATTCTACTGCAAGTCACAATTTGGAAGACTCTGATGTTGAAGATGAAATTTCAGTAGGAGACAACAGAAGTGAAACTTCCACACCTAAGAAATCGCACAATTCAGAACCAACTGATAAATTGGACGGAGAAAATACTGAACGCTCATCACCCCTAGATTATAACCAAACATACAGCTCACCTTACAAAAACGATGATTACGACAACAGATATGACGATCGACTGAAGCTATACGACACAAACCTCTTTCATTTATATGGCCCAGAAAGAGATAGTAAGAAGAGTGAAACAAATGAAGGAGGATACGAGCATATAGGTGGAATACCAAACAGTATATATGGCAGGTCCATGGATCTTGCCAAGAGCTCCTTCCAGTCACAACTCTTAGCGGGCTTCGCGTCAGTTATTGCTGAGAGTACACAAAGGAATCCTCAAGACTCATGTGGTATGTTGTAAATATAGTTAAGTAAATACCTAGAAACTAATAATATAGTAATCTTATATCTGTGGTAGAACCTACTTCACTTTCATTTATGTAGGTCACAATGAACACTTATGAACGTCTAACAATTTATGCCAGATTCGCAAGGCAACAGGTAGAGCCCGGGAGAAAAGAATCTGGCTATAAAAGTCACTTCGGCTCTTATCTAATCGCCACTAATTAGCTTCAAGCCATGGTCTTCAGCGGGAGTAGGTGGAACACGGCCGTGTCCTTCTGCGAGCAAGTCATGCTCGCGAAGGAGGCGGCCGAGAGGGAGAGGGAGCGTACCCTGCCCGCTGAGTTCCGTAGTCAGCGTCGAGGGCGCCGCAAACTCATCTACGCCCAAGACCATCGACCTCCATGATCGGGGCCTGAGGACGGCGGGATTGCCACCCGCCGTCCTTACGCCACTAATTACACACAAACCCTTTTCAGCAAAATGCTGTAAATTATTACTAAAGTTTTCACTGGATTAAGAGTAATGGACAAAGAATTCTCCCTTGCGGAACCTCCCTCCTTATTTTATTATTGCTTTATTATAACACTGGACGTATTTTGCCTAAATTTATAACCATATAGCGAACCTGCTTCATAGCCTGCGGAAAATGAGAAAGGGAACTTTAAGTACCACACACCTACCCCTCACATCTTCGTCCCCTAAGGAGTAGGTCCCACGTGGCATGACCAAGGGAAATAGGGAGTCATTTTAATATAGGTACCTACTTTGTACAGATCGTCAACAAACTCGAGTAGCGGCTTCATCTTCAAGTCGTAAGCCTCGTCGTCGTCGCACAGCCTTTACTCACGCCCAGCTCGCTTACTTGGAACGCAAGTTTCGCTGCCAGAAGTACCTGAGCGTCGCTGACCGCGGTGACGTGGCTGAGGCACTGAGCCTTAGTGAAACGCAGGTGAAGACCTGGTATCAAAATCGAAGGTGAGGGACCTTGGTAGCTTTAGTTTATTGCAGGAAATTGTGTGTTGGCTTTTGTAGAGCATCGACATTCTTATGCAGCATTTAAATGAGATCGTAATTCGTACCTTATGGCTTAAGTTGGATTGCACGAACCGTGGTCACGGGATCACAAGTCAACACGTTTGATATTATATCATAATTACATACCCTGAAGATATAAGGAGCTGAGCACATTGTGAAAGATTAAACATTTGTAATTCCTCTAGACGAAAATACTAAGATTGAATTAATTAAAACGTAATGGTAATTGAGCTTAATAAACTCCAGAGGCCTGATTCTCTTCAAGGATATAACGAGATCTTCTGTGTTATAGTGTGATATAGATTACAACTGATTTGTTAGAATTTAGCTATTTAATATATGTAATCTTAGGACAAAATGGAAGCGGCAGAACCAACTGAGACTGGAGCAACTTCGAGCGCAGGCGGCTAGTGGGGAGCGGGATCTGGTGGCGCACGCGCTTCCCCTCGCCTGCGCGCTGCTGCCGCGCTACCCGGCCTACATGCACTGTCATCTCTAGGTGGAGACATTATAACAGCGGTGGGTTCAGCACCGAAGAAATGTAGGACTGATCTGCACTCAATAACTAGGCACCATGTTAACTTGGAATATGATCTCAGGTCTGGGCCTAGTCTGGAATCTTTATTTTATTTATTTATTCTTGTACACACACAGTAAATATATAAGGATACAAACTAAACATGTCAAAGAAGAATCAATCAAAGAATCAATTTCGTTTATTCAGTTTAGGTACATAAATAACCATTTGAAAATGATTATTTCGCTGGTTCGCTAAGTTGGTTCTTCTGAGACCAGCAAGAAACTCAGGTAGATTATCCATTTTCTTTTTTAATATTGTTTTTTTTACATTGTTATATACAATCAGTTTATATTGTATTATACGAGTGGCCAACAACAGAAGATTAGGGTGACCATGCATTTTTATCATTAAGATATTCGTCTACATTATAGTAGCCTTTCTTCATCAACTATTTTAAACTTATTAAGAGGCATGTCAACCAAATCCTGAGGAATTTTATAATTTTTTTATACATTTGCCTACAAACGAATTACCAACTTTATGAAGTCTAATTTTTGTCATTGCCAGTTTAATTGTATACAAAGGTGCCACTTATCTCTAAAGAAATCTCTTCCAGTGGGCCTAAGAGAGGAGATCATGATGCAAATAGATGCTGATGTGTGTAGGTCTATAAACTAACGTAAACTATAACTACATAAATACACAAATACATACATAATAAGTTATATAAACATACATACACGTACAATAATTAAGGTAAAGAAGAGAGATAGTGTTCCTTCACTCTTTTCTAGAAGCTACACACAGTTCTGCAGTTCCTTATTTCAGTTGGCAGAACGTTCCTCCTTTGGTTTTAATCCACGGCCCAAGCCCGCGACCGCAATTACGTCTATTGCCGAGCGCCTTTGGTTAACTAAGAAGTCTGTCCAGTGGTGCCCAGAAATAGAACAGTCACTGGTTCAATTCCAGCCCAGTACTATCGCAAAATTTAATTAAGACCTACCTAATTAGTTCTAATAGTCAGTCGGCAGGAGTTATCCTTTCGAGGATGTTACTCTACCGCTCTGATTGCTCTGAAATGTAGACTTTACTTCGTATTTGGTTGTTTTTGTTTTGGGGGTTTTCCATTATTAAATTACTTATTACGTATGCTCAGTAAGTATATTTTCAATTCAATCATGTTCCAGTATGTAGGTACCTCCTTATTACTAAAAATAGGATCTTTAATTTAAGAAATAGACTCACTATTTTTTAATGCTAAGTTCTGAAATAGGAGCAGATGAAATCCTAATAATTCCTACTTAATTTTCAACGAGGTTTTAAGGAGGTTCTCAATGTTTGTTACCTCATATCTTCAGACTGGGTGGACAGATTTTAAATTGTACTATTTGGTCCCATTTCGGTAGTTTGAAGTCGGTTGCTGTGTCAATTTTTGATGTGTAATTTTTATTATTTGTTACTATAGTGTTAAAATCTTAAAATGATCTCAAAAAGTGTGCATTAAGACATTATATGTATATAAGACTCTTCATTGTTCTCCAATGTGAATCTAATGTAGTGTGAAAGCGCTGAGTGACAAACAAAATGGTTAAGTATAAGTTCGAATGGGGGCGTCATCTCAAAAACAAGTTCTCAGAACAATAACAAATATAAATAAATTCGTGTGTTTGCCGCACGCCAACTTATACTGGGCGACCTGTAGATTGTGCCGTAGTACCTAAAAGTAATTAAACTCTGTACATAGCGATTGTGCTTAGTTATTGGATAGAAACAGGCGTTACTTGGCGAAAATCCATGACAAAACAATGGTAAGTAAAATGTTTTTAAGAAAAAACCTTTTAAATTTATATAATAGCATTAATTTTCGCAGAATCAGGCATTATCAAGACTAAACGAGGTATTATCAAGACTGTCTCAGAGAGAACAGCTGTTCTCTCTGAGACAGTCTTGATAATGCCTCGTTTAGAGGCGAAACAATTGTCGACGTTTTGTTGTCCTTTTGATTCTGCGAAAAATTAATGCTATTATATAAATTTAAAAGGTTTTTTCTTAAAAACATTTTACTTACCATTGTATTGTGCTTAGTTCCAAATTGTACAATACCTATATTGACAAATCTATAAATGTTATACGTAGACTTTTGATTATCGCTAAAAAATTGAGCCAGATGATCATACATACCTACTATACATAGTCACGTCTCTTTCCGGTGTAGGCAGAGACTATGGAATTCCAATTATGCCACGATCATGAAAGATACGAGATTTCATGCATGTTCTCCGATTTGGTCGGAGTACGAGCTTCTTATCCTAGTCCTTTCACACATGCATGTTATATTATGTATCTGTTTCGTCAATCTCCTTTCATCCATCCTCTCTACATGACCGGACCATCTAAGCATCCCTTGTTCTATGTTGGTCACTACATCTTCTGACAGACTACAACATTCCCGTATCAGGCTGTCCCTCAGGTGATCAATCACATTAACAATTGGTGTTTTTTATTGTCTGCCATAACATTGGTAAGTTAATCGACTAAGTAGGTACAGTCGAAGGTGGATGTCGGCAGGTTATCTATTTATGTCTTCAACGATGGATGAACGATGCCCAGAAGGAGTAGCTATCAAAATATCGAAAATTATTTGACCGAATTTCATTTTACACAAATTATTTCAACTTTTATTGTTTAATATTAAGAAAGAAATTATAAATAGATCACAAAAACTGATGTCATCGGCGGGATTCGAACCCACGGCCTTTCCCTAACAGGGGGACTGCTCTGCTGCTTTTATTGTTTAATTTTTTTTTTTGGTTTCTGAATTCACGTCTGCCACTCTATCAGTTGACCTATTAGTAATTAGGTGTATATTTAGTTTATTATTTAATGTTTCATTGTCGAAATTTTTTTTACTGAACCTACATTTAGCCGAAATAACATTTGTTGGAAGTATCATGTTTCCAAACACGAGAAAAACATATTGTTTCTTTTGTAACCTGTTTCAGATTAATTCTAGGAGCTTAAGAAATACTCTGCTTTGAATCTAGGTTTTAACCAGCGACATTAGTCTTCTAACTTAATCTATCCAAGTCGGGTTCCTCTGAATCGGAGTATTAATCACAGTGACCGCCTTAGTCTTTAAAAGTCTAAAAATTGCATTGAAAAAAGTTCAAAAGAGACTTCGGCCATCAGCAAAAAGTTATTTTCAGAAAATAATTCGGTCAAATGATACTTCGATATACAAATAATATGTCAAATTACGCATATACGTAGCAAAAAAGACGTCCGTCAATAATTGTCGGTACAATGAAATTCGAGCAAAAACTACACGTTACTTCTGTTTGAAATGTTGTTTTATTGCTGAAACTCACTTATTATTGTTAAATTATTATTATTATGATATTGTAAGGTATGGGTACCTTGAGACCTTGACTTTTTTTGTGAATAACAGAGATTCATAATTTTTAAGTTCACTTGGTCCACACATGGTCACGTACTGCCCTTGCCCTCTTTTTATTGTTGTAACAGAATCATTGTATTTACTGGCGAATAAAAAGAGTGGCCGTGAGTTTTTCTTGCCAGGTTCTTTCCTCACAGGCTCTACCTATTGCCTTGCGAATCTGGCGGTAAATGTAAATGTAGAAGCATTTTCTTTTTTTGACGTTCATAAGTGTTACTTTGTGACCTACATGAATAAACATACTTTGATTTGATTTGATTGATTGATCTTTTCGATAAAGTAATCGATTCCCGCCCAGAAGACATGGCTAAATTTTGTAGAAATCGACCAGCTTATTTGTAACTGTACAATTGATTGTAATTGTAGATGATAATATTGTACTTACTTAATGTTAACTATTTCAACCTATTAGACCACGCCCAACACACATATTTTACGAAAAAAAGTTATCCCTCGTGTCTTTGGAAATATTGTCAAATGTACATATAGCTACTAAAGTCAAACAAATTTGATCAAACAATAAAATAATGTGATGAAATATCTACATGTGTATTATTTAATTGATAGAAGTATTACAGTTACCTATTTATTTTTGAATAATGTAGCGGCTTTTTAGGGTTCCGTAGTAAAAGTCTCGGAACCCTTATAGTTTCGTCATGTCCGTCCGTCCGCCCTCAGCTTTTCGCTTAAACGGTTAGTGCTGGAAACATGAAACTTTGCATGAATATGTATAATTACTACGCCGACAAAGTGTTAAAATAAAATATTGAAAATTGTTTTTTCATGATTTCTTGATTTAAGTATCTGTTTGCGTAATATTTAGCTTTAACCCACCCCCTCTAAAATCTAAACGGCTGATAAGAACCTGAAAAAATTCGTGATGGTATGTAGTCCATGTAATAAACTTTTCTGGAAAACTGCTTCGGTGGCGTGGTCGGTAGTGCATCCGCTTTCGACGCCGGAGTCTCGGGTTCGATTCCCGGTCGTAACAAACTTTGTGTGATGACACATACATTTGTACCGAAGTCTGGATGTTTCCTATGTATAATATGTATGTATTTACAAAAAAAATGTTTATAAGTATTTATATCAGTTTATCTAGTACTCATATCACAAGCTATGCTTAGTTTGAGACTAGATGGCGTTGTGTGAATGGTCCTAACATATTTATTATTATTTATTATTTATTATTTCCAGGAAAACTATAACTGATGGTATAACTCTTAGTTCAAGAGTTATATGAGTTGCTTTGAAATATTTATTAAAAATGTATCAGAAGCCAAATATGCTAAGGAATTATTAACACTTCAATGTTTAGGCAGTCAAGTACTCTCAAACAATAAAATACTCATGCATATGCACGAGTATATGAATCATCCCAGCGACAACACAACCAAATTTGGTTGTGTTGTCGCTGGAATCATCCATACAGATAGGTACCTACCTTAATCAAATTAAACTGTCACATACGAAAGTACATTTTTACAATAAGTACAAGTTACAATTTTGTTTCTGCCTGTCTGTTCCCGATAATTTTCAGGATAATCTATCCTGGATTGTGTTTTCAGGCAACTGGGCTTTCTTGAGGTCTGTTTGAATTTTAGACCACCAGGTTAGTTGCGGGCGGCTTCTACCTTTCGTCGTTCAGGCAGGCTTAGTGCAATCTAAACCACGTGGTCCTCACTTTTTCTTTTAACGTGTCCATACCACCTGAGACGGTTTTCGACCACTGGCGTCCTCTACTTACAAATAAACCTTTAGTGACACAATGTTTAGTTATCATAACAAATATCAAGTGCACCTAAAGCGATCTAAATCATACACAGCTTTTCAATCAAGCAACAAATTACGACCCGCCATTTCTATTCTCTTCAAATTATGTAAATATTTTGGCACCATTCAGAATCATGGCTGCCAACCGCTAGCAATTTGCATCTCTTAGCGACTTGTTAACATTGGAAATGATTCCGCAGCAGCTGCAGCGCTTCCAATTCTATTGCAATCAAAATAAACAACGAAAATCAACGGTCTTTAAAGCGCTTTAATGTTGTACGTTATTCGTAATATAACCAAAGACAATTTTGACCGGATCTCAGAGTCACATTAACTGTTCAATTTATTCTAACAAATGCTAATTTGTAGCTTTTCGTTTCAAAATTGTTGATTATTTATACGTCTTTATTTCAGATTTGAGCAAATGAGGGTTTATTAAAGGGTGGTTGGTGTAATTGGGCTGTTTTGATGTCACAGTGGGGTGTGGAAAGGAAGCGAGCGATGGTAGAGTAATTGAAGTATTTTCTCGATGTTTCGAGGGTAGTTATTTTACTCGGGGTTGAATGGATTAGTTAGCGCGTAGATAACGATCTGTCAATGATGCTTTTATAATGGCGTTGTAGTCTATGCTTTTATTAGTAATTGTTTGTACAGAGTATATTCATTCCGGTATTTGTTTGCGTGTATTGGCGTGAATATAATCCGTGGTTATAATGTTGGTAGTATGGAGATTACTGACTATTAAATTAATAACTTTATTCATGTGGTTATTATGTGAATGCACGTGTCTTGGAAGTTATTATTTCCACTAAGTATTTGGAACTGTTTTGATTGTACAAACAAACACATATCACGCCTATATCCCGAAGGGGTAGGCAGAGGTGTATTACACACCCACCATTTGCCAGTATTTTTAATCCCATGTAATAGGGGACAAGCCTATTGCCGTCACCGGGCACATTTATTATGGGTTTTATCCAAAATGGCCGAATGAAATTCAGAAAAAGTAGCAGCTATATTGTAATTTTGAAATAGTAGATGTTTTCACCCGAGTTAAACACTCTACTTTTCATTTCGAATACGAGGAAAGCAAATAAATAGTTAGATAAAAAAATTATAACAATAGAGATTGATCACGTATCAAGTATTGTTTTATTTTACTGTAACTCAACTCTTTTTTGTTTATGACCATTCAAAAACCTGTTCGAGTCCGAGACGCCCAGGACTTTAATTGGCTGTGCCACAGCGGCTGCACATAAAATTTTGTTGCCTATCATCAACATTTCATCGCAAGGCAACCAGTTTTATAGTCGATTGTTAACCAAGGGATGAAAGCATTGTGTCTTCGGAGTCTCAAATAACATAAATATTAACTATTTTTATACCTTAAAATACCCAATATCTTAAAATACTCAGTATTTTAAGGTATAACTGTCCAAATAATTATTTACGTTTTATTTTATTGTAACTCAACTGGTTTTTGTTTCTGACTATTCATAAAACCAGAATGTTGTATTGACTTATTCAAACTTTCGCTGTATACGTTTTTGCCATCGCCTCAAGATGTACTGATTTTTTTTTTGCTTTTCCGCCCTATTGCCGAAATGTAGCACTTTCAACCCGCATATCAGGTAAGTAATGACGCACTTTCAGAGCATGAGAGATGAAAAAATTTTTTCAACTCTCATGCTCTGAAAGTGGGTCATTATTAACACTAAATGTAAAAAAAAAATATCAGCACATCTTGAGGCGATAACAATAACGCATACAGCCAATGTTCAATTAAGTCAATACAACATTCTGGTTTTATGAATAGTCAGAAACAAAAAAGAGTTGAGTTACAATAAAATAAAACGTAAATAATTATTTGGACAGTTATACCTTAAAATACTGAGTATTTTAAGATATTGGGTATTTTAAGGTATAAAAATAGTTAATATTTATGTTATTTGAGACTCCGAAGACACAATGCTTTCATCCCTTGGTTAACAATCGACTATAAAACTTGTTGCCTTGCGATGAAATGTTGATGATAGGCAACAAAATTTTATGTGCAGCCGCTGTGGCACAGCCAATTAAAGTCCTGGGCGTCTCGGACTGTTTTGATTGTGTGTAAGTATTTATCTTTCTGCGGTGTGAAGCGGTTTAGATAACCTGTGTGACCCAGTAGTTAAGAGACATTGCTTAAAGGTAAAAAGGTGATCAACGGTCAATGGGACAAGTGATGAGATACACCCCGAAATTGTTAAATTGCCTCAAGTACCTTCCCAGAAATGCGAGCCAGCTATGGGTCAATTTCGATAGTTCTACCTACTGAGTTGCTGCTTATTCTCTTACACATTTTTGTTATAAATATTTTCTCAACAACCACACAATCTTTACTTAATCAATTATCGCTTGTGAATATTTATGTCCACTACGCACTATCAACCATTTGAAAACAATGGTTGGAACTAATCAAATTTACTTTGTATCACAAGTAACCCGAATGAAAGATATTTTAGAAATGAAAGTTCAGTATAAATTATTAGTCTTTTTGATAACTTTAACCTTAGCTACGTGCAAATCTGGGGATGAAGATTTTATTGATAAAAACGCAGCAGATAATATTAACGTACATTCTGACAGACGTTATTATGAAGATAGATTTAACAAAGATCTAAATGATGAAGAATGGCACTTTGCACATCTTAAACTCGACGGTGGCCGACGACACTGCGACGGAGACACCTTCGAAGACAGAGTGCGAAGGCACCGAAAAACTCTTGCAAATGATGGTGCCCTAGTCCAATTTGTTTCATCAGACCCTTTGCCATACAATGCATCAGAAAAACAAGAAGACACATGCAAAGTTGTGCCACAAGAGTCTTATTTCGAAAAACAGGCGAAAAACCTTACAAATCCACCAAGTATACTTCCAAATTTAACAAGTCAATCAAATCTTCCAGTGACTGAAGCATCGAATGATACGAATAGTTTAAATGTTGGTGTGAATGCAACAGAGGCAACGACTCCAATTGGAGAGAAAGAGATAAACGTCCAGGCGACAACTCCTACTATGACAGTGACAGATGATAGAAGTAGAGAAGATGAAATGAAAGAAAGTAAAAGCAGAAGGGGGGAGTATCAGTTCAGTTCAGTAGAGTATTACGATGAAACGCCAGACTTTGAAAATATGTGTCCAGATGTTGTGGATCTGATAAGTTTGGAGATAGATGAGCTTAGACGTTATGATTTGGAGTGTGAGTTGTTGGTAGAATGGAGAAGTTTGAGTGATTGATGTGTTTCGATTTATGATAAGATAAATAAGTACTATTTATAGCTCATTGTACACAATCAATAAACAATAAAGGTTACACATGCTTTTATTTACAAAGTGCGGCTTTATCGCTAAGTATAATGCGATCTCTTCCAGGCAACCTTTAGATGGAAGGAGAATTATGAGATATCATCCGGGTGGTGTACAATATAACCTAAACCGCTCATTTGCTTGACGCCACAAAAATATATTGAGAGATGTATTGGGCTAGCTTCGCGGAAACTAGGAATACTGGCCGCTCCGACCGACTAGGAAACTAATAATATAATATATTTTTAGTAATGCCATTACGATGGAGTTTGGTGTTGATAAGTGTGCGGTTATGCATGTACAACGGGGGAAGGTTGTAAATTCACCGGATTTACAACTTTCTGAGATAATAACTCTCATCTCTAATCTCTATCCGAGACCGAAACATACAAATACCTAGGTATGTCAGAGTCATTGGGTATAGCGGTAGAGGATATCAAGAAATCGGTGAAAGAACGTTTTTTTTGCCGCCTGACAAAAGTTCTTAACAGTTCTTTGTCCGGTGGTAACAAAATGCGGGCTTTCAACGGTTGGGTGATACCTTTATTGTTATACTCCTTTGGCATACTTAGGTGGACTCAAACGGAACTAGACGCCCTGGATAGGCGAGTCCGTTAACAACTGCCATCGCATCGAATGTTACACCCATGATCTTCTGTCATGAGACTGTACATTCCACGGAAGTGGGGGGTAGAGGCTTTTTGAATGCCAAGAACCTCCACAACCGCGAAGTGTGCAGTCTGAGAGATTACTTCCTACAGAATGGGTGTGACATTCATTGCGATATTGTGAAGGTTGACAAGGGCCTGACACCTCTTTCCTTGGCTAACGAGAACTTGCGTAAACCAAAGGTGTTAAGTACTGAAGACCGTAAGGACGTATGGAAAAGCAAGGAGCTACACGGGTGGTTCTACCGGGTCTTAACAGGAACCGATGTAGACCTGCCCGCATCGGTGAACTGGCTGCGTTTTGGGGACCTCTTTGGGGAAACTGAAGGTTTTGCCTGTGCAATTGCAGATGAGGTTATCAAGACGAACAACTATCGGAAATACATCATGAAGGACGGTACGGTCGACATTTGTCGAGCATGCCACCTTCCTGGTGAATCACTTCGCCATATTATTTCCGGTTGTTCGTATCTTGCTAACACCGAGTACTTGCATAGGCACAATCAAGTAGCAAGGTTCATTCACCAGCAACTTGCTCTTCAATATGGCCTTATTGAGTTTGAAGTACCGTACTATAAGTACACACCAGTGCCAGTTCTCGAGAATGGTCGTGCATTGCTCTACTGGGACCGATCAATCATCACGGACAGGACTATTATTGCCAATAGGCCTGATATCGTGTTGGTTGATCGGACCCAGCGTCGGGCAGTGCTCGACGATGTCGCCGTCCTACATGACGAGAATCTCGTGAAGGCAGAGAAGGACAAACTTACCAAGTACCTTGATCTGTCCTTCGAGATAACCGCCATGTGGGACGTAGACTCGACGATCATTGTCCCGATGGTCGTTTCGGCAAACGGACTAATAGCTAAGAGTTTCGATCAACACCTCAAGAGACTCGTTAGATTGTTGGATCAAGAGTCAGATTCAGAAGGCTGTTATCAACGACACGTGCCGTATTGTTAGGAGGTTTCTCAGTCTGTAGCCTCCACCGCCGGTAGTTTGGGTCCTACTCCACTACTGGTGGGTCACTATTTTTTATATTTGTAAATGTATTTGTTTTTTTATAAATGTATTTAAAAATGTATAAAATAAGAAATATGATGAATAAACGATAATATATATACTAGTGTCACCCGCGACTTCGTCCGCGTGGTAATTTGTATTTTTTCCCGTTCCCGTCGCGCCGCGTCATATTTCGAGCAATTCACACAATATCTTTATAAATTGTAGCCTATGTGTTATTCTGATGTATATGCTATATTATTGTAAAGTTTCATTAAAATCCATTCAGTAATGTTTACGTGAAAGAGTAACAAACATCCATCCATTCATACATACTCACAAACTTTCGCGTTTATAATATTAGTAGGATGTATCAATTATAAATATGTAGTTACAACTTCAACCTTATCATGATGTGGTTTTATGTGGTCGACTCGATGGGTATAAGTAAAAATTATTAATCCGCTGTTAAACAATCAATTTAAATACTGCATACATTATGAACTAACTAAATAGTAAGTACCAAAAATCAACAAACTGCGTATTTTTTTTTGTCAAATATCAGTGGAATAAGTAGAAACTACAAGTATTACAAGTATATTTACCCACAAGTATTTGTTCATTATGTATATATGTAGGTTCCATCAAGTGCCGACACTGGAATGCATAACTATACTTTTTTTATATATTTGGAAACCACCTCACCTACATTAGGTTATCTATTTACATAATGTTTATTTGAGGACAGCTCCTTTTAAATTGGCTGATTTGGAGAACACCTTTTGTTCGATAGAGTTATGTTCCAGGTAGATACAAAATCACGCTCTTAAGGCTAAAGGGGAGACATCGGCGTTTATGACGCCTACATTTCCAAGTAATAAAGGCAGAGCCTTTTGCCGTTTCTGCGAACAGTAGGTTCCACAATTAAGATATAAAGCTCGGCACTGACGATGAAACCATTTGGTTATCGCAACCATCATTGGTCAGAAATGATAGTTGCAGCTCAACCGAATGGAAATGCACTCAAACATGATACCATTGACGGTGCTTCCGTTTAGAACACATTTCCATAGATAATACACATTGTGCATAGTTTCACCATAGAGTAAAAGGATAGTTCCACGAAATTTCATTCACTTTAAACTCTGAATGAAATACATTTCATGCCTATATCCCCTCGCGCATATAATGGGTCATGTCCAAAACGGCCGAATGAATTTATAAAAAGTCTCGGCGTCTCGGACTTATATCCGAAATGTATTAAATAAATTTACAAAGTTATCTGTGGATATAAAATATATCTCAACTACATAGTATAGTTATCTATGGATCTCAATCTATTTGGAAATCCAAAATGTTTCGACAGTCATCAAAAATGGGAATTTGGCCCGTCAATTTTGACAAATGATGGTTACGAAAACTAAATGGTTTCATCGTGAATGTGGACCTTTAGAATACTAAAACTAGTAACGGGAATGGCGGTAGTAGTACAAGAATTATAATAATATTATATTATCTGTGGTAGTACCCACTTACCCCTAAATTTTGGTATAAGCAAGTTTTCTTAAGATTTTGAGACTTTTTCAGTGAAGTTCGCCATCTAGTATGCTTAAAAAAAGCTATGTTTACGAGCTTCGATCATAGATGGCAGTGTCGCCATGATGAATGATACAAACAGAATTCTTTTGAATACCTATCTAGTGTGACTATTGAACACTAGGTGGCATTACTTGTACAAATGAAAATGAACTATGTATGTATTTTTTTATTATCACACCCAGCAGGGCGTCCCCCCTCGTAACACTATTATGTATAGACAAACCAGGCGGACGTTCTTATGTTTACGGCCGCTATATGACGACACCGCTATCCTAAGAAACCAAAGCTTTGGCAGCATCGATTGCAACCAATTTTATTGCACAAAACTTTAATAACGTGCCCAAATTAACACATTTTTGATATTTTCTGCAACATTAGTGGCTGAATATTTCGTGTCGTATCTTCCTCCATACATCCTTGTCAGACGTCATCTTCTCTGTCACTCCCTTGTCATTTCATTTTTTACAAAATCCATCCAAAGAATCCATCCATCGATGTAACAAAGCATATAATATTATTTGATCTCCATCCTACTTTTCTTCGTCCTAAAGCTCTCACTCATTTTTATACCCTTGCTAACCATATTTTCCTCTTTTCTCATAATGATGTCCTTACAATGTCATAATGTGTGAGTGAGTTCGCACCACTTGACTAGGAAACTAGAAACGCAGAAATGTATCTTCAATTAAGTGAACGAAACTCGTGTATTGCAGTTGCACCCCTACACGCGGAGCAAATGGGGTGAGTACAAACATGCGCACACAATGTTCCTATACTGGTTAACCTCTTCTGTCCGCTTATTGCCTGGTACTGTGTCGATGTTACATCCTCCCTCAACAATAGTGTCGATAATTTATGAAATGATGCGTAAAATTGGTAAAATGAAACATTTTTTTCTTGCGTCTACCCCATCGTGTGGGGTAGACGCCACAAATTAGATAGGTATTTTAAAAACATGGACAGGTTGCTCATTTTTTTTATATCAGGTTCGCCAAATAGACTCCACCCGCCTGATGGAAAGCTATTTCGACGTCTGGCGATTGTGGGCGACCATTTGACTACCTTTAGGTAGCCTAGTTGAGTACCAAGTTGAAAATAAAAAGTTAAAAATAAAAAGCCAGAAGTAAAAGATAAAAGTTAAAAATAAAAAATTAAAAGTCAAAAGCTAAAAATAAAAAGATGAAAATAAAAAGTTAAAAATAAAGACCGGTTGGGAACCACTGATAGGCGTAATGTGACGATTTCTACGAAATCGCACTACCTGTAAGATAAGTTCGTTCCAAAACGCCGACAAAGAAGACAGCTAAACAAAAGCTAAACCAGATATCGTGAATAAATACCGTAAATCAGTAAGTGCCCCACACTCGCTCATCTATACTCACTCATCCACAAAACCATTTACACATAAGCCCATCACACAACTCCTCAATAATCATGGCTATGGCTATCACAAGCCTAACACAACACATTAACTTGCGACGATACATCAATTCAGTCATGTACACACCTCTTAACAGAATGCCCACGACATACTCGTACACACAAACCAGACTCACACACGAACAACTCTGCCATCACAAACAAATCGACCCATACAATATAGAACAGATTATTGACCAATGACACTATTATCAACACACAGCTACATAGTAAGCAAACCACCACAATTATTCATTAATACCATAGAATAGGGAATAGTATGTATACTCCTTATACCTACGAGTACTTACATACAGAACTTTCAGCAGGCCTATTTCACTCGCCTAACAAACAACCGCAAAAAATAAGTGACGTCAGCGACAACTTGACAAGTTGTAAATCAGTAAGGGTTGTCTATTGTTTGTGACACGGCATTGACCATAGAGTTGATATTGAGGCATTAACGTCATAATTATTGGTCAAATTATGCTGGTATATATTTTACTTTACCGGTCAACCCTAACGTTCGAATGATGTTCTCTGTAAACAAAAGAATGTGCTTTAATTAACGTCGGAGTGCAATTTCTGCATGTAAGTACTATTCCCTATTCTGTGCTTTCAGTCTGACGTTGACACAAGCGCATTCTTTTGTTTACTTAAAATATAAGTTACTGATTCTTACGGTAACAAATACATAAGTAAGAACTGTAGAAATACCAAAAATCGCGTAGCTTTTGTCTACGAACTACGACACGATATAAACGAAAGTGGTAGCCTACAATCTACTGACAGAATTTTTTAAGAATATATTAAAAAAAATTAATGCTATTAATTAATGCTAAAAAGTTTTTTCTTAAAAAATTTTTACTTACCATTGTTTTGTCATGGATTTTCGCCAAGTAACGCCTATTTCTATCCAATATTAAAAACAATGTTTATTGTCTATACCAAAGACTTAGAATATCGCTCGCTTCGCTTATTTCTATGGTACATGCCATGACAGTGAAATATCTATACTAGGATGCAATGCATGCTACTAATTGCAAATGTTGAGCGGAGCAAATTTTCTAAATTTTTATTTTATGCTCTATTTTCATGATTTCAGAGATATGCACTCCCGGGTATGATGTCGACCAGCATGCCAAATTTGGTCAAAATCGGTCGAGCCGTTTCGGAGGAGTTAGCACACAAACGATTTACATTTGTCGTCTAAGATACGCTACGCTTCGCTCCGCTCAATAATGAATGTGTGAGTTACCTTACCATATGAGGCAGGTAGACACACTAGCAGGGCATGAGGAAGACAGAGATATACCTACGAACGAAGTTGCCTATTTGCATCCCTACATGCAACATCAGGTGAGTCGAACATCAGCATACAATGTTTTCATACCGATCAACTTCCTTTGGCCGCTCATCCCCTGGTACTGTGTCGATGTTTCATACTCCCTCAACAATAGTTATGATAGATTTTACGCATGTAGGCTGCTGCTATCGACATTGAAAGAGCCCAAGTTATTCTAATTTGCATGTGGTGCAGCTGCTGACAGGTTGACGGGACTCTTTCCTTAATGTGCCCGGCAACGGCAACAGGCTGGCATCCTATTTACGTGGGACAACAAGCTTGAAGTAGAGTCTACCCCTTTACAGGAATATAGATGTGACTATGTGTGGGGTCGTAGAACGGTTCGTGTCTACGAACTACGAGAATATAAACGAAAGTGGTAGCCTTAATATTTTTTAGCGTGTTTCAAACAGTTATGTCGCTGGCACTGAGTGGGTAGGCTTTATATTCGATAGACAGACATACATCACGCTCATATCCCCGAAGAGGTAAACAGCTGTTTATTACACACCCCCACTTTGCCAGTAATTTTGGGGTCCCACGTAATAGGGGGCAAGACTATTACCAGGCCGAGCACTTTAAAAAATCTATGACAATAGCAATCTACTGAAGGAAGTGTTTGATTTAACTGAAAAGAAAGCTGGAATTTATTGGAAAATAATTGTTTTCCATTCCACGTCTACTATCTTTATACTGTGGAAAATCATAATGTGTGAGTAAGTTCATGCCACTTGACCAGGGCATGAGGAACGCAGAGATGTACCTAAACACTGCACGTCTACGTACAAGAGCTCGCCTATATTGCCCTTTATACAATTAATAGTACAAAATGTAATGTGACTGTACTCTACATGCAAAGCACACAGGGGTGAGTACGAACATGCGCAATAAATCATATCGTCAACCTCCTTTGTCCGCTTATTGCCTGGTAATGTGTCGATGTTTCATCCTCCCTCAACAATAGTGTCGATACTTGATACTCTCGATATTAATTATGCTTCCCTATTAGGCCTTATCGATATCCAAAGGGATGTCATTCTAATTTGCTTGCGGTGCACCTGCGTCACACACGAACGAGACTTAAGTCTAGAACTAAATTATGTGAACGTAGCTCGCCTACTTTGCACCCCTACATGCACACAGGGTGAGTACGAACACAAGCAAACAATGTTCTTATACTGATCAACCTCCTTTGTCCGCTTATTCCCTTGTACTGTGTCGATGTTTTAACCTCACCTAAAGTGACGATAGTTATTAATAGGCAAGCGGCAAACCCCCGAAAAAGTGCGTAGAAATGAAAATTACTGACCAATCACTAAAAATGTGAATGCGCCTATACAAGTTTGTTTTTTTTGTAAACCTTGGACCAAAAGGAGTCAATTGGTAAGAAAACAAAATTTCTTCGGGTGGGCTATTAATTGTTATGAACAAATTAATTTGTTAACTGATAAAAAGTTGGTTTTTATATTGGACAATGATTGCTAAGGGTAAAACGGGCAAAATAAGATACTTTTACTCTTGTGTTTTTTTTTCGAAAAAATGCGTTTTAAAGAAGTTACAACCATTTTAAAGCGCAAAATAGGTCAAATTCAATTTTTTTTTATCTTGGCGAGTTTTGATCGAATTAAAAAAAATCCTGCGGCAGAATACTTCTCAGATCTTAAGGTAAGGGCATCTAATTCCGTGGTATTTTCACCAAATCTCGAAAGACCCTCAAGAATTCAGTATTCATTGTGCCTTTTTCGACATAAGGCTATTTTTTATTAGAAGTGTAAGCTATCTTATTTTTGAAAAAATACCATCAATTTGACTCTAAAATTTCATTAAAACTGTTAAATTGATAAAAATATCAAAAAAGTCAGAAGCTACTAATTCCGTGGTAAAAATTCTAATTCCGTGGTATTTGGATTCTAATTCCGTGTGTAAACATTATAAACGAAATGACGTGGAGAGAATAATACATGATGTTCAAAAAATGAAATGTATTTATTTTAGCATTGTATTTCAAATCAGTCTCTATCATTTATGTCTTACAAAATAGAATCACAATTGGCAAGCATATTTATTTGTATTAACAATATATAGAACATAATTATTATTATAAAACAGATATAAAATATAATAAACAAAGTAATAATCGATATTGATATGTTTTTTGTATTCTTTGGTTTTATATTATAACAAGCGGACGCCCGCGGCTCCGCCCGCGTGGAATAGTTTTTCATTTCCCAATTCCCGCGGGAACACATTCCCGGGATAGAAAGTAGCCTATGTATTATTCTGATATGTAAGCTATATTATTGTAAACTTACATTAAAATCTAGTAGTTTTTACGTGAAAGAGTAACTATGTATGTATGAATGTATGGAATAAATAAATAAAAACAACACATTCATAAAATACACTAGTTGAAACATATTCCTTGTACATACATATTATTATCTTTTTTTGGAAAGTTTTGAAAGAACTGGTGGCATTTCTGTGCGGTGGTGGTCGTCAGAGGCGTCTCGTGACAATTATTTTATGGGTGTTCATAAAAAAACCCGAAACGGTGGCTTATCCAAGTCTATAGACTGTATATAATAGGTGTCAATACCACGAAATTGGGCCTCATGTAACCTAATTACCGTTGTAAATACCACGGAATTAGGTTTTATGATACAAAATCAAGTTTTCTAATTCCGAGGTATAAAAAATAAAAGATTATTATACATGTAAGTTAAAGTTTAATTGCGATATCTTCGACATAATATATAAAACATACTCAGGAAAATATCAGAACACCTCAAAAATCTCGTTTTCTGTACTTAGTTCTTTCATACAAAAAATTAAGAAAGTACCTAAGTATACAATGTTTGACCGGCTATAATTAGTAAATGCGACTCCAAAGTACGCCACGGAACTAGTTTTTTGTATTTATTGGTTATTTAAGTTATCAGAACTGAAATATGAAGTTTTTAATAAAAAATCTACCACTAAAGTTTTCAAAAAAGATAAGCTCTATAAAATTGTGATCCCGTGGTATACAGCGGTAATTGGGAACCCCCTAAAATATTAGGCACCTAATGCCGCGGTATTTTTAACACTTATTTTCTCCTCAATTTGTTAATAGAATACTCAAATGTTAAGTGTATTCGATGCAAAGTATTAACCCTTTCAATATTTTACCCAAAACCAAATCTCTTGTAGTATAAAAATATCGTTTAAAACACTATTTAGCAAATGGTAGTACTTACGCGCATAAGGTCCGACATGTATGGAGAATCAAAGAATCAAGAATCAATTTCATTTATTCAGTTTAGGCACATAAAGAGCACATGTGAATGTCAAAATTTTACAATTTTGTCAAGTAAAATTATAAAAATACAAAATTAAGTAAGTACATAAATAACCATTAGAAAATGATTCTTTCGCTGGTTGGGTAAGTTGGTTCTCCTGAGAAGATACCAGCAAGAAACTCAGGTAGATTATCCATTTTCTTTTTTAATATTGTTTTGTTTACATTGTTACAATTAGTTTATATTGCATTACACGAGTGACCAACAAAAGAAGATTAGGGTGAACATGCATTTTTATCATTAAGATATTCGTCTACATTATAGTAGCCTTTCATCATCAAACATTTTTAACTACTATTTTAAACTTATTAAGAGGCATGTCAACCAAATCCTGAGGAATTTTCTTATAAATTTTTATACATTTGCCTACAAACGAATTACCAACTTTATGAAGTCTAATTTTTGTCATTGCCAGTTTATTTTTATTTCTTGTATTAAAATTATGGTTATCGGAATTTTTTTTGAAGAGATCTATGTTCTTCCGTACATATAAGATGTTGTCGTAAACATATTGAGAAGCAACTGTTAAAATATTAATTTCTTTAAATAGTTCTTTCAGCGAGTCACGGGGTCCGAGTCTATAGATTGCTCGTATAGCTCGTTTCTGTAATATGAATATTGTCTCAATATCGGCAGCTGAGCCCCACAGCAGCAGACCATATGACATAACGCTATGAAAGTAGCTAAAATAAACTAATCGTGCCGTTTTTTCGTCAGTCAGTGACCTTATCTGGCAGCTGAGCTAAATCTTCCTGCCAAGACTGTGATATAAGGACCCCATTGAAGTTTACTATCTAGAGTTATCCCAAGAAAAACTGTGGTATTGACTGTTTGAACTAATTCATTATTGATGTGAGTATCCACCTGTCTAACATTGGGCATAGTAAATTTTACACATTTTGTTTTCTTCGCATTGAACAGCAAGTTGTTACTTGTGAACCAATGCAATATTTCCGAAAGGGTATAATTTTAATCGTCAAGTGCTACTTTTTGTGCACCACTTTTAAAAATTTATGATGTGTCATCAGCAAATAATACTATTTCACAAAGATTTTTAGTAAAATAAGGAAGATCGTTTACGTATATTAAGAATAAAAGGGGTCCTAATATCGAGCCCTGGGGTACTCCCATGACTTATGAGGCGCCAGAAGAGTCGGTGCCATTAATGTTTATTTTTTGTACTCTACCAGTGAGGTAAGACTCGAGTAAGCCAAGTGAGCTGTTCGAAACACCATAATAAATTTTAGTAGCAAAGTCTCATGATCAACACAATCAAAAGCTTTTGACAGATCACAAAATATACCAATGGCATCCTGCTTTTCTTCCCAAGCATCAAATATATGTTTCACAAGTGCAACTCCTGCATCCGTTGTGTTCCTGCCTTTAGTGAAACCAAACTGTTTGTTATGAAGTAACTTATTGTCTGTAAAATGTGAAAGCAATTGATTAAATATTATTTTTTCAAAAATTTTACTGAGGGTATGGAAATAGGTAAAAAATTTGAAGGATCACTTTTGTCTCCTGCTTTAAATAAAGGAATGATTTTACTGTACTTCATAAGATTAGGAAACTGATTTTCATCTTTACATTTATTGAATATGAATGCAAGGTGAGGCGCTATAGCGGGCACTATTGATTTTATTATATTAGTTGAAATGCCCCAAAGATCCTCGGTATTTTTTATATTTAGTTGTTTAAAAGTTTTAAGTATAGTGTCAGAGTCAATATACTGAAAATCAAAGTTAATTCTACATTTATCAACACTAGATTTAAGAAGAGGCTACGTTTTTTGACGAATTTAACTTATTTGTAGTGGTGATTGGAACATTTGTGAAAAAAGATTCAAATGCATTAGCCACTTCAGAATCAGTTTTAATATGTTTATCGTCTATTATTAACTCGAAGGATCGATCACGTGACTTTGCTTTACAAGTTTCTTTGTTAATAACATTCCATATTGCCTTCGTTTTATTATCAGATTTTTCAATTTTAGGAGCGTGCGTTCGACTCAGGTGGCAGTGGCAAACTAACCGATTATTTTAAATATACACACACCAAGGTACTTTTGTGTTCATACTAGGTAAAGCTACGCTGCTGTAAACGGTGCGCGGCTTCGTATTGCGCGAAACGTTTTTTTTTTTGTATTTAAATTGAATATTTGAGCTTCGTCACGACCTTAATTGAAATCGGCTATTAATTTAGGTGAAATAATTAATTATCGGTCAAGAGGTTGCTGAGAAACGAACATCCGAACATTTTACATTTTACCTGCTCCATGGGAGCTCTGCTCGCCATCGGCTCGCTTCGCTCAATAAATATGAACAGATAAATTATTATTTGATTAATGGGTCTTGCAGTCAAAAATAACTAGTAATTTGGTTTAAAAAGCTGTTTTTCTAAATACCACGGAATTAGGTGCCAATTTCTGAACCCCACGGGATTAGATGCCCTTACCTTAAGCTTCAACTGACTATTTTTCAAAATGAGAAAATATATACATTTTTCACATCGTAAAATCATTAACGTAGCGTTTTTTTAGCGTTTAAGTTCTTAGAACAATTTTCAATGATTTCCAATAAAAAAAAAAAAAAAAAATATTTGGAGTTCCTTATTGATGGCCTGTTATCCTGTTAAATTGCACGCGCTTTATACGAGTTGACGCAACTCTACATGCGTATAGTAGTGTATCTTAACTTGGAAAAACGCTACGTGTATAAATAGATTTTACGATGTGAAAAATGAATATTTTAAGCTTAAGATCTGAGAAGTATTCTGACGTAGGATTTTTTCTGAATTCGATCAAAACTCAAAAAACCACAAGAGTAAAAGTTTCTTATTTTGCCCGTTTTACCCTTAGAAATCATTTTCCAATATAAAAACCAACTTTTTATCAGTTAACAAATTAATTTGTTTATAACCCACCCGCACAAATTTTGTTTTTTTACCAATTGACTCCTTTTGGTCCAAGGTCCATTCACATTTTCAGTGATTGGTCAGTCATTTTAGTTTTTCAGGGGAATAGGCTTGTGTCCACTAAGAATAAATCGGATTGGTGTATGTTTCTTATGACTATTTCCAATGAATAGACAACAAAAAGTAGTATAAATTAGTAGACAGAATAAAGATTACTATTATTTTTAGAAAATAAGTTTGGAAAAATTAGGCATTCAGTCACGTGACATCAAACACCAATCAGAAAATATGACGTCACTGGTTGCACTCTCACACCACAGAGTAAGTATGTATGAAGAGCTGACTTCTTGTTCAAGTTGTGTCTGTGATTGTGTGTAATTTAATTGTTCGTAAGTTTTTATTAATTTACGATTTTTTGTTAATTTTAAAGTTAAATTATTATAAACAAAAGTAGATTGAACAAAACGCAGTTTTGGCGCATTATTTCGATGTGCATTTCGAGACAACGCTTGAATCAAAATATTGCTAGGCACCTATATCAAAGTTAAAGGGCTAACCAACACAATTTATTTTTAACTTGTGAAACAGTGACAATATGTTCCTACCAGGAGTGAGACGGAAGGCTTTTCACAAGCGCGCATTATTTGTACCTATTTTGATGTCGATGACCGAAGCAGCTGATTTTAGCTAGTGTTGTTTAAACAAGTGTGTATTTTATTCGGTAATAATGTTTTTTTATGAACTTTTTTTTTCTTCTCTGGCGGTCGCCACATATCGAAACGGGTTCTGGCCGGCCAGCTGACTGGGCTGACTTCGGGTTGATATAACCTTTACGTAACACCCGGTATAGATTCAAAACTACAGATTTAATCAAGTTTTGAAATTTGGGACACAAACCATTGCCGCTTGCCTATAAGTACTGACGCTTTTGTTTTATATATAAATACTAGCGAACCCGACAGAAGTTGTACTGCAAAAAAAAAGCACCAAATTGTGAATTTAAACCATTCTCGAATCCCCTTGAACACACACAAAAAATTTCATCAACATCGGTCCAGCCGTTTAGGAGGAGTTCAGTGTCATACACACGTCCAGTAGAATTATATATATATATAAAGATAAAATGCTGCTAAGAGGCTCTATCAACATATAAAAGTCCCAAGTCATTCTAATTTGCTTGCAGGCGGACCAAACGGCCACTGGCTGATGACAGGCGGACGGGACTGTCACAAAAAATATATCCAAGTGTGTGTGGCAACGGCTACATTTACATGTATCTTATCTTTCTAAACTTAAATATATTGATATAATCGACATAAAATCTTTATCTTTCTAAACTTAAATCTATTGATATAATCGACATAAAATCTGTAGAATTAGATTTTTAAGCGATTTTAAGGAGGAGGATCCTCAATTCGACTGTATATTTTTTGTTCCACTTGCTTTTGAAGAAGAATGTCTGTTAATTGACGTGTTATAGACTAAAACCTATCTCCTTCAAACTTACTACAGTGCTAACGTGTGGCGTGAGAGTGGTTAAGAACAAAAAAAACAAAAAAGTTTGAACATAAAAAAATAAATCGTTGTCGTTCGAAAATTTAACACTTCGTTCAGTTTTTTTGCAACAGCAGCATGCATTGCATACCTAGTTATAGTTAACATGACATTAAATTACTGTAATAGATAAGTAATTGTTTTTGTTAATTATTTAAACTCTTTTGTTAAATAATTGTCCTTGCCGTCTATGAAGAAAAAAGAAATGTACAAATCCATTATTGCCCGCTAAAAACTCTCTGAACAAAAAAGAGCTATTTTAGGCGCACTCATGAAGGAATAAAACGCCGCATTTTGAATAGAAGTGATGAAATAATAGATTTCACTTCTAATTTGCTTGACCAGCCTTTCCAATAGACTTCAAAGATAAAAAAAGCATTCAACAACAACTTAAGATTTGCCTTTTTAACTTGCGTTATTAGGCTACCAAAACTAAACAGAGGTATCGTAAAACTTTCGAACATTTGTAAAAGAGAGAATGGTGGCATGCTCCAGCCTGTTGTGAATGCATTCGGAACACCCCGTTATATGACGTCAGTAAAAAAAACGTTGCAGTACCGCTGCGCTGCGAGCCTGGTAGCTCACAGAACACAAAATAGATAAATGCCGGCTTTCGATGCGGCCAGTGCGGATAGTGGACGCAGCCCTCTGTGTAAAATCATACAAAGCAAACTAAAATCCGTTGCGTGCCGTGCGTGCGGTGCGTCCGGCGCGGGCCAATGGACGCGCACCTAAAAACGTAAATAATAAAAGCACGTTGTTACATTTTTATTTAAAAAAATGTTAACTGGGTCGATATTTACAGAAATTCGTGCAAAAAATTGAATCCTTCTACTTAGTTCCCAGAATTTGTCATTTGTATTATTTAGGTAAAACTGGCTACTAGGGGCACAGAATAGGAAATAGTATGTAAGTACTTTCATTCATTATAATATTATAGTGGCATTAGGGTATAATATGATGCCTCTGTCTAACAAAATAACCCCACGGAGAAAAATGGTGTTTATAATGTAGTATATACTGTTCTGTGTTATATGTACATATAGATAAGAGATTTATTCCTTTAATATGAAATAGCTTACTTAATGTTTTTTTTTTTTTTTTTTTTTAGGTTTTTTTAGGTACGTATTGCCTTACGTATCTCTTTGAGAAGTAGTACCGATTGCATCTTGGTGATTGATGTAGTCTAAAGGACAAGTGTGTGACGTGGTTTGACGCCGAATTTGGTCAGCATGTGTATCGGCTGTCAGCAGAGCAGCGCGGGATTATTTCTCGGTGCATGTCAATTCATATCATACGTACTAACATACATGTTGTCATCTCTTTCTTCTAGGTACGTGTTACCTACATTGTATCCAACCGTCCATCTTCTTCACACGCGCTGGGTTTATTGAGGTGGTGAATTGAAAATAAAATAATTTATTCTGATACCGTTAGACAAATTGTATCTTAGGACAGCAGTATAAGACTCAATGTTCAGTATTCTTTACCAGACAAGGGGATGAAACTTAATTGATAACATATGCAAATTTGAAATCTATAAACACTCAAATTGAGTTGTAATTTGTATGACAGATACTTTACTTGTAGGTTGGAATAGAGCTAACTAAAGAATATGGAACCTTATTCCATGAAAATAGGGTATGTATTATAATGTTATAAGTTACGGGGGTTGCATGTTGATAACTCTTGATGCTTCATATTATCCTAGTATCATTTGCCCTTTGCCACGTGACGTCAGCTGTGGGTCCCACATTCTTCCGATTCCCATGCGGTTCGTGTCGTGTTGCAACGAAAGTTTCCATCCAATTATTTACTAAACTTTTGGACATTAAGTAAAATTTTTTTTTTTTTTACTTTACTATAAGAAAAAATAAATAATTCTGTAGTTTATTTACAATAAGAATTACAATATACAAAATAAACATAATTGTAGACTAAAAATATTTACATTACAAAATATCGTTTAAAAAAGCCTCCGCGTCATTGCCGACTGGGAAGGTTCCCAGAATGCTGGCTGTGTTGCCACGTTGGATGGCGATACTTATTCTTTGGGCCAGAAAATAGCCAGCCTTCTGGTCCTGCGAAGCATCGATTAGGCGTTTAGCAATGTCTCTATAGGCGGCGAGCACTCGGACCCCATGACCCCAGTGTCTCAACCCCAAAAGTAAATATAGTTTGAACAGTAAAAGCCCGTAATATTTCACTATCAATTACACTACTACTAATTAACGCTTTCATCCATATCCGTAACTGAAATCTCGTAACCAGTTACAAGAAAAGAATTATTTTTCGCGGTTTGGTAACTAGTTGTGAGAGAAGAATTATTGTTTTACTTTGGTAACTAAACTCACCTAAGCCTAACACAAAAGAAGATTTTTCTATCGCTGTTTAGTAACTAGTTGCGAGAAAAGAATTATTATTCCACTTTTATAACTTTTTGTTAGTTACGAACGTAGAATGAGTCACATGTTTGTTAAAACCTCTTTGCTAGTCACAGACCACTTCTAACAAAGAATTATACATATAATTATGATAAATATTATGAACTCTACGAGTATTTAGTATGAACGGAAAAACAATAATTATGATGAAATTGATACAGAAATAAATGCAACTATACAACAACTCAAACATAAAGAAATTACGGTCGGGCATTGTTTAGAGGTTATTGCTCCTTTTTAAGTAAATTCTGTTTCTTTATTATCATTTTAATTGTTTATATTATTTTCAAAGATTGCAAGTTGTTTATCAACCCATCCCGATAATCGCATTACCGCGGGCTTTTTCGAAACTTTCTTTTCTTTCTTTTTCTCTTTTTTATCTATATAAAAGTATTGTCTCGGGTTATAATAATGGAAATTATTTGATCTACAAAAGTGGAATAGTAATTCTTTTCTCGCAACTAGTTCTCTCAACAGCGATAGAAAAATCTTCTCTTGTAACTGCTTAGGTGAGTTTAGTTACCAAAGTAGAACAAAAATTCTTCTCTCACAACTAGTTACCAAACCGCGAAAAATAATTATTTTCTTGTAACTGGTTACGAGATTTCAGTTACGAATATGGATGAAAGCTAATTAACGGTTTAAGCATAAAATTTTTAATTATCATCTTATTAATTATGCTTCAATCAGTTAATCCACAGGGCGTATTTTTAAAAACAATTTTTAGGCAGAGGCCAAACAAGCGTGTTATGTTTTGTGCTGTGAGTTGTCTAAAATGAGTCGTGCGTTGCGCTCGGAAAGCAAAACTTAAATAACGTCTATCCGTCTGGCACCCTAACCGCATTTCAGTTAAACATAATAACAAACTGCAGTAAGTACCTACTCAAGATACTCACAGCACAGAAACATAAAGATCAGTAAGTACAGCGGCGGCCTTACACATCGCGAGGCCCCGGGCGGCAGTTCTTTGCGGGGCCCCTCTTTCATAGTGCGGCCCAATGCCTCGGCCGACCCTACGTCCATTGCTGAGCGCCCCAGGTACGCACTCGGAAGTATTCCCTGTGGCGCCGACGGACTTTGGCCAACTATGTGGCCTCTGTCTGGGGTTGGGTGGGGTCTTATCCCGCATCATTGGGGTCGGGTTTTACCCAGTGTCGGTGAGTAAATGTGCGTTCTGCGGGGCTTTAGCACTGCAGTTGACCGTAGATGAGTCTGCGGCGCCCTGGCCACCGACTTCGGAACTCAGCAGGGAGGGTACTCTCCCTGTCCCTCTCGACTGCCACCTTCGCGAGCATAACATGCTCGAAGAAGGACACGGCCACGCTCCACCTTCTCCCGCTGGAGACCATGGCTCAGAACATGGTTTTTACTGAGAGGGTATTCACACCTGGTACCAACGACGAGGTCTCAGCGCTGACTTGCCCACGCTGAGTGCTCCACAAGCGTGTGGAGTGCGGTGCTTTCGCCAGAATCCTCGCAGTGTTGACACTGGAGCGTGACCTCAAGATGGATCCGGTCACCTTATCGCCTGTGCAGCCACCCGTCCATAATCGGTCCTACCGCTGCGATGATGGTGGTTCCCCACCGTGGTTGATAAAGTCGCACCTTCCATGTCTTCATGAGATCCTGGCTGGAGCGCTGAGCCTCGATTTCTCAAGATGCAGGCCTGTGGTCCCGCTTCAGAACCCCCTTGAGCCATTGAAACAATGACACAAATGCTCTTACTTCTAGGTCCTATGGAGGGGTTCCGGCTAAGAGACATGCACCCTCTAAGGAGATCGTGCGTTACCCTCTTAATATCTTGCCAGACCGCTTAAGACCTGTCAACGGTTTAAAACAGCCACGTTGTTGGCCGTTAATCTGGCTGCCCATACCGGGGCGTAGAAGGCCATAATCCGACTCCGTACTCCGTACTCCGGGACATACTGCGAGGCCCTTAGGCTTTCTCTTTCTTGAAAATTAAGAGATGCGAAAATAGGTACGTCTGGTTGTTGTACGGTACACGGTACTAATTCATTGCAAGCAAAATAATTCCAAGTTCAATTAGGTATGTTTTGAATAAATGAAATAGTTTACTAACTTTAATTTATCGTTATATTATAATCTTAATAAATAATTAAGGATAAAATCAAAAATAATAAAAAATCTATTTTTTTTGCATGGGTCGTTGCGCAAGGCCCCTGCAAGCGCGAGGCCCCGGGCGATTGCCCTGTTCGCCCCCCCCCCCCTAAAGCCACCACTGAGTAAGTACCTACCTATCATATAGCTACACGGGACGATTGGTACAACACCCACGGACCGCAGGGACCAAATTCGTTGCTCTTTTTATTTTTTAAATTCCACGGCCCGAAACCGGGGTCTCACCTCGTCCATGCCGAGCGCCTCTGGTTAGCTCTAGGAACTAGGCAAAGTTCATCTTATGATACCAATTTTTGCTCTAAAAACGTGACACTGATCCCGGCTGTTAATTACAGTGTCAAAGACATATTTGATCGAAGACTATCTATCGGTTAGCGTTAGCGTGTGCGTCCAAATATTGAGCGGCAAAAGCGCGGCAGCAAGAAGCGGCATGGCCAGGACACAATTCTGCCGCGCTCTAGTTAGGACAATCCGACGAATGTTTGCGCGGCAATATGCGAGACACGCTGCGGCTATTTCGTCCCAAAGGTCTTCGCGTTTATTTTTATTAAAATATTCTTTATGTTGAGATTTCCTCGTTGAGAATTAGTTAAATGATATAATTCAATCAGTCTAATTGATGTTTCATTGTCCATTTTTGCGAAGCGCAAACACATCCAGACACGATTACCGATGAACGATACTGAGCAATGTTTGCTCTTTCGCGGCTACCGCGCGCGGCAACCGTCCAATCATAGCGCGGCACGCCGCGCGCGGCAGCCGCTATGTTTTTGGACGCACCTTTAAGGCGGATCGGCGGCGGGCGCGGCGCATCGAATTCACCACGGACGTCGAGCGGATTTTATGTTATTTTATTTTCTTTTTATTCATTAACACCGCGCCATTCGCCACCGCGATGAATTCGCTGTGCCTGCGTTCTACCGTCTTTCGTTAAAACCGCTTGTGTGGATAAGATTATCTACTTGGTTAGGCAGTAGTTAAGGTACACACGCACACACACACACACATCATGCCTATATCTCCGAAGGGTTAGGCAGAGGTGCATTACACACCCACAATTTGCCAGTATTTTTAGTCCCAAGTAATAGGGGGCAAGCCTATTGCTGTCACCGGGCACACATATAATGCGTTATGTCCAAAAATTCCGAATGAGGTTAATAAAAAGTAGCAGTTGTATTGTAATTTTGAAAAACAATTTGAAACCCGTTGCGCAGAAATGTTGACAAAAGGCAACAAAATCTTACGTGCAGGTCATAAAAGGCAATAAGCAGGATCTGCAGGACGGTTGTTAGACGTTCGGGAATGGGTGTGTGAGTGTGTGTGAGAAAGAAGGAAAGAAAGAAAGAAAGACACATTTATTTGGTACACAGTGTCCACACAATACAACATAACAATATTACACATAAATCACATTGGGGATTGGACGTTGACGTTCACTCATAAAGAGTAAACATACTTCCAAACCACAACCAACAACTGACAAATGTACCAAATGGTGTCCAGTTCAGCATGTGCCAGGTACAATCCTGGCGCTGGTTTTCGACTTGAACCCAATTGGTCAGTGACTCACCGATGCCGAACCCCCGATGCCTTGTGTTGTGTGAATGAAGGACAGTAGAAGTGGTACAATAATAAATAGAAAATATATATCATGGTAGGCATAAAAAAGATAATTAAAAATACATATATTAAATTACTTATACATATACATACACACAATAAATAAAAGAGATATATATACACAATATCCAATATTTTAGTCAAATCAGCGAAATATTGACGTTAATGCCATCCAGCCTCCTTTGAGCTTCCATGAGTAGCAACCGTAAACGTTTCCTAAACGTGGAAATACTTTTAATGGACCGCAACGGCGGTGGAATATTATTCCATATTTTGGAGGCTGAATAACGAAAACTACCCCTAAATGCCGCAGATCGATGCCGTGGTATTGAAAGCTGCTGGGAGCACTGTCTTCTGGCACACTTTCTTCTGCTCGTAACCCAACCAAGCCTGTCAAACAAATACCGTGGCACACCGTATTTGATAACACCGAACAGAAGACATGCCACATGCATCTTTCGCCTGGTTTTCATTTTTAATAAACAATTTTTACTAAGATAGGATGTGACATGATTTCTGGCCGGTCTCGAGAAGCAGAATCGAGCACAGGCATTCTGAACGCGCTGTATAAGTCTCTCCGTTCGAGCCAACAGACGCGGGCCGTAAACAACGTCAGCGTAATTGAGGTTGGATAACACAAGGGACTCAGTCACACGAACCCTGAGTTCCTCCGACAGATGCGGCCTCACCCTGTACAGTACCTTTAGACGATAAAAGCAATATTGAACAGACTGCGCGATGTGTTTCTCGAATCTTAAGCTAGGATCAACATATAACCCCAAGTTGCGAGCCCCTGCAACCCTATCTATTGGCTCTCCCTTAAGGCTCACGTTCAGACTGGCGGGAACCCGACTGATCTGACTCTTGGTACCGAACAGCATATATTTTGTCTTGTGAGGGTTTAATACTAAACAATTACTTTCGGCCCACGCTGCCAAACGGCTGAGATCGTCATTTAACTTTGCAACGGCGGCCTGATGTTCATTTGGGTTAAAAGACAAGTAAACCTGTACGTCATCGGCATATATATGGTATTGACAGTTCTTAAGGCACACAGACAACAAAACAGGCCCAAGGATCGAGCCCTTGGGAACGCCCCTTCTGATGGATGCGATGGGTGAAGCAATATCAGTTCCGTCGCTAATTTTTAGTGCAACCATCTGCCTGCGTCCATCTAGATAGCTGTGGAACCAGGAAACTGACTTTTTATCTAGACCATAATAACTCAGCTTAGATAAAAGTAATCCTGTATAGATCCCATCAAACGCGCGAGAAAAATCCAACAAAACAAGTACCGTGCACAACCCCTTGTCCTGCGCAGCTAATAAGTTGTCGGTTACGTCTATCAATGCGGTGGCCGTGCTACGTCTCTTTCTAAAACCCGACTGCAACTCAGGAAGAATACTGTGTTCCTCTAAATACTCAGTAAGCTGTTTACACACAATTTTCTCCATAACCTTTGAGAGACAGGGCAAGATACTAATGGGCCGGAGATCCTTAACCGTAGTGGGAGTCGGTATCTTTGGTATGGGCCTAACAGTCGCAATCTTCCAAAGGTCAGGAAATCTAGAAGTTTCAATTGAACAGTTAATTATGCCAGTAACGTAAGGTAGTGTGTATGGCAGTGTTAAAGTAAGCATTTTTAAGGACACCCCGTCGCAGCCCTCCGCGTTCGACTTCAATTCGGCTATGGTTGACGCTACAACGCTCAGTGATACTGGCGAAATCTCGAACGTGGCGTCGGTATACCTATGAAACTCAAAATAAGTCATGAGCGATATACTAGCCGTAGGGTTCCCAGGTACGTCCAAAAAAATATTATTAATTAGTGTGGGGTCAGTAAAATAAGATGGAAGCTCTTTATTTTGTTCAAATCGACAGACAGTATTTTTTAAATTTCGCCAAAGCAATTTAGGGTTGTTAATATGCATATTGATGTGGTGTTTATAATAGGCAGCTTTTTCGTGGTACAGAGAGGTGGTGACCAAAGATTTTAATTGTTTATAATACTCCCGTGCTGACGCGGACCTAGTGCGGTGGTATTTTGCTAACGCATCATCCCGCAACTTCATAATCAACTTTATGTTATCCGTGATCCACGGGTACGATGGCTCTTTAAGAAGACATGTTCTAACTGGGGCATATGTGTCAAAGACAGTTAATAAATTAATATTAAAGGTGTCGACCATAGTGTCGACAGAGCTCGCACCAACGAAAGCACTCCAATCTAATGTTGCCAGATCATAAGAGATACTATCCTGGCAGACATCTTTTAAAGGTCTAAATTTGATAAAAAATGATTTACATTTCTCTTTTTTTATATTAAATTCACATGTAATAACTGAGTTACCGTTGACTTCCCGAAACGGCTCAACATACGTATGCCTCGCCCGAAGATCGGTAACCAAATCAATGAGAGTCGCACTAGTGTCCGTGAATTGAGTAGCTGTAGTGACGAATTGTCTAAGACTGAGGCTGTTTAAGAATTTGGTCACTCTTATTGATTTATCGCTGGTCACTAGCATATCAGAATTTAAATCACCGAGTAATATGCAGTGGTCGCACTCGCCCAGAGAAGCAATAGTGTCAGTGACAGCATCAAGAAACAACTGTGAGTTCTGCCAAGGAGGCCGATAAGCAGTACCAATAGCGAGCTTTTTGCCTTTTATAGTACATGTCAACCACATTTGTTCGACTGTATTATATCTCGGATCCACCGGGTGGCTGCACGTACGCACATTGAACCCACGTCGGACGTAGTATCCCACACCTCCCCCTCTTCCTTTGTGAACGCCTGAGGAGCGCGGAATATGGCGCAAGCGATAGCCAGGGACGACAGGCGCACGGCCTTCCTCGCCTGGACGCAGCCAGGTCTCATTAACTGCCATCAAGTCAACCCGATACCTATCAAACAAAGCAATAAAATCATCGTGATGCGTTCCCAAAGAGCCCGCATTATGGAAACCAATTTTCAAAAATTTGTCCACGATCACAGGGAATGTAAATTATATAAACGTATTCTGTACAGTTAGCCAGACCAGTTACACCGTCGCCAAATCCAACACAAAATATGTCCGTCACCAGTGAGATACACAGGGGAGACACTAGCTGTTGTCTGTTTGATAAAAAATATATACATATACAACTATAATGTAATAGTAATATGATAATATACAAATATATAAATATAAATATATATATACAATGTAATATATAGTTTACAATTACAACAAATGTGTTACAGCATTTTATAGAATAGTAACAATTATTAGAATAATATGGCTCAAGGTTAGATATTATATTTATTTTACAGACGCTCAACTGGCCTCCGGGATACACAGTTATTATCAATACCAAATACAATAGGAGAAAAATAAGCACCGCGAATATCGCACGATTATTTCTGGGCACGTGAAAAAACCGGTTCAATATCAGAGTCAGAACAAATATGCACATATCTATCGCCAGGTTTATTTCTTGCAAAGATACGCCCCCGCTTACACCATACAAATTGCCAACCGTATTGTTGACCGGCATCTCGCCCCCTTCGAAACAACTGGCGGTTCATCTTAGTAAGTCGTTCGTTCAAATAAAACCGGCGGACCGGGCCTGGCATGCCTAGGTCCGCAGACGTTGCACCGCGGCGCACTATGCGAGGCCCAACACGCTCCGCGCAAACAATATCCCGCTCGTCCAGCTTCATTTCCAACTTCCCAGCAACCAGCAGGACAGTATTGACTGGGTTCTCACCATTAGGTTCGACTAAATTAGATATTTCGATGTCATTGCTCAACAGGTCCTGGTCACGGTCATTCAAGTCCCGCCGAAGTTGTTCCTAGACGTCATTGCTTGTGGATGTGTCGGATGGTTGTACCTTCTCCAGAACCGACAGCCGCTGCTCCACGCTGTCTACCCTGGCATTGCATAGCTTCAAGGACACAATGATGTCGGACATCTCCTCCTTATATTGTTTCAGCATGTCGTTAATTGAACGTAGATTGTCTCTAAAGATCCTGAGCTCTGTTGCAATATCGGTTGCTAAGACAGTCGTCTCGTCGGTGGGACTCAGGACGGGAGTGCATACTGGATTCTGCGGCGTTTTTGAGCCTCTAACCGGAGTTTCAGCCCCGTTATCGGTAGCCACATTTCTCTTGCACTCAGGACATAGACAGGTTGATGATATGACGCCTGACACCGGTAAAAGAACGCATTTCCGATGGTAGATTGATTCACATTTAGAGCAATTAGCAACATCTATACTAGCAAGGTACCTCCCACACGCGTTGCAAGACTTTGTCATTATTTATTATGTATGACAATCAAACCAATACCAAACCACCAAAGTGAGCGATCAACAGTTTATGCACTCCGCCACTAGATGGCACCGCTATCAAAAGTAATGTTATGGTAACTTTAATACTAATTATTTTATGTAGTTATGGGAATTTTATGTAGATATAGGTAGTTTAATGTGCACTGAGTTTCGTAAGGACATAAATCCAATGAGGCAACAAAAGTGTACAGATAATACACAAAATTGTGATGTTCACACTTTGGGCACAATAATGTCGGGTAGTTTCTACAAGTCACTGTATTTGCCAGTACATATATTTACACTTATTGCTCATTTACGCCGCACAAGGACGCTTGCAAACACTTGCACTGCACTTTCTCACACCCGAATTCACTTATATGTTTCAGTTACTGACTTCGGAGACTTAATTATATTTTTCCGATAAAAATAACTGTAAATACCTAATAACTGTGTGACCGATACTATACATGGTAAGTATCTTGTTGTCTACTCGTGTGGTCTATGATACCCTAGTACAATTTTGCTCCAAAAACGACGACCCAGACAAGTTTCTCACGCGCTGAGATGATTTTTGTGAAGACTCAATTCTCTTTGTTAGATAACTAAACTGGGGCTCTTTTAGACAAGCGTATTTTTCTACGGACAACGGACAGGGCGGCGAGGGGAGGTCCCGGTGCATTCGACGCAGTCTGTCTCTAAGTACCCGCTAATCTCCTAAGATACTATATGTTTTCTTTGTGGGACTATAACAGATAGACTAGTGGTTCTGTGAACAGTAGACCTCGCGTTATTTTCACATTTTCCCCCCAATCTAAAAATCCACACAAAACACTATCACTACATATTATAAAACAAAGTCGCCCGTTCTGTATGTATGCGTAGATCTTAAAACTACGCAACGAATTTTGATGCGGTTTTCACCAATGGATAGACTGGTTCTCGACGAAGGTTTTTTGTGTATATTATGTCAAGCGGGCGAAGCCACGAGTGTCCGCTAGTATTTTATATTGAATTAACATAAGTATGTTTATCAGCTGTCAAGATACTGTAGCACTTGCTTGTATTCGCTTAATTTTGACTAGATGGCGTTGTGTGAAAATGCCCAAAAATATATACATAGGAACCTATATTAGAAGAATTAGAAGAAACTCCTAAAGGTATCCGTACCATGAACCTTATCCTTCCTCCTCTGTGCTAATAATCTATGATCGTTTACGCAATAGACCATGATAAAAGTACAAGTATGTCTATGCCACCTATACCTGCTCATCTTATGATTCCCTAGTACAATTCTTGTCCTGAAAACGGGACGTGAAACAGAACACGATGGTTCATTGCTCGTCACGGGCGGCACAGAGTTGAATTGAAATCGCGAAGGATTCGATTTCCGATTTTGACCGATTGTGACCAAATTTGGCATGCTGGTCGACATCATACCCGGGAGTGCAAATATCTGAAATCATGAAAATAGAGCTGACCATGGAGGAATAATCACCGAAAATGTCCTGGACATCACCGAAAAACCAGATGATTAATTGGTTGCCATGGAAACAATGAAAATACAATTTTTTTCATTCGATTAATTCATTTAAGTGTTCGATTCTGATTCTGATATATAATAAAAACATTGCTCCGCTCAACATTTGTAATTAGCAGCATGCATTGCATACCTAGTATAATATTATAACTATTGATTTCGATAGGTTGTGTCGTAGAACATGCTTGCCGTAGCAGTGGAACATTCACCTGCGACCAATGACGGTTTTATAATTACATTTAGACACGGGATGCACGTATATTGTGGCTTTTAAAAACGACGAGACAATACTACTGTCATTAGTTGCGCTGTGATTCTGCGCAACTGATTGGTTTTGAGGCACGTGGGGTAGAAAAGGATACATGAATTTCACGTAGTTATATATAGTAGTTAAAATTACTTTTTGACATACGTGAAATATAAGTAATAACAAAACTTACATAATTATTGTCATCTTTATTCAAGATAAGAATATATTAGAAGAAATATTTTTAACAATCCATAAATAACAAAATCACTAAATAAAATATAATAAATAAAATCATTTAATCCTCTACATTACCCCGAAAATTTCATCTGCATTTCGTCAGTAACTTTAACAGTTCCATGTAATGGGTAGCGATCCAATGGCTAGAAAATAATAGTTAGCCAAAAATTAAACTTAAATTTTTAAATTTAAAATAACATAAAATCACATTTTAATCCATTAAAAATATAAAATGAATATATATATTCATGCTAAATTCCTTCAAACATACTTACTTAGTTTGTTTCTTTATTGTGTTCTCGTTGTTTCTGAGCTTTTGTGTGCAAAATATATCCTAAAGTTATATTTTATGTATATTTTATATAGATATTTTATGTTTTTTATGTTATATTTTATATACATATTTTATGTATAGATGCGTTGTTCGTATCTAGGAATGGCACATGAAAATTAAGGTAAATTACCTTCATTTATGTTTAGTTACCTCGGCAACCAAAGTGGTGACAGAATTAGGTAATATATAATTAGGTAGAAATAGGTAGGTACCATAATGCCTAACCTCCCATAACATCATGTGACAAACATCGTTTCCCAGCCACATAAAAATCAAATAAAATACATTTCTGTTAAAACTTACTCATAAAATGACACATTTTTATTTTTAACGGATGCGGTTTACACAACATCTGAAAACGCGTGAAGGTATTTTCCACAGCATTTATCGTGAGTAAATAATTAAATTGTAAATGATTGTAAAGCGAAATTTTGAAGCGACCTGTCACCGCTTTGGTTGCCGAGGTAACTAAACATAATGAACGTAATTAACTTTCATTTTCATGTGCCATTCCTAGATACGAACAACGCATCTATACATAAAATATCATTGCCTGCGACCGATTTCACTACACCTTTGGCGATAGTATTTTGTAAACTCTCTGTGTGACTTATGATACCCTAGTACAAGTTGGCTCTCAAAACGTGACGACCCGGACCGTTTCTCACGGCCCGGGTAATATATTTTTTTGCGAGAAATGCAGCTCTTTGTAATGGAACAAAAGATTAAACGTCAAAATTTGTTCCTGAATTTTGACATTTGGCGTACTCAGTGGATGTTCAACTTCAAATTCTTAATTCAGTAATTTAGTCTTTTTATTTTTCAGAAATAGAATGTAACATAAACTTTTTTCGATCTTTCTTTCTTTTTTCAGAAATAGAATAAATAAGTACAAAAATAATGTATATTAGCGGTCGCCCGCGACTTCGTCTGCGTGGTGATTTGGAACAAACACATTTTTTTTATATTTTTTTTTAAATTGATGTAGTCTCTAAACATTAAATGAGTACTCGTGGTAGCTCACTGCCTTAAAAAATATTCTTAGTGCTATCCAGAGGCGTTCGGCAATAGACGTAGGCTGCAGGGGCCTCAGTCCGCAGAATTAAAAAACTAGGTCGCCGCAGTCACGAAACGTAGGTACCGTTACGCTGCAGCATATATTTGAGCGAAGCGAGTTTAAATTCAAAATTCTGGCTTCGTAAGAACCTGGGTAATTCTGTAAGCTTTCGATGAGTGCAAGAAAATCCGAAATCGGCCGAGTATTCGCCGAGAAACAATTTAACATAAATCGTAACAAAAATAATTTGAGTCACCCGTTGAGAGCTCCGCTCGCCTTCGGCTCGCTTCGCTCAGTAAAATAAACTACATCTATTTTAAGTATTACAAAAAAAATGTGTTTGTTTTTAAAAGTAATACTTTTAGTCGGTTCTGTTATCGAAACTAGGTCGATTTTTTTTAAACGGTGGTAGTTTCACGGTGTATAAATATCTCGAGAAATCAAGGACCAGCGGTCCCAACTCCGCCAGGATCTCATGGAGTCATGGAGGGTGCGACTTGATCAACCCAAGTGGGGTACCACCATCATCGCGGCGGTGAGACCGATCATGGATGGATGATTGGCTGCAGAGGCAGCATGGTGACCTCACGTATAGTGCGACGCAGATCTTTACCGGGCATGGATGCTTCGGTGGCTATCTGTTTCGCATCCGTCGTGAGGTCACACCCCGGTGTCAGCACTGCGAAGTTTCCGACGACGACACCGCACTCCACACGTGGTGGAGTGCTCAGCGTGGGCGAGTCAGCGCCGGGACCTCGTAGTGGGTCTGGGCGTGGATACCCTCTCGCTGGAGACCATGCTTCAAGCCATGGTCTCCAGCGGGAGTAGGTGGAACACGGCCGTGTCCTTCTGCGAGCAAGTCATGCTCGCGAAGGAGGCGGCCGAGAGGGAGAGGGAGCGTACCCTCCCCGCCGAGTTCCGTAGTCAGCGGCGAGGGCGCCGCAGACTCATCTACGCCCAAGACCATCGACCTCCATGATCGGGGCCTGAGGACGGCGGGATCGCCACCCGCCGTCCTCATTCACTCACTGACACGGGATAAAACCCTACCCCAACGACGCAGGATTCTCATCCCGACCAAACCCCCGCAGAGATCAGAGAGGTGGTCAAAGTCCGCCGGGCGCCACTGGAATTACGTTCTGCTTGTACCCAGAGACGCCTGGCAACGCACGTTAGAGTGGCTGCGGCCTCAGGCTGCGGAATAAAAAAAAAAGGTGTATAAATATGTTTCTTTGTTGTCTAGATCCCATCGATAGATCTCTAGAATATACAAAACTATAAATAAAGTGTAACCGCGATATAACAAAACTCTATATCCTTAGCGTTGTCTATTTCGTAACGAAAATTATTAATTTATTTTTTACAATGAGGTTTGTTATATACTCGTATTACTTGTTATTTAGAGGTTCGATAAGACCACGATTCGTTGTAACAAGGTGGTTTAAGGAACTCTACAATACGTAGTTACAGTTTTGTTGCCTTAATATACTGTAGATACGCTCCCTGTTAACCCGAACGATTTGTAATCATTAGGACTAATTGGAAATAACTAGATATAATACATAATGCAAAGGTTGAAAATTAAAAACAAAACGCTAAATTGATGTCATTAATACTCTCTTAATCTTACTATTATGATGATACCTATATTTAATATTACTTTAAAATCATGTTATATTACATAAGGTTAACAATTAAAAATAAATCGATCAACAACAATAAACAGGATCAATACTAATAATCTACAATTATTAAAAAAAACCGATTGTCTGTAAAGACTTACGATAGTTGAACGTGACAACGTCATAAGAAAGACAGACGTCGAACGCTGCCGAACGCGGAGGCCGATTGTGCCTCTTTGTCGCTCGTTCCACGCTCTCGCTTGCACTTCAAGCCTTAAATGGAACGCCTCATTTTTTCGTGCGTGCAGCCGGCTCACGTTGTCACGTCAAAAATCGTTATGAAGAGTTTACAAAGAGTTTTATAAGGCGATATTGAAAATTCGTTAAATTAAGGTACCTAATACCTAATCCTTATATTGAGGTTCGTAATATGGTAATTGCACTGTTTATTAAAAAAAACGGTCTGCTATTCCGCGAGGACCGAGCTACGGGTATATACGGAATATACGCCATTCATATTATGATATCCTAGTACAATTTTTGCTCTAGAAACGTGACATGAAACCGAACACGAAGTTTGGTTCTCACGGGTGGCACTGAGCCCGGCTGCAGTCCTATCACACATGCGGTGGTTTCCAAACGGAGCGGAGGTGCTTCGACTTTGCCGCTTACACGATTCTTGTCACCCTCGAACTTTATAGTCCATTGAAATGTTATATGAGCTTTGCATTTTTTAGAGAACGCAATTTTATTGTTGGGACATGTGTCAATTGAAGCTTAACCTCAAGTTTGTGCGGTCGCCACCCTTGTCCCCCGACCGCAAGAGGTGAAAACACCTTTTTCGCGATATCTCGGAAACTATGCCTCTTACAAAAAATGTGTAAAGTCATAATTTGTAGCAAATTGTTTTGCCTACAAATATGTTCATTTAACTTTTTGCCCTAAATTAAAAATTAAAGAAGTTATAAGCAAAAAAGTGAGAAAAATTTTAAGCACTCACTCCTAGTAACATTCATGCTGTATTATTGACCGAGTTGGCACAAAGGCCTTTGAAGCCATGCCAAAAATTCTCAAAAAAAAAAATATATATATTGACCGAGCGAGCGAAGCGTCTCAGTTTTAACTCGAGGACTCAAAGACATTATAATACAATGGACATAGGATCTAGAACAAATCGCAAGAAAATAATGTCCCGAGTCGACCTATACATTATACATAGGCATACATAGATATAAACTAATTTCATATTAAAATTTAAACCTTGATTCAACGGAATAGTGTTCACTTTTGTTTGCACTAATTTATCGCATTACGTAGCTTCTATCTGTCCGCCTGACTAATTCACCTTATGCAGCTTATACTTAAAATTACGTGAACATAGAAACAATGGAGTAGGTTTATTTTGTTAGTCTTTTAAGGATTCCATGATATGTATCTACGTACGCGTAATAATTAATGTAATACTATAATAAATTCCATAATCTTATAAATTGTAATTACTTGTTTATTTTAGACGAAATAAGCTGAAAAACTAATTAACGACTGACAAAGATTTTTTTTTTCGAGTCAGTTTCATAATAAGTAACTATAGTGTATGAATAACAAAAAGAGAATTAATGAATTTAACTAATTATAATATTATAAATGCCAAACTTCTTGTGGGTGTCAAAGTTCTTCCACTTTCATTACTATTTTCATAACGCTATGTCGCTACGTCTACTACAAGATAGCCGTGTTTCAAGTGACTGAATTAGTTGCTAAAACTGCGCGTCATTAATTTATTTTTATCTTATGGTTAATTTTTGGGATACGAAATTATTGGCTACTAGCTGATCACCGTGACTCCGCCCGCGAGATATAGTTATCTCGGCCCCGATTCCCGTGGGAATACATTACCGAGAATCCAAATAAAAAAAAAATAACAGTACATACACGAAATAAAATGACATGTGTTATTATGTAATTATATTTATGACAAAACAATGATACCATGTGAAAATTAAAAACATTTTTGGGCTTATCTCCTCCATCCCAATCAAAAGAAAAAATTGTATTCAATCAAGGGATTCTTGTACAAGTTTCATAAAGATCGGACCTCTTTTTGTTATGTCCATAAAATGAGCCGGATAAACAAGATTGTTATTTTTTGGATCAAAATATTCTTCTCGCCGTGCTAGGGCAATAATATTTTTCATTGTGCACAGTGTACTGGATCCCGAGGAAAACTGAAATATATGTTGGTTCATATAACGAAAAAAAAATCATAAAGAGCCAAGGCGTCTCCACTATAATCTTTGTTCCAAATAGTTTCATCGCTATCGGTAATCCGAATAAATCTGAATGGTCATTTTGTTAGTACATTATTCAGTGAAAATGAAATGGTCTCTTTCTTTTTACTGAGCTTGGGATGAATTCGAAAGAGAGAGATAGATACTTCGGTATTGGACTGGATTGCAATATTTACTTTTGTCTTTTAATTTATTATCGACGAAATACTGTATTTTAAGTGAAATAATAAATTGCAAATGATAAAACAAAAGCTTATTTACTGAAAATATGATACACCGTCTTCAATTTGCTTTTTTTCCGTAGTTTTTACACGTTTTTACAATACAGTACGGCATTGTGCAATGTGTTGTCGTTCAGTTGTCAAAATCAAGACTGGCGCGCGATTGTTTCTCTTTTAGCGTTTTGTTGCTCTTTTAGTTCGGACACTTTTGAGCGATGATCCGAAATCCATTGTATATAAAATCATTGCGAGGACTGGCCGATTTGGCGTTGTTGGTATGTGTGTCAGTTCCGGTCTACAGGCCGCATTTTTCATTTTTCATGAAATTTGGCACAAGTGTTCTTTGTTGCAAGGCGCAACTTTTGTCGAAGGGATTTTTCGATTGGGGGGAAAATGGGGGAAAGTGCGAAAATAACGCGAGGTCTACAGTACTGTTCACAGAACCACTAGTTTATGCTTTTGATTGTCGGGACTTGGTGGACATAATAATACACTCTGAATATTCGGTCCTTAAATTGTAACATTTCAATGGACTATTAGTTCGCTTGTCCGATTTGAATCCGCCTCTGCCAGGCTTTTTTGTCATAGAACATGCTTGGTGTATATACTTAGTAGTCGTATGGGTTACGTTTACGTTCTAATAACTTATACGTCAGACATCGTATACGCATGTCGCTGTCTCCCACGTCGTATACAAATGACTAGCGTGTCATTGCCTTTATAGTGTACCGTGCTCTCTGTGTGACTTATGATCCCTAGTACAAATTTTGCTCTAAAAACGTGACAGCAGCAACAGCAGTGGCCGTTTTGCGAGAAATACAGCTACTTTACACCTGAAACAAAAGATTAAACGTTCCTCTTTATTTCTTACTTGCTTCAGAGATAGAATAGCTATATTGTAATACTAGCTGATCACTGCGTGATATAGATTTTTCATTCACGGTTCCCGTGGGAAAACATTACCGGGATAAAAGTAGCCTATGTTACTCAGGGATAAATCAGTTAAAAAAATATTCAATTGAAACGTTATTGAAAAAAAACCAAACAAATGAAATCTTTCCTCTATACATTTTATGACGCATTTGAAGAAAAAATTAAATACACTATTTTTGAATTATTTCTTGTACTAGTATTGCTTTACAATTGATTTATATGCACAGAAAAAAAAAATTGCTGTTTATCTGATGCTTATAAATTGAGAGGCGATAAGTTTCTGCTATGCATTTATTTAAATCCTAATGTGTAGACGGCACACCAATACCAGTTTGCTCCAGTTTCCGGTACCTCGGCTCTCTTATCCAGGATGATGGGGAAATCGATCGTACAGTGAAGCACAGAATTGACGCAGGTTGGATGAAATGGCGGCAGGTCAAAGCCACTATATGCGACCCCCAATTTCCTCCGAAACTTAAGGGGAAAATTTACAAGACTGTCGTCAGACCTGCCGTCCTGTATGGACTTTCATGTTTGGCCGTAAAAGCGACGCATGAAAGACAATTGCATGCAGCGGAAATGCGAATGTTAAGATGGATGTGTGGTGTGACAAGAATGGATAGGGTAAGGAACGAGTATATTAGAGGAAGTTTGAAAGTTGCACCAGTGAATGAAAAATTGAGAAGCGAGCGGCTGTCATGGTATGGACATGTTATGAGAAGAGAGGAAAGCAATGTCGTTAGAAAGGTGCAAAGTATGACTGTAGAGGCTTTAAGAAGTAGAGGTAGGCCAAAGAAAAGATGGATGGAATGTGTGAAAGAGGATATGACAAGGAGAGGAGTGAATGAAGAGATGACTTCTGACAGAGGTGTGTGGAGGAGAAAGACTTGTTGCGCCGACCCCAAATAATTGGGATAAGGGCAGGTAGATGATGATGATGATGTGTCAATCTAAATAATGTCATGTCAAATGACAACATCCTAATTTTACTCGGAAATAATAAAATTTCCTTTTATTTCAAATCGACCACATATTATTTTATTATCCTGAAGTCTAACAACTTCTTATAGGTGCTGAAGCGGGTGCCGCGAAGCCTGCCGCCTACCTCCTTGCGTGACGATGACGCCACCACTTCGGTGCCGCCGTGGGGCAGGGCTGCGCTTCGTGACAGTGCGTCGAACCCATACAAACTCTAAAGCTTTCTGTGTTTACTGTTTAGGTTTAGTGTTTTTATAGTGAAAAGTGTAATAAATGCAAGCAGCACAAAATAATGGATGTGGCAATGCGGATGTAAATTCAGGTGAGCTTGCAAGTGCATCGAGTGGTCTTGTACGGTGCCCACATTGTCCTCAAGCCCATTTTTTTAAAGGTGAACGCGGATTGAAAGTACATTTTGGAAAAATTCATAAAGTAAAGAATGTGTCTTCAAGCGCGTCTACGATCTCCCAATTTTTTCCAAATCAACTAGAAATTTCTGCTAATATCGAAATTCCCTTTTGGCAAAGGCTAAGTACCATGAAAAATTCTATCACAGTTCTAAAAAGAATCCCCTGAAGTGCGAGACCCTCTGTGGCTCAATGTTTAGCCTCCTGTATCGGTCAAGTAGTCCGGGAAAATACCTTTAGCGCTTGAGAACAAATGTTAATTATAAAATCCTACACGTAAAGAAAAGGCCGTTTACATCTTTGACGGTCCAAATCAAAGAAAATTGTACTAACAATTTTAGCATTTTAAATTCAAATTCAATCCACACTCCGGCCCCTGATTATTCTCAGGCCAAGAAATTAAAACTTGTAGAGAATAAAGTAAGGGAAGGTGACATCAGTGGGGCGGCAAGACTACTTTTTAGTAGCGACGTGCTGGCTCCTTGTTCTGCAGAAACCTTGATGGGCTTGCAGAGTAAGCACCCACCATCCGCAGCTGACCTCTCTTTCCCTGATCCTCCGAATAACGATACAGAAAATCTTGAGACTACTGCCAAGGATGTGCGCACAGCTGTTGACTCCTTTCGTTTTGGATCAGCCGGTGGACTTGACGGTCTGACACCACAGCACCTTAAGGATCTGTTGTGTCCGAGCGCTGGGGAAGCTGGTGATGCACTTCTGAGAGAGCTAACAGCTCTAGTCAACCTCATGCTCTCAGGCAATGTGGACAGTGGCATCACAGATATTTTGTATGGGGCCAATTTATGTGCCCTGCACAAGAAGGATGGTGGCATTCGTCCCATTGCTTTATGGCAGCCAAAGTTTGCTGTCGTTTTTATAGTACGGAGCTTACTACCAAATTTCAGCCCTTTCAATTAGGTTTTGGTTCAAAAGGAGGTTGTGAGGCCGCAATCCATGCGCTTGCAACATACCTTGACAGTAGCGAAGATGGAGAGGTCATCTTGAAAGTTGACCTGAAAAACGCCTTCAACTCTGTAAACAGGGACACCTTGCTGACACAGGCCAAATTAGAAACCCCCAAAATTTTTAATGCTTTGGCAATGCTATAGTCGCCTTACACGCCTACTAGCTGTTGGAGAATGGGAGTCAGGGTTATGGATCCAGGCGCTCCCATCGCCGAACATCGGTACAATGTTGGACGACACAACCTTCCGCATTGCCACTTGCCTTCGGCTGGGTACACCTTGTGTATCCCCGCATCATTGCACCTGTGGAGTAGCCGTCGATAATCTGGGACACCATGGCTTTTCTTGTAGCAGAAGCGCAGGTCGTATACCTTGGCACGCTATTCTAAACGACATAATTCGTAGGGCTCGTTCCACCGCAGGTCTTCCGGCCGTACGTGAACTAAATGGTTTAGCACGAAGCGATGGAAGGAGACCGGATGGTATGTCGTTGCTACCGTGGAAAATGGGAAGGCCTTTGGTGTGGGACGCTACATGCGTTGACACCTTAGCACCTTCACACCTTCCAAGCACATCCGGATGTACCGGCGCTGCTGCTGCATCGGCTGAAGGCCTTAAACGGTGTAAATATGCTAACCTAGCAGGTGATGTGATCTCAACCCCAAACGGCTCAAATATGTAATTTGAGCCGTTTGGGGTTGAGACACTGGGGTCATGGGGCCCGAGTGCTCGCCGCCTTTATAGAGACATTGCTAAACACCTAATCGATGCTTCTCAGGACCAGAAGGCTGGCTATTTTCTGGCCCAAAGAATAAGTATCGCCATCCAACGTGGCAACACAGCCAGCATTCTGTGAACCTTCCCATTCGGCAATGACGCGGAGGATTTTTAAACGATATTTTGTAATTTCAATATTTTTAGTCTATAATTATGTATATTTTGTATATTGTAATTCTTATTGTAAATCCTAATTAATATTTTAAATCCGAAAGTGTGTTGTTTGTACTTTCTTCACGGTAAAACGACGGGACGGATGAGAATTGGTTAGCTTTGACACAGATATAAGAATACTATACTTTTGGGAACGGAGAAGAAAATAGGATACTTAAAATAAAAAATTGTCACGGGCAAAGCCGTGGGTGTACGCCACTGTATAATAAAAAAACACAAAAAGAAGGCATTTTTAGGGTTCCGTAGTAAAAATTTAAGATCCCTTATAATTTGCCCGGCCCTCCGTATCATCGGCTTTCCTCCTAAACGGTGAGTGCTAGAAACGTGAAACTGCCCTCCCCTACAACCTTGTTTTAATTCTCGTTTGTCTCTAAGTACGTGCTAATCTCCGAAGATACTGAATGACTTCGTTGCGGTTTTCTCAGATTAGATTCAGCTCAACTTACAGCAAAAACATATTATATGCTTTGTTTTATCAGTATCGGATGGCAGAAAAATAATTAGGTACATATTGTCATATTAAAAAGACTGTTTTACAAAATGTTAAGCGTTAAGTGCAACTGATTTTACTAATCACTTAACAATTGCAAGTAAAAATGTATGAACTCCCACTAATCACTAATATAATGTAATTTAAGTCCTAAAGCTATTCCACGAGGATCCCACTTATTGGCGAGAGAGAACGAGCTATACAGGGACAAAGTTGATAGTAAGAATAATGTACAGTGCATCTTATGATACCCTAGTACAATTTTGCTCTACAAAACGTGACGTGGAGCCGAACACGATGTTTCGTCGAACACGCTGAACACGATGGGTTCCCAAGTGTAATCCGGGACAATTAATTTTAAATTTCGTTATGTAGTTAGGAAATTTAGTTTATTGACAAGCAGAAATATTTAAAAAAGCGAGAGGAGCTTATTTATTTGAAAGGCTGAATGGTTGTCTCGTAACCATAAGGTCCATGGTCGTAGCACTCGTAGCAATGCTTGGTATGGTGCGTCTACGAACAAATAGATACTTTTAGTACCTATGACACCCTAGTACAACTTTGCACTAAAAACGTGACGACTCTGATCGGTTCCCACGGCCCGCGCTGCACATAAAACCGCGCTTCGGTGAAATATGTAACCCATCCTTTTGTTATTAAATTACCTTTCTTATGATAACAATTTGGATTAGATCAGTACCTATATTGACTTGTTCATCTATTATACTAGTTGAGCGAAGCGAGCGTAGCGAGCGGAGCTCCTTATCAGGTGACTCCAATGCAACTCGATGTGGAATTGTTTCTCGACAACTACCCAACCGATTTTCATGATTTATTCACTCAAAAATCAAGCATTCGCAGGAGCAGGTTTTGTTCGAGACCAAATTTTGATTGAGGACCCTCAAAAAAAGTTATTGACCAAAAATATGTCAATAACTTTTTTTGAGGGTCCTAAATCAACATTCGGTCTCAAACAAAACCTGCTCCTTATAGATTGATAAATGCCTTAATAGAAATAGTAGCTTCCCTCAATTGGCATGCTGCAGCGCAGTACCACGGCAGCGACCGCAGCTCCTAGCATGTAATTGGCGTACACGATAGCCGTGGAGACGTAAACTAGTGGTTCTGTGAACCGTAGACTTCGGGAGCTTTGTTTAAAAAATTTATTTTTCAATTTTCTTTATTACTCTTTCATTTTTCATCCAATCCAATAAATATCATTCACAGTTATTCATTGTAACCAAGGAGTGTGTGTGTAAAGTTTCATGCAAATCGGTTGATAAATACGGCCGCAAACATGATCTGACAGAACCCGTAGATGTAGAGATGTAGAGGTACAGACAAAAGAAATTCTCCCCAGTCTGCAAGTGGAAACGGAGACTTCGCGAGCTTCGCTCCCTTAGTCAATGATAAGTACAGATTTACAGAAAATTTCATAGAAAATCTGAATATCATGAAATAAACAGGAGAGGTGTCAAGGGACACCCGGATGGAAAGAAGTTTCTGTTTCTTTCCTTTCGATTAATAAAAAAAAAATAAAAAAAATATATCCATCTTTTGGTCTTAATCAAAAAGTGTCGATCCAACTTTGGTCTTAATTTTTTCCGTCTAGCTTCTTTCGCAACACGCGATAAGGAATTTCGTTCCAGTATATTTTTAATTTTTAAACTATGTACTGTTGTCATAATCAAAGGCTTGTTATGTCAACTTTTAAAATAATAAACATGTAGATAAATGTTAGGAACATTCACACAACGCCATCTATTCTCAGATGTTGTCAGGACTTACCATCAGGCGGGTGAAGTCAATTTGACGTGGGTACCTGATAGAATATAATAAAGAAAGACTAAGCTTATGATATGAGTACTAGATAAACTGATATAAAAACTTATTAGTTACATATTTTTTGTTTGTTTTTTTTTTTGTAAAAACATACAGATTTAGGAAATCCAGACTTCGGTACAAACGTATTTGTCTTTACACAAAGTTTGTCCCGATCGGGAATCGAACCCGAGACTCCGGCGTCGAATGCGGATTCACTACCGACCACTCCACCGAAGCACTCCAACAAACCCTCATTGTTGGTGAAATCAGCTTATCCATTCTTTACAGCAGTCTTTAATTTTTATACATGTTTTTTTTTAATCGTCGTAATGCCTTTGGTAAACAAATTAAAACTTATTCCAGAACCCCCGTAAGTACTACATTAAGGTACTCAAAAATATTTGGTAATTCTGCTTTTCTGTATGTACCAAATTGTGATCCTTAGACAACTTCTAAATTTCGCCGCTAGAGGCGCGTGTACAACCTTTGCATCGCCAATGGTTATAGATTAGATCCAATATGCTCTTATCCTTAAGATTATGATACCCTAGTACAAGTTTAGCTCTAAAAACGTGACGTAAAACCGAACAGTGGGATAACCTTTGCATCGCATCGCATCGCATGATCCAATATGCTCTTATCATATGTATCTTATGATACCCTAGTACAATTTTAGCTCTAAAAACGTGACGTGAAACTGAACCAGTATATTTGCTTCCCACGGTGGCACTGAGCCATGGTCGGACATGGTTCATAGCATTAACACAGTCGAAAGATGATAGGTTTAGATTTTCTTTGTACTGTGGCATTAAATAGGATAAAATTCAGTAGTACGAGTAAGCGTAATTTTTTTTTGAGCTGTCGTGTGAAATTAATTGTACAGTGTTTACATCGAATTTTGCTCGAGCACCGAACTTTAATAGTACAATAAGGCTCGGGGGACCTTTGAAAAGCACAACTGAAGTTACGTCCATCCGTCTGGCTGCCTAACCAACTGTTAAGGGCCTAGACCGCGCACGGATAAAGTCGATTTTGAGCGACAGCAGCGCTATTGTTGCCCGAATCATCCGACGGGCGGGTGAATGACCCAGAGAGCGCGATTTTGAAAATGTTTTGCGACAAACGTTCCACGTTGAGTTATTGTTATTGAAGTTGAATATTTACAGCATAACAAAAATGTTGAATTATTGGAAATAAACGACTGCCTATTTGTAAAATATTCCAAGAGTAGTTTTCGTTATAAAATGATCCTAATTACTAAATAAATAAATAAGAGTAGTTTGAGACACAATTTTTATGATTTTCTATTTATAATAAACAATCAAGAGCAGGTTCGGACTGACCTTTTTGTATTCTACTTACCTAAAATTCCAACTACGAGTACCTATGTATTTATTTGTAATTTTACTACCAAAGTTTATTCTTATTTCGTAAAATTTTCATTCAATAAAATAATTGCAAATTCAGTAGGAAGTACGGTCGAAATAACATCACGCCTTTCCTCGCTAGTGTTTATATCTACGCAAGGAAATGTGCCTATTGCGTAAACTCAAATACTTTTTGCTTACGATCACCTCGCAATCTAAAAAATCTTCTAGGGTTGTACAAAAAATTGTCAATAAATGAAACACAAGTATAAAAATGGTTCATATAATTAAAAGTAAACAAAATATGAGTCGCCACCTAAAAAGCGTGCTAGGGTTGTACAAAAATTAGTTATAAACAAACATGAAATTTATAAATTATTCATATACTTAATTAAACGAAAGTAAACAATAACAAAATATGAGTTTAAGAGTTTCTAATGTTTTTTTCATTTTAATGATTACTGATCAAATTCTGATTTCTACTAATTTGATGATAAAATCAATTGCTATTGCAAAACCTATCAGAATGAAAATGTTACCAGCTGCCCGATTCACGTAATAAAAACCGTAGCGTAGTGACTTAAAAATGTCACTTCGCACACTTTTTAACCGACTTAAAAAAAGAAGAAGATTCTCAATTCGCTGTATTTTTTGAACCGATTTTGATGATTTTTTTTTTTATTTGAAAGCTGGTGATCCCGTGTGGTCACATTTTAATTTCATTAGGATCGGACCTTGGGTTTACACCAGGTAACTCTTCAAAATCGTATAGGAATTGTATAGAAATTGAGCTATTGGAAGATTTATGACAATCCAAGAATAGATAAGTAAGTGCGTTAAAAACAGAAAACCAAAAGGCGATTTCTAAGTTTCTAAGTTAAAACGACTTTTGAACTGGCGTGTTTACGTGAATCGACCGGCTGGGTAGTTAAGTTACCTCAGTCTCTTTCAATATCATTAGACGTTCTTCTCTTTCAAAACACGTAAAGCTCTTTCTTTCCTCTCTTTCATAGCCTCTATGACATTGGGCGGGTCACGAATAGGCATGCTTCGTGACTGCCGAGGATCAACTAATTCTGGAAGGAGGCAATCGTAATAAAATCTAACTAATTTCATCTCCATTTTCTCCTTCCAAAATTTGTCGTCCTTTTCTATAATATAAACTTTCATAGGTACAGTAGCACCAAACCAGATGCCAAGCATGCAAACGTTTCTTTTAGTTATATGTAGCTGTCCCTGAATTTGGAAATACCAGTAATGATTTTTATTTATGACATAACCCTTGGAAGCCTTGTCCTTAACCCAAAAGGTATGTTTGGCCATTGCTTCATCAAGAGTCATGCCAGCTAAAGAATGTGGGCACTTAATTTCAATTAAACCGTTTGCATAAATGCCATCTGGTGTAGTACCAAGAAATTCATATTGATCGTCGACGAACAAACCGCAACCTTGTATACTAATATTCTCTTGAATTTCTAACTGTCTAATTGCAGTTTCTTCGTTTTCGATACCGTACCGTACAGCAGGCAAACTGGAGATCTACCATAAACGATTTTACAAACAAGAGCAGCACAACTTGTGCTCTCTCGTTTTTTACAAACTTCCCCGAACGATGATGAGGTTAGTAATTTTCTCCTTGTACTCATCCACTCAGCACTACTTCTTTGCAAATGGGTCGACCTTTCAAGCTCCTCTCTTTCAGCACAAGACAACTTTAAATCAACTAAAAAAGATGACTTGGCTTTCTCATATAATTCTGGACTCAGATCAGGTTTTTCGCAGTTTGGTCCATAGTGAGCGTCTTTCGATACAGCGCTGTGGCTTTTTTTCAATCTTAATTTAGGTTTAGCAATTAAACGGTTTCTACGATTACTATTTTCCACTTTCGCGATCAAAGGATTAGGACTAGATTTAAATATGACTTCATGAGTTTTACTATGAATCGATCCCGTATTAAAAGACACAACAGCAGCTGCGCATCGGCCCGCATAAGAACCACGGGAAGAATAATTTACACGCTTACCCCCAACTAATTTGGCAATTACTCCGTTAAAACTTTCAACTATATTACTTGTGCAATTATGAATTAAACTTCTAGAATGATATGACAGTCTTTTACTTAAAATTTCTACCGCGTCCATTAATCCGCATCCAACAATTGCTGGAAGTAACCCAACAGGTTCTATTCGACGAGTGTCAGGTCTACAAAAATACTCCTTGCAATGTTGGTGATTACCAAATACGTGTTGTGGACCATTTAGAATATCTTCACTAAGATTTTTTATTTTTTCTTCGAGTGACTGATTTTGATCCCCCCAATATTTAATCGCGCATTTTACACCCGTTCTTAAACGCAAATACCTTTCTTTTAGGAATTTCCGCAACTCGCAAGGATACTTAGTGTCTTTCGACAATTTCTCCAAGCTATTGCAGTAGTTTCGTAAAAGATGATTTTTGCATTCAATTTTCTCTACTATTAAATTATCGTACGGACGCGAATCTAATATTTTTTTATAAGTACTGGAATCGCCGTCTGCTACAAATTTATTATAAATTACACCGTGATCAACAAAGGAACGTTTAAACCCCTCAACTATTATGGTCGATTCCATCCCGGTAGATGATCCTGAATAATTCTTGAAACAATGGTGTTCCGGGGGCTGACTGTTGTTCTTTGCGGCTCGTGCACAGACTACGCAGTATTTATTTTTAACTCCAAAAAACAATACTTTATTAGTTTTAATGCCAATTATCGCAGCTGCGCCGGATAAGGCGGAAAAATTCTTACCATAAGATCTCTTGCTCCAACAACCGTCAACAGCAACAGATATTAATGGTGTACCATTTTTATCAACACTACCTATAGACACTGCGTACTCCGCTTCTTCCTTGACAGCTTCTGCCATGGAATGTACTGCTGTCTTTTCCCACCAATCGCAAACCGTATTATTAATTTCATTGTACAATGAAGGTGACATGATTGGTAGGGCTACTGCGGCACTTAATGTTTTTAACTGAGAGTAGCTCCCACCAGATGATATGATACCAGACACAATTTGATGATTCACTTCCATGCTATCTTCTTTCTTTTCAACCAAACACACAGTAAATTTCATATTACACATACTACATTTTATGATGAGTTTTGAGTCCAGACCAACTTTTACTTCACCTATTATACTGAGGTAACTTAACTTACAATCCATTGGACCGTGGTCCCCTATGGCCTGAAGAGCTTTAAAAAAAAAAGAAATATCCACTACTCTACGCCCAACTTCCACTTCATCCACCTTTCCCTCTTGACGGTTGTCAATAACTAGTTCCTGTAAAGAAAGATAATGGCTTGATTTTTATTATAAAAAATAATTCAAAAGGTATGGGCCAAATTTCTTCAAACATAGCTAAGAACTCCCTTAGAATACATCTTTGAAACACAGAACACCAGATCAAAATCTTAAACGTTTTTATCAGTCTTCGTCAATTATGAAAGTGAATAAATAAACATAATAAAAAACTGGTTGCTTGTAAAGTCGGTTTAGGACGATAATTTTATCGGATAACGTCATAATATTATTCTCCATCGCTTGTACTGCGCTCTCGCTTGACCCTAGCGTGACATAATGTGACACTTTTTTGTGCGTGTTGCCGGTGTTCATCGATTTATAAGACGTTATCACGTCATAAATTTAATAAATCCGACTATATGCATAAAAACTCAAAAGGTAAAAAGAAAACAAGTCTACGGTCTTGAATTATGTTACATAAAAATAAATAAGAACACTATTGTAATAAATCGAATTCAACAGTTGAGACCCATTGAAATCCTCACAGGCTCGAAGATATTCCTGACTAGCTAAATATTTCTTTAGAAATAGGCCCCGACTGCTAAATACGCTATATTACAATGGTGTTGTTATTTATTTTTATTACACATTTTCATTTTTTAATCTGTCGGGTTTTAACATTTTTATTGTTTATTTATTTATATTCATAACTGACGAAGACAAATATAAAAGTGCAAAAGAATTCATACAATATTATGTTCGTGATGAACAGAAATTATAAATTTCCTTTACGCTATACGTATTGGTTTTTTATGGCGTCACTTATTCTATGTCACTCGGGCTTAGAAGACAATTCTAATGATACTAAAAACATTAAAATCGGTTCAATACTCAAAATACTCCGAGCTCCAAAAATAAGCTTGTTTGGCCACACCTTATATGTATAGATATAGATAATAATTATACATATAGTATAGATGATAGATTATATGTATAGATAATAATTATATGTACGAGTATTATTAAGGTGTACAAATTGTTTTTTGTTCTGGTGTATCGACGAACTTAAATATCAAAATCCGAGAGGAGCTTGTTGCCCTCAAAATTCGTATATAATAATATATAATAACTATTGTTTTCGATAGGTTGTGTCGTATATCATGCTTGTAATGGTGCGACCATAGAAGTAGACGTGAAGCTAGGCAACTTTTGGCGATAGTATTTTATATACTGTCTAATGATACCCTAGTACAATTTTGCTCTAAAAACGTGACGACCTGAACGGTTTCTCATGGCCCGAAGTTTGCATTGATCAATTTTTGCGAGAGCTCGCGGCTCTACCTAGTTCTCTTTGTTAGATGGATGTATATGGAACTATTTTCAGAAATAGAATACCTACAAAAAACAGTGGAAATAGTAGATTTGTGCACGTAATTAAAAAAATAAAATAAAAAGAATAATAAGACAAAGAATTTTTTTTTCCATTTTCTGTAAGTACTCCGAAGATATTGAGGTATGTTTTTCTGGTTCTCACCTTAAATAAAAAATGTTCTCACAGAAGCTCAGCTCATGGCAGGACCACAAGCTTTGTTCAATCAGATGGCAGAAATTTGTTTCGGAGTTTGGGTGTTTTCTATGTATAATTTCACCGCGTCTACATTTCGAGGTTGAACCAGCTTACGTCTGCTGCTGGGCCTCAGCCCCACAGCACGCAACCAGATTCACTCACTGACGCGAGATAAAACTCTACCCCAACGACGCGGGATTCTCATCCCGACCAGACCCCCGTAGAGGCCAAACAGGTGGTCAAAGTCCACCTAGCGCCACTGGAAATGCGTTAGCACCAGAGACGCCAGCCAACGGACGTGAGAGCGGCTTTGGCCCGCGGAATAAAAAAAAAAAGCTTAACAATTTAAAATAAATCGATTATTAACAACAATAAACAGGATCAATGATACTAATCAACAATTATTCAAAATTCGTTATGCAGAGTATTTTAACATGGTTACGGACAGAAGGGATGTTTGAAAATTTTATAAATTGGGGTAATCCTTATAATGAGGTTCGAAATAATGTTTATAAAAAAAACGTCATTTATTCCAGCAGGGCCGAGGCACGGGACGGGAGATCCTATACTATAGTAAGTTAAGGTATAGATCCATATTATACACCTTCCGTCTTATGATATCCTAGTACAATTTTTGCTCTAAAACGTGACGTGAAACCGAACACTATGTATGTCTCACTGGTGGCATTGAGCCCGATAGCAGGCCTATCACCTTGGGGGGCTGTTTCAAAGGGGAGTGGAGGTGCCACGTGGATTCTTTACTCGTACTTTAGTTCGCTCCTCCGCTTTGTATCCGCCAGGCCTCCGCGACGAATTTGATGCGCCTGCGCTCCACTTCGAAATCGCTAGTACAGTTGTGTCGTAGAACGTAGTACTATATTAACTATTCTGTGGTATGGGTACTTTATATAATCTATGGTACTTTACTTTATATAATCTATGGTATGGGTTAAAGTCTACCGTGTGTCCTCTCTGTGTAACTTATAATACCCTAGTACAAATTTTGCTCTAAAAACGTGACGACAGTTTCAGGCGCGAGTGATATTTATAGTTTTCTCGATCCCGATTCCCATGGGATCACATTACCGGGATAAAAAGTAGCTTAGGCTACTTTTTATACTCAGGGATAATGTAGCTACATATTAGAAAAACAATTTCTAAATCGGTTCAGTAGTTACGGACCCTATTCAATTCAAACAAACAATCCAATCTTTGCTCTATAAAAATTTGTATCGAAAAAAATAATAAGAAAACAGTGAAATTAACAATATCACGAAAATTTATGAACTCGCAGTAATACCTTTTAAAAATGTAAACGGAGTTAACATATTCCACGAGTAGGTACCAGAGTTCAGAGACTAACAGTTTTCCGATTTCAGTTCTCTGTGATGATCAGATAGTAAGAGTAACATACAGTGCATCTTATGATACCCTAGTATAATTTTGCTCTAGGAGTGTGTGTTTCCATGAAAATCGGTTGATAAACACGGCCGCAAACATGATCTGACAGAACCCGTAGATGTAGAGATGTGTACAGACGAAAGAAATTCTCCCCAGTCTGCAAGTTGAAACGGAGACATCGGTCGCTTCGCTCCCTCAGTCAAAAAAAAACAAGAGGAGCTTATTGCCATCAATATTTTTCAAATATTTAATTAAAATATTTTTTAGACATTCTCACACAATGTCATCTAGCCCAAATTAAGTTAATATAAGCTTGTGCTATGGGATCTAGACAACTTCAAAGGCAGAATGGTTGTGTCGTAGCACTCATAGCACAGCCCATGCTTGGTATGGTGCGATTACAACTAAGTAGCAAGTAGATACTTTTGGCGATGGTATTTTGTATACTCTCTTTGTTATTTATTTACAATAAGAATTACAATATACTAAACAAACATAATTATATACTAAAAATATTTACATTACAAAATATCGTTTAAAAAATCCTCCGCGTCATTGCCGACGGGGAAGGTTCCCAGAATGCTGGATGTGTTGCCACGTTGGATGGCGATACTTATTCTTTGGGCCAGAAAATAGCCAGCCTTGTGGTCCTGAGAAGCATCGATTAGGCGTTTAGCAATGTCTCTATAAAGGCGGCGAGCACTCGGACCCCATAACCCCAGTGTCTCAACCCCAAACGACTCAAATATGTAATCACCTGCTAGGTTAGCATATTTACGCCGTTTAAAGCCTTCAGCCGATGCAGCAGCAGCGCCGGCACATCCGGATGTGCTTGGAAGGTGTGAAGGTGATAAGGTGTCAACGCATGTAGCGTCCCACACCAAAGGCCTTCCCATCTTCCACGGTAGCAACGACATACCGTCCGGTCTGTTTCCATCGCTTCTTGCTAAACCATTTGGTTCACGTACGGCCGGAAGACCTGCGGTGGAAAGAGCCCTACGAATTATGTCGTTTAGAATAGCGTGCCGAGGTATACGACCTATGTATTATTAATTATAATTGAAAAACGCGACGGACACAAATTGTCGTATTAAATATATAGATATCCGTGCAAAGTTTCATGTTTCTAGCACTAACCGTTTAGGAACATAGCCGAGGACAGACACAGGACAGACATGACGAAAATATAAGGGTTCCAAGATTCGTAGTAAGAATCTCACTACGGAACCCTAAATAGACAAAACAGGTAAGTATTATTTATGAACCAACGGGTCTATGCGATTATTCAGATAATGTTATTATCTCTATTAATTTACTAGCTGTTCTGGCGAACTTCGTACCGCATTTGTTTTTCTAATTCAGCTCGACGAATATTCTTTTAAATTATTTTATAATTTTTCAATTACTTTTTAACTCGTCGGTGGGATTTTACAAAATTTGGAAGTTGCATAGACGTTATATACTGCAGTGCCCTCTAGTAGGTTAAAACCGTACTAGTGGTTTTGGAGTTGCAAAAACAAATGTTAACTGCAGCGCGCCCTGGTGAGTTATCACCGTAACACCTATCTAAGCTATCTAAGAACGTTCACCAATCAAACCCAAACCCATAACTGAAAACTGCATCAAAATGAAACAAGTAGTTTTGGAGAAAAGTGACAACATTGATTATCACAAAAAAAATATTTTGTGGCGCCCCCTGGTGACTTTTCATCGTAACATCTACCTATAAACATGCACCAATCAAACCCGAACCCATAACTTCAGTTACTATATCACCATGCATCAAAATCGGACCAGTAGTTTGGGAGAAAAATGGCAACATGTATACAAACACACAACAAACAAACTTCCTCTCACCACAAACGCATATACCGTCTCCGTTCTGTCGTGGGTAAAAATAATTAAGACGGAGCGTAGCGGAGTCTTCTCTAAGATGGGCCCGATGGAAAATGTATGTAAAACGATACCGGTCGCAGTTTTAAACCTATCGACTTGAAATTTGGTATGCAGATAGAACACATTAACGTGCTTTGCTGTATAGTTTTTGTTATATGTGGCTTTTATAGTTTTTGAGTTATTATTTACGTTCTCCGTCTTATTTGTTTCGACGTAACCGCCCGCGTTCCGGCGAATATAGAGTGTAGATCCATATGCCTTAGTCCTGTGTATCTTATGACACCCTAGTACAACTTTACTCCAAAAACGTGACGGCTGTGCGTGGCCGGCAGCTTCATGAAACAAAATATTAAATGCAACAAGTGTGGAGAGTATAGCTAGAGTATGCCTAGTCCTGAGTTCTTTTGACACCCTAGTACAATTTTGCTCTAAAAACGTGATTGTTGACAACGGCCTGGTAATGGAAGCGTGTACCATGGGCGTGTATCACAAATAAATGGAATATCTACCTGTTTCACCCCTGCGTGTTTTATGAGAGCCTAGTGCCAACCAAGCGTATTATAGAAACGTGACGATTGGCATTTTCCCACGGGTAATTCACTGAATGACTTATTGCATTTTTTTTTTAGATTTAGGTAAGGCTAGGTATAGATCCATATGCCTCAGTCCTGTGTATCTTATGACACCCTAGTCAATTTTTGTACAGTATAGATCATGTAAGATCACACCGCCATTTTTTGTAAAGGCGGTATGTCGATCTCTAATAGTTTGGTTGGGCTCTTGTGTTTTCTAATCAGGGTCACCAGGTACAACAGATGTTCGATTATCCTAGTTGGAGTTTACTCCTTAAGAATCGATTTTCATATATAAGGCGCCCGGTATGAGAAAAATCCGAGGGGTAAAACCTACTAACAAGTAACGAAAATCGTGTCACGTTTTTGGTGCGCAACTTTCTAATTTGGCTGTGAGTGTATTAAGATTATTATTATTGGTATTATTATTATTCGGATACATTTTTATTCACAGCTTTTATGCTGGTGATAACTGCATTTACGGGCATCAACCAAGTAAATGCAGCGTGTAGTGTGTTTTAAGATGTAGGTGTTGTGTATGGTGTTGAGGTTTCTGTTTCATCTAGTTGCATAAACTTTCTAACTATTCTACATGTATTTAAGATGGCTGCTTTTTGGAGAGTAATGTATATTGTTTCTTTTAGGTCTATTAATTTAATACTATGGTGGAGATGCTTGGGAATTATACCTGTTGTAGAAAGGACTATAGGCACGACATACACTTTGTCTTGCCTCTATATTCTAGTTACTTCTTCTTTGAGTTCTGCATATTTAGTTATTTTTTCAGTAATAGTTTTTGGAGTTTACTCCTTAAGAATCGATTTTCATATATAAGGCGCCCGGTATGAGAAAAATCCGAGGGGTAAAACCTACTAACAAGTAACGAAAATCGTGTCACGTTTTTGGTGCGCAACTTTCTAATTTGGCTGTGAGTGTATTAAGGTTATTATTATTGGTATTATTATTATTCGGATACATTTTTATTCTCAGCTTTTATGCTGGTGATAACTGCATTTACGGGCATCAACCAAGTAAATGCAGCGTGTAGTGTGTTTTAAGATGTAGGTGTTGTGTATGGTGTTGAGGTTTCTGTTTCATCTAGTTGCATAAACTTTCTAACTATTCTACATGTATTTAAGATGGCTGCTTTTTGGAGAGTAATGTATATTGTTTCTTTTAGGTCTATTAATTTAATACTATGGTGGAGCAGTAACTTTAATATCTGGGTATTGTCTTGAGAAATGATCATGTAGTTGTTTTCTGTATGTGGTCAGGTCTGTTTCTAATTTTGTGATGTAGTAGTAAGTACGCATGATAAATATGTTAACATCTTTACTCCATCTCATGCGTACTCGGGGTTTTCCAGCTTTAGTGGACGCAGGTAAGAAGGTATTTACCTCCTGCGCAACATTTAAAGTTGGGGTTAGTGCTTCTCGAGAATTTTCATCCACAGAAGACACAGGTGTTGGGTTATATGAAATAGTAGATGGACTGAAAGGTTCTACTATTGAAAGTGATGAAGTTAAACTTATGTTATCTAAATTATCTGTGTGATTTGTATTGTGTTGGTTGGCTGTAGTATTTTTGTCGGAGGGAGCCCGCCTATTCAACTCCTGTCCGCTGACGGTTCGCATGCTGTGACACCCAGCGTCAGCTCCAGGTGTGCCCCGGCGATCACCCCCGGGAAGCGGTCCTATACGTTTACTTCTTAGATTCATCTCCATAAATGGGTTCCCAGAGCCATGTTAGCCGCGCCAGTAACATGAATATCGCGTGTCCGCCCCCCACGTGAGTCAGGTGTTCGACTCGGACGTACGGTTGGATTATAGGGGGCTTATTATTATTATTTTGGGTTATGAAATTTTCATGTCTCAGCTTTTGTTGCTGGTATGGAACCTATCACGGGCTTACGCCAAGTGGGTCGGTTCGTTTGCGATTGTGCCGGGTGTTTGAGTCGTAGATGTGAGAAATCGCCGCACTATAGAGCAGGTATCTATAATGACCGATCGCTGAAGAGAGATGTAAGTGTGTTTATGAAGGCCTAGTTGCTCTAGTGACATGTGTAATGATTTTGGGATGAGACCTGTAGATGAAATGATGATCGGAATGATTTTAACTGTATTTTGGTGCCACATCTGTCTTATTTCGTCTGCAAGTGGTATGTATTTTTGTATTTTTTCGGTATATTTTTTCTGTATGTTGTCCGAATTTGGAATAGATATATCTATCAAGTATGTTATTTTTTCTGCTTTCAGTGTAAGTGTTATATCCGGTCTATTGTTTGTTGTTGTGTTATCTGTAATAATATCTCGATCCCAGTAGAGTCTTACGGTTTCGTTGTTTAGGACTTTCTTCGGCTTATATTTATAATATGGTTCTCGTTTATCTAACAGGTTATATTTTTGGGCTATTAGTGAATGTATTTGTTTAGCAACATTATTATGACGGTCTGTATACTGTTTGTTGGCTAGGAAAGGGCAACCTCCTGTGATGTGATCTATTGTCTCTTGGTTTGTGTTGCACAATCTACATCTGTCGGAAACTACAGATGGGTCCTTAATTATACATTTTTGATAATTTTTGGTTTTGATTATTTTATCTTGTATTGCTACCATAAACCCCTCGGTTTCTTTATATATGTTCCCCTTTTGGAGCCATGCATTGGAAGCTTCCTTATCTATGTGTTCGTTATCTAGGAGATTAGGGTATTTTCCATGTATTTTTTTTTTTTTTTTTTTTTTTTTTTTTTTTTTTTTTTTTTTAAGATAAGATAATATTTATTTGCAAAAACATGTGTACATATAATATACATAGTCAAGTGCTTATTATATAGGTCTTAAACTTCGATTGGACACAACATGTTTTACCATTGAGTGGTGTACAAATTATTATTTAACTTCAAGTCATCACATCTATATCATACATCAGTCATCCAGTTACAAACAAAAGTCAATCCTACAGGGTCATATCCTCGAGAAAATCCTTAATACTATAGTAGCACTTCTCAGTCAACAATCTTTTGAGCGCCCACTTAAAACGATTGTTGTTCAAATTTTTTATATTTTTGGGAATTTTGTTGTAGATTAATGGAGCCATGCATATTACACTTTTATGTAATAGGGCAGTCTTAGCAGGATGGACACATAGCCTGTTATTATCGCGACGATTACGCACGACTTTGTCCATTAATCTTGGAAACAGGTGTGGGTTATACCTGGTAAACAGTGCTACCTCTAGTATGTATATGCCGGGGAGTGTCAGAATATTGTGCTCTTTAAAAAATGGCACACAACTCTCAGTGCTCTCAATACCAAACATGGCACGGATGCAACGCTTTTGCATTTTAAAGACCATGTCATTGTTAGTTGCATTACCCCAAAAAATTACACCATATCGAAGTACTGACTCCACTAAACCATGGTATGCTGACAGTAAAGCTACTTTGTTAATAATAGGTGCAAGTTTATAGAGAGCGTAAGATAAGCTACTAATTTTTTTACAAAGTATGTCAATGTGTTCCTTAAATTTCAACTTACTATCTAATGTCAACCCCAGAAACCGCGCAGTCATAGACTCTTCTATTTGCACCTGGTCATGCATCAGGTTCACATTTAATCGGTTCTGGTGCCTTTGTCCAAAATGCATTATATTTGTCTTTAATAGATTAATTTTCAAATTGTTATTATTCAACCATGAAACTATCGATGTCAGTGATTCGTTAATGTCAGAGTTATAATAATCAATGTCTTTACAAGGTATGGTTATGGTACTATCGTCAGCGAATAAAGTCATTTTGTGTATAGTGCATTTTGGTAAGTCATTGATATATATAATAAACAAAAGTGGCCCAAGGACGCTACCCTGAGGGACACCATATGATACATACTGGGCCTTGGAAGTATGCATTTCTTCTAACTGAGTATTATTATTCACTCTTGTAATAGCCGTCATTTGTTGACGGTTCTCTAGATAAGACTGAATCAAATTCTGAACATTTCCTCTTATTCCGTAAATATCCAGTTTCTTTAAAAGTATTTTGTGGTCCACATAATCAAAAGCACTGGACATATCACAGTATATAGCACAAACAGGTGTTTTTTTGTCGACATAGGTAATAACATTTTTATAAAAGTCATAGATTGCCATGTTTATAGTTTTATTCTGACGAAACCCCTTCTGTTCACTACATAATAAGTTTTCTTTTTCAAAAAAAGTATTTATTGCATTATATAAAAATTTTTCAAATATCTTTGAGAATATTGGTAGCAAAGCAATAGGTCTATAATTATCCATTAACTGTGAGTCTCCCTTTTTATAGATAGGCTTTATGATACTTATTTTGAGTGCTGCTGGAAATATACCCGTACTTATACATAAATTGATAATATGGCTGAGGTGATAACATATATGTTCATTTACTGCTTTGATTATTTTAGTACAAATACCATCGTATCCTACGCTGTGAGTGTTTTTTAAGTTTCTTATTATTAGGAAAATTGTTTGCGGTGTACTGGGTGCAAGAAACATTGACTTTAGAGAAGATTGTATGAGAGATGTTACTTTCTTTCCAGCACCTTGAATGGGGGACACTTTGCCGATAAAGTAATCGTTGAAAGCATTAGCTATGTCTGAGGGCTGCGTTAAGATACTGTCATTACTAACTTTTATATTATTTACGGACTCTCTTGGTAAGTTGAAGCGTTGAGTGTTTATAATTCGCCATGCTGTTTTATTTTTATTAAGAGACGTTTGAATTCTGTAATTATTTTGGGCGCGTTTAGTTAATACAATTATTTTTCTTAGTTTTTTACTATAATTAATATATTTATTTTTATTTTCCCTTGACCGATTTGCCCTATACGTCCATAATAAATCTCTTTTCTTTTTGCAGCACACTTTGATTCCCCGTGATATCCATCGCGGTTTGGTATGAGCTCTTATAGTTATAATTTTTTCCGGAAAGCATAGGTTATAGAAAAGTTTAAATTCTTCCAAGAAAAGACTAAATGCTATGTTAGGATCTGCAGTCTGGTATATATTAGAGAAGGATATGTTTCTAATACATTCTTTGAACCTATTAATATTATTCAAACTGTAGTCTCTTTTTGAGGTGCGCCAGTATTTTAGCAAGCCATTTTTAACCGGTAGTTTTATTATTTGAGCAGAATGGTCTGATAAGCCAAAATCCAAAATTTCAGTGCTGCAGCCTCTTTTGAAGTCATGTGCGAAGTTATCCAGACATGTACGACTGACTGGTCTGGTTGGTGCATAGAGCGCCAATTTTAAATTATAATTTAGTAACAAACATTCAAAGTCTAAAGTGTCTTGGTTTTTTTTAAGCACATTTACATTGAAGTCACCTGCCAAAATTATATTTTTAAATCTAATTTTTGTCAGGCGAATCAAAACCTTTTCCAGCCATTGAAAAAACATGTTAAGGTTATCCCTGTAAGGTGTCCTATATATACAAACAATGCCAGTTTTGGAGTCAAGAAGTTCAATACAACAACATTCAAATTTACGCTCCACAGACATTTGTTTTACTTCCGGACAGTCTCTAAACACATGACCTTTACCTACATATATGCATGCACCCCCTCTCTTTTGTGTGCTCCTACTGTAAGATGTTTTGCTTCCAGTTTGTAATTTTTTCTTCGACAGTGGCGTAATTAATTATTATTATTATATCGTTTATTCATTTATATTCTTATTTTATACATTTTTAAATACATTTATAAAAAACACAAATACATTTAAAAATATAAAAAATAGTGACCCACCAGTAGCGGAGTAGGACCCAAACTACCGGTGGTGGAGGCTACAGACTAAGAAACCTCCTAACAATACGGCACGTGTCGAGGATAACAACCTTCTGAATCTGACTCTTGATCCAACAATCTAACGAGAGTCTCTTGAGATGTTGATCGAGACTCTTCGCTATTAATCCGTTTGCCGAAACGACCACCGGGACAATGATCGTCGAGTCTACGTCCCACATGGCGGTTATCTGGAAGGACAGATCGAGGTACTTACTAAGTTTGTCCTTCTCTGCCTTCACGAGATTCTCGTCATGCGAGACGGCGATATCGACGAGCACTGCCCGACGCTGGGTCCGATCAACCAACACGATATCGGGCCTATTGGCAACAATAGTCCTGTCCGTGATGATTGATCGGTCCCAGTAGAGCAATGCACGACCATTCTCAAGAACTGGCACTGGTGTGTACTTATAGTACGGTACTTCAGACTCAATAAGGTCATATTGAAGAGCAAGTTGCTGGTGGATGATCCTGGCTACTTGATTGTGCCTATGCAAGTACTCGGTGTTAGCAAGATACGAACAACCGGAAATAATATGGCGAAGTGATTCACCAGGACGGTGGCATGCTCGACAAATGTCGACCGTACCGTCCTTCATGATGTATTTCCAATAGTTGTTCGTCTTGATAACCTCATCTGCAATTGCACAGGCAAAACCTTCAGTTTCCCCAAAGAGGTCCCCAAAACGCAGCCAGGTCACCGATGCGAGCAGGTCTACATCGAGTCCTGTTAAGACTCGGTAGAACCGCCCGTGTAGCTCCTTGCTCTTCCATACGTCCTTACGGTCTTCAGTACTTAACACCTTTGGTTTACGCCAGTTCTCGTTAGCCAAGGAAAGAGGTGTAAGGCCCTTGTCAACTTTCACAACATCGCAATGAATGTCACATCCATTCTGTAGGAAGTAATCCCTGAGACTGCACACTTCACGGTTGTGGAGGTTCTTGGCATTCAAAAAGCCTCGACCCCCCCACTTCCGTGGAATGTACAGTCTCATGACAGACGATCGTGGGTGTAACATTCGATGCAATGTCAGTTGTTGACGGACTCGCCTATCCAGGGCGTCTAGTTCCGTTTGAGTCCACCTAAGTATGCCAAAGGAGTACAACAATAAAGGTATCACCCAACCGTTGAAAGCCCGCATTTTGTTACCACCGGACAAAGAACTGTTAAGAACTTTTGTCAGGCGGCCAAAAAAACGTTCTTTCACCGATTTCTTAATATCCTCTACCGCTATACCCAATGACTCTGACATACCTAGGTATTTGTATGTTTCGGTCTCGGTGAGAGATCTGAGAGTTATTATCTCAGAAAGTTGTAGATTCGGTGAATTTACAACCTTCCCCCGCTGTACATGCATAACCGCACACTTATCAACACCGAACTCCATCTTAATGGCATTACTAAAAACTTCCGTAGTTTTTAATAATGTCACTAAATCTTGGTGCTTCGGTGTGAATAGTTTGAGGTCATCCATATACATCAGGTGAGAAATAACCTCACCCCCTCTACGAAACCGATAGCCTAGCCCTGAATCCTTCAGCAATGTGCTAAGTGGATTCAGTGCTAAACAAAACCACAATGGACTCAAACTGTCGCCCTGGAATATACCACGCTCAATCCTTATCAAGTCATGCGAATCAGAGGCGTACCCACCACTACCTGGTTGACGAAGGACTGTGGTCCACTGCCCCATACACGAGACTAAGAAGGATTTAAGAGTCGGATTAATTTTATACAACTCTAAAATCCTCCTCAGCCATGAATGAGGCACCGAATCATAGGCCTTCTTGTAGTCAATCCAGGCAGTAGAGAGGGCGCCCCTACTCCGCTTGACCTGTTGGCGAATGGCCATGTCAATAAGGAGTAGCTCCTTAGTACCACGTGACCCAGCCCTACATCCATTCTGAACGTTATCTAAAATATTATTAGACATTATGTGTGAATTTAATTTACTTCTCAGAATGGATGTAAGGAGCTTGTAGATGGTAGGTAAGCAAGTGATAGGTCTATAGTTTTTAGGTTCCGTGGTACTACCTGATTTATGGAGCAGGAAGGTGATGCCAGTGGTCATAAAAGCGGGTAAGGAACCAGACTCGAGGGCTTCTTGATACTGTGTTGCCAAGCGTTCATGCGAGCTCTGAACCCACTTTATCCAAAAGTTGTGCAATCCATCCGGTCCAGGACTTTTCCAGTTCGGGGCCTTACGAATTGCACAACTAACATCTTCGGAGTCTATGGTAATAGACTCCATGGGTTCGATGATACTGCATTCACGCTCGACGACACGGATCCAGTCGCCCTCCGAATGTTCGACGGGCACCGACTATATGTCAAGCCAAAATTGATTCATGGTGTGAGCATCTGGCAGTTGTCCGTCGCTCAAACGTTGTCCAGTTCCCTCCCACTCTCGGTACACCTTCCTTTGGTCACTTTGGAAGATGCGATTCTGCCAGTATCTATTTACACGCTCTCTATAACGACGGATACGGCTTGCCCATGCATACACTTTCTGTTTCAGAAAGTCAATACGTTCCGTGACATTGGTTAAGTATTGCTGGGGACGAATACCGGTCCCAGCGAATGCCTGACTCACGAAACGCATGACCCGGGGACGACTATTTCCCCGGCTAAAACAGATAAGCTTCGCAATGAGAGTCCTAAATGTGCCGATACGTCGCTCGATTCTTGCCTGCCATACGGGCACACCACCCGATCGTGGTGCACGGTTAAATTCAGGGAATTTAACGCGTGCAACACGACAAGCGGTAATAGCTCCACAGTAAAGAATCGAGTGGGTATCGAGCAAATCATTGCTAGTCCGTAAGTACGGAGCTAGCAACGCATTCAGGGCTCCCATCAACGCCAGATTTCGTCTATGCATGGGTAAGCGTGGTAGCCGTGGTCTAGAATTAGGTGCAAACCTAAATTGAGAGATCACATCTTCTAAAGTACTCCTTAATTGCTCGCTTACCTGGACAGATATATCACTCGTATCATCTCCCACGTCGAGCACGGTATCAACTAAAGTGGCACTAGTTGCAACCGTGTGTGTAGCAGGTGACGGTGCTCTCGTTGACGCTGGAGCTGGTCGAGTAGATAACACTTCCAGGCGTAGTCGATCAAGCACAGGTTGATCCAACAACTTGCATCGTTGGATAGCCCGCACTTGATCCGATAGTCGCTGGACGGCAACGGTCATTGTTGGTTCAAGAGCCTGAAACAAAGGAAGCATCCTTGAACGGTACGCAGTCAGGTTGGTTTCCCCTTCTGTAGCCTCATAATATGCCCGCATGACGTTTTCATTGATGGATGAAGTCCATCGCATGCGGTGCACAATACCACCGGTAGTGGGGACCCTACTCGAAGCTGGTAGGCTTCGGGGCCCCAAACTGCTCGGTGGCCGGCCTCTCCCTCGCCGGCGTACAGGTGTTGGCGACGTCGGCGGAGAGAAATACTCGTCACTTGAAGAGCTCGACGCCTCAGCGAGCACCTGTGTCAGCGATGTGCGGTCCGGTGCCTGCGAGGCGGAGTTTAGTGACGAGTCCGGGGGTGTTATTTGCGCATTTCTGCTTCTGGCTCTTGTTTGCATCTCACAATCACTTCATATTGTTTGGCCATAATATTGAATGTGATGTTGATATTTTTGAATTCATTGAATGACATGTGTCAAATCTTCGTTGCATATTTTGTAGACTATGTTTATTGTTCTAAAGTTCTAAAATATTATAAAATCCTTTATGTATTGACTTTTTGCTGATATTATTATGAAATCTGAAGTAATTGTATAAATTTAGGTAATAATATATAAATAAAAATATTAAAATATTTTAAGAATGAAAATGATGTATGAGACGTTCAGAGTTGCCAGTCCTTTTTTTTTTATTATTATTATTATATCGTTTATTCATTTATATTCTTATTTTATACATTTTTAAATACATTTATAAAAAACACAAATACATTTAAAAATATAAAAAATAGTGACCCACCAGTAGCGGAGTAGGACCCAAACTACCGGTGGTGGAGGCTACAGACTAAGAAACCTCCTAACAATACGGCACGTGTCGAGGATAACAACCTTCTGAATCTGACTCTTGATCCAACAATCTAACGAGAGTCTCTTGAGATGTTGATCGAGACTCTTCGCTATTAATCCGTTTGCCGAAACGACCACCGGGACAATGATCGTCGAGTCTACGTCCCACATGGCGGTTATCTCGTAGGACAAATCGAGGTACTTGCTAAGTTTGTCCTTCTCTGCCTTCACGAGATTCTCGTCATGCGGGACGGCGATATCGACGAGCACTGCCCGACGCTGGGTCCGATCAACCAACACGATATCGGGCCTATTGGCAACAATAGTCCTGTCCGTGATGATTGATCGGTCCCAGTAGAGCAATGCACGACCATTCTCAAGAACTGGCACTGGTGTGTACTTATAGTACGGTACTTCAAACTCAATAAGGCCATATTGAAGAGCAAGTTGCTGGTGGATGATCCTGGCTACTTGATTGTGCCTATGCAAGTACTCGGTGTTAGCAAGATACGAACAACCGGAAATAATATGGCGAAGTGATTCACCAGGACGGTGGCATGCTCGACAAATGTCGACCGTACCGTCCTTCATGATGTATTTCCGATAGTTGTTCGTCTTGATAACCTCATCTGCAATTGCACAGGCAAAACCTTCAGTTTCCCCAAAGAGGTCTCCAAAACGTAGCCAGTTCACCGAAGCGAGCAGGTCTACGTCGGGTCCTGTTAAGACCCGGTAGAACCGCCCGTGTAGCTCCTTACTCTTCCATACGTCCCTACGGTCTTCAGTACCTAGCACCTTTGGTTTACGCCAGTTCTCGTTAGCCAAGGAAAGAGGTGTTAGGCCCTTGTCAACCATCACGACATCGCAATGAATGTCACACCCGTTCTGTAGAAAGTAATCTCTCAGACTGCACACTTCACGGTTGTGGAGGTTCTTGGCATTCAAAAAGCCTCGACCCCCCCACTTCCGCGGAATGTACAGTCTCATGACAGAAGATCGTGGGTGTAACATTCGATGCAATGTCAGTTGTTGACGGACTCGCCTATCCAGGGCGTCTAGTTCCGTTTGAGTCCACCTAAGTATGCCAAAGGAGTATAACAATAAAGGTATCACCCAACCGTTGAAAGCCCGCATTTTGTTACCACCGGACAAAGAACTGTTAAGAACTTTTGTCAGGCGGCCAAAAAAACGTTCTTTCACCGATTTCTTAATGTCCTCTACCGCTATACCCAATGACTCTGACATACCTAGGTATTTGTATGTTTCGGTCTCGGAGAGAGATCTGAGAGTTATTATCTCAGAAAGTTGTAAATTCGGTGAATTTACAACCTTCCCCCGCTGTACATGCATAATCGCACACTTATCAACACCGAACTCCATCTTAATGGCATTACTAAAAACTTCCGTAGTTTTTAATAATGTCACTAAATCTTGGTGCTTCAATGTGAACAGTTTGAGGTCATCCATGTACATCAGGTGAGATATAACCTCACCCCCTCTACGAAACCGATAGCCTAGCCCTGAATCCTTCAGCAATGTGCTAAGTGGATTCAGTGCTAAACAAAACCACAATGGACTCAAACTGTCGCCCTGGAATATACCACGCTCGATCCTTATCAAGCCTTGCGGGTCAGAGGCGTGCCCACCACTACCTGGTTGACGAAGGACTGTGGTCCACTGCCCCATACACGAGACTAAGAAGGATTTAAGAGTCGGATTAATTTTATACAACTCTAAAATCCTCCTCAGCCATGAATGAGGCACCGAATCATAGGCCTTCTTGTAGTCAATCCAGGCAGTAGAGAGGGCGCCCCTACTCCGCTTGACTTGTTGGCTAATGGCCATATCAATGAGGAGTAGCTCCTTAGTGCCACGAGACCCAGCCCTACATCCATTCTGAGCGTTATCTAAGATATTATTAGATACTATGTGCGAGTTTATTTTAGTTCTCAGAATAGATGTAAGGAGCTTGTAGATGGTAGGTAAGCAAGTGATGGGTCTATAGTTTTTAGGTTCCGTGGTACTACCTGATTTATGGAGTAGGAAGGTGATGCCAGTGGTCATGAAAGCGGGTAAGGAACCAGACTCGAGGGCTTCTTGATACTGTGTTGCCAAGCGTTCATGCGAGCTCTGAACCCACTTTATCCAAAAGTTGTGCAATCCATCCGGCCCAGGACTCTTCCAGTTCGGGGCCGTACGAATTGCACAACTAACGTCTTCGTAGTCTATGGTAATAGACTCCATGGGTTCGATGGTATTGCATTCACGCTCGACGACACGGATCCAGTCGCCCTCCGAATGTTCGACGGGCACCGACCATATGTCACGCCAGAATTGATTCATGGTGTGAGCATCTGGCAGTTGTCCGTCGCTCAAACGTTGTCCAGTTCCCTCCCACTCTCGGTACACCTTCCTTTGGTCACTTTGGAAGATGCGATTCTGCCAGTATCTATTTACACGCTCTCTATAACGACGGATACGGCTTGCCCATGCATACACTTTCTGTTTCAGAAAGTCAATACGTTCCGTGACATTGGCTAAGTATTGCTGGGGACGAATACCGGTCCCAGCAAATGCCTGAGTCACGAAACGCATGACCCGGGGACGACTATTTCCCCGGCTGAAAGAGATAAGCTTTGCAATGAGAGTCCTAAATGTGCCGATACGTCGCTCGATTCTTGCCTGCCATACGGAAACACCATCCGGTCGTGGTGCACGGTTAACTTCAGGGAATTTAACGCGTGCAACACGACAAGCGGCAATCGCTCCACAGTAAAGAATCGAGTGAGTATCAAGCAAATCACTGCTAGTCCGTAAGTACGGTTCTAGCAATGCATTTAGGGCTCCCATCAACGCCAGATTTCGCTTATGCATTGGCAAGCGTGGTAGCCGCGGTCTAGAATTAGGTATAAACCTATACTGCGAGATCACATCTTCCAAAGTACTCCTCAATTGCTCGCTTACCTGGATAGACGTATCACTCGTATCATTTTCGTCGAATGCGGGTTCCGCTAACGTCGCACTTGTAGCAACCGTCTGTGTCACAGGTGACGGTGCTCTCGTTGACACTGGAGCTGTACGAGTAGATAATACTTCCAGGCGTAGTCGATCAAGCACAGATTGATCCAACAACTTACATAGTTGGATAGCCCGCACTTGATCCGATAGTCGTTGGACGGCAACGGTAATTGTTGGTTCAAGAGCCTGAAACAAAGGAAGCATCCTTGAACGATACGCAGTCAGGTTGGTTTCCCCATCTGTAGCCTCATAATATGCCCGCATAACGTTTTCATTGATGGATGAAGTCCATCGCATGCGGTGCACAATACCACCGGTAGTGGGGACCCTACTCGAAGCTGGTAGGCTTCGGGGCCCCAAACTGCTCGGCGGCCGGCCTCTCCCTCGCCGGCGTACAGGTGTTGGCGACGACGGCGGAGAGAAATACTCGTCACTTGAAGAGCTCGACGCCTCAGCGAGCACCTGTGTCAGCGATGTGCGGTCCGGTGCCTGCGAGGCGGAGTTTAGTGACGAGTCCGGGGGTGTTATTTGCGCATTTCTGCTTCTGGCTCTTGTTTGCATCTCACAATCACTTCATATTGTTTGACCATAATATTGAATGTGATGTTGATATATTTGAATTAATTGAATGACATGTGTCAAATCTTCGTTGCATATTTTGTAGACTATGTTTATTGTTCTAAAGTTCTAAAATATTATAAAATCCTTTATGTATTGACTTTTTGCTGATATTATTATGAAATCTCAAGTAATTGTATAAATTTAGGTAATAATATATGAATAAAAATATTAAAATATTTTAAGAATGAAAATGATGTCTGAGACGTTCAGAGTTGCCAGGATTATATATTATTATTATTTCGTTTATTCCTTTACAGTCTTATTTTATACATTTTTAAATACATTTATAAAAAAAAAAAACAAATACATTTAAAAATATAAAAAATAGTGACCCACCAGTAGCGGAGTAGGACCCAAACTACCGGCGGTGGAGGCTACAGACTAAGAAACCTCCTAACAATACGGCACGTGTCGAGGATAACAACCTTCTGAATCTGACTCTTGATCCAACAATCTAACGAGAGTCTCTTGAGATGTTGATCGAGACTCTTCGCTATTAATCCGTTTGCCGAAATAACCACCGGGACAATGATCGTCGAGTCTACGTCCCACATGGCGGTTATCTCGAAGGACAGATCAAGGTATTTACTAAGTTTGTCCTTCTCTGCCTTCACGAGATTTTCGTCATGCGGGACGGCGATATCGACGAGCACTGCCCGACGCTGGGTCCGATCAACCAACACGATATCGGGCCTATTTGCAACAATAGTCCTGTCCGTGATGATTGATCGGTCCCAGTAGAGCAATGCACGACCATTCTCAAGAACTGGCACTGGTGTATACTTATAGTACGGTACTTCAAACTCAATAAGGCCATATTGAAGAGCAAGTTGCTGGTGGATGATCCTGGCTACTTGATTGTGCCTATGCAAGTACTCGGTGTTAGCAAGATACGAACAACCGGAAATAATATGGCGAAGTGATTCACCAGGACGGTGGCATGCTCGACAAATGTCGACCGTACCGTCCTTCATGATGTATTTCCGATAGTTGTTCGTCTTGATAACCTCATCTGCAATTGCACAGGCAAAACCTTCAGTTTCCCCAAAGAGGTCCCCAAAACGCAGCCAGTTCACCGAAGCGAGCAGGTCTACGTCGGGTCCTGTTAAGACCCGGTAGAACCGCCCGTGTAGCTCCTTACTCTTCCATACGTCCCTACGGTCTTCAGTACCTAGCACCTTTGGTTTACGCCAGTTCTCGTTAGCCAAGGAAAGAGGTGTCAGGCCCTTGTCAACCATCACGACATCGCAATGAATGTCAGACCCGTTCTGTAGAAAGTAATCTCTCAGACTGCACACTTCACGGTTGTGGAGGTTCTTGGCATTCAAAAAGCCTCGGCCCCCCCACTTCCACGGAATGTACAGTCTCATGACAGAAGATCGTGGGTGTAACATTCGATGCAATGTCAGTTGTTGACGGACTCGCCTATCCAGGGCGTCTAGTTCCGTTTGAGTCCACCTAAGTATGCCAAAGGAGTATAACAATAAAGGTATCACCCAACCGTTGAAAGCCCGTATTTTGTTACCGCCGGACAAAAAACTGTTAAGAACTTTTGTCAGGTGGCCAAAAAAACGTTCTTTCACCGATTTCTTAATGTCCTCTACCGCTATACCCAATGACTCTGACATACCTAGGTATCTGTATGTTTCGGTCTCGGAGAGAGATCTGAGAGTTATTATCTCAGAAAGTTGTAAATTCGGTGAATTTACAACCTTCCCCCGCTGTACATGCATAATCGCACACTTATCAACACCGAACTCCATCTTAATGGCATTACTAAAAACTTCCGTAGTTTTTAGTAATGTCACTAAATCTTGGTGCTTCAGTGTGAACAGTTTGAGGTCATCCATATACATCAGGTGAGAAATAACCTCACCCCCTCTACGAAACCGATAGCCTAGCCCTGAATCCTTCAGCAATGTGCTAAGTGGATTCAGTGCTAAACAGAACCACAATGGACTCAAACTGTCGCCCTGGAATATACCACGCTCAATCCTTATCAAGTCATGCGGACCAGAAGCGCACTCACCACTACCTGGTTGACGAAGTACTGTGGTCCACTGCCCCATACATGAGACTAAGAAGGATTTAAGAGTCGGATTAATTTTATACAACTCTAAAATCCTCCCCAGCCATGAATGAGGCACCGAATCATAGGCCTTCTTGTAGTCAATCCAGGCAGTAGAGAGGGCGCCCCTACTCCGCCTAACTTGTTGGCTAATGGTCATGTCAAAAAGGAGTAGCTCCTTAGCACCACGTGACCCAGCCCTACATCCATTCTGAGCACTATCTAAGATGTTATTTGACATTATATGTGAATTTATTTTAGTTCTCAGAATAGATGTAAGGAGCTTGTAGATAGTAGGTAAGCAAGTGATAGGTCTATAGTTTTTAGGTTCCGTGGTACTACCTGATTTATGGAGCAGGAAGGTGATGCCAGTGGTCATAAAAGCGGGTAAGGAACCAGACTCGAGGGCTTCTTGATACTGTGTTGCCAAGCGTTCATGCGAGCTTCGAACCCACTTGATCCAAAAGTTGTGCAATCCGTCCGGCCCAGGACTTTTCCAGTTCTGTGCCGTACGTATTGCGCAACTAACGTCTTCGGAGTTTATTGTAATAGACTCCATGGGCTCGATGTTATCGCATTCACGCTCGACAACACGGATCCAATCACCCTCCGAATGTTCGACGGGCATCGACCATATGTCACGCCAAAATTGATTCATGGCGCGAGCATCGGGCAGTTGTCCGTCGCTCAAACGTTGTCCAGTTCCCTCCCACTCTCGGTACACCTTCCTTTGGTCACTTTGGAAGATACGATTCTGCCAGTATCTGTCTACACGCTCTCTATAGCGACGAATACGACTCGCCCATGCATATACTTTCTGCTTTAGAAAGTCAATACGTTCCGTGACATTAGCTAAGTATTGCTGGGAGCTAATACCGGTCCCAGCGAATGCCTGAGTCACGAAACGCATGACCCGTGGACGATTATTTCCCCGGCTAAAACAGATAAGCTTCGCAATGAGAGTCCTAAATGTGCCGATACGTCGCTCGATTCTTGCCTGCCATATGGGCACACCACCCGATCGTGGTGTACGGTTAAATTCAGGGAATTTAACGCGTGCAACACGACAAGCGGTAATAGCTCCACAGTAAAGAATCGAGTGGGTATCTAGCAAATCATTGCTAGTCCGTAAGTACGGATCTAGCAACGCATTCAGGGCTCCCATCAACGCCAGATTTCGTCTATGCATGGGCAAGCGTGGTAGCCGTGGCCCAGAATTAGGTGCAAACCTATACTGAGAGATCACATCCTCCAAAGTACTCCTTAATTGCTCGCTTACCTGGATAGATATATTACTCGTATCATCTCCCGCGTCGAGCACGGTCTCAACTAAAGTGGCACTAGTTGCAACCGTGTGTGTAGCAGATGATGGTGCACTCGTTAACGCTGGAGCTGGTCGAGTAGATAACACTTCCAGGCGAAGTCGATCAAGCACAGGTTGATCCAGCAACTTGCATCGTTGGATAGCCCGCACTTGATCCGATAGTCGTTGTACGGCAACGGTTATTGTTGGTTCAAGAGCCTGAAACAAAGGGAGCATCCTTGAACGGTATGCAGTCAGGTTGGTTTCCCCATCTGTAGCCTCATAATATGCCCGCATGACATTTTCATTGATGGATGAAGTCCATCGCATGCGGTGCACAATACCACCGGTAGTGGGGACCCTACTCGAAGCTGGTAGGCTTCGGGGTCCCAAACTGCTCGGCGGCCGGCCTCTCCCTCGCCGGCGTACAGGTGTTGGCGACGTCGGCGGGGAAAAATACTCGTCACTTGACGATGAGCTCGACGCCTCAGCAAGCACTTGTGTCGCAGGTGTGCGGTCCGGCGCTTGCGAGGCGGAGCTAAGTGATGAGTCCGGGGGTGTTGGGTGTGCATTCTTACTCCTGGCTCTTGTTATCATCTTTATACATTATTCATAATTCATCCTGTTAATTTTTTCGAAACAATTTTTGATATTTTGATGGTTGACGTTTGTCAAAGCTTCGTTTCATATTTGTAGATTTTGTTGTTGTTGTGATTCTTGTAATAAATTTTGAAATATAATATATAATGAACTTTTTGGTAATAATATTTTGAAATCTGTATGAATTTTATAAATTGAGGCAAGATTATTTTAGATAAAAATATTAAAATATTTTATAGATGAAAATGACGTATGTACAGATGTCTAGAGTTTAGAGTTAGTTAGTTAGTTTAGAGTTTTATTAGTGTATTATTATTAATATTATTGTAATTAATAATGAAGGCAATGTTGATCTAATTAATATTTAAAAAAAATGATAATTGTTAGAATAATAATTACCTAATTTATACAAATTTCTAATGAAATATTTGTGCACATCTAAAATTGACTATTGTGAAAAGTTTAATGTAAAATATTTCGCCGATTAATTATAATTAATGTATATAAAATTGAATAAATGTATATTTATATATGAATATTATTTTTTCATTAATTTGTGAATTTACCCTTTCATATGATATTAATATTTTTTCAGTTGAATAAACTCTTTTTGCGTATGGTTAGATACTCGTACTTAAGGAGTAAACTCCAGTCGTGCGTCGGAGCTGACACACACACTTTTTTTTACAGTTTTCCCTTTATGTGGCCATTAAACCCTAACTCTGTACCAATTTCAGCTCTCTGAGTTTATGGGAAGTACTAGTTCTATTCTGATGATCATGAGTGAGTGAGTGAGTGTCATAAATGCGACACTTTGCTTTCGCTTAACTTCGGAACTAAATGACCTACAGACTTAAAATTTTGGATTTTAAGTATGTAATTGGAAACCAAACCTTAAATGTTAAGTTGAATAAACCACAACGCATTACTGAAAACCGCAAATTCAAATCAGTTCAGCCGTTTCTGAGATTAGCGTGTTCAAACATTCAGACAAACAGACAAAAGTTCTAAAAACCATTGTTTTGGGTGTTATTGCGATCATAAAGCCCCTACAACAGTTTCTCCATTATATTCTCTATTATACCATTCAAATTCATCTTAAGATACGAAAATATGAAATATTATTTATTATCTTTATCGTGTGTGAGTCCATTGAATTGTATGGCGAGCGATATTGTATCTTAAGATAAATATTATAGTATCTTAACCGTGTGCAGCGCCCCTTAATGAACTCCACTGCGGGTGACGTAAACTACGACAAAGGAGAATGTTCAAAAGCCGTTTCTTTTTTAAAAACCTAAATAAAAAATGTAATGCTACCTAAGTAAATTGATAAATCATATAATATTTTTTTAACAATCTTATAATTCACTCGAACGAAATCGTATGTGGGGTTTAAACTTTGATAATAATTCGTGGTGTAATCGTTTTTAATGGTCTTCTTACTCAACTGCACTATATTGGACCGGATGTCATGTATCAAATTCATAGACAAACATCATAAGAGTATCGGATGGAATGATATGAAGAGGTGGTGTAGTTCCTACTAACATTTTGAAAATATTATTAAGAATCGACATCTGATCGCAGATAATTGACCTCTATAACAACAGATAAAAAAAAACAGAATATAACTAGGAGCTGCGGTCGCTGCCGTGGTACTGCGCTGCAGCATGCAATTGAGCTAAGCGACTATTGTCATATTTTTGGTCCATAACTTTTTTTGGTCAATAATTTTTTTTAAGGGTCCTAAATCAAAATTCGATCTCGAACAAAACCTGCTCCTGAGAATGCTTGATTTTTGAGTGAAAAAATCATGAAAATCGGTTGTTGACATATTTTTGGTCAATAACTTTTTTCGAGGGTCCTAAATCAAAATTCGGTCTCGAACAAAACCTGCTCCTGAGAATGCTTGATTTTTGAGTGAAATAATCATGAAAATCGTTTGGCTAGTTGTCGACAAACAATTTCACATCGAGTTGCATTGGATTCACCTGATAAAGAGCTCCGCTCGCTTCGCTCAATTATATATTATATAATATAAAATCAACCAATTATTGGCACTTTAGTACTTAGTAGTAAGTAGGTTCTTCTCCTAAGACCGGGAAGATAAATAAAACCTCTAAAAGTTATACAATTATACAAACATAAAATATAAAACTAACTACCCAATTATTGGCACTGTAGTATGACTAATACAGTGCCAATAATTGGGTGCAACAATGCCAATAATTTTGGCTACTAGTATACTCGTAGTACTTACGTACTACGAGTATACTAGTAGCCAAAATTAAATCACCATAAAATCTTATTTACATAAGCTAGTAGACAACACATGTGACATAATTAAATCTTTGTTTTTATAATCATTTGTACATAATATTATGTAATTGAATAGTAGTAAATAAATATTTTGTACTTAAATCCAAAACTCTACAGAAATCCTATTATTGGCATATACTCGTCCAATTATTGGCACATAGTTAAAGTAGGAAATAAAAATAGCATATTCTCAATAAAAAAATGTAAGAAATATCAACTAATCCCTAAAAACACCTATCTATACTTATAGGATATAAATTAAAACACTGTTTTAATGTTTTCATCGCATGGCAACGGTTTCCTAGCTGGGAATCGAACCCATTGATTTAGAAAAAAAATCACATCCTTTATTATTACACCATATTACGATAGTGTTGCTGTTAAGGATCAAATTCTGGGAAGTAATGATATACGGCAAATTTAAGAAAACCTTAGAATTTTCATAAATTTCATATGAAAACTTAAAATCTAATAAAGTGGCTCCGGGGCTTTCTCTCTCTCGCTTTTGTAAGATTCTAGTTTGAGTAAGATGGAAAAAGTTATTCTACGAAATACGCATCCAAGAGCCTGTATGAAGTCTGATTGCACTTATCAGTCCCGGCAGACTTTATACTTCTCAATTAAAAAAAAAGAACATCTCATGGTGACATGGAAGGTGCAACTTGAGCAACCAAAGTCTGGAACCAAGCATGGAGGAGTGGCAGCAGAATCGGGCACGGTGACCTCACGTAACGTGCGTCACAGATCGGGCGTTTTCACATTTTCACATTGCACGATAACGACATACGATATCGTCCATTACTATCGTGACAAAGTTACTGCTGCTACTTGCGATGTTATATTTTATAATTAAATTAATCAAATTTTTTAATTAGATACTATATAACTGATATTAGATGGCGCTGCTCGATTTAAATTCAAGCTTCATAAATGTTCTCTACTCCCATAGTGTTCAGCTGATGTACTATGATTTAAAACATAATTTAATTTAAATGTAAAACAACTATTTGAAATCGGCGCCGCTTTGTGTGCCGAAACTCCGAAACTTAAGCATAAGGAATAGGAAGGAGGAAGCTGCTATGGCACAGCCAATTTAAGTCCTGGGCGTCTCGGACTCGGATTAATAATTATATTAATGTAGGAGCTGCTGTCGCTGCCGTGGTACTGTGCTGCAGCATGCAATTGATCGAAGCGACTATTTCTATTAAGGCATTTATCAATCTATAAGGATATTCAAAAAAGTTATTGACCAAAAATATGTCAATAACTTTTTTTGAGGGTCCTAAATCAAAATTCGGTCTCGAACAAAACCTGCTCCTGAGAATGCTTGTTTTTTGAGTGAAAAAATCATGAAAATCGGTTGTTGACATATTTTTGGTCAATAACTTTTTTGAGGGTCCTAAATCAAAATTCGGTCTCGAACAAAACCTGCTCCTGAGAATGCTTGTTTTTTGAGTGAAAAAATCATGAAAATCGGTTGTTGACATATTTTTGGTCAATAACTTTTTTGAGGGTCCTAAATCAAAATTCGGTCTCGAACAAAACCTGCTCCTGAGAATGTTTGATTTTTGAGTGAAAAAATCATGAAAATCGGTTGGGTAGTGGTCGAGAAACAATTTCACATCGAGTTGCATTGGAGTCACCTGATAAGGAGCTCCGCTCGCTACGCTCAATAAATATTTAAGGGGGCTCCCATACAATAAAAGAAGATCCGTCAGTTATCTTGGGAGATTAGCATATAAAATTTTGATTAGTTCCCCTCCCCCCTCTTAAATCTAAACGGCTGGCGTGAAGAACTTGAAAAAAATCATGATGGTAGCATATCATGAAATTTGAAGGAAAACTATAGCGGCATAGCTCTGTTAGTTGACGAGTTATAGAACTTGTTATGGGTGGCTACCGGAACCTTATTCTATTTGTGGCCCAACACGCACTTGGCTGGATTTTTTAACGTCGATTACTTTATTTGCTTAGTCCAAACCATTGGTTTTCTGTCATAATTATACTCGTAATTCGGTACCTATCTATCTATAGGCCTCCTTCATTCCCCCTTAATGCCAATGCCAGCCAAGCCAATCTGGTTGCCAAAATCATTGGTTTTTTGGTCTGTCTGTCTGTCAACAGTCCAGTGTAGTATAGATTATTTTAAGTATTCAATGAATTTCAATGGTTACCTATCTTAATCCTGAATTTTAATATTCCGAATATCATAATCCCGAAAACGTTTGGACATTTTTTCAAAATCCCGTTTTTAAAAATTCCGAAGTTTTGTTTGCCATATAATCGCAACTCCGAATTTCATTTGCCCATTTATTAATTTGTACGACGTTTTAGAATCCAGACGAATGAGTTCCAGACACACGAAATCTAAATGCACAAAATCCAGATGACCGTAATCCATATGCACGAAAGCCCAATTTTTAAAAAACAAATTTTTGAAATACACTTAATTGATAAGATTTTTTATATGAAAATGTCGTATTACACAGTTGTCACTTTTACGTTTTTTTTTTTTTTTATATTGGGTTCGTTAAATTGACGCCGCCCACCCGCGGTGAAAAAATGAAAAAAGATTGGGCACTCGAACAGGAGGTGAGGCACGGTCTCGTCGACGGTGGCGTCACAGGCACACGACGGACTCGCCCTGCACTTGAAACGGTGCAAGTACGAGGCGAACCCGCCGTGCCCTGTGAGTATCTGGGTGAGTAGGTACCCAGTACCTACTTTGACGACGAATTTATGGGCTGCGCGTACGTCAGAGAAAAACAACTTGGTCACGCCGGCGACCCCGCCCTCTGTGTATCGCCGATTCCATTCGTCAACCGACTTCTCTCGGAGAATTCGTTTGACGAATGAAACCGGTACTTGGTCGTAGGCGGGTCGGGTTTTCAGACTCAACGCGGCACTCTTCGCCAGCGTCTAGCGATTGTGGGCCACTCTCACAGCGCACAATACTATAGAGAGTGGCCCTCAACTTGACGACCTACTGATGTGCCTCTTCACGCTCCGCTTAAAGAACCCAGAGATGTGGGAGGAAACACGTGCACAGGCAGGGCGTTCCAGGCCACTATCGTTCGGCAGAGAAACGAAAAATAAAAAATTTATTAATAGTGTAGGGTAGTTTAGTAATAATTCTGGAAATTGTTAGCTTGGGGAACAAAAAATAATATTATTTATTGCAATAGTTTAGCTGGAACACGATTGTATGGGAACCAAATAAAAAGATTATGAAAATCTGGCAATAGTTTATTTGGAAAATGGTATGATGGGAAACAAAAAAAAAGTAATCTGAGAATCTGGTATAACTATATCTGGATTATGAGAATATGGGAAACAAAAAAAAACTTTTTGAAAATTTGGTTCTAGTGCACCTGGAAATTGATTCATCTGAGAAATTAAACAAGGCTGGAGTGCGGTTACGCTAAGCGCGCAATCGCGAAATGCTCCAAGGGTACCAGCATGTCAGCGTCAGATTGAAAAGTAACACGTACGGACGGACAGACGGAGAACGACGGGCGTATAAGGGTACTTTTTTCAGCTTTTGCTGATAGTACCCTAAAAGGGAATTTTAAAGAGTTGTCATTCATTATATCTGTCTTTTAAAAGTTCTACCAACCGTTTTCGGGGTTTTAAGATTCGGGTAACAGAAATTCGAGATTTCAATAGGTTACTAATTTCAATGCATGGCTGTCAGTCAAGTTCCCCCCACGTAATCAAACGAAGAGGATCTTCAAAAATTCTATAAGCTCCTTATCTGAAGTTAAAAAGTAAAAGCCCTGTAGGATTAGGATCTTAGATAGATGTCGCTTATTGATTTATATCGAAGCTATGCATAGTTACAACCTTGAACTAGGGTTCAGAGGATCTTCAAAATTTCTATAAGCTCCTTGTCTGAAGTTAAAAAGTAAAAGCCCTGTAGGATTAGGATCTGTACAGAGCTTTTACTTTTTAACTTCAGACAAGGAGCTTATAGAATTTTTGAAGATCCTCTGAACCCTAGTTCAAGGTTGTAACTATGCATAGCTTCGATATAAATCAATAAGCGACATCTATCTAAATAAAGTAGTAAACTTGATTACACTCTTCTAACCATAGATTATACATAATATTATACTGGTTTTGACTTTCGCCTTCAAAATTAATAGTATTTATTACGTTTTTCGTGTATTATTTACATTGTCTAATTACTATAAAACAGTAATAACTATTTTATAAGGTTGTATACCATTATTGTAACTGCTATAAAATTTTGCAGGAAGCTAAACAATCTAAACTAAAAAATACATCCACTCGTTACTAGATGGCGTGTTTTTAAAATTTCCAATGTTTCCATTTAGGACACCCAACTGGCTGGTATTTGATCGCACACAAGTACAAGGTATGAATTAGATTTTGTGTTTTTGAGCAGTACAAATTTTAATAGGAACAGGGCATCTAATGAATAATTGAACACGTTTACTTTCAAGTTTAGTGGATAGATATCATGATTTGGTTTATATGCAACATAGCTTTATTTACAAGTTCAACCAGTTACGAACAGAGAAAAATAATTCCATTTAGGTAGCTGGTTACGAAAACCAGTTACAAATTTATTTTTATTTTATTATTTTATTTTCGTTAGCTGGTTACGAAACCTGAGTTACGAATATGGATGAAAAATGGGAAAAATTTTTTTTTTTAATTCCGCAGCCCAAGGCTGCGGCCGCTCTAACGTCCGTTGTCGGGCGTCTCTGGTTACAAGCAGAACGTATTTCCAGTGGCGCCCGACGGATTTTGTAGTATACTGGCCTAAGGATCACTTCAAGAGTATCTATATGCCGAATAACTGCAATAATGCTATGATTAATAAAACACTCGCCTTAAGTAAAAACTAAAATAACAATTGTCATCAATTGTCTAAATCGCCACAATGGTTATGAGAACAGTTTTGCCAATTGGGCACAAAAAAACATTTTTACTTTACTTTTTAATGCATACGGACCTTTAATAAGTTGGGGTTTCCTTTTTTAATAATATTAGTAGGAGTGCCAACGACAGGGTAGTTTATTACGGTATATAATAACGAGATAACTGTTTAATATTAGAATACGGCCATCTAGTGACATCGGACGCAACTTTCTCAGAACTGCCTTATGTATTTTTGTGAAAGTAGCGTCCGCATTTTCGGTTATTTATTATTGAGATTTACCTTCTTAATATTAAAAAAGTTTTCAGAGCTATTCTATGAAAATCAATTATCTTCTTTCATATCTCAGACTTATTAAAGGTAATAAAAATGACAGATTTAAGATATTAAATTCCTCACCGTTTCTCAATATTAAAGGAGCTTCGCCAAACTTTTATTTTTTATTCCGAAAGACCGCAGCCGCTCCCATGTCCATTGCTGCGGGCGTCTCCTGTCAGAAGGTATTTCCAGTGGAGCCCTCGGTCCAGTAACGCCCGGCGGACACTGACCAAGTGCCATAAAATAAAATAAAACGCGGAATTAAAAAAAAACCTTAGTCAACGTGGTAGGTAATGTATTACATTATGCAATGTTTCATCTTTCTAGCACTAACCGTTTAGGAGGCAAGCCGAGGACAGACATGACGACACTATAAGGGTTCCGAGTCTTGGACTAGGGAACCCCAAAAAATGTCCTATAAGCTTTTTGGACTTCTTATACAAAAACCGATGCGGCGCACGACTTTCACGTGTTTTGAGATAGTCTGGATACCAGGCTCGCAGGAACTGACAAGAGTTTTATACATTCCCGAACAATAAAGACTCACCCAACTTCTGTATACACTGTCCTCCTGAAGCACTGTTTACATTCATCTGACAGTACTCTAATTGGCCGATTCCTGAATCTACCAATGAGATCTTTGCGACTGAACGGACTTTCATTGGCTGATTTGAGAATCCGCCATTGAGAGTTCTGTCCGATTAATGTGAACAGCGTTTAAAGCGAGTTACAAATGTTTGAAGTATTTTGTTATGGTCAGAAACTACTTTATGAAACGGTATTTGATAATGTAGACAATGTAGTGTTAAAGTTGTTTAAGACCACAGTACAACGAGCGGTCTTATCGCTTAACGCAATTCTGCAGTGGTTCCGGGTGTCTTAAAATATTTCAGATTGTGAGAATTCCGTGTTATGTACCCTGTACCCCAGATAGACAAATACTTATTTGGAGTTTGACAGATACTTGACAAAGACAACATTTCGATTATAAGCGAATGTCCATACAACTAAAAACAAGTTAAAAATATGGCAAATATGTGCGATATATTTCAGATTTTTCGTCTATGTAATATCAGTATTCATTCAGCTTTCACTATTCTTCGTTTTTGTGTTTTCGTACCCAAATTTACACATGCCCTCCGTTCAGGATAATTTTGGGCAGACTAGACAACTTAATTCAAATTCTTTGTGTAAAATTTTAAATGTAAATATTAATGACCGGGCCTGGGTCCAAGCGTCTCTTCCAGTTCGCTTGGGCGGGCTAGGTATTCGTAGAGTCACAGATGTCAGTCTGCCAGCATTTCTGTCGTCGGTCCATAGCACCGAAGAATTAGTCAGGAAAATTTTGTCAAATACAGTGATTGATTCCGAGGTGCGATGCAAGACCGATGCCATAAATGCTTGGAGGATGTCTTGCCCCGACACTGACCTGCCCTCACGCCTAGGCTCACAGCGACTGTGGGATTCACCGCTCTGTAAATTGAGAATTAATACACTAATTGACACTTCTGTCAATATTTCAGAGCGTGCACGCCTACTAGCTGTTGGAGAATGGGAGTCAGGGTTATGGATCCAGGCGCTCCCATCGCCCAACATCGGTACAATGTTGGACGACACAACCTTCCGCATTGCTACTTGCCTTCGGCTGGGTACACCTTGTGTATCCCCGCATCATTGCACCTGTGGAGTAGCCGTCGATAATCTGGGGACACCATGGCCTTTCTTGTAGCAGAAGCTGCTGCATCGGCTGAGGCCTTAAGCGGCGTAAATATGCTAACCTAGCAGGTGATTACATATTTGAGCCGTTTGGGGTTGAGACACTAGGGTCATGGGGTCCGAGTGCTCGCCGCCTTTATAGAGACATTGCTAAACGCCTAATCGATGCTTCTCAGGACCAGAAGGCTGGCTATTTTCTGGTCCAAAGAATAAGTATCGCCATCCAACGTGGCAACACAGCCAGCATTCTGGGAATCTTCCCAGTCGGCAATGACGCGGAGGATTTTTTAAACGATATTTTGTAATGTAAATATTTTTAGTTTATAATTATGTATATTGTAATTCTTATTGTAAATAAATATTCAAATACATACTTCTTTTCGTAAGTACATTATATCTCGCCGGGCGCCACTGGACATACCCTCTGTTAGTAACCAGAGACGCCCGGCAACGGACGTTAAAGCGGCCGCGGCCTTGGGCCGCGGAATTAAAAAAAAAAAAGTACATTATATCTAAGTATAAGTATTTAAGTAAGTACATATTTAAACAAATAAATCGAATTAAAGTCTTTGTCATTCTAGTAAATTTTAACTTTTCTGTATGTTTCGGCTAATGTTGCTGATAATTTGAAAAGCTGATGTTATGAGGAATACCTTAGGCTACACTTTATCTCAGGAATATGTTCCCGTGGGATTCAGTACTTAGAAAACTATTCCCTACTTACGTATTTGGCCACAGAACAGGCCAGTAACATTCTAATATCTAAGCAAATTCCATCCGCGGTCATAAAGGGAAACGATGTAGGGAAAGTCGGTCGTTAAATTTAAGTTCAGCCATTTTGAGTGTGTGCTGATGAGTCAGTCCAAATATTATGATGTGATCACATTTTTCGCATGAGCAGTCGTAGCGTGTGAAATGGTTCAGCAAGGCTAATAACGGTAATAACGGTATAACGGTAATTTGAAGCGAGCAAATCAGCTGCTAGAATACCAGCCGTAGTAATTCAAAACATTTTTTTTCGCCGGCTCTTACTATTACTGGAGAGCCAGTGGACCGATAAGGTCCCCCGGGATCATAACTGGCGAAGTTTGGGCATCTATATCCCTCTGGCGAAATAATCGTGATAGTGTCAACTTGAACTGACGTTAAGGGCATGGGAACCCGAATGTCACGTGTTTTGTAATGTTGAGGGTACCAGGATCGCAGAACCGACAACAGTTCTGTAGATTCACGCTCACAATTTATCAAATTCATCTAAGATCCTGGACGCCTACTCGCTAAACGAACGAAACTTTTAAAAACGAAATTGGAACGTAAAACAAATGACAAATTCATACAAACTTGGACCGAAATTTGACTGAAATCGAAGTTTCGTTAGATAGAGGAGGCGCTATAGGTAGTTGAGTATGCGAAATGTGAGGACCGGCAACTATGGTCGGATTCTCATACCTGAGACCCCAAATAATAACAAAACACATTTTGCCACCAGCTGGGATGCCATCACAGCTGGTGTGATCGGAAGTAGGTATATCGGAAGTAAACCGCTGATCGTAGAAATCTAAAACTTGGAAGGCGTGTTTTTTATTGGCGTTTACTTCCGATAAGAAAGGGTTTTCCAAAATTCTGCGATTATCAAATATCGAATGCGAAAAAATGCGATTATCATAAGCTATATAACATCACGACAGAGTTAATAGGAGCGGACCAGAGTTGCGTGTAGACTATAGCTTGTTGAACGTTAATAACCGCAATCAATTTTTAGTTTCTACGTCGATAGATGCCGAAACACACTGTATACCTAAGTGCGCTATGCTTACAGTTAGCTCGGAGAGGGGATGTGAAGGGAGCGGGAAGGGACCATCGCAGCTGGTGGCAAGATGTGTTTTGTTATAATTTGGAGTCTCAGGTATAAGAATCCGACCATAGTTGCCGGTCCTGACATTTTGCATACTCAACTACCTATATCGCCCACTCTAAGAACCAGGGTAGGCCTACTGATCATCATCTCATCATAATATCTGCCCACTCAGCCGTCCCTGGGACAAATACGTCGTTATGAACGAAACTTTAGGGAAGTGTTTTGCATAATTATACCCCACTGCCTACCTCTTCAGAGAAATAAGCGTAGCGTTGTCAATTTGAACAAGCGTTACGAGAATGCTACACAAATGTTACGTGTTTTGAATATACCCATATACCAGGGTCGAAGGAACCGACAACAGTTCTATAGATCCACGATAAATGTTTTACATAGAACACTCATGATTTGGTATGTATTGAACTTGATATACAGGATGTAACATTGATATGGGTCAGTGAGGGAAAGTCTGAAACTATATGACTTACGAAGATCTGTCCTTAGAACCATGTCACCGATTTTAGCAAAAAAGATTTCAAAAAAAGTTTATATTCAGCCCGGGAATCAAACCGGGACTTTTTAAAAAAACAACTTACTCTATTTTTATTTAGACATCGATTGTGTAGATTACTGTAGATCTTAATTAGTTAATATTACTATTAAACATGATGTTTAAAATTAGTAAAATGCATTGTTTACATTTATTTATTTTAGTACCTACAATTTTTTTTTTCAATACCACATTGAACTCTTATTGTAAAAAGCAAAGTTATTTTTTAAAAGGATAGATCATCCTGTTACTTACACCCCTCAGTTTACAATCGTCACCTAGCTGTAAACTTTTTTTATTTAAAAGAAATGTTTGTTTTTAAACCTGTGTATGCGGTTTTTATTTTTACTAAAATCGGTGACATGGTTCCTGATAACAGATCTTCGTAAATATTGGATAGAAACAGGCGTTACCTGGCTAAAATCCATGACAAAGTAATGGTAAGTAAGACGTTAAAAACTTATTAAAATTATAATAGCATTATTTTTCGCAGAGTTAAAAAGACAACAAAACGTCGACAATTATTTCGCCTCTAAACGAGGCATTATCAAGACTGTCTCAAAGAGAACAGCGTCATCGGCATCGGCAGATCTTCGTAAGTCTTATAGTTTCAGACTTTCCCTCACTGACCCATATCAATGTTACATCCTGTATAGTGTAATCTTTGAGAATAAAAGTTTAGGGAAATGTTGGCATATTAAATATCCCATCTTCAGAGAAATGAACGTACGCGTTGTCAATTTGAACCAGCGGCGTCCGTCCCACTGGTGGGTTTGTGAAGCAAGTCACGTGTTTTAAAATGGTCAGTATACCAGGATCGCAGGAACTGACAACAGTTCTATATAGATGCACGATTGATAGATACAAGACAAGAGTTACAAGTTGTCTAGTTCGTTAGTTATTGTTCTAGAGATCTTGTTTTAATATAATGTGGCCCATTGGAACTCCAACGTATACGCTCATGTTTTGGAATGTTTAGCTCGATAGGTAGTAGGTTTGATAATCTCTAATCATATGTAATGAATTGTTGATTATTTAATATTGTTTAACAAAGTCAGGTAAACTTAGTTAATATTTTTACCCAATAATTATACTCGACGTGATGTGATTCGATGAATCTATTTGATTTGTATGTAAGTAAGTCAGTTGATTCAAAATGTTATTCACTTAAGTTAGGTAGTCTATGAAGTTCAGATTCATTTTGTTCACTCTTGAAGGAAATGAATCTTTAAAACAAATTTTTATTATCAAAATCGGACGTTCTCCCCTCTTAAAGTTAAACGGATGGCTCAAAAAATCTAAATAAAACCATGATGGTAGTACATGAAATGGACTTTATAGTAAAACTAAAGCTAATTGGATAACTTGATCAGTTCAACAGTTCCAGATGTTGTTTTTCGTGAGTGTGGTCCTATTATATATTATGTGGTTTTAAATACTTTGGCTGAATGACTGAAGTAACAGTTGTTCTACAAAACGACTGACTGAAAATTTTAATTATGTTTAAGATACAATTAAGTATCCCTACACAAATTATCAAGCTTGATAAATTAATTGTAACTTATTTATTTATTCTACATCTGGCCTGACTGACTAGCTCTGTTCTGATATTTAGCTGACTAACTGCCATAACTGTTATATATATATGCAATAGCCAATATATACAACAATAAATTCATTTAATTACCTTCATGTTGTTCATCATGACATGTTTGATGGCATCTAACGTCTGTTCTACAGTTAGCTTGACTGACTGCAGTGTGTGGGTGTACACTACTACGATAAACTGACAAAATTCCAGCCTTAATGTATTCAAAGGGATTTTCATCGCCAGATCTTGGTACATAGGGCGTGTGAATGCGACGCCACACAAATTCACGAGTTTTGAAATATTGTGGGTACCAGGCTCGAAGGAACTGACAAGCGTTCTATTGATTATTATATCTCTCTGGCTACCTCTTTGAAGAAATATGCGTGAGCGTTGCCACATTGAACTGGCGATGTCGATGGCACCCCGCTGAGGGCGTGTGAATTTGTTTATTTGCTTATTTATTCTTGTACACACACAGTAAATAAAAACAGTAAATGGATTTAAACATGTATGCAAAGGCGCCACTTATCTCTAAAGAGATCTCTTCCAATGGGCCTAATACACAAATACATGCATAAAAAGTTATTGAGCGAAGCTCAATCTTAGGCGACACATGTATTTCGTTTGTCCGCATACTCCAACTAAACGCCTGAACCGAACTCCTTCAAACTTACCACAGTGATAACGTGTGGCGTGAGGGTGGATTAGAACAAAAAAATAATTAAAATCGGACTTAAAAAAATAATCTTTGTCGTTCGAAAATTTAAAACTTCGTTAAGTTTTTTTGCAACAGCAGCACGCATTGCATACCTAGTATAAACATTCATAGATGTAAAATAATTAAGGTAAAGAAGCGAGATAGTGTTCCTTCACTCTCTTCTTGAAGCTAGACACAGTTCTGCAATTCCTTTTGTTGAGCGGAGCTCAATCTTAGGCGACAAGTGTAAATCGTTCGTGCGTCTACTCCTCCGAAACGGCTCGATCGATTTTGACCAAATTTGGCATGCTGGTCGATATCATATCCGGGAGTGCATATATCTGAAATCATGAAAATAGAGCTGACCACGTAGGAATAATCACCGAAAATGTCCTGGACATCGACGAAAAAGTTCTTTAACATTTACCTAGAAATTCCAAAATTGGCACGCGCGTGCAAGACATGAAGCTCGTGGGTTCGGAAAAACGATTTTCAAATTCGGATGCACCATCGAGGAATAATCACCGAAAAACCAGATGATTAAATGGTTGCCATGGAAACACGTGCGTCAACAATGAAAATATTTTTTTTTTTTCATTCGATTAATTAATTTAAGTGTTCGATTCTGATTCTGATATTTAATAAAAACATTTGCTCCGCTCAACATTTGCAATAAGCAGTATGCATTGCATGCCTTTTTTGTTTTTTTTTTTTTTTAGTTCCGAGTGATTGTTGAATCCGACACGAATCACGTGTTTTGTGATTCGTGTCGGAAATATTGTGAGTACCAGGCTCGCAGGAACTGACAAGAGTGTTATAGGTTCACGGTTAAAAACATAAATTACAAATGTTACATAGAACCAATATACTCATGTTTTGTTATTATTTATCTCTATATTATAATTGAAAGCTCTATGAATAAGAACAAAACTATAGTGAAGTGTGGGCATTATATCCCTCTCCCGCCTTTCTCTTCAGAGAAATAAGCGTGATAGTATAGACGACGCGGCGCGGGGCGTCCCGCCACAGTTCCCCCCGATGAGGGCGTGTGAGTTCTGTGTATGCGACACGACTGTCACGTGTTGTGTGATATTGTGAATACCAGGCTTGCAGGAACTTACAAGAGTTCTATGTTTATTCTCATATATAAAGGCACAAACACACACTCAACGCTATTCCTAGGTAATGACATACAGAGGCCAATCACCATTCAGAATTTCAGCCGATCAAAAACATTTTTGTGTTCATAGAGTGGGGCACTATAACATCGCGCAGTGCACCTATTACCTGTTACCAGACAACAATAAGCTCTGGTTACCCAAATTGCGAGAAGAGGCTCACTCTCATTATGTGGGACCAACAGTAATTTTGAAGCATTATGAACTAGGTCGCCAGCAAGCATCACATATCTTAGTGTATATTTTGAGGGTCAAAATTGAAAATTCGGGCTCCGTTAGAATGATGTCAGTTAAATCTAGTTTAATATGATATATAAATTGTTGAAATCGGTAAAGTATTGACAGAGATCTCGCATAAGAAAGGATTGAACTTTCTTGCACCATGAGAGCTTCGGTCGCTACGCTTTAATAAGGTACAACTGAGTACTACTGAACAAGCTCCAATCTACATAGTTTATTACTACAGTCTACTATAACAATACCAATAATAACCTATAAACAATCGTTTAAAAACGAGACAGTACCTGACCATCGTAAGATATTCTCATAAAGTTATTAATAGCTGATAGACATAGGGCTCAATTAAAAATAACACTACGATGTCCAACGCACAATACTTATGACACGATTGAACTGAAAGAAACGTATAACAGAAAAAAATATGCCACTACATGGCCGTTTGTTCCAGTCCGACGAGCAACTTTTCGCGGGCCGGTCGACATCTACGCTCACCGCCCTACGAACTTCAACTAACATCAGAACACGTAATAAATATAACATACTTTTCCTACATTTTGCGCTAAACAGTGATATTTATCTCACAAGTGTTCAAATGACAATGCAAAAATGATATGGATTTGTATGAATGGAGCGCGTTTTGGCGGCAAACGACAGCCACGGTTGACGGATGAGCTTCTCGCGCTTTTACAGGTGCGTTCACATGTAGCCATAGATAACGTAGATAATTAATGACTATGACAATATCGATTGTCAGTGTTTTTTTATTCCAATTCATAAATCGAAGCACAAAGATAATGCAAAAAATTGGAATGAATGAAATATTTTATGAACTATACTTACGTATTTTATTAAAATGAATTCTTTAATGAAATTATATTAATTAAATCGTTGATATTTATTTGATTTATGTCAAAAACATATTATTTGTGTGTAATGATAGCATTTGGGGTTGATTTATATTGTTTTTCATATGATAAAGGTGAGTTTTAGTCAGATATGTTCGGTGAGCGGTCTGAGACGCACGTGGGCTGTGTTTGGACACAAACAAGTGAATTCTATTTTAGTTTTGACGAGAGTTACAAATGTCCCCAGTCGCGGTATGATAAATTGAACAGTTTTGATAAATTTGTGTCGGCAATGGCCAGGCAGGGTTGCCTGCAGTGCTGTTATTTAGTTACATTAAACTTTGTTCGTGACATGTCTTCGTATTTCCACCGGATCGAGTATTGTTCTACGATTTTTATATAATGTAAGTACCTATTGTGAATTTATTAACTAATATTTTTCGTTGTAGGTTAAATATGTGAAATTTCAGCTTTAAGTACCTTCATTCATTTCGTTCTTCGTTCATTTTTAACTTGCAAATACACATAATAACGTGTTTGTTCTCGAAGGGGGTAGTTAGAGGCGTTAATTTTTGTCAGTCACTTAGTAAGTCTAACATAATAGGTATTTTTTTTAAATAATTACTTTTAGTAGTTTTATTTAGTGGGGCTCCTGGTAACCGACAATGTTGACACATTGCAAAGGTTAAGCAACATCTAGTTAGGCCGGTCTTAGGATGAGTGATCATTTCTTAAGACACAGACCCCTCCGTGCCTCGGAAAGCACGTTAAGCTGTCGGTCCCCGTTGTCATACAAACATCTATGGCAGTCATTAGGGGTAGTTGGAGCCCTAAATCAAAGATCCGACCGGTCTAACTACAGAACATCAAAATCGCCCATGGGTTGTGGAGGTCAGATGGCAGTCGCTGCACGGAAAATATCGAAGTTCAGCCAAATCGCAGTTAGACTGGAAAATGTAGGTACGGTGAATGATGAGTTTAATACTAGCTGACCTGACAGAAGTAGACGTTGTCCTGCCGTAACTTTAAATATTAAATTTTGGATAATTATAGAAAAATATCAAGCCTATGTTTTATATCATACGGTCGCCCGTGGCTTCGCCCGCGTCATATAGTTTTCTCCTTTTCGATTCCCGTGGGAATACTAGGATAAAAATCTACATATCAGTAAGAGAATTTTGAGAATCGATTCAATAGTTACGGAGGCTATTCAATTCAAACAAATAAACTAATAATCAAAGCTTTCTTTTTTATTGTTGTATGTTTGTTTACATTGAACTACTCCGTAACTACTGAACCGATTCAAGAATATATTTCCCTAATACCTAGCTACATTTTTTTAACGCCTAGACACAATATTTAATTAATTTTAACAAAGCTAAATAGCGATAGCCCTCACAGGGCTCCTCTTCCTTTAACTATCCTTAATCTATCATCTTTTATTCTAATTCTCTAGCAACATACCATTTCTTCTTTCATTCATCTCGCACTTTCACGCTATTCCTTTCATTCTCTTTTGTGGTGGGATATCAGCGTACGTTTTATTTTTATTTTTAATATTTTTTTGAAAAGAGTTACACTTTTGCTTACACAAGTAGCTACATTATCCCCGAGTGACAGTCTAATTTTTATCTCGGTAATGTGTTACCACGAAAATTAAAAACTTGAAAAGTATATCACGCAGGCGTTCTCGCGGTAATAACCTAGTATAATATAAAGCTGTATGTTATAAAAAAAAGCTGTAATTGTAAGACCCCTAGATCAAGTCAGCAGTGGCCAGCAGCCGGGGAGTCTGACTCCACTCGTAGTTAAACAAGACTTCTCATTGTAAAGAGATTGTAAAGTTTCCAACAAGCCGCGTCTTCGGAACTCCGCAATCATCTTGTTTGCCAAGATGGCTACGTTTTGATTAACTGTGAGTCAAGAAATATTCTATCCTTTAATCCTAGTTGTTATATTAATTCTTAACTAGTTATCCCGACGAACTTTGTATCGCCTCAAATAAAAAAAATTAAAAACAAAATAACGAATATTTTAATATTTCATGCAAATGTATGTAAATTGAAAAACGCGACGGACGGACAGACAGACAGACAAATTGTCGTATTAAATATATAGATTTTAAACGTTTGGGAGCCATAGGTATCGTACTTTTAAAATAACCGGCCAAGGAGTGTCGGGACATATTAGAATAGGGCCTCTAACTTCTGAACTAGAAAAAATACACGTCAAAAATTGACACAGCAACCAACTTCAAACTACCGAGATGGGACCATAAGTTGTCAGAATGGGACCTAATTGAAATGAGTTCTCTTAAGAAGTACCTTCCATTTAAACAAAAATTTCAACATCGGTTCACTTAGTTCGAAAACATGAAATAACAAAAAAAAAACCGTATGTAGAAGGTCCTCCTGTTGTGGAAGTCGGTTGAATAAGTTATCTAATACGTACCATCATTTTTTTCTTCATAATCTATCCCTATCTAATGACACCCCACACTATAGAGTAGATGCAAAAAAAATTTATTCCGACTTTACATGTCCACTTTTGCATCTTTCTTTTCATATTACGAGTATATGCCAATACCTATCCACTGTTTACTTCACTTCTATCTTCTTATGTCCATCCAAAGGTTGCCTGTAAGATATCACTCTTAGTGATGAGGCCGCCATTTGTACATACTACTTAAATATTAAGTTTCTGTTTCATTTGTATTTTTGTATTGGTGTAGAATAAAGTATAATCTATCTATATATCTATCCGCCAAAAAAAATTTTTTTTCATAATTTTCTTTTACTGTGTCGGAGTAGTACAAACACGTGCATGTTTGAGAGGAAAACCGAGGACGGATTGACATGAAGAAACTATAAGGTTTCCGAGACTTGAACTACGGAACCCGAAATTATGATTCACATATCAGACAGCATTACACATTCAATAAAAAATAGCAGCTATTTTGTAATTTTGAAAAAAAAAATTGAAACCCGTTGCATTGTGAAGTGTATATTAAAGGCAACAAAATCTTATGTGCCAGCCGCTATGGCACAGCTAATTAAAGTCCTGGGCGTCTCGGACGATTATCTTGCCTTCACGTCTTACTATAAAATTACTGAAAATTTAGGTGTGTATTTCACCTCTGCCTACCCTCTCGGGGATTTAGGTGTTATAGGATTACAAAATGCCCTATAACAAGGATGGCACGATGTTCAAAGTTAGTTAATTAGGCCGTCTGCGAACTGCGCCAAAGAGTAATGGAACTTGGAGCGAGCTGTGGTTTGGCCGCCAACACTATTGCAAGACGACTTATAACTAGAAAAATATGGACCGAGATAATGGACCATTAAATTAAGAGTACAACCCTTCTCTTTATTATACTTTTGAACCGTTCTTTTAGTGGCTAAGACGGTAGACTTTACTTTAGTTTGGCTACTGGGAGTTCTTGCACATTATAATACTATTTGAAAGAGTTTAAGCCAAAAAATACCGACTTCAAATTACCTATCTCATACTTCAAAATACCAAATATTTGTCGGAATGGGACCAAATTGAAATGGGACCACTCGGAAAGCTATAGCTTCAAAATATTCAAAGTCCGTTCACACAGTCGAAAGAAATCGAATGGTAACAAAAATATTTTAAAAAATGTGCTAAATGTTAATTGAATTGTATTCTTCGTCGAAGTGTCATAGTTACAGAATAAAAAAAATATTTATGTGCACCCTAGTTTCATGGGCATTTCTAAATAAAAAAAACTGATGAAACATCCCTATAAAAGTTTTTCAAGAAAATTCAAAGGTCCTCTACGATAACTCGTAGATTTGCTACGACTATCTACGAAGTCCTCGTAGACCTTTCTATTTCGCGAGATTACGACTGAGTTACATTGTATTGTTTTTTTTAAATAGCTAAATACATAGGCAGTCTTTTTCCCATGGAGGTAGGCAGGGACTATGGAATTCCACTTGCTATGTTCCTGGCATACTTCCACTTTCATAACTATTTTCCTACAATATGTTCTTCAGTTACGTAGTACGTTGACCTAACGAAAGGTACCACTATTTTACTATTATTTGGGCCCATTCCGGTAATTTTAAGTCAGTTTTTGTGTCAATATTTGTTTTAGGTCAATACCAATACCAGCCAGTCTAGAAATATGTTTCAAAAAAAGTGTCGTCAAATACTCGTACATACAAAAGCCAAAGTATTCCTCCATCTTACGCGAACCACAAAGCCTGTAAGCCCACGTGAATATCTAAATGGCTCATTGAGAACACCCATAAAGTCATATATCAGATAAATGAGCCAGATATATTAGATAATGAGGAGTTAATGACACCTTCCGAGTAAATAATGAGGTCGGGGGGGTGACAAAAATTAGGATCACGCGTTAATACTATTAAATATACCGCTAATTAGCTTAGAATAAGTAGGTATATATGTAAGACGACTACGTACATATTATCACGCTATATCCGAAGGGGTAAGCAGAGGTGCATTACAGCCCATGGTTTTTGATCCTATGTGGTAGAGGGCAAACCGTTAATGTCCTATGTTGCTGCAAAGTGCGAGTCGGAATCGCGCACAACGGGTTCCGTACCAAAAAGAAAAAATCACGTTTGTTGTGGGAGCCTCCTTAAATATTTAATATATTCTGTTTTTTAGTATTTGTTGCTATACAGGCTGTTACGTAAGGGTTATATCAACCCGAAGACACCCCCATGGTCGACCAGAACCCGTTTCGATATGTGTCGACCGCCAAACGAGAAAAAAAAAACATCCAAAAAAAAACATTATTACCAAATAAAATACTCTTCTTTGAACTACACTAGCTAAAATCAGCTGATTCGGTCATTGACATCAAGTATAGGTAGTACAAATAAAGCGCGCCTGTGAAAAGCTTCTCTCTCTCTCTCCTGGTTAGAACATTTTGTCTCTGTTTCGCTTTAAGGTTGCCTGTCGGTCGGAGAGCGACGCTGTCTCCTGCCTCGCCCACCATTGTCTTTTAGTAAGTACGTCAAGCACTAGTGTTGGGAAACGTTTGTTTTGATTTTTATCATGAACTTTTTTTTTCTTGTTTCGCGGTCGAAACATATCAAAAGGCGTTCTGGGCGATCAGCTGATGGGGGTGTCTTCAGGTTGATATAACCCTTATGTAACACCCTGTAGAGGCAACAGGAATACATCATCTGTGAAAATGTCCACTTTCTAACTATCACGTTCATGAGATACACTGCAAGACAGACGGACGGACGGACAGCGAAGTTTCAGTAATAGAGCTCCCGTTTTACTCTTTGGGTACATAACATTGGGATGTAATTCTGTGTGTACACATCAATGTATATCTATCTTTCCTTCTTATTTTCTATCTATTATACGTCTGCTTATACCTCGAGAGGAATGATCGTGAATGTGTGTTTATAAAATATACCAACACATAATTAAAACAAATTCAAACATCTATAAAAACCGATAGACTTGAAACGAGGCAGATAAAGTCTAACGAAGCCTTTAATGAGTTTCGCTGTTCGCATTAATGCCTAGCGTTTCGCCTCGAAAAAGTGCCTCGTGTTAAGAGATTCACAAGTGCCGTAAAAAGTTCTAACAAGATTATATATGTACATGTTTTAGTTTACGACTGTTTGTTTTAGATGTAACGCGATCAATTATAGCAAGAGTGTTTGATCGGTTCGTTAATTGTAAGTTGGTTTAGTATGTATTGTTTCTTGTTGGGACGTTAGTGAACGGATGTAGAACTGTTCAGAAATACATATAGATAGGTTTTTATATTCTTGGATGTGTTGTAATTGTATTGCGGTGTTAAGGTAAGCGTCCACATGTCCGCATCGTAAGGATCAGAAGTATCGCATCAAACGGATTAATTTTTCATAGTGCGTCCACTGTATCGGTAGCGATCGTATTTGCTGACGAAAGGACCAGCAATTACGACGGATTGCCGATGCCATTTCATTTGGATTTTCGCTAATCGATGCGGTGCGGACATGTGGACGCTTACCTTTAACCGGTCCTATGTAAATCTGCAGGACCAAAGTCATCATCTACTTGCAAGCGGTGCACCTGGTGACAGATGATCGTGGTATTGGAAAACTAATTAAAATAAGTGAAATACTGATAAAATAAACTACCTTTATAAGTATAAGTTGAATTAAGTGCGTTACTCAAGCGTGGCAGAAATTCATATGGTTGGTCTCAAAGGATTTTTTACACGTGTCATTTAATGAATAATAGAGGCTTTAGCCTATTTGTGAAAGTCTTGTAGGTGAATAAACTGAATTACATACTTACTATTTGAGTTTCATTACAATAGTATCCATAGAAATGTATATTGTAACGTTACCCCTTCTGCATTGCGTTATCCGTTTTTCTGTTAGATTGATGGAGAGTTGCTATTAAATCTTCCATATCTGCGTGTTTCTGCAACGTAGTTTTTAATATAGTTATTTAAACTGCCATGGTCGTTATTATTATAAACTTTGGAAATGTATTCGGGATATTTACCATGTATTATTATTTTGTTGTCGAGTTTCCGATATTTCGGCACTATTGCAAGCACCATGGTCACGGAGGAACTGTCAGTACATCGCGAAATAGTTTTTAAGGTAAACCGTATCGGTCTACTACGGTATCCACAGTGGATACCGTGAGTATTGTGTGCCGTGATCATGTTCGAGTTGGTAGTGAGAACAATGCGGACAATAGTAGTGGTGCGCGACAAAAACGAGTGAGAAGGAGGGTAGACCGATACGGTTTACCTTAAAAACTATTTCGAGATGTACTGACAGTTCCTCCGTGACCATGGCGCTTGCAATAGTGCCGAAATATCGGAAACTCGACAACAAAATAATAATACATGGTAAATATCCCGAATACATTTCCAAAGTTTATAGTAGTTTTTAATGTTTCTTCTAGCTAGTGCATAGTTCTTGTTGTATTGCGACGGTTACAGTTAAAGCTATATTGGCTTTGTCTGCTTGATTGATTGATGCTCGATGCAACTTTCTTCCGTTATTCACTAAAAGAGAATTAAGAGTGCTCCTCAAATCGGTTTTTGACGAGTTGGTCCTAGGAATTGATCCCTCCAGGGCCCAGGTTATAGCTGTAGACTGTACTTTGATGGTAGTTGATGAGAAAGGAGTTTAAAAATCAACAAACCTAATTGCCAAAAATAGAATAATAAAAAAAACAAATCAATAATGACATGACATATCATGTCACTCAATGGTACGTAAACAAACAAGATATAAAAAGGATGAAATAATTACAAATGGTAAGTAATTATGCACATAACAATATTCCATGTCTCAATTAACATACAAAGCTTTATACTAGTCACGAAGCCAGACATACATCACGTCTATATCCCACAAGGGGTAGGCAGAGGTGTACCTCACACCCACACTTGTCTTAGTACCTAATCTTGTTGGTGGTGAACTACCACCAACATAATAACTATGTTACATAACTCCCTAAGAGTCCTGATACCTACATCAATAGGATGACTATACTGAAAGCTATTCTCTTAAGATAGCTTTGTGATCGTATAATCGTATGTCTAATCATGATGAGTATTGCTCCGATATCAACTGGCAGATGAATACTATTAGGTACCTATACCTCTAAGCAATGAAACACTAAAGTCAAGATTTGTATTTATTCGTAATCCGCCCATTCGATTACCACATATCCCGAGAAGGGCAAGAAACTCGGTAGGGTCATATTATAATGTCTTACAAGTATTTAAACATAGTAACAATACACTAAGACCAGAAGGCTGGCTATTTTCTGGCCCAAAGAATAAGTATCGCCATCCAACGTGGCAACACAGCCAGCATTCTGGGAACCTTCCCAGTCGGCAATGACGCGGAGGATTTTTTAAACGATATTTTGTCATGTAAATTTTTTTAAAATATAATTATGTATATTTTGAACATTTTAATTCTTATTGTAAATAAATAAATTGTTAAATGAAAACAAAAAAACAATACACTTATCTTAGTATATAGAAGCAGTTTGGTCCCCAAGGTGACACAGGCATCGGTTGCGCTTTCGCGACTGATGCCCAACCTAAAGGGACCCAACGCTTCCTGCAGGAGACTGTACCTGGGGATCGTGCGGAGTATGGCCCTATACGGGGCTCCCGTATGGGCGGCGCGGTTGACGGCCAACAACTCAACACTCCTTAACAGACCGTTGAGGACCTTGGCCGTCAAAACAATAAGGGGCTATTGCACGATCTCCGGAGAGGCTGCATGTCTCCTAGCCGGGACCCCTCCATGGGACCTGGAAGCAAGAGCCCTTGCGTCTTTGTTCCAATGGCGCAAGGAGGCGCTGGAGCGGGACCACAGGCCTGCGTCTCGAGAAATCGATGACCGGCGGTCCCAACTCCGACAGGATCTCATGAAGTCATGGAGGGTGCGACTTGAGCAACCCAAGTGGGGTGCCACCATCATCGCGGCGGTGATACCGATCATGGACGATTGGCTGCAGAGGCAGCATGGTGACCTCACGTATCGTGCGACGCAGATCGTTACCGGGCATGGATGCTTCGGTAGCTATCTGTTTCGCATCCATCGTGAGGTCACACCCCGGTGTCAACACTGCGAGGTTTCCGACGACGACACCGCACTCCACACGTTGGTGGAGTGCTCAGCGTGGGCGAGTCAGCGCCGGGACCTCGTAGTGGGTCTGGGCGTGGATACCCTCTCGCTGGAGACCATGCTTCAAGCCATGGTCTCCAGCGGAAGTAGGTGGAACGCGGCCGTGTCCTTCTGCGAGCAAGTCGTGCTCGCAAAGGAGGCGGCCGAGAGGGAGAGGGAGCGTACCCTCCCCGCCGAGTTCCGTAGTCAGCGGCGAGGGCGCCGCAGACTCATCTACGCCCAAGACCATCGACCTCCATGATCGGGGCCTGAGGACGGCGGGATCGCCACCCGTCGTCCTTACAGAAGCAGGCTAGAAGGGTTGCGTGCTGCGGGGCCTTTTCCCCATAGCACGCAACCAGATTCACTCACTGACGCGGGATAAAACCCTACCCCAATGACGCGGGATTCTCATCCCGACCCAACCCCCGCAGAGACCACAGAGGTGGTCAAAGTCCGCCGGGCGCCACTAGACATACGTTCTGCTTGTAACCAGAGACGCCCGGCAACGGACGTTAGAGCGGCCGCGGCCTTGGTCGCGGACCTAAAAAAAAAAAAAAAAAGTATATAGAAGCAATCCTCACGGATCGACAACAGTCGATACGTAACATCAAGTAGCCAAACTGTCTTATATAGATACCCATTACATACTTCTGTAATAATTTGTGAATAACATAAAGCAATACACTTGTAAATTCGTAGTCTAAACTGAACAGGAACTGGCCAGGATCGTACTAAAACACTCCTTTATATATGATTCTCAATGGTGGGAGTTAGCAGACATTGACAGTGCGTTTTAATATTTAACTACCCTACAAACAGGTACAAAACCACTTTACCCACAATATAATAATATTTCAAAGAATTATGATGAAGCATCATGTACATATTTTACATTACTGACACACGCGAGAAGAGGTTGTATGACAAGCACACTGGTTTCATCATCATCTAACGAGTCTTTTCCTAACCAGTCCTGGTCGGCCAGTCTAACTGCGATGGAACTGAACTTCAATATTCTCCGTGGAGCGACTGTCATTTGATCTCCCATTAGCGGTATCGAAGCTCTATACTTAGACCTATCAAATTTTTGATTAGGGCTCCAAATACCCGTAACGACTCCCATAGATGTTTGTATGACAACCACGGGATGAGGATGTTAGTGCATGTATGTTTATCAGTTATCTATAGATCCCATAACACAATCTTATACACCGTGAAGTGACACCATTTAATAAAAATATTTTGGTCTCAGTTTTGATAACCGAACCCACTGGAAGTATTACCAGGCCTATGTCACTCGCCTAACAACCGCAAAAAATACGTGACGTCAGCGACAACTTGAAGTTGTAAATCAGTAAGGGTTGTCTCTTGTTTGTGACACGGTATTGACCATGGAGGTGATATTGAGGCATTAACGTCATAATTATTGGTCAAATTATGCTGGTATATATTTTACTTTACTGGACAACCCTAACGTTCGAATGATGTTCTCTGTAAACAAAAGAATGTGCTTTAATAAACGTCGGAGTGCAAGTTCTGTATGTAAGTACTATTCCCTATTCTGTGGTATTACTTTGAAAAACAAACACAATGTTTTTTTTTTAATTCTTGAAATAAACGGTCACGGTGTATTAAGACTGATTAAAAAAAGCTAATTTAGTCGCTCCAACATTAGATATTTACTTTATTATGACCAATACAATACAACTAGCAACTCTTAGCGCAAACTACGCAAGTAATAATTTTTTTTTTTTACTTTTTGTCAAAATTCTAATCTTATCGCACCACTTGAGACGACCTTTCCAATGGTGTGCCACACTTGACTGTGCGACTCTTAGTTTACGAGGAGAAGCGGCTTCACTGGCGTATTATATATATAGATAATACAATGCGACTGCAGTTAGATCAGTAGTTTATGAAGTATGTAAAGCTGGTCTTAGCGGTGAATATCTGATTCAAATCTCGGCCGTTTGGTTCAAGTTTGATGGGGAGTTAATCCATTGAGATATAAATTGAATTATAGTTTTATTTACGTGTATAAATATTACGCTAGTTTCTTCGAAAGGGTAAGCAGAGGCATCGTATACGTCTGCTAGAAATATAATAGGTTGTAGCCTACTAAGAATTTACCGAACTTACCTGAAAAGTAATTGTGTGCCATAAATCGTGAGTATAAAAAGACGTTAAACATTGAACGTTCATTGACGTTGAATCAAATACGTAGGTCACACTGTAAGTTTTGCGTAACTTAAAAAAACAACATGTTAAAACCAAAATATTATGTTTATTGCTTTTCAAAATACTCTTCTTTACATTTTAAACATTTTTTCATGCGATCGAACCATTTTTTAAAACAGGAGGACCACAGATCTGAAGGCATGTTTTCTACGTGCTGATTGAACGCTACCACTGCCTCTTCGGAGTTGGTAAAAATGAAACCTCTCATCAAATCTTTGATTTTGGGGAAATTACAGAAATCACAGGATGCTAGGTCGGGGCTATGCGCAGGATGGGTGACGAGTTGTACTTTTTCGGAAGCTAAAAATGACATTGTTTTGTTGGCCGTGTGTGAAGAAGCGTTGTCATGATGTAGGAGAACGCGGCTTCTGGGTCGTCTATCGCGAACTTTTTCTAACACCCTGGGTAAACAAGATTGCTGTTTTTTTTCGGGTTCAAGACAATAAATCCACGTTTCGTCTCCTGTGACAATGTCATAAACAGCATTAGAATGTCCGTGGTCGTACTTCAGTAGCATCTGTGAGCACCATTCCACGCGAGCCCGCTTCTACTCCGCTGTCAGTTCATGAGGGATCCAGCGACAACAAAGTTTCCGAACTTTCAATTCTTCGTGTAAAATTTTCTGGATTTGACTCATACCAATCCCCAATAGTCCTGGAATTGTCTCATAGGTAATCCGCGGGTTTTCTTCAATTAACCGCTTAACAGTAGGCACATTATTTTCGTTGATGGCAGTTGAAGGCCGCCCTTCATGAAATTCGTCATGTAAAGAAACTCGACCTCTCTCAAATTCAGCAAACCATCGCCTCACGGTGCTCAAATTGTTTGAAAGGTGCTTCTCTCCCAAAACATTTTGAAGACGAGCGGCACAGTCTTGCAGAGAGAGAGAGAGAGAGAATTTTTAAAATCATAAAAAATCATCGCTCTAAAATCTTTTCGACTTAATTCCATTTTCGTTGCATACGTAGAACTTTGATGTGTGATAAAAAACAATTGACGAATGATTTCCCGCCAATTGTGTTTTTTTATTACTAAGAAGGTTGCAACGTTTAAAAAATATAACATTCGATATTCAAATAGTTCCGATTTTTTTTATTTTTTTTTATTTTTAATTCCGCGGCCCAAGGCCGCGGCCGCTCTAACGTCCGTTGCCGGGCGTCTCTGGTTACTAGCAGAGGGTATGTCCAGTGGCGCCCGGCGGAAAATAGTTCCGATTAGCTAGAAGTGCAAAACTTTTAGTGTGCCCCATGTAATTGTCGTAATGGGACCAAATCGTCGTCGAAATATATAAGGTAACAAACAAAAAAAACCCAAATTGAGAACCTCCTTCTTTTTAGGGTTCTGTAGTTTAAGACTAGGAACCCTTACAGTTCCGTCATGTCCGTACGTCCGTCTGTTTGTCTTTGGTCTACCGTCCAAAGACAGACACATAGAAATATGAAACTTTGCATGGATATGTGTGTTTATTACGCCGACAAAGGTCTAGCAAAAAAATTAAAAAAAAAAATTTCGATGTATCTGCCCTACACGTAATGTGGGGAAGTCGCGTGTAACGTATTTACGTAAACTCAGTATCATTAGATAGGTCTTTTAAAAACATCGAGAGGTTTCTAACTTAATTTGTTGATTTAAGAATCATTCTGGGAAATACTCATCTATAAAACTATTTTTTTTTGAAAAAATAGAGTGCCCCCCCTCTCTAAAAGCTAAACCGGCTACCTCGAAAAACCTAAAAAAGTCATGAGGATGGTCCATGTACCGAACTTTAAATTAAAAGTAACAATGGGTTAGATTAGCTTCTTAGTTCAGGAGTTATAGAGACTATTATGGGTTACTACAGGACCCTATTCTATGCACGGCCCGACACGCATTTGGCCGGTTTTTCTCTAAGTCAGATAAATAGCCTTTATTGTTCTTATGTAACAGAGAACAAGAAGTCTATTACCGCTAAAGGGGCACATTTTCGCCTTATTGTCCATTACCGGGAATCTAGGGTACGCCCTTGGATAACCCGGAACACCCTCAGAAGCCAGAAAACTTAATTTAAAAATACATTTTTGCCAATCTTGCAAAGAAAACTCACCGGTGTGTGTTACCTGGAGATAATTCCGTCAGTTTTAGCCAAAGGTTTTGATTTACGAAGCACCAAGCTAACAATTGGTACATAAATTATTAGAAGCCCGCTGGGCAGACGGCCCTATAGAAGGCATTTGGGCCCCTGCTGAACGCAGGAACATGCCTTAACAGCTTATAATATAAGTATTGAGTTATAAGCTGCATAAATCATGGTTGGTCGTAGACTGGTTGTGAATCTTAAGGGTTGTACGAAACTAATAGAGTTAATATTAGACTAGTGATTCAATTGATGATTAAAAGTTTAAACAAAGTAATAAGATTTATGTAATAAGTGTTATGTATGTAGGAATATCTACGCGCATTCGTAGTATTGTATTTTAAAGTAAGTTTATTAACCGTAAAGAAAATGTATGAAGTGTGCGTAACACTTCATACTTTTCTTTAACTAAGCATCTCCTTCCCCTGGCTCACTGGAAGAGATTTCTTAGAAATAAGTGGTGCTTTTGTACTAAAACTCTATCCTACTTTTCTTCTCTCGCTCTTCCTTCTTGTGTGTACATAAATAAATAATATTGAATATTATATCATTCGAATATTTCTTGAAATTAGTTAGGCATCTGCTTAATTGCGTTTGAATAATTGTCTCTTTCAATTTGCTAAACGGTCTAAAAACTCATCTAAGACAAAGGATGGTTTTTGTTCCGTATTTGATTGTTAGGGTTCCGTAGTTCAAATCTCGGAACCCGTATAGTTTCTTCATGTCCGTCCATTGGTCTGTCCGTACCGGCTTACCGTCCAAACGGTTGTGTTGAAACTTACGCCGACAAAGTACCAAAATAAATTAACTGTCTTAATTTGCTATTATGGGTGACTACGGAACTGGACACGCACTTGGTCTGGTATTTTTATAGTTTGATTGTTTTGTAAGACGTCTGTAATTTAGACAATAAATGTAAATAATTAAATAATATGTTGTAAAAACGCGGCACGTGCTTGCCACGTATTTCCTGCTACACATACGTCACTCATAAGTGTCAAACCCAACCACACTTGCGCTGTGACAGTTATTGTGACGACGTGTCACTTACCTACGTCAATTTTACGTCTGTGGCCATCATGGCCACCTTAGAGCACCAACGTGGCCATCATGGCCACCTTAGAGCACCAACTAAAAATGTTGGTTTAATGCTCTAAGATGACCACAGATAAGTTATATTTTTCTTTGTGTAACGTTGAGTGTAAAGTTGTGATGCAATATATATATATATATTCATTTTTCTTTCTTTCTTTCGTCTGATTGCAATTTTTAGAGCTGTCTCCACGGGTCGGGGTGACCCTTCGGGAATATGTGTTAATTTAAACTCTTACGTTTCTCCGAAAAGTTAGGAAGAGGTCTATTATACAGGATGTCCCAGAAGTCGACGTCAAGCCGGAATCGGGTAACAGGCTAGGTCATAACAGTTGTCAGAAAAATATAAAAAAAAATCTAGGTCTTGTATTTTAAAAATTATAGACGTTCAAAAAATGTAGAGAAAATCTACGCCTTGTGAATGTTTTTTCATTCCTGATGCTACAGATATGTACTTTTTTGTTTTGTTTTTTCTCTAATGTAACCCGGAATACTTTTTCTTTAAAGTCTAAACTGAAATTTAAACTCAATTTCTCTAGCTCGGAAGTAAAATGTCACCGTTTGCCCAACCAAAAATTCAAAATAAATACTTAGCTCGGTTTTAACTGGCCACACTGAAAAAAAATGTACTAGGTGAGTTAGGCATGTAACTTTAAAAGTTAGCGCGTTTAATAAGGATTCTAAAACTGTAAAACACTCACTTATAGTTTATTTCTCGCATTGCGGCCATTTTTTTAATTTTCGAAAAAAAAACAGTTTTTTAAGTGTTTTATTACTTTACATAGAAGTTATTCTGATGTACCTGTGGCTTTCCACAAGGCCGTAACTCTTAATATTATAGCTAGAGGAGTACCGATAGACTGATTTGATCAGTGTGAGCGAGACAGGTGAGATATCTAATTAAAATATGATAGTTGTTACTGACGTTATTAAATAAAGCAACAATAATTGAAAAACTTTGATTTATTAAAATACAACAGATGTCATGTACAAGTCTAAACTGAAATTTAAAGTCAATTTCTCTAGCTCGGAAGTAAAATGTCACCATTTGCCCAACCAAAAATTCAAAATAAATACTTAGCTCAGTTTTAACTGGCCACACTGAAAATAATGTACTAGGTGAGTTAGGCAAGTAACTTTAAAAGTTAGCGCGTTTAATAAGGATTCTAAAACTTTAAAACACTCACTAGTTTATTTCTCGCATTGCGGCCATTATTTTAATTTTCGATAAAAAAAATGGTTTTTAAGTGTTTTATTACTTAGAAATTATTCTGATGTACCTGTGGCTTTCCACAAGGCCGTAACTCTTAATATTATAGCTAGAGGAGTACCAATAGACTGATTTGACGAGTTGCGGCAACGATTAACGGAAGCAGCTGAATTTGTTAAGAACGGAAGATTCGCCCGTCAGATATCGCGATCTTTAAGAAGATGTCGAGCTTGCATTACGATTGAAGGAAGGCAGTTTGAACATCTGTTGTAATTTAATAAATCAAAGTTTTTCAATTATTGTTGCTTTATTTAATAACGTCAGTAACAACTATCACATTTTAATTAGGTATCTCTATCTCAATCAAATAATAGTAGCTATCTGTCTCGCTCTCACTGATCAAATCAGTCTAATGGTACTCCTTTACCTATAATATTAAGAGTTACGGCCTTGTGGAAAGCCACAGGTACATCAGAATAACTTCTAAGTAAAGTAGTTTTTAAAACACTTAAAAAACTGTTTTTTTTTTCGAAAATTAAAAAAAAAAGCCGCAATACGAGAAATAAACTAGTGAGTGTTTTACAGTTTTAGAATCCTTATTAAACGCGCTAACTTTTAAAGTTACTTGCCTAACTCACCTAGTACATTTTTTTTTCAGTGTGGCCAGTTAAAACTGAGCTAAGTATTTATTTTGAATTTTTTTTGGGCAAACGGTGACATTTTACTTCCGAGCTAGAGAAATTGAGTTTAAATTTTAGTTTAGACTTTAAAGAAAAAGTATTCAGGGTTACATTAGAGAAAAAACAAAACAAAAAAGTACATATCTGTAGCATCAGGAATGAAAAAACATTCACAAGGCGTAGATTTTCTCTACTTTTTTTGAACGTCTATAATTTTTAAAATACAAGACCTAGATTTTTTTTTATATTTTTCTGACAACTGTTATGACCTAGCCTGTTACCCGATTCCGGCTTGACGTCGACTTCTGGGACACCCTGTATATACCCTCTTATCTCACCATTTATTCTGTTTCCTTCCAGGAGGTTTGGTGAAATATATTTATCATAATATTATTTACTCAACTGTAACTTTTGAACGTCGACAACGGTTAATTTAAATTGTAAAAGTTAACATCTATGACACGACGAGTTTGCAAACTTGGCACTTGGCAGGGGAGTGAAGGGTCGACGCTCGTTTGAGTTGTTGTTCTTTACTTTTTAACCGACTGCGTCAGCGAGGGTTATGTGTTTCGCACGTATGTATGTTTGTATCTATGTATGTTTCTTTGTTCCAGCTGGATGGATTTCAACGAATGGGGTCTCAAATGAAAGGCATTTATCTCCCGAGTGTCACTGGGACATAAAATGTGAAAAAAATTATATCTTGGCTTTTTAGCGCAAAAATGTACGTTGTCAAAAAAAATCTTAGTCAAACTTATCGAGTGGGGTATCCAAATGAAAAGTTTTTAAAGAGGATTTCCGAAATATGTACTAAGTTGTATGTTTCAATGTAATTTGGTATGAGAAATCGTATTACAAAAGTATGTAAGTCTCTGAAAAGCTGTAAATAAAAAATAATAATTAGGCAGTTTAAATTACCTTTTATTACAGATACAACAAATTTACAATTATACATACATAATATTTACATACTTAACTACAAAATCTAATATTAAGTATACCTTCTAATTAAATCTAAATTCTAATATGCGTCAAAGAATTCCTCCGCCTCGTCGCCAACTGGCAATGTTTTTAGGCAATAAAAAAACCCGACTGCACTTATCCAGATATTTAACTATAAACAGGCGGGACTCCAATAATATCAGTTCAAACCGTGAGCATCGAAATGAGTCCCACCTGCTATATAATATAAATAAATACAAATAACTTATCTGTACGTCTGTATGTAATTACAAATTAACAGTTATAAGTATTATAATCTGTGGTAATATTTTTTATCATATTTTAGTCCGAGACGCCCAGGACTTTAATTGGCTGTGCCATAGTGGCTGGCACGTAAGATTTTGTTGCCTTTCATCAACATTTCATTGCAAGGCAACGGGTTTAAATTATTTTTTCAATATGACAATATAGGTGCTACTTTTTATTAAATTCATTCGGCTATTTTGGACATAACCCATTATAAATGTGCCCGGTGACGGCAATAGACTAGCCCCCTATTACGTGGGCCTACCCCTTAGGGGATATAGGCGTGATATGTGTGTGGTAATATTTAAGGTCTGATTTTTTTAACGTGGTCGGTGATGCATTTAGGCACTTCAACGTCCCGCTGCTTCGAGTGGGACTCCCGAGCCTAGGATAGAAGGCGGGCCGGACTACCCACTAAAACCTATTAAGGTGTCTTGATCGGTCTCAAAGAATCAAAGAATCAATTTCATTTATTCAGTTTAGGCACATAAAGAGCACATATGAATGTCAAAATTTTACAATTTTGTCAAGTAATATTATAAAAATACTAAATTAAGTAAGTACATAAATAACCATTAGAAAATGATTCTTTCGCTGGTTCGGTAATTTGGTTCTCCTGAGAAGAGACCAGCAAGAAACTCAGGTAGATTATCCATTTTCTTTTTTAATATTGTTTTGTTTACATTGTTACAATTAGTTTCTATTGTATTATACGAGTGGCCAACAACAGAAGATTAGGGTGACCATGCATTTTTATCATTAAGATATTCGTCTACATTATAGTAGCCTTTCATCATCAAACATTTTTTAACTACTATTTTAAACTTATTAAGAGGCATGTCAACCAAATCCTGAGGAATTTTATTATAAATTTTTATACATTTGCCAACAAACGAATTACCAACTTTATGAAGTCTAATTTTTGTCATTGCCAATTTATTTTTATTTCTTGTATTAAAATTATGGTTACCGGAATTTTTTTTTAATAGATCTATGTTCTTCCGTACATATAAGATGATGTCGTAAACATATTGAGAAGCAACTGTTAAAATATTAATTTCTTTAAATAATTCTTTCAGCGAGTCACGGGGTCCGAGTCTATAGATTGCTCGTATAGCTCGTTTCTGTAATATGAATATTGTCTCAATATCGGCAGCTGAGCCCCACAGCAGCAGACCATATGACATAACGCTATGAAAGTAGCTAAAATAAACTAATCGTGCCGTTTTTTCGTCAGTCAGAGACCTTATCTTTCTAACCGCATAGGCAGCTGAGCTAAGTCTTCCTGCCAAGGCTGTGATGTTATCCCAAGAAAAACTGTGGTATTGACTATTTGAACTAATTCATTATTCATAGTAATATGAGTATCCACCTGTCTAACATTGGGCATAGTAAATTTTACACATTTTGTTTTATTCGCATTGAGCAGCAAGTTGTTACTTGTGAACCAATGCAATATTTCCGAAAGGGTATTATTTACATCGTCAAGTGCTACTTTTTGTCTATCACTTTTAAAAATTAATGATGTGTCATCAGCAAATAATACTATCTCACAAAGATTTTTAGTGAAATAAGGAAGATCGTTTACGTATATTAAGAATAAAAGGGGTCCTAATATAGAGCCCTGGGGTACTCCCATGACTAATGAGGCGCCAGAAGAGTCGGTGCCATTAATGTTTACTTTTTGTACTCTACCAGTGAGGTAAGACTCGAGTAAGCCAAGTGAGCTGTTCGAAACACCATAATAACCTAATTTTAGTAGCAAAGTCCCATGATCAACACAATCAAAAGCTTTTGATAGATCACAAAATATACCAATAGCATCCTGCTTTTCCTCCCAAGCATCAAATATATGTTTCACAAGTGCAACTCCTGCATCCGTTGTGTTCCTGCCTTTAGTGAAACCAAACTGTTTGTTATGAAGTAACTTATTGTCTGTAAAATGTGAAAGCAATTGATTAAATATTATTTTTTCAAAAATTTTACTGAGGGATGTATGGAATCCCAGTATGGAAATAGGTCGAAAATTTGAAGGATCACTTTTGTCTCCTGCTTTAAATAAAGGATTGATTTTACTGTACTTCATAAGATGAGGAAACTGATTTTCATCTATACATTTATTGAATATGAATGCAAGGTGAGGTGCTATAGCGGGCACTATTGATTTTATTATATTAGTTGAAATGCCCCAAAGATCCTCGGTATTTTTTATATTTAGTTGTTTAAAAGTTTTAAGTATAGTGACAGAGTCAATATACTGAAAATCAAAGTTAATTCTACATTTATCAACACTAGATTTAAGAAGAGAATTGGCTACGTTTTTTGACGATGATTATGAAATGTCAATGTATGTATTGTTTGATTTAGCTTATATCTAAGATTGTTTTCGGCCTGTGACAAGCCACGGCTATAAGGAAGTGTGAATAAAATAATGTTTTTAACATCTAATAAGCTCAGTAATTCTAAACAGTTTACAATTGCATTTCTGTCTGCATTTCCCCTATCTCCCACCAAAATTAAAAGTGTACAGTTGCTGTTTAAATTACAATTTTTAATTTTTTTTATAATGTAACAGTAAGGTAATCCCGGCATACAATAGTTAGTAACATTTTGTTCTAAATATGAACTAAGTAACTGGCCCATTGATTTCCCTAATTCATCACAAAACATCACTATTTCAGATTTAATCATATTTCGTTTGGTGAAGGAACTACTGGGTTTCTTGTTTGACTCAAGTGAAGGGCTTATGTTTGAAGTCAGCGAGGACTTACAGACCGGCTCAGGACTAATTAAATGGTTGTTTGATGTCAATGTGGAATTTGGACTCATAAGCTTCTTCATGGCCAGAATGTATTCCTGATACTCACTTTTAACATTACAATACCTGTCAGTCATTATGTCTAGTGAATTTTTTAAATTATTAATTTCTGATTCTAACTTTAAAATATTGTTATTATGATCAGAGATATTATTTTCAATTAATAATGAATACATGTCAAGTTCATCGCCTAGTTGCCTTCTCTCATTAATATACTTGACTTTTTTGTACATACTTTTTTGTCTTTTAATAAGTTTTTGTGTTTTTCTTATGTATTTATTAATTTTCACATATTTCTTAATTTTGTTTCTACTGCACTCAACTATGCCCATCTTGTGATTGGAACAATGAGCTGTTAAGGTATCATCCTTTGTTAAATCTATAGTAATAGTGGGTTCTAAGCTGGGTTCAGTAGCAACAAGGCTGGGCACACTACCAACTAACTCCTCAAACAAGTTATGGGTATGGGATACTATGGTGTCACGTTTCTCAGCCTCAAGGTGGGAAATGAGGTGGTGGGCTTCGTGCAGTTCCTGTTCCAAGACTGACATGCGCTTGAGACCCTGTTCATACTCGTCACTACACTCTCTGAACCCAGTCACAATATTTTGTAATCTGTCCCGCTCATCTAACACTAACCTATTCTCTGTGTGCATCTCAGCCATCTGCTTTTTTATGAAGTCGTATTTATTTAGGCTATCTAATAGTTCCTTTTCATTTTCATCTCTTTCCCTATGCAACTGTTTAATCAACGTTTTGGATACCTCTAATTCCTTCAATGTCAGGTCAAGTTTTCTCAAGATATCTTCTTGTTTAGCCTCATCACGGCGAGCAGAATACATGCTACGTGTGACTGGCATTACGATATTATAAATTTATACTGACTTAGATAGTAAAAAGCTACCTGATAATACACTAAATACACAAATAAATACGTAAGTAATGTCAAAAAGAATCTGATTGAATATACTACAACTTCAAAAACTAACAGGTACGATAATAAGTAGTTATTTATTAGTACGATTACCTGTATAAAAATCACTCAAATCACATTAAATCCGAGTTGATAAAGTTTCACTTTTAAAATTTTCAAACAGTCATTGACTTTTAGCCGGTAAAACAAAATACGCAAATATCACTAATTTCTTATTTATTTTACACTGGGTTTTACCTAGATACACTTTGATAATGGTAAGATTGTGTTTTGTGATGAATTTTAGCCCTAATTATCGAAAATATTAATAATAAATTAAAATAAATACAAGACGAAATGCGAACAGATGTTAGCCGTAGTGTTGCCACAACCCCTCTTGCCACAACCCCGGTCTTGTTTTGCGATTCCTATTGTAAAATTATTTAAGCTTTTCACTAAATACCTACATATAAAAGTATATACGGAAGGTCTACATTAAAAAAATCTGTATTCAGAAATGTTCTGTCTAAATTTATTTTCGGAAAATCTCTTGATTTTAACAAGATTTTCACCACGAGTGACCAGCAAAAAAAATATGTCTGTGCCTACCCCTTCAGGGATATAATGTATGTAGCAATACGTTGTTCACTTAAATCACGTTTTGTTTCACAACACGGTCATTTAGTCCAATATGGCCTCAGATTTGCATTTATCGAGAGAGGCCAGCTTACATTGGCCTCAGTTTAAGCCCGGATAATTATTTGTTAAAACCCTAATTAACGGGCTTTTGGCACACCTCTATTTAGCATCAGATATAAATATATTGTTTTTTTTATAGTATTTTTGACATGGCTTCAGATGCCTTTCTGCCATAGATATGGTAATGTTTATTACAGCCGATCACCGAGGCTTCGCCTGTGTGATATAGTTTTCTCGTTTCCAATTTCCGTGGGAATACATTACTGGGATAAAAAGTATCCCATGTTACTCAGGGATAAGATAGCAACATATTAGTAAAAACATTTTCAAATTCGGTTCAGTAGTTACGGAGTTTATTCAATTAAAACAAACAAACAATGAATTTATTCCTCTTTATAGTATAGACTAGTACACACACATGCCTCATCATTTTTAGGGTTCCGTATCCAAAGGGTAAAACGGGAATCCTATTACTGAGACTTCGCTGTCCGTCCGTCTGTCTTGGGCTGTATCTCATGAATCGTGATAGTTACAAAGTTGAAATTGTGTATTTATATTGCCTAATATCTATAATATCACAGATTGTGTATTTATATTGCCTAATAGCAACAGATACTAAAAAACAGAATATCATCATATTTAAGGGGGCTCCCATACAACAAATGTGATTTTGTTACGGAATCCTAAAAACCAACTTATATAACGACCTTTTCCATTTTTACGAGTTTGAAGTCTATTTTTATTTCCTCTGTAAAATCAAAGCCACATTTCAAATTGAATTCCAACATAGCGTTGTTCGGTACACGAAAAAAAATGCCGCGAGCTTCATAAAATGTGTAAGAAATGTCATTTCTTGTGCAGAAATAACAATTTCCTGTTTATTTCCGTTCCAGGCGTGGCTATAAACTTGATGTGGTATTCCTACAATCTGACAGAAGTACTGATTGGATAGATGCTGATTGGATATTTAACTTATTAAAAAAATAAACATACGTTAATTCTTATTCTTCTTTCTTTAAAAACGTGGCTCCATTGATGTTTATCGATGATTTCGCCAATGTCAAGGTAATGCTTGATTAGTTGATAGTCCCGCACAGAAGAACTAGTTATTCTTAACTAGCTCCAATGCAGGACAAGAAACGTTGTTCGGTATGGAGTGTCTAGAAACCCGGTTTTATGGAGCGCCAGAGGTAACCTAAAAAGCCACCTCCCACGCTCTCAGCAAAAATCGAACTCCACACGTTAATTTATGAAGCAAACCCAATAACACCGAGGCCCAAGATATATACGAGTTTTATTCTAAAAGTAACTTTTTAAACACAACTGGTGGAATCAAAGTACATTATGATAAAATTCTACTTGTAATAAATAGCTAAGGTCTCTCGTCCATACCGCCTTGCCGAGTTTTCCCTAAATGGATAAACTTATACAAAGTATTGTATGAAACTGCACATAACTATTTATTAGAACACTCATAGGATACCATAAAGAAATTCGCCAAGTCTCGTTTCTTTAAAACCTATTCGTGTTCTAATAGTAATAAATTGGGAACGACATAACTAGGTCTACATCGTATAACATTTGAAAAGCATACACCAACATTGTAATTAATAGGTAGGTATAGTGGGTACATACTAACAACTACCATGCATAGACGTAGTTTCTTTCTGTACAATCACAATCACAGTTGACCGAATTCGCATTTTATTTGATAATACTATCAAGAAAAGACCCAGAACACTTTCTATTTCCGATACAAGTTTCGTACGGGTCGTGAGATTCTAAGCAATATTGTATAAACTTTAGAATCTTTGTCGCCCTTGGTGTGTCCTTGAGGGGAATTTGGGAGATGGACGTGCATGAATTCTGTGCCATGTGTTTCTGAACTATTTAAGTAATCAATATTGTTCGTTTAAACTTTGAAACTTACTTTTTAAACGGATGCCTGTCATTTTGCATTCGCGCGAAAAAAAAGAAAATTCGAATTTTAAAAATTTGCTCCGCTGCTGTCATTATAGACTATAGACTGTCATTATAGAGATCTATCTAATCTAATATACGAGTATAGAAATGGTGAATGTAATTTTTGTCCCCCCTTAGCTCTCGAGAACTGCTTATGCTACAATGATATATATGGATAGCCCTCGATCTGGAGGCAAGCCAAAAAATCGAAAATTTGACCTAGCCCTAAGGTGTCAAAAGTTATAGGCCAAAACCTATGGCATGGTGCGGCGCGAAGCACTGCGCAAGACACCGTACTATTAGTATAGAAGATGCTAAAATAAGTGCCTTCTTTTTCTTTCCAAAATCTAGTTGGTTTTCAGAACAATAAGTACCAGGGTACCATGTATTAAAGTTGGTAGCGTACCGTGAATTTAGTTGCATTGCTATCTGCAGGAACTAGATGACAGTTTTGTGTGCTACAAAACAGTTGTGTCGCTCCATCGCGCACAATAGATCGCGTGATGAAGTTTTGTAACCAGTTTTATATGAAAGAATTGCTGTTTAGTTTGTTTGTTGAGACGTTGAGAATGTAATTTCCTTTCACGATAGTTTTGATTTGCTTACTGTGCCTTTATTTATATACTTCGGTTACGGTCGAAATCTTGTTAGCAAAATAAATTGCGATGCGGCCTTCATAAACCTTACATTTGGATCTTGCGTCATGAAAACTTTCGTGAAATTAGTAATAAAATAAAAATAAAATAACATGCCATTTCTAAAATGTAACAAACAAATATGTATACCTACAATTATTGTGATTAAAAATCAAGCATTTCTTTTTACCATAGAGTCGATCCACAGCTAAAGACCACACAAGACAAACAAGATCACAGTTCTATCTCCTAAAGACACTTTTATTATATTTTGCCTGTACCATTTCCGTTCACTTTGCCTAGATTTCGTCATATTTCTGCATATGCGGGTGTAACATTCGATGATACCCATGCTTACCGAAAAAAAATTTACCAGTCCCATCATGACACAATACCGCATAAATCAGTATTATACGGTTTTTGTTGGCGCACGATGGAATGTAAAAACCGATATAAAGACTCCTAAAACCGGACCGTGTGAAATTGGGACGATCGGCACGTGTTTTGAAATTGTTTGTACCAGGATGGCAGGAGCTGTGAAGAGGTTGATACAGTCTAGAGCAAGAGCATATGAACCATAGACCCCGTTCATGTAAGCCCTGCTTGTCCCCTTATTATATAATAAAGATGTTAAGTAAAAACCTTTCACAAATCACAAGCGAGTAGAAAGTAATATTTTTCTAAATCCCCTAAAATCTTAAACGTATTGCTGCACTAAAAGTGATACATGAACTCGAATTCAGAACATATTTGTTGCTCTCTGGAGACTGTAAGAAATTCATAACATGACTTTGTACATAGCAAAAAGAATTATTATTTGAACACTAGTAGACGCCTATGACTTCGTTCACGTCGTCGTTTTTGTCGCTTTAATTTTAGGGACAACTGGTTCAAATTGAATGTTCTTTTGTATCAAATAGTCTATCATTAAAGAAGGCTAGGTAACATTACGCTACGACCACCAATAGGAACTGTATTCGATATTTAAACGTACTATGTGAATTCAAATATTACCATCAGAACGCTCAATTAATATTTGAAAGCCACAGTACGAATATTGGTTGGAAACCAATCCAGTGTGACATATGAAACCCCAATTTGTCTAGATTTTCTGAACTGCCTACAATGTTATACAATCCTAGTACTCGACATAGGAATAATAAATTTTATAGTGCAGTTTCAGTCGGCTGTCTGGTTAATTCTGCAGTGAAATTGTAGATGAGACCCGAGTCGATTGATTTAATATGCTGTATCTTGCTTTACTGTTCGGATTCGCCTAACGAAGTGACCCAGATTTGTCACTTTGATTAATAACATTTAGTTGGAATAACGCTTTTGATATACAACTTATACGTTGTATAACTAACTGATTCCAATATTTCAGATATTTCAATAGGTAATACCAAATATATATCGGGAGTTCTATGGTGTACGAATTCATAATGAATCGGTGAATCGATATGGCGTGTGCTTCAAGCTATAATCCTCATATTTGAAATCTCAATGAAAACGAATTTTGACAACGCTAAAAAATAGTCAGCCATATTATAGTTTCGGCGTTATAGTACAAAAAATATTTTACGACTATTTTTTGGCATAAACTTTAAACCGAAAATCGCAGGCTTGACGTTCAAGCCATAATCCTCACTAACTTATAGCTATAACGCCGAAACTATAATACGACAATTTTTTTTACATGTACGACTATTTATGACTATTTCATGACTATATTTTAGCGTTGTCAAAATTCGTTTTCATTGAGATTTCAAATATGAGGATTATAGCTTGCAGTACAAAACATTACGATCTTTTTGAAGTAGTCGGTTTAAAAACCACATGACGTATAATAGCGTACCTAGTACATAGGATAGGTACAGTTATCGGAGATATCGGATGGCCGATAATTCTCAGAGGCCCAATGCATTTAGTTACCTAAATTCATGAAACCGTCCAGAATAGTAATTCTACATTCAGTTCCACGATATTTCATACCTATCTGTACATGTTTGCATATTATTATAATGTCGCTAGATTGTACCATACCGTACCGTACCATACCGCACTGGACTTAAGCGTTTTAGTACCGTACCGTACTGGACTTAAGCGATTTAGTACCGTACCGTACTGGACTTAAGCGATTTTGATATCTCGTAAGCTCTGTAGGTATTAAATGAGTATTTCACAAAACCAATGGGGATCCACCAGGAACATTAAAAATCGGGTCAAATGCAAGTCAGAGTCGCGCACGAAGAGTTCCGTACCTATAAAATGGTATGTGATTTATAATGCTTTAAAGTTTACAGCTCTTCAGGATAACTTTCATGAAGCTGAAATGATCGTCACGATAGCGTTTCGTTACCGTCACTAATGTTTAATGCAAGTTTCAAACTCGTAGGAGCTTCCGTCGTCAAAATACAAGTGGGCGTAACGTTCAGAATTATGAACCTTGCGCCCATCTTATATTTCGAGAATGGGTGGTCATAAGAGATTCAAACTTGGATGTAGCATTAGTGACGACATCGTAACGAAATGTGACAACCTAAAAAGAAATAGAAATGCAGTGATTTATGAGTAATTCAAAGAAAACTGTGTAAAATCGCCCCGTTTCAACATCCAATATCTACAAACCCAAGGCGTCACAAATTTGGAATAAAGTTGAGATATGCGTCACATTTTCGTCACTGGAAGATGCAATACTTACCACGCCGCTAGCAACTTGGGCGCAAGGTTCTGAGGTTAATCTTAAATGTTTATTATATTCTGTATTTTATAATATTATGTAATTATTGCTCCCACGTAATAGGGGGCGAGCCTATTGCCTATTCCGGCAACTTAGGGTATTTTCTCTTCATTCTCTTCCGTCACTGGAGATTTCATGTACAACCCTTTAGCGCTCTTACTTGTTTTACAAAATGATTTTTATAATTTGCCTTGAAGAACATAATTATAGCAAAAGAAAGTCATAACATAACATACAAATTTTTTATTGTACACCACATTACAAAACAACATTGAAACAAATTACAGCTTCATATACAAAGGGCGGCCTTATCGCTGACAGCGAATTCTTCCAGGCAACCTTAGGATGGAAAAGGAGAAATAATATAAAATAATAAACTTAAACTTACTATACGGGTAGTGTACATAATAATTAAAAAGTAAGACTGAGGATAGAATACAGGTGAATCACTATTGCACTAAGAGCTAGTTAGTACTAGGTGCAATAATGAGGAACGTAATATTAACATAACGTAATATCATACGACAAGCGATAAGTAATGGTCTTTCAACATGGTTTTGAAGAAAGTCGGGATTCAAATTACCGGAATTCGGCAAAATAGCTGTCGGAATAGGACTTTCAATAATAAAAAGAATTTTCAAAATCGGTTCACTCAGTCGAAAGCCATATATGAAGTAACAACCATAAAAATACAGTCAAATTGAGAATCTTCTCCTTTTTTTTAAATCGGTTAAAATACAGTAACTCACATTTAACCCAGTAGCCTCTATAATCTCCCAATTTTTAAATCTTCAACACCCTAAACATTTAATAGCAGGACATAAGATCCGGTCGTGTTCCACCCCCCGGGGTCGTTCTGACCAAAATCTCTGGGATAGCGAGACAGACGCACTCGTAAATCTTACAAGATTATTTGTAAAGAAAAATACTCGGCTTTACTGCCTTACCGTCCGCGCCCCCGCAGTCGAAGGGTTGCTGGTGTAATTGATTTGCTAACGGTACTTACTTAACCCGTTGGGTGCTGTTCGGGATTCAACGACTTACGTTGTGGTGCGGGTTTTATATATTTTATTTGCAACCTTTGCTGTTTCACGTTGTATATTTGGAACAATAATTTAAATAAACATATTTTATTTAGTTTATTTATTTTCTTGTTATCGACTCAGTACATGCCATGATACTGTGCTGGTAAGATACTGTATGGGTGTGCCATTTTCAGTGTTGCTGGCCTCCTCTGAAAACCAGCGCTGGCAATAGTGGGTCTGCCCACGTCAGCATAAGCTGAGAGGAGACAATATTCCACGCAGATGTGGCGCGTACTAGCATACAACCGACGGTTTTTTTACTTTTACTTTCTCCCTGTTTATATGTTTAGTTATGTAAGATGCTTATAATCGCCATATCTGTGTTTGCAAATTAAACATATTTTCTTTATTTCTTTTTTCTTTATTTCTATATTTGGACATTTATTAAAGTCTCAAACTAAGGAGAGCTTGCGCTATGACAATGTGTTCAATTATAAAACACTCTTATATAGTTTTATGACTTGTATAATACATACTTATAGTACATAGATAATAGTAAAACATAAAGCGTTTGGTCCAAAACCATTTATTCCAACCAGAGACCCGAAAACTCTTAATTCCCTCGAGTCGATTAGTTTTAGTGATGCGAATTCCCACGGGGTCTGGGATTAAAATTGTCCTAAATTTGCTAATAACACCTGCCTGTGCACGTGTTTCCTCCCACATATAATCCTGGGTTCTTTAAGCGGAGCGTGAAGAGGCACATCAGTAGGTCGTCAAGTTGAGGGCCACTCTCTATAGTATTGTGTGCTGTGAGAGTGGCCCACAATAGCTAGACGTCGTCACGACTTAACACCAGGCGGGCGGCGTCAATTTGGCGTCAATTTGGCGAAAACTTTAGATGAGATTTGACATTAGCATGGTGGATGCAAAATAATGCTGGATACGTTTTGTGAATACAATAAATGTTACTACTGGCTATTGGAAAAGAGTTTATTTGCCAGATTCTTACCTCACGCGCTCTACCTTGCGAATCAGGTATTAAAAAATTTAGAATCGACGGTCCTTACGTTTATCTACATGCATCCTTATCTCTCAAGTACCGTACTTCAAACTGCAGTAAAATATTACTCCTACATAGAAACAAAACAACAACCAGTGTACATAATTACAGGGTAAGCGGGTATCACCATAAAGGTATACACTCGTTACATGTTTAAACGCTGATCCAGATGATGACCGCCGCAGTAAAGTCAAACAAAATACTCTTTTTATCTGTGACGGCATGAAGGCTTGTGTTTATTTTTAGACTTTTTCCCCGACAGCGACACCCCTATTGAAGCCCGAGTTGATTATTGTCAACCCTACGGAAAATGGCGCCAACATCTTGTCGTTTTATTTTTTAAACGTCAAATAATAACTTGGAGGCGGATTTTATTTGGACGGAGTGGTTGGAAAATGTAATTTTTTTACACAAATACAGAATGATAACTTTTTTGAATAGTATTATTTACTGAATTGGTAACTTTAAATCCCACAGAAAAAATTTAAAAAAGAATCGTGTATTATCACCTGTCTTTTGTTTAGTGAACGCAGCCAAAATTTATAATAAGTCACTTAAATTGACAGGCCTAATATAAAAATGAACGCAGCCAATTAATATTTAATTACAACATAACCTAATAATGTCATATTTCCCGCGTACTACAAATAATATCAAAGAAAAACAAATTTTACAAGCGACAGAACTCGAACGGCTATAATATTAGCCCATTATGACGTCACGATGCCCTATTTTATAAAATAGGCGCGGGCAGGTTCACCACAATTAAGGTTAAATACACATTTGACGCAAGATGAGCCACAGAACATCTTTATCTCAGAGAATTAGCCGGAGGCTTTAGTTCATCATCCACTGAGCCTTTTCCCAACCCAGGTAGCTTCGATATTCGGATTCGGCTGAACTTCGATATTTTACGCAAAGCGACTCCCATCTGACCTCCACAACACATGGACGAAATCGAAGTTCTGTTAGACCGGTCGGATTTTGTTTAAGACTCCAACTACCCGAAACGACTGCCATAGATGATCGTATTATGACAACCGGGACCGACGACTTACCGTGCTCTCCGAGGTACAGAGGTGTCTCAATGTTTTAAGAAATTTTCACCCATCCTAAAATCAGCCTGGCTAAATGTTGATTACCCTAGGTCGGTTATCACTTAGCCACGAGCCCCTCCCACTTTAGCATTTGTTATGCCCACATTTCCTCAGTCACGTTTTTGGTCCTGTGTGGGCCTTGCCGTTTTTGGACACTGGGTATATTTGTCAAAGTCTCGTCAGTTTTTCAGCTGGTGCTGAAGTGGTGAGGATGACTTGTGCCCCAGAAATGTTTATTTAGCCTGTTAGCACCTTTCTCTAATCTCTTAATAGTAGCTATACAATACGTTGTTTGTACGGGCATCACGTAAAACAGTAAGATCGAATTTGATAAAATTTCGTACGAAGTTTAGTTTTATTAAGATATGCGGCCGTGTCCTTCTGCGAACAAGTCATGCTGGCCGAGAGGGAGAGGGAGCGTACCCTCCCCGCCGAGTTCAGTAGTTAGCGGCGAGGGCGCCGCAGACTCATCTACGCCCAAGACCATCGACCGCCATGATCGGGGCCTGAGGACGTTGGGGTCGCCACCCGCCGTCCTTACAGAAGCAGGCTAGAAGGGTTGCGTGCTGCGGGGCCTTTGCCCCACAACACGCAACCATATTCACTCACTGACGCGGGATAAAACCCCACCGCGCTACCCCAACGACACGCGGGATTCTCATCCCGACCAAACCCCCGCAGAGACCACACAGGTGGTTAACATATAGGTGCCTACACACCTGGCAGGAAATACAGGCCTTGGAACGCGGAATTAAAAAAAAAAGTATTATTTGCATAAATTATTTATGTGATTTAGTAATTACTTTTTATTGTACACCATCAACAAAATAGTGGCATGTGTTACAAAATGCATAAATTCGTAGTTTCGCTATCCTTTACTATCTGATCTTCAATCAGCACCATATGCACACACCCTTATGGCCACGAATTCATGTCTGTCTTTCCTCTATGCTTGTTCAAACATAAAATCGACTATAAAACGGTTGCTACAATATTCTTTCAAATAAAATGTCACAGAATGAATGAGTCAGTGTCCCATTTTACGTGATAAAGTTGTCGCCAATTGACTTGGAATTTATGATATATTTTTTGACAAAGGAACTCCTTTTGGAACAGGTTTATGACATTTTTTGGCAGACAATGGTCATAAATATATCCTTTTCCATTTAGTTATGATAACACGTTTTACTGACCAATCAGGTGTCTATAAAACTGTTGGACGAGCACTATTCATACATTCCAAAAAGGTCTCCAGACTGACTATATCTATTCTAATATTATAAAGAGGAAGGAAATGATTGTTTCTTTGTATGTTTGTATTGATGCTACATTACTAACTATTATTGTACGTACTTAGGTCACACTATAAGTTTGGGGCGGGGCCCTAAGTGATTAATTCTACGTCCTCGTTGTCCGCCCTGGACCCCAACCTGCTTCCGGTAACGCAGTGGCAGGTTGGGTGACCGAACGTCTTAATCCTTACTTGTGACCAATTAAAAGCGATTTTATTATTACGATGAATAATCCTGTAGAGACCCCGGGTCCCGACACTGCCCTTTCCCGGGCGGTGTCGGCCGACGACCTTATGCACGAACAAATGACTCCGATGCCTATCGCTTTGGGGGCTCCGCCTAGTTGCAGCGCGATGTCGACGCCCCAAGGAACTGATGCTGCTGGGACTGACGATGGGTCAGCTCCCAGCAGTGTGAAAAAGAAGGGCCGCTCTTCTGCGACGAAGAAAAGGACCCTCGAGGAGAAGGGAGGGCCGCCGCGCGACCGTAGCACCAGCTGGTCCGGGTGGGAGTCCCTCCTCTCCAGCGATTCGGAGGAGGAGGTGCCGGTCAAGACGGTGCGTACGCGTCTCGACGCGTACAGAAGGCGGCCGCCAACTCCTCCTCCGTCCTCGGTCCAACTGTCCCCGAAGTCGCCGGGAAATCGGTGGGCCGCCCGCGCGGGAACTGATGAGCGTTTTTGCCCGCATGAACGCGGCCATGCGGGGCAACAGGAACGTGGCGGGGAGAAGGAAGATTGTGGCTTCACTGGTGGATGAAGCCCAATCTTCCCTCAACAAACTCCTCGCGCGGAGCGTCACCAAGGAGGAGGCGAGGCTCCGGAAGCAGGTGACGAGCCTGGAGGTGGAGCTCGCTGCTTCCAGGAAGCAGATGGATGACCTGTGGCGGGAGGTCACTGACTTGACCAAGGTGGTCAAGGCGCCTCCCGGTCCCATGCTGTCGCCTCCTCCTCCGACGGCTGGACCAGCACCGAAGACGGCGCCACCCACGGCGCCCACCACGGCGCCCACCAAGGCGCCCAACACGGCACCAACCACGGCGTCCACCAAGGCGCCCACCACGGCGCCCACCATGGCGCCCACCACGGTGCCCAACACGGAGCCCGGATCGCCGCCACAGCCTGTGCCGACTATGGTACAGGTCCTGACGGCGATCGAGAGGCGCCTCGCGGTCCTGGAGGACCGGGCGTACCGCCCTCCGCTAGCACATCCCGCGTTCTCATACGCGGCGGCTGTTGGCGGTTCTCCCGCTCCAGGACCAAGCGGCACACCCGCTGTCCGCCGCCCCGCTCCGCCCCAGTCCGCTCCAGCGTACCGGTTGCCGGCCGAGACCGCGGCCCAGGCGCGGAAGGGTAAGGGGCGCGGCAAGAAGAGCGGCACCCCTGCCGCCTCCTCTTCCTCTAACGCTCCCGTCCCTCTAATGCTTCTTTACATCCCTCCGGACGGGAGGGATGGGAGGTAGTGGGGGCCAAGAAGAGGAAGACGAAGGCCGCCAAGAAAGCGGCCAAGAAAGTGGCCAAAGCCGCCGCGGCGAAGGCGCCGAAGAGGCCCCGCGCTCTTCGCTCCACAGCCGTCGTCCTTACGGTGACGACGGAGGGTGTAGAGAGGGGTGTGGGGTACGCTGATGTCCTTAGGACCGTGAAGTCCTCAGTCAACCTCTCAGCCCTCGATATCCAGGGGGGTCTCCGGTGCAAGACGACACGCACCGGGGCTCGCCTCCTCAAGGTCTCCGGCGCCTCCAGCGGCCCTAAAGCTGACGTCCTAGCAGCGCAGCTTAGGGACGCGCTGGACGCAGAAGCCGTCCGCGTCACCAGACCCACCAAATGCGCTGCATTGCGCATCACGGGTCTGAATGACGCGGCCACGACGGAGGAAGTAATCTCCGCCGTCGTGGAGGCGGGCGGCTGCCCCCGTGACCAGGTGAAGGCTGGAGACATCTCCTTCGGCTCCACTGGTCATGGGATGACAGTCGTCCAGTGCCCCGTCGCGGCGGCACTGAAAGTGACGGACGGACGAAGCCTCCTCGTAGGGGGCTTCCTAAAGGCGCAGGTGCACCTCCTTCGTGCCCGGGAAACCAGATGTTTCCGGTGCATGGTGGTGGGGCACGTCGGAGTGCAGTGCACAGCGGAAGTCACCGTGGGCGATCGGTGCTTCCGCTGCAGCCGGCCCGGTCACAAGGCAAGTGCCTGTGATGCCCCGCCTCGCTACTTTAGATGCGAAGCGGAGGGCAAAACTGCGGACCACCGGGTCGGCAGCACAACCTGCGCCGCCTCGAGGCCAAAGCCTCCCCCGTCCGCTGAGAGTGGTGGGGGTGCCGCTACTGCACGGCCAGATGTTTCTCGGCGGGATGCTGATATGGACGTCCATTAATGTCTGACGCCCATATCCGCATCCTGCAAGTGAATTTGAACAGCTGCTGCGCTGCTCAGGATCTTCTGTACCAGAGCATCCGGCAGTGGTCCATAAACTTGGCCGTGGTCGCCGAGCCGTACTACGTCCACCCGGGAAGCCCGGTGGACGAGGACGGCTCGGCCTGTTTTATCTTCGGGGGGTCCGCCGCAGACAACTCGCGCCTTGCTATCATTGCAAGGGGCCGCGGGTGTGTTGCGGCGGAATATGGTGGGTTGGCAGTCGTGGCCATCTACATCTCGCCGACACTGGACGAGACTCAGTTTGAGCTATGGCTCACTGAGCTCGACGTCGTCTTCGCTGCGTGCCGTCCTCGCCCTGTCCTGCTCCTGGGAGACTTCAACGCCTGGAGTGAGGCGTGGGGCTCCCGGGAAACCAGGGACAAGGGGAGGCTTCTTGAGGACTGGACCAGAACACGTGGTCTGGAGGTCCTCAACCGGGAGAATGTCGCCACCTTCTGGCGGCGGGGGACCAGCTCGGTCGTGGACGTATCGTTCGCGACCTCTGCCCTCGCCGCCCGTATTACTGGCTGGCACGTGGAGGAGGGTGAGGAGACGCACTCGGACCATCGGTACATCCGATTCGATTCCCCCCCCCCACCTGACCTCCCACATCCGGTAGAAAATCCCCGGATCCGCGTTGGGCACTTCACCATCTGGATCGGGACGCTCTCCTGGAGGAATCCATCGTGCAGGCCTGGATTCGCCGGACCGGCCTGCCGATGTGGATGCCGAGGCGGAGTGGTTCAGGAGAGCCATGTCGCAAATCTGTGATGCGGCGATGCCTAGGGTTACACCCAGACCGGCAAGGAAGCAGGTGTACTGGTGGCAACCGGAGATTGCACAGCTGCGCGCAGCATGCATCTCCGCCCGCCGCCAGTACACCAGGTTTCGCCGGAGGCATCGCCGCCCAGACGACGCGGCAACCCGAGAGGCGGAGCTTTATCAGGCTTACAGGGAGGCTAAAGGTAATCTCCAGGAGACAATAAAGCGGGCCAAGACGGTGGCCCGCGAGGAGCTCCTGCAGACCCTGCAGCAGAACCCATGGGGGCGCCCGTACCTACAGGTCAGGGAGAAACTCCGACCTAGGGCGCCCCTACTGACCCAGAGTCTCCAGCCGCAGCAGCTGGAGCGGGTCATGGGCTCCCTGTTTCCGACGAGTGCGGAGGAGCACGTCCCTCCGCGCATGGCTTCGTCTCTGCTCGACGCGGATAGCATCAGTGAAGACGACGTACCCGAAGTCAGGGTGGGGGAGCTAGGTGCGACAGTACTCCGGCTTAAACGCCGGAAAATCACTGCCCCCGGACCCGACGGCATTCCTGGCCGTGCATGGGTCCTGGCCCTCGAAAAACTCGGGCCTCGACTGATGGGGCTCTTTAGCGCATGCCTCGAAAGGGGCCAGTTTCCCAAGGTGTGGAGGACGGGGAAACTGGTCCTGATTCGTCGTCCGGCCGGTGGACTCACCGTCCGGATACCGGCCGATCGTGTTGCTCGACGAGATGTGTAAGCTCTTTGAGCGAATTATCGCGGAACGCCTCGTCGAGCATCTCTCGACGGTGGGGCCAGACCTGGCGGACAACCAGTACGGTTTCCGTCGGGGACGCTCCACCGTGAGCGCGATCATGCGCGTCAAGAGCCTGACGGAGGAAGCAGTCTCGCAGTGCAAGGTGGTGGTGGCGGTGTCTCTTGACATCGCCAACGCGTTCAACACCTTGCCATGGAGCTGCGATAGGGAGGCGCTCGTGTATCACGATACGCCTCTCTACCTCCGTCGTATTGTCGGGGCCTATCTCTCGGAGAGGGCCATAGCTTTCCCCAGCTGGCTCGGGCCAGCTCGGCGAGATGTGTCGTGCGGTGTTCCGCAGGGGTCAGTCCTGGGGCCGCTTCTTCATCGGCTACGACTAGGTGCTGCGGGGTGCGTTGCCTGAGGGCGTCAGCGTAACGTGCTACGCCGACGATACCCTCGTCACGGCGCGTGGTGCAACGTACCAGGAGGCAGCACTCAAGGTCACGACGGGTGTTGCTCAAGTCGTGGGTCGGATACGGCGGCTGGGACTGGAGGTGGCCTTGCACAAGTCCGAGGTTCTGTGTTTTCACAGACCTCGGAACGGTCCACCTGAAGGTTCCAGCATAAATGTGGGAGGCGTTAGCATCGGCATCAAGCCCTCGTTGAAGTATCTAGGGATCGTACTTGATAGTCGATGGAACTTCGGACCACATTTCCGAAGTTTGGTCCCCAAGGTGACACAGGCATCGGTCGCGCTTTCGCGACTGATGCCCAACCTAAAGGGACCCAACGCCTTCTGCAGGAGACTGTACCTGGGGATCGTGCGGAGTATGGCCCTATACGGGGCTCCCGTATGGGCGGCGCGGTTAACGGCCAACAACTCAACGCTCCTTAACAGACCGTTGAGGACCTTGGCCGTCAAAACAATAAGGGGCTACCGCACGATGAGGCTGCATGTCTCCTAGCCGGGACCCCTCCATGGGACCTGGAAGCGAGAGCCCTTGCGTCATTGTTCCAATGGCGCAAGGAGGCGCTGGAGCGGGACCACAGGCCTGCGTCTCGAGAAATCGATGACCGGTGGTCCCAACTCCGACAGGATCTCATGAGAGTCATGGCGGGTGCGACTTGAGCAACCCAAGTGGGGTGCCACCATCATCGCGGCGGTGAGACCGATCATGGACGATTGGCTGCAGAGGCAGCATGGTCACCTCACGTATCGTGCGACGGAGATCGTTACCGGGCATGGATGCTTCGGTAGCTATCTGTTTCGCATCCATCGTGAGGTCACACCCCGGTGTCAACACTGCGAGGTTTCCGACGACGACACCGCACTCCACACGTTGGTGGAGTGCTCAGCGTGGGCGAGTCAGCGCTGGGACCTTGTAGTGGGTCTTGGCGTGGATACCCTCTCGCTGGAGACCATGCTTCAAGCCATGGTCTCCAGCGGGAGTAGGTGGAACGTGGCCGTGTCCTTCTGCGAGCAAGTCGTGCTCGCGAAGGAGGAGGCCGAGAGGGAGAGGGAGCGTACCCTCCCCGCCGAGTTCCGTAGTCAGCGGCGAGGGTGCCGCAGACTCATCTACGCCCAAGACCATCGACCTCCATGATCGGGGCCTGAGGACGGCGGGATCGCCACCCGTCGTCCTTACAGAAGCAGGCTAGAAGGGTTGCGTGCTGCGGGGCCTTTGCCCCATAGCACGCAACCAGATTCACTCACTGACGCGGGATAAAACCCTACCCCAACGACGCGGGATTCTCATCCGGACCCAACCCCCGCAGAGACCACAGAGGTGGTCAAAGTCCGCCGGGCGCCACTGGACATACGTTCTGCCCGGCATCGGACGTTAGAGCGGCCGCGGCCTTGGTCGCGGATCTAAAAAAAAACAAAAACTATAAGTTTTGCGTAACTTAATAAACAAAATGTTACAACCAAAATATTATGTTTATTGCTTTTCAAAATACTCTCCTTAACATTTTAAACATTTTTTCATGCGATCGAACCATTTTTTAACACAGGAGGACCACAGATCTGAAGGCATGTTTTCTACGTGCTGATTGAACGCTATCACTGCCTCTTCGGAGTTGGTAAAAGTGAAACCTCTCATCAAATCTTTGATTTTGGGGAAAATACAGAGATCACAGGGTGCTAGGTCGGGGTTATGCGCAGGATGGGTGAGGAGTTGTACTTTTTCGGAAGCTAAAAGTTACTTTGTTTTGTTGGCCGTGTGTGAAGAAGCGTTGTCATGATGTAGGAGAACGCGGCTTTTGGGTCGTCTTTCGCGAACTTTTTCTAACACCCTGGGTAAACAAATGGTAGAATACCACTCGGCATTAACACTATTTTGATCTTCAAGTGGAACTGTACAGATGGGACCCGTAGCTAAGAAAAAAAACGCGATCATTTTTTTACCAACGTTTCTCGCCTGTCTCACTTTTGTTGGCTTGTTCTCATTTTCAAACACCCATTCACAAGATTGCTGTTTTTTTCGGGTTCAAAACAATAAATCCACGTTTCGTCTCCTGTGACAATGTTATAAACAGCATTAGAATGTCCGTGGTCGTACTTCAGTAGCATCTGTGAGCACCATTCCACGCAAACCCGCTTCTGCTCCGCTGTCAGTTCATGAGGGATCCAACGACAACAAAGATTCCGAACTTTCAATTCTTCGTGTAAAATTTTCTGGATTTGACTCATACCAATTCCCAATAGTCCTCGAATTGTTTCATAGGTAATCCGCGGGTTTTCTTCAATTAACCGCTTAACAGTAGCCACATTATTTTCGTTGACGTCAGTTGAAGGCCGCCCTTCACGAAATTCGTCATGTAAAGAAATTCGACCTCAAATTCAGCAAACCATCGCCTCACGGTGCTCAAACAGGGTGCTTCTCTCCCAATAGCATTTTGAAGACGAGCGGCACAGGCTTGCAGAGAGAGAGAACTTTTAAAATCATAAAAAATCATCGCTCTAAAATCTTTTCGACTTAATTCCATTTTCGTTGCATACGTAGAACTTCGATGTATGATAAAAAACAATTGACAAATGATTTCCCGCCAATTGTTATTTTTATTACTAAGAAGGTTGCAACGTTTAAAAAAATATAACCTTCGAAATTCAAATAGTTCCGATTAGCTAGAAGTGCAAAACTTTTAGTGTGCCCCATGTAGCTACATTATGCCCGAGAAACATGGTTCATTCCACTTTGTGCACCTGGGTGATATCACCTGGGTGATTCCACATTTTTGTGGAATCTGTTCACCTGAGAGTTGTTTATCTGGGTGCATAAATTCCACATGGTTTTAATTACTTAACATAATTTAATAAATAAATAATAAATAAATAAATATTTTTGGACATTCTCAAACAACATCATCTATAGCCTAAATTAAGCTAATATAAGCTTGTGCTATGGGATCTAGACGACTGATAAAAATACTTACATATTTCTAAATACATACATATTATAAATAGAAGACACCCAAACTCCGAAACAAATATTTCTATAATATTTGATTTGGAGTTCTTTTTTCCTCGGATTTGTTTCCTCAAAACACTCGGGAGATCAAAGTAAACACGAGTTCAATTGCCACTTTTATGCCGGTAATAATCTGTGTTCCCACGGGAATCGGGAACGAGACAACCATATCTCGCGAGTGATCAGCTGGCAAAAAATATAATGGCAAAGAATATGTGTATAAAAATCATCCAAACACCGAGAGTAATTATAGCAGATCCGACATATATTGATCCTGATTGATCGAACCCGGGACATAGGAAGGTAGGAAGGCTAGGAAGTGGTAGTCTCACGTACATCTTGCGTTAAAATTATCCACGCAAATAACTGCTGTTTGGTACTTAGTGTTTTTGCTACCGCCGATAGTGCGACTATAAATTTATGTGTGCAATAAAATTCTATTCGTTGATAATAGTGTAGCCTATAGCGTGTTGTTATATAGGCCACGGTATAAATATTGGGATTAGGCAACACGGGCGACGTAGGCGGCATGGGAAAGGTGACCTTGCACTCGGAGTGGAGCTACTATCGATAAACGTCTGATCGACGCTTCTCAGGAGCCTTATTTCCAATATAATCCAAGTTAATCCAGTATGGCAGTGCAGCCAGCATTCTGGGAACCTTTACAGTCACCAATGACGCGAAGAACTTTTTCCATGATCTTTTGTAAACATTGTAAGTAGCTAAGTAGTTACTTTTTTTTGTATTGAGGTGTAAAAGTCCCCCAAGATCATAAGGTCCCAATTTAACCTCACCTGCGGTACACCTGTCGAGACTCTGACAAACATAGGAGTTCTCGATAAGGGGTAATAGACGTGCCATGTACGCATACACAAACTACTACTGGCAATAAATGGACATATCTCACACCTCTGCCTACCTCTTATCACTTTTCACGATTATATAATTTACAACTAGACAGAAAATTAAAAACTCTAGTTTATAAATAAATCATTTATTATTTACTATGCCAAGCCATGTAGACGGGCAGGAGTCTTTGAAAGCTGGGCTGGAGTGTGCAAGATGTATATCTATTAGCTCGGCGACGGGCAGCATGCGGGTTGCCAGCGATTTGAGCATGTCTATCACCTGGGAGCCCACACTCTGGGGTTTGGTGGACAACACGTCCAACGCCTTCGAGCGGATCGCAAAGTTCACTGTGTTGCGGAGATGATACTGTCAAAGCATTTTAGTTTTTAGTTAGAAAACTTGATTATAATACGTAATATTTTAAATTCGCCATGATCAGCCTTTTAATGAGATACCATTATTGCAGTAGGTATAGTTTGCGAGGTATAAGCGGAGCTTTGCATTTGTGTGAGTGACCACGACAAGTAGAGTAAAAACTTTTTTTGTAGCTGTGTGTACAACTGTAACACATGTGTGTGTAAAAGAGGTCACATAATACGTTCACCTACACTGCACTCACACAAATGCAAAGCTCCGCTTACGCCTTTTTACCTATACCTATCAGTAACAACATTATTTTTATAGCGTCTCGCAGTCGCCATGTTGATTTATTTTTTGCGTTACCTATCCTAACAACACTTGGGTTACCAAGACGAAACTAACGATATAAGAACATTACACACATAGATACAATCAAGGCAATCCTTCACATGCGACGTACATCACGCATTATGACATCTGAACAAGATCGTAATATGGTAACGAACACACTGGTCATTCACCACGCTGTCTTACGTGTCACCGCGCCAGATTCGCGTGTTCCCATGCTATCCTACGCGTATGACGCTGTCACACACGTGTAAAGTGTCATAGCGCGTAGATAACGTAAACGTCAGACGTCATAAGACGTAGGACCAGTGTGTCGCTGTTTCCCACGTCGCGTGGCATACGTCGTATGTCACGCCATTTAGGACCAGCGTGTTTTAAGCTTTATAGGACATACAAGATACGCGCGAAAAACATAACCCTTTTTGACAGACGGGTAAGCTCGGGTAAAAAGAGATTCGAAGACGTTTTTTTTCGTTTATTCAAGCAAGATTTACCATTATAAACTTAAGACTAACGGGTCTTTTATGCGATTATTGAGATATATACATACCTCTTTAAAGATTTACCAGTTTAGTACCTACACATCGTACAAAAATTCGAATTCATACTAAGATGGAAGTAGAGATATCTTTTACCACATTACCATTAAGAATCTCTACGAGGTTAAGACCTAGATTCTAGTTTATGAAGAAGCTTACTTGAATCAACAGCGCTATACCAAGATGTACCGGTTTGATTTCCATATCATTGAGTTTCCTCACCAAACTCCTTGGAGTCAAGTCATCAAAGTTGCCAAGAGCTGTCAAGATTTTTGGTGCCTGGAAGAGTCCGAACAATGTGCTATAGTTATTCGCAAATACTAATACGTGGGGACCAATAAAACTAATGGCATATTGTTCCCCCTCAAATGGATATTATAATCTAATTTATGCAGGTCGTATACCTCGGCACGCTATTCTAAACGACATAATTCGTAGGGCTCTTTCCACCGCAGGTCTTCCGGCCGTACGCGAACCAAATGGTTTAGCACGAAGCGATGGAAGGAGACCGGACAGTATGTCGTTGCTACCGTGGACGATGGGAAGGCCTTTGGTGTGGGACGCTACATGCGTTGACACCTTAGCACCTTCACACCTTCCAAGCACATCCGGATGTGCCGGCACTGCTGCTGCATCAGCTGAAGGCCTCAAACGGCGTAAATATGCTAACCTAGCAGGTGATTACATATTTGAGCCGTTTGGGGTTGAGACACTGGAGTCATGGGGTCCGAGTGCGCGTCGCCTTTATAGAGACATTGCTAAACGCCTAATCGATGCTTCTCAGGACCAGAAGGCTGGCTATTTTCTGGCCCAAAGAATAAGTATCGCCATCCAACGTGGCAACACAGCCAACATTCTGGGAACCTTCCCAGTCGGCAATGACGCGGAGGATTTTTTAAACGATATTTTGTAATGTAAATATTTTTTAGTATATAATTATGTATATTGTAATTCTTATTACAAATAAATATAGATTAGAATAAAAAAATATATTTCAGATTTAAAATAGAAATCTATGTTAAGATTACTCAAATTTCTCTAGATGCTGTTATAAAAAATACACGTCAAAATTTACACAACAACCGACTTCAAATGACCGAAATGGGACCAAATAATTTTCGGAATGGGACCAAATTGAAATGTTGCCTTGGAAAGTAGTAGATTTTTTTTTTCTAAATCTGTTTACCCAGTTCAAATATATGATGCAACAAACACAATAAACACAGCAGAATTGAGAACCTACTCGTTTTTTGGAAGTCAATTGAAAACGCTGTCGGAGATGAACTTGCAAAAGACAACTCATATTCGCCTTAAAATTACCAACCCTTACAAATTGCGAACACCGACGGCAAGCTTGCACACATACAATTTTCCCCACAATGGATCGTGATTGGCTCCATGCAGTACGTGTGACGTCACAATGGGACCACTATTGTACCCTGTAGTGGGTATAAAGGTGTGTCAAGATGTATCAGGATTGTTAAGCTTTGTATCGAAGACAACGAGTGAGGTATTGCGTCTTATTGTATTAGTTAGACCCTTTTGTGTGAGACCTCAATTTTGGGGATGGAATTCAAGTAAAATCGTGCGTTGACATATTGTATACATTGCAAAGGTACCAATAACGCCTTACTAAGTAGTAACACCGTAAGTAGGATTGCTTACATAAGTATACAGTCTTACTTATCTAATACCTAGTATGCAGTTCTAATACCCTTTAAGGCTGATTTACACAGGGCCAGTTACTGACTCCGAATTCGGGACACGTCAGCGCTGACCCGAGAAAAACCCAATGTAAACGGTGGGAAGTCCGTGCTGACTTGTATATTCACACACGAATATTTTGAAGTCAGTATTGGCGTCTACACTGGCGCCGATATTCACTTGTATACTGACCCTGTGAAAACCTCGGTACTTATGTAATCTTTACACCTCTTTTCCAATTCCCATGGGAATCAGAATCATATCGGGCTCATTCCAGTATTTTCTGGGATATGGACATTTTCGGATTAATTGCTGTAGCATAATGCCATTCTGGAATTTGGAGATGGACATTTTATGATATGGTCTTTTCAATAATTTTATCACAAAAACTATAGTTTTGGGTTGGATTCGATCCAGCAACTGTCCTTTCCAGGAGGAGCGTTCTACCAACTGATGACCAAGACACCACTAGCACACGACATCTAATTTTGTGATCACATTGTGCTAATATCGCGACTTATGGTCTTTTTGTGATACATGTAGACAATTTGCAATATGGACATTTTGCGATATGGATATTTTAGGATTGATTCTTGTGGCATAATTACATTTTGGAATTTGGATATATTGAGATACTAGCTGTCCCGGCGAACTTCGTACCGCATAATTTTTCTAATGTTCCGCTACCCTTTTTTTTCCATAAGAAACTTCTCCTGATAGTAACGATCATAATAAAAAAAGAATTAGCGAAATCGGTTCAGCTGCTCTCGAGATTTGCGCTTAGCAACACATTCAGCGATTCATTTTTATATTATAGAGATATGGTCATTTCGGGATAATAATGTACTTTTTGTGTTACAAATAGACAATTTGGACTATGGTCCTTTTGGGATATAGACGCATTGGAATATGGACTTTTATGTCTTGAACTTAAACGGTGTCTCTTCAACTCACAGTGTACATAATGTCATACAGTCTGGCGCAAGTATGGAACACTTGTACGTCAGCCATCTCATCGTGCATGTCCCGGCTCTCCACTGACATGTAGTACTTGTGGGCTGTGTCGATTCTACCCTTGTACGTGTCGTTCCTAGGTAGATCCTGAAATTAAAAAAAACACATCCAACATTGATATAATATATAATTAGTGATAAAATTGATGTTGAAATTAATTAGCCGAGCAGAGCAGCTGTCTCTTTGAGACAGTCTTGATAATGCCTCGTGAGTAGGCGAAACATATGTCGACGTTTAACATGTCTTCTATTTAGCGAAATCATTGCAATTATTTAAATTTCAACATCAATTTTCCATTGTTTTATCATGGACTTTCGCCAGGTGACACCTGAATCCATTCAGTATATACACATCAAAAATTGACGCAACAACCGACTTCAAATTACCAAATGGGACCAAATAATTGTCAGAAAGGGACCAAATTGTAATGGGAAGTAGTAGTTTTCATTTAAAAAATATTTCAAAATCGGTTTACCCAATCTAAAGTTATGAGGTAACAAACAATCGCGTTGAGAACCTCCTCCTTCAAACTACTGGCATGGGACCAAATAATTGTCGGAATGGGACCAAATTGAAAAGAAACCACTTGGGAAGAACAGTAGCTATCAATTAAAAATAAAATTTCAAAATTAATCGAACAAATCCATATATTTTTGTATTTCAAAGCAATGAGTTTGCTTAAACTATTCTTAAAATATTAAGAAAGAAATTATAAATAGATCACAAAAACTGATGTCATCGGCGTTGGATCCACCTACTGCAGTTGTAGGTGGATCCAACGCTAACCTTAATAGCGCGATGTAGAAATTATGAATATGATATGAAGCAAAAATTCGATGTTGTCGGTAGTGGTCATCGTAGCTCAGTTGGTCAGAGCAGTCCCCCTGTTAGGGAAAGGCCGTGGTTTCGAGTCCCGCCGATGAGAACAGTTTTTGTGATCTATTTATAATTTCGATCTTTTTCAAAAGAAAACAATTTATTAACAATAAGAATTACAATATACAAAATAAACATAATTATAGACTAAAAATATTTACATTACAAAATATCGTTTAAAAAATCCTCCGCGTCATTGCCGACTGGGAAGGTTCCCAGAATGCTGGCTGTGTTGCCACGTTGGATGGCGATACTTATTCTTTGGGCCAGTAGCCATTCTTTGTAGTATTTCTTTCGGTAGTGGTCATCGTAGCTCAGTTGGTCAGAGCAGTCCCCCTGTTAGGGAAAGGCCGTGGTTTCGAGTCCCGCCGATGAGAACAGTTTTTGTGATCTATTTATAATTTCGATCTTTTTCAAAAGAAAACAATTTATTAACAATAAGAATTACAATATACAAAATAAACATAATTATAGACTAAAAATATTTACATTACAAAATATCGTTTAAAAAATCCTCCGCGTCATTGCCGACTGGGAAGGTTCCCAGAATGCTGGCTGTGTTGCCACGTTGGATGGCGATACTTATTCTTTGGGCCAGTAGCCATTCTTTGTAGTATTTCTTTCTTAATATTTTAAGCGAACAAACATAAAAAAATACAGTCGAACTAAGAACATCCTCCTATTTTTTTGAATTCAGAAAAACTTTCTTTCTGCCTGTCTGAAATAAATTTCCTGTTACCAATTCCCACGGGAATATTTACTGGGATAAATGGTAGACCTTTGTAAACGTTATACACTGTTAAAAATTCTGTAATTTTACATGCAAATGCAAAATTACATAAACCTGTAAAATTCCCTTAAAATCTGGGAAACTTACGGAAAAATATGAAATATTACGTAATTTTCGTGAATTTTACATTTTTTCCTTAAAATCGCCAATTTTCATGAAGTTTTACATAAAATTTATGTAATAGTCATGTAAATTTATGTAATAGTCATGTAAATAGTTATGTAAATAGTTATGAAAAATACCGAAAGGTTAGGGCAACGAAAGTTGCCCAAGAATTATGTAAAAAAATTTAACAGTGTATCCGTTTCCTAAAGCATCCATTCCCATCATCACCGTTTCGTTATAATAATTAGTTTCCCGCCATATAGGAGTTTTCCCAAATTATAGATACGTCTGCTGTAGCACTCATGAATAATATAGCATATTGCGAGTCAATGAAACAATTACTATGGTATTTGGTAATGACTCTATAATATCTGACTGATTGACTGAATTTATATTAGCATTATATCTAGCTTATATATTACTTGCTAACCAAGGAAATTGTACATATGAAAGGTGGGGTGAACATAACAGTAATTATTAGGTACGTGCTTATACTCGTATGTATTTACTTAAACGCACGTACCGAAATAATCTATATATTTAATACGACAATTTGTCTGTCTGTCTGTCTGTCCGTCCGTCGCGTTTTTCAATTTACATACATTTGCATGAAATATTTTTTTTTTTTTTATATTTTATATATATATATATATATATATATATATACAAACCTACTTGGCAAACCTACTTGAGGTCAAATCTAGAGTTCATTCTAATCATATGTTTATTTTGTAGTGCAGTCTTAGAGCTTAATTTCAATGAGCTATCGATAAAAAGCAAAATTTATCGACTACGTCATTATAAGTCAATATTTTATTAAATTAATTAAAGACCCCGCGCAATATATTATTTAGGCCCTACCCAATGCAACCTTGAGATATGACCACACTAATATGAAACACGTTGTATATATATATATTATATATATATATATATATATATATATTTTTTATATATTTGAGGCGATACAAAGTTCGCCGTGATAACTAGTATTATATATTTGCTGAGGTAGCAATGACGGAATATTATACAAGTTACATTCTATGGCTTCGCCATTATAGCATATTAGTAATTTTTGTTTTAATGTTCTGAATCATCTTAGTGGATTTTAAGATTACTTACATACAAACTGACAAACAAGGTTTATCTCTAATGTAAGTAAGTATAAACTCAGTGGTGTCGAAGAATTCCTTCTCTGTATAAGTTATGTAATAATTAGGTTTCAATATAAAACAATTAGTACAGTAATAAATAATACCTCCATCTTATTAGCTAATCGGAACACATAAATCATAGCGTGAAATGAATTATAACATTGACCTTTAAGTACATACATTAATTGAGTAACTACATAAATAAACCACATTATAGTTTATTTTTAAAAGCTTTTATTTAATAATAACTATCTGGTTTTTGAACGGAACTTCTGGCAGAATAGTCGTAGACTGTTTTTCGAATTAATATCCTACTAATATTATAAATGCGAAAGTTTGTGAGTATGTATGGATGGATGGATGTTTGTTACTCTTTCACGTAAAAACTACTGAATGGATTTTAATGAAACTTTACAATAATATAGCTTATACATCAGAATAACACATAGGCTACAATTTATAAAGATATTGTGTGAATTGTTCAAAATATGACGATAAGTGTCAAGTGAGTAGGAAGTGACGATGACAAACCGAGTGCGCGATACTACGGGAACGGGAAAAAATCCAAATTACCACGCGGACGAAGTCGCGGGCGACCACTAGTTACCTATAGTATTTCTTCGGGGACCAAGTCATCCTTACCTGGGTTCGGCATCGGTGAGTCACTGACCAATTGGGTTCCAGTTGAACTCGACACCCACTTGGTACATTTGTGTGTCACACTATTAATAGCGCGTCAGTTGTGGTTGTGGTTTGGAAGGAAGAGTGTTTACTCTTAATGAGTGAACATAAGTACTTCCAATCCCCAATGTACATTTTTTACCTGAACATGGTACTCCGGCGGTGAGACGGACGACGCTCTGGTAATTGAACCTAAAGCGCCCCGAAATGACAATAGGCTCATCATTGTAAAGAAACTGGCTAAACTTATAACGCACACAAATCACGCCTATATCCCCGAAGGGGTAGGCAGAAGCGCATTACACACCCACAGTTTGCCAGTATTTTTAGTCCCACATAATAGGGGGCAAGCCTATTGCCGTCACCGGGTACACATTATAATGAGTTATGTCCAAAATGGCCGAACGAATTTCATAAAAATTAGCAGCTACATTGTAATTTTGAAAAAAAATGGAATCCCGTTGAAAATGTTGATGAAGGGCAACAAAATCTTACGTGCCAGCCGCTATGGCACAGCCAATTAAAGTCCCGGGCGTCTCAGACTATAGCAAAATTAAATGCCTCAGGTTACCCCTTCAGGGATGAAGTCTCCTAATTTTATTGACATGTAATTTAACTTGAAATGAGCCAAGTATGTTTTGTATTGCATGCCCAATTCTTGACATATTATTTGTGTGCTTAATGCTGCTGTTGTACGGGCTTTAAAATTATTCCATTTGCATCAGATTGATATTCCTTGATTTTTATATGCATTCTTTATCTACGTCACATTGTGTAATGGTGGAATGTAATTGGCACATTCGTAAAAACAATATCTATATTTATCTACATTCTTGTAAATAAATAAATATTTTTGGACATTCTTACACAACGTCATCTAGCCCAAATTAAGCTAATACTCGTATAAGCTTGTGGTATGAATAGAATAGAATAGACTTTATTGTACACCAATAAAAAAATACAAAAAGAAACAGAAACTTAACATTTAGTATGTACAAATGGCGGCCTTATCACCAAGAGTGATCTCTTACAGGCAACCTTTGGATGGACATAAGTAGATAGAAGTGAAGTGAACTATGGGATCTAGACGACTGATAAACATATTTATACAGAATGAATTTTTCAAGTGGGCTTGGATGACCAAATCCGAAACTATAAGGAATAGCGAAAAATGCTCAAAGGACACACGAGCCCGATTTTGATGAAACTTAAAACCTCATCATCAGATTTTTTTAAAATCTATAATCCTGGCTGGGAATCGAACCCACTGATTATGAAAAAAAATCACACCCTTTATTATTACACCATACGATAGTGTTGCTGTTAAGGATCAAATTCTGAGAAGTAATGATATACGGCAAATTTAAGGAAAACTTAGAATTTTCATAAAATTCATATTTTATGTCAATTTTGAGTCAATTTTGTTCGTAATCACCATTAACCTCCTAATAGATTCCGCATTACTGTAATTTTGTTCCTTACCGAGTTCACCTGTTTTGGCGGAAAGCGAGGGGCGCGCGGAAACATGTAAGTGCGCTATGATTGGCTGTTTCAAGGTCAATCTTCGAATGCACCGAATACTAGAGATGGGATAGGGATGAAAATGTGTCGATAAAATTTTGATAGGTAGACTCGTATATTATAATTATATTTTTATAATTTTATTATATCGTTTATTCCTTTATATTCTTATTTTATACATTTTTAAATACACTTATAAAAAATTATAATAATAAATAAAAAAAAACATTTTTTTATTTATTTATTATTATAATTTTTATAGGAATAGGTATCGGTATCAAGAGGGACAGGTATTATCAACTCTCAGTTCCTATTTCCTCAAACTTTAAGTAAAAATTTTCTACCTATTCCGATCTCTGATGATCGCACATCTACCGAGCCTTTTCCCAACTCAGGATCAGCTTTCCAGTGTAACTGCGATGCAGCTTGGGTGTCTTGGGTGCAAAGGGGCTCTACCAACATCTATAGGGCCCCAGCGACCTCACCTGCTAGTGGCGCACCTGCTGATAAACGGACGAGGCTCGTTAATTTACGGTACCTATGGAGTGGCTTCGGCCCCTACGTGGGTACCAGGTGGTACAACAGTGTTGGTCCGGGGGGGTACCACCGTGCAGCTGTGCTAAAGCCCCCCAAGTAACCCAGCCCAGGCTGGGTTGCGTTAGGGGTTCAGCAGCTGCACCGCCGGGCCCGGGGCGATGTATGGTGCAGCAGGCATGGGACCAGTGGGGGCGAAACGGAGTCTAGTGTGGGTGGTGTGGGTCGATTCGCCGGCCAGGGAGACCCTTAGCAACGGCGTTGCCGCGGCCGCCCGCAACACAGTCATGGGGCCCGCCTGGGGCCAACCACCCCAGGAGGCTGCCCCACATGTTGCGCATAATCCTGATGTGGGATCGCCGCTCCGGGTGGTAACCGGTGTGGGGTAGCGGCGGCCTTGCATCAGGGGGGTTTGGGAGCCCTTCCGTCCGGCGGGTCGGCTCCGACCTAACCACACGGTTCTAGACAAAGCTAGCCCCTGCGCTTTGTCACTTACTGCTGCACCAAATGTCGCCCTGTCTTCACGCTTCTTCTTCAAAATCTACAATGGCAGTGCAACAAAAAAGAAATAAACGTTACACAGCGGCCCTAGGAAACCCCACAACTTCACATTTCGAGGTGGAGTTCACTAACGTCCGTGGACTCCATGCGAACCTCGATACCGTCCACCACCACCTTGAGACGGCACGGCCCGCTGTGATGTTCCTCACGGAGACACAAATACGCCGCCCTGACGACACGTCTTACCTGTGTTACCCCGGCTATGTCATCGAGGAACAATTTCGAGACAAAGCCGGGGTGTGCGTGTTCGTTAGGGCGGATGTTTGCTGCCGCCGGTTGCGCTGCCTAGAGAACCCCTCCAATTCCGTCCTTTGGCTGCACGTAGACCATGGCTCTATGAGCCAGATCTACGTGTGCGTCTACCGATCCCACACAGGGGATTCTGAGACAACAAAGCTCTTCCAGTACCTCAGCGAGACGGCTGATGAAGCGCAGGTGCGGTTCCCGAACGCTGACCTAGTGTTTCTGGGGGACTTCAATGGCCATCACATTGAATGGCTGGGGTCCCTCAAGACTGATCATGCGGGTAGAGCCGCCCATGCGTTCGCTCTCTCCCACGGTCTGACCCAGATGGTATGCGGGATCACCCGGATACCAGACAGGTCAGATCACGCGCCCGCTCTGCTGGATCTACTGCTGACGAGTCGCCCAGCCCAGTACAGTGTTTCGGTAGGAGCCCCACTGGGTAGTTCCGACCACTGTGTTGTTCACGCTGGCATGAAGGTGTCACCTCCTGCACGTCCTGTGCAAACGTCACGACGACTATGGCACTACTCGTCAGCGGATTGGGACGGTCTACGCGATTATTTTGCGTCCGTCCCCTGGAGCCAGCGCTGCTTTGTAGGAAAGGCTCCTTCGGATAGTGCTTCTGCTATTGCTGGCGAGATCAGTTTAGGGATGGATTATTACATCCCTTTCACTGATGTCGCCAGTATCCGCAGAGCCCGTCCCTGGTTCGGGCGAGATTGTGCCAAAGCTGTTCGACAAAAACAGTCGGCATATCGCGCCTGGATCAGGGCCCGGGCTGTGCGCGACCCAAACGTGGGCCACCTCAAAGCAGCGTACAACCGGGCCACAAAGTCGAGTAAGAGGGCCTTTAAGAGAGCGGATGCCCAGCGCGTCGCGCGGCTTGGTCAGGAGCTCACTTCCCATCCCACGGGCAGCCGTGGATTCTGGCAACTGGCCAAAGCCGTGCAATCTAACTTTTGTCAGCCCTCGCTGCCACCGCTGCGTTACCCAGATGGAACACTGGCTCACAAAGCCCAAGAGAAAGAGGATATGCTCGCAGACCTCTTTGCGGCTAATTCCCGGGTCGACGACCGTGGCCTGCAGCCCCCCGCCATCGCCAACTGTGGCCACACAATGCCTGATATTGTTATCAGGCAATGTGATGTACGGGCAGTGCTGCGGTCACTCGACACGCGGAAAGCCAGTGGCCCTGACGGCATTCCGGCGGTGGTGCTACGAAAATGTGCAGCTGAGTTGTCTCCAGTATTAACGCGTCTGTACCGCCTGTCATACTCTTCAGGGCTCGTGCCGGAGGTCTGGAAGGAGGCGAACGTACAACCGATCCCCAAGAAAGGGGATCGGTCCGATCCAGGCAACTATCGACCCATAGCTGTCACCTCAGTCATTTGCAAGGTGCTTGAGCTCCTTATAAATAAGCAGCTCATGCAATTCCTAGAGGATCACTCGCTAATCAATGATCGACAATACGGCTTCAGGCCAAAGCGATCAACGGGTGATCTTCTGGCATTCGTAACGCATGTCTGGGGTGGGGCTATGGAAAGGCACGGCGAGTCCTTGGCTATTAGCCTGGACATCGCCAAAGCCTTCGATAGGGTCTGGCATGCTTCGCTCCTTTCCAAGCTTCCGGCATATGGTCTACCTCCTCAACTGTGCAGCTGGATTGCCAGCTTTTTAAACGAGCGCCGAGTGCGGGTCCTCTGCGATGGCCAGGCTTCTCGCTTCTTGCAAGTGAATGCCGGGGTACCGCAGGGGTCCGTACTATCACCAACTCTCTTTCTTCTGCATATCAATGATATGCTATCCCTCGGGAACATTCATTGCTATGCAGATGACAGCACACTGCACGGGAGTTACTCGGTTCGTCCGACGGCGGGGCGATCTGAGATTGAGGAGGAGAGACGACGACTCGTGGCTGATCTCGACCGTAACCTCGACAGTATCTCTCAATGGGGTACCGAGAACCTGGTCGAGTTCAATGCCCGCAAAACACAGGCGTGTGCATTTACTGCGAAGAAATCCCCTTTCCTTCCCCTACCCTCTCTTCAGAATGCATTATTACCAATGAAGGACAACCTTGATATCCTTGGCATAGACGTTCGTCGAGAGCTCAATAATAAAAACTACATCGAAAGATGTATAGGGCTAGCTTCGCGGAAACTAGGAATACTGAATAAGGTAAAGAGATTCTTTACACCGGACCAGAGGTGTCTGCTGTACAAGACGCAGATTAGACCCTGCGTCGAATACTGCTCTCACCTCTGGGACGGCTCCGCGAAGTATCTGCTGGACGCTCTCGACGCTATGCAGCGACGGGCTATCCGTATTATTGGTTGTCCGGAGGTAACGGGAAGCCTTGAGCCGCTAGCTCAGCGCCGAACAATAGCTTCCTTGGCCGCATTCTACCGTATTTACCACGGCGAGTGTTCTGAAGAACTCTTCAATCTGATCCCACCCTCTTCCTTCCGATCTCGAACGACTCGTGCCGGGCAGAGATGCCACCCCCACACAGTGGATAGCATGTTCGCGAGAACCGAACGTTTTAAACGTTCGTTTCTCTGCCGAACGATAGTGGCCTGGAACGCCCTGCCTGTGCACGTGTTTCCTCCCACATATAATCCTGGGTTCTTTAAGCGGAGCGTGAAGAGGCACATCAGTAGGTCGTCAAGTTGAGGGCCACTCTCAATAGTAATGTGTGCTGTGAGAGTGGCCCACAATCGCTAGACGTCGTCACGACTTACCACCAGGCGGGCGGCGTCAATTTGGCGAACCAAATATAAAAAAAAAAAAAAAAAAAAAAAAAAAAAAAGCTGCACTTTGATATTTTCCGTGGAGCGACTGCTATCATTCTGACCTCCACAAACTATGGGCGATATGAAAGCTCTGTAGTTAGACCAGTTGGATTTTGATTTAGGGCCCCAAATACCCGTAACGACTGCCATAGATTTTCGTTTAATAACCGGGACCGACGGCTTAACGTGCTCCCAGAGGCACGGAGGTCTCAATTTCTAATAAATGGTCACCGATACTAAGAACGACCTGGTTAGATGTTTCTTAACCTTAGCAATGTGTTAATATACACGGTTACCACTAAGCCACGAGCGTTAGTGAATGAAAAATTGAGATACGAGCAGCTGTCATAGTATGAACATGTTATAAGAAGAGAGGAAAGTAACGAGGTTAGAAAGGCGCAAAGTATGATTATGTAGGCTAAACTCTTTGGGGGAAGGCCTAGGCAATCTCTGATGATGATACATTATAATTTTATATTTTTATTCAGTAGATGTAAAATAATATAATTTATATTAAGAAAGAAATTATAAATAGATCACAAAAACTGATGTCATCGGCGGGACTATAATTTCTTTCTTAATATTTTACGTTGTTATTGGTGGGAAACCAACTCTCCCCACGAGATGTTGCATCTACCCGTTTCTTTTTCCTCGGGGCATCCAGAAAACCTATAAAATAATATATTTCTCAGTTACATTGCTAATACTAAATCACATTAGCTGCGAAAAAAATTTTTAATAATGCCAACGCACAAATTGGTCGCAAATAAATCGCAGCTTACCGAAATTCAAGCGGGCGCAGTCGCAGGCGACAACATGTTGCTTATTTATAGGTACTACTTTTTAAAGCACCTACGGCAATAATACTGCTAAATATCGATGACGTACAATACCATACCGATATCCCATCACTATCGATTCAAGTGCTATTGTAATGTATTGTTAGAAAAGGATAGCTATTATAATTTGGCTAATGAGAGAAAGAGTAATTTCAAAAAGACATCAACGGGTTCGAAATTGTTTGTGTTTATGTTCTATTACCAACCAGAATAAATTGAACTCCGGTGCCTGGTCAATTTATATTTACATTTATGTCTAATTTACTTACCGGTGAAATGTAATGCCATCTTTTTGGTAATTTGATGTCTTCGCCGACTTGCCACACCATTTTACGAAACAGGAAGCCATTTAAAATGTAAAATGCTCACAAAAACATTTTTTTTTAATTATATAATCGCACGTGGTCATAGGTCGCGAAGTTGGTTGTCACTGACGTCGTGATTTTAGGCATAGCTTTATATGCTTGCGAAATCAAGTATGAGTGGCGCGCGTTTGTTGCCCTGCATGCGGAATCTATTAGGAGGTTATCTATGGTAATCACAGAACTGAGGCGGGGTGGTAGCGCGCGCGCCTCTGCCCAGTGTTATAAGAGACTAAGAGACAGAAAAGAAATATGAATTTTATTAAAATTCTAAGTTTTCTTTAAATTTGCCGTAAATCATTACTTCCCAGAATTTGATCCTTAACAGCAACACTATCGTATGGTGTAATAATAAAGGATGTGATTTTTTTTTTAAATCTATGAGTTCGATTCCCAGCTAGGATTATAGGTTTTTAAAAAATCTAATGGTGAAGATTTAAGTTTCATCAAAATTGGGCTCGTAACTCCATTGAGCATTTTTCGCTATTCCTTATAGTTCCGGATTTGGCCATCCAAGCCCACTTGAAAAATTCATTCTGTATATTTCTAAATACATACATATTATACATAGAAAATACCCAAACTCCGAAACAAACATTTGTGGATCACAGAAATAATATATATATAGTTACATAAAAGTCGCAATTATGTGTACGAGTATGTGTGTGAGTGGGATAGAAGAACTCACATTCACATAGTCGAAACGAGACGTACCTATATTACTACTATCAAAATACATTGACGCTTCAATTGAAACACAGCTTCAGTTAAAAATATGCTGAAATGAAATTGAAGACAGTAAACCTATTCCATTAATATTTCTTCAAACTTTAAGTCTTAGTTGATGTCGTAAGTTTAAAGTTTCAATAATGTATGCATACAATCGTGAGAACCTGGATTCTACTGCCAAGTCGCGAAAAGTTTTTAAGGAAATTTGAAAGTTGTCTTACAGATTCAAATGTTTGGTAATTTTTCAAATTAGATAATTTATACAGAAACAAACGGAGAAGAGAAACACGCTTACTTTAATCTATCTAAAAGTTATTACATTGTGAACAGACACACCTTGTTCCACTGATTACTGAGAAATTCGTCTGACCAGGGCGGTATAGTGTACCCAGGCTGAATTCCTTCAGGGCTTCAAATAAGCTGAGACGATGATGATAATGCTTTGCTCATAATATAAGGTATTCACCAAGTTGTATTTTAACCATTTAAAACTCTACATTTTGATATACCACAAGATAAGTTTGAGTAATACATTTTTTTTGACAACGTAACGTTGCTTTTGGCACAAACATCTACGTTGGCGCCAAAAAGCAAGCATACAGTTTTTATCTACATTTTATGTACACTCCGGAGATGAGAACCTTTTATTTGAGACCTCATTCATCCAAATCCGTCCAGTGTTCGTGAGAATCTTCTCAAATGAAAGTCCTCTCAATCGCAAAAATCTGATTACTAGATTCAGGGATCGGCCAATGAGAGTTCTGTCCCATGAATGTGAACAGAACTTTACTTTGTGGGGGGCTCTTCTTCTACTTCAATAAGTGTCAAGTACCTTCGCAATGTCAATAAGCTTCATCACCAGCGATGTATATATTTTACGACTAATGGCGTCTGTCCGTCGCGAACGATAATTGTCGACCTCCCTGGAACAGAATAGCTGTTTAATTAGCTGAAGTAATCTGACTGATATTATAAGCCACATGACTAATATTATAAGACCGGAAGCCTGTAATTTTCCCTTCCTGTTGCCTTCAGATCTTTATTCTTGTAGCATATTCTTAGTTATATGTAGCATCTGTAGGTAGATATGCCAAATTGCATCTTAATTTCTTTTTAAACTTTCGCGCTCTGTACCTCATCTTTTTGCTTCAGGGCTCTTGCAACGGTTAAAAATCAGGGAATAAAGCGGTATTCATATGGTACCTCAATATAAACCCGTTGTTTTAGCTTTATAATGCATCTAAATAAATTCAGTGGTTAAAGGAGGATAGGCTTTATTTTTTTAATTCCGGCCGCACCTACGTCCGTTGCAGGGCGCTTCTGGTACGCACCAGAAGGTATTTCCAGTGGCCCCCGGGGTAAGGAGATAGGCTAGTAATCAATGGTCAGACAGTTTCAAAACCTGCAACCACTAAACCACCTCGACCTTCCCTAGGACATCGATATTGCAATGTAAGTATAAGGCGTCAGACCCATCTACCTAATCAATATGAAAAGTACCTACGTACCTTTTAACTATGTATTTGATGATAAGCGACATGGTTCTGTTCAGGTAGACCTGGTTCTCCTTCTTCATATCGAACAGAATCTCGTCTTCGAATTGATGATCCTGGAGGGCCTCTACAATCGTCTTTGCTACGCGGCGGTTCTCTTGGAACAAATTCTGGGAAGAAATTAAATGGTTCAGCCTGTTTCCCTGAGACCGTATCAGACGATCTTGCTCAGATTTTTTTGCTCCTACATATTAGGGAGTCTTTTATTTCTTTCTGGAAACGTTGGTCACCTAGATATTTTATTCTCTTTCAAAAACAAACAGTTACCTACTGTTTGACCTCCTAAAGTACACAGTCATGTAAAAATCAATGATATAAAGTCTCTGATAGTATTGTTTATTTCGATCTAACTAACTGACGGGTTGGAACCTTCAAACAGAATACCTACCTACATCGATAGCTAGAAAACCCGAGGTTTCGTGTCGCGTAAAACTGGTCTAATGAGGGTCTAGAGTTTTAAAAGCTGTCGGCTGGGGACACAGTTGCCGTTTCAATATTCCATCATTTGCTCTCTGTATTAAAGTAAATTAACTAAATACACATACAGACAGACACATATCACGCCCATATCTCCAAAGGGGTAGGCAGAGGTGTATTACACACCCACTATTTGCCAGTATTTTTGGTCCCACGTAATAGGCAAGCCTATAGCCGTCACCGTTTATTAAAAAGGAGCAGCTGTATGGTAATTTTGAAAAAAAAAAATTAAGCCCGTTGCCTTGCGATGAAATGTTGTTGAAAGACAACGAAATCTTACGTCCCAGCCGCTATGGCACAGCCAAATAAAGTCGTGGGCGTCATCATTCACCGAGCCTTTTCCCAAGTTTCTTTTCTGAAGTTGGGGTCGGCTTTCCAGTCTAACTGCGATTCGGCTGAACATCGATATTTTCCGTGAAGCGACTGCCATCTGACCTCCACAATCCATAGGCGACATCGAAGTTCTGTAGTTAGACCGGTCGGATTTTTTATTTAGGGCTCCAACTACCCCTAACGACTGCCATAGATGTTTTTATGACAACCGGAACCGACGGCTTAACGTGCTCTCCGAGGCACGGAGGGGTCTCAGTGTCTTAAGAAATGGTCACCTATCCTAAGACCGGCCTGACTCGATGTTGCTTAACCTTTGCAATGTGTTAACATTGTCGGTTACCACTAGACCACGAGCCCACCAAATAAAGTCCTGGGCGTCTCGGACTAAAAACTATTACCAGTTAATATCCGTTTCAGTTTTATATCTCAATAAAAACACTTAATATGCAGCCTGCTAGATTATTCCGTTCAAAATCCTTTGTTCCCACAGATATGCAAAGAGCTTTGTTTGAAAATCATTTGGCAAAAGCCGAACTGTACGAAGCTTGATGTTTAATCATTCGATTTTTTTTTGTTATTCCTGCTCATTTTGAATAAATACTAGACTTGAATATTTTGCTAAAGTATAGTTGAAAGTAAGATTTTGTTGCCTTTCATCAGCATTTCATCGCAAGGCAACGAGTTTAATTTTTTTTTTCAAAATTATAATATAGCTGCTACTTTTTATTAAATTTATTCGGCCATTTTGGACATAACCCATTATAAATGTGCCCGGTGACGGCAATAGGCTTGCCCCCTATTACGGGGGACTAAAAATACTGGCAAGTTGTGGGTGTGTAATGCATCTCTGCCTACCCCTTCGGGATATAGGCGTGATGTAAGTACGCCTCGTCAGCAGTTGCATTGTGTCTAGATGACGGTGATTTGAAACCTGAATATGTTGATATTTGCAAAATAAACTCTGTTAATATGTAATTGGTATTATAAATTGGTTTGATTGAATTTTTCATTTCGAAATTCTATTCTTTGTAGAATTGCGCTGATCTGAAGAATAATTAGAAGTTTGAATTGAAAAATTGTAGTACCTAGCTAAATATTTATATAGGTATATATCTAGCTAGGTACTAGTAGTCTAAACTATATACTACTAGCTGACCCCGCGAACTTCGTACCGCCTAACAGTCAATGAATGTCGTGTTACTTTTTAGCTGAACTAATTTAGGCTTTGATGAACGTAAAACAATGATACAAAATAATATATTTATACAGTTAAACAAAAAAGTATTTTATTATGATGAATGATGATGAAAACATACATACAGAATGAGAATAAAAATAAAAAAAAATAAAAAATAATAATTAAGTACTTCAAACTCATGTCAGAAAAAAATGATTGAAAACTATGTTGTGCAGATTGGAAAAAAAAAAAAAACTCGGATTAATTCATTAATAGGATTTTCATTCAAGCACTTTGTGGTAAACGACATTCTTTGTTTTTTGGTCATGCGCAAGAACAAATAAAGCGGATGGTTTGCCGACACGTGAGCATGCCACGTACAACTGACCATGAGAAAAACATGCATTTTCTATATTGAGGCCACAAATAGTCAAGGATTGGCCCTGTGATTTGTTGATCGTCATGGCGAAGGCAAGACGAATCGGGAATTGAATTCGTTTAAACTCAAAGGGCATATCCGTTGGGATCATCGGAATCCTTGAAATAAGAACTTCCTCATCTTTAAATTTTCCTTTAAGTATCGACGCGTGAATCACATTGCTCATCAGTTTTCTTATCACCAAACGCGTTCCATTACACAGTTTTGGTTGGTTTAAATTTCTAAGCATGATGACTACCGAGCCAACTTTAAGTTTTAAATTGTGCGGTGGTAAACCAGGCACATCCAAGGAGTTTAAAAATTCAGTTGGATAATTAGTGGCTTCTTCTTCGTTTGTTACACAGTCTATATATTTGAATGAATACAGAGTACCTACGATTTGATTTTGAATTATAAAATTGAGGTCATCTACATCTTTATTTTTAGCGGCCAAAATTGCTCGCTCACTTAACCATTTAGTATTTTTGTGGTTAGCAATGATATCCGGGAATACTTTGTTGATAAGCTCGTCTTTTGATGATACGAAATTGCAAAAATTTGGAGGAAATGAAATCAAACCGCTCGATTTGTCAACAGGAACAGGAGTCAGCAATTGCTTCGAGAAATCATCAGCAGATAGATCGTTCAACAATGCAACTCTCATATTTACAGACAGTTGAAGTGTCTTTACATATCGCCACAGATTTGATGCTTTGAGGCAAGCGTTTATTTCGTCGGCAGCAGTAGATCTTGGAATGACTGGTAGTGTTTGTCGGAAATCGCCAGATAATAAAATCATTGCACCACCAAAACATCTCGAGTCATTGCGCAGATCTTTTAATGTTCGGTCTAGTGCTTCCAATGCGCGTTTGTGCGCCATTGTGCATTCGTCCCATATGATGATTTTTGATGCTACTAAAACTTTGGCCATTGCGGAGTGTTTCGAAATGTTACATGTCGGTTTTTCAGTATTTTGAAGGTTTAATGGCAATTTTAACGCTGAGTGAGCCGTACGGCATCCGTCTAACAATGTGGCCGCTATTCCAGAAGAAGCAATTGCTACCGCAATTTCGGATCTCGCACGTACAGTGGCCAAAATCAATGACATGAGGAATGTCTTCCCAGTTCCACCGGGGGCATCCAAAAAAAAATAAGCCGCCATTTCCATCATCAATTGCATTAATCAGTGTATCATAGACTTCCCTCTGCTTAGGATTCAACAGAGGTACATTCGTTTGAACTGATTGGATTAGTTCATGTGGATCATATTCACGTTCACGTTCCAATTCTCTATTAAATGCGTCATTCATTCCGCGATCTGGCGCTGGCATTCCTAACCTAACTAACAAACTGCCGCACATGAGGTAACACATATCTTCGATCAAGAGCAAAGTCTGGTTATGGATCTCCTCATTCACCTCAAGATCGGAATTTCTTGAGCTGACGCGAATTCGATGTAAAATATCTGCTGACATGTTATCTTTGTATTTATTCCACAGGTCACGTGGGTTCGATGGGAAGCATGTTTTAATAATTATAGCAAATAATGTGCGTATCTGACTTGGAGATGCAGAAATAATTGCTTCAGCGATTGTCGTGTCCCAATGAGTATCGTTTTCAAGCAAATTTAGCTCTTGACATGCTGCACAAAATGTGGGGCACACGATACCATTAACAGTTCGTAGTGATTCAAATGATGTTGGCCCTCGAACATGTATCAGCAACAACCGCAAATAGAAACATTCATCATTATTCGGATGAACTGTGTAAATACGACCTAGAGCATCAGTAGAACGCATATCTGGATGACCAGGAACTGCATCGCCTTGCTTCCGACGTTGAAATTTCGTCGATGTAGCGTTCCAAGTGTAATAACGTGGCATTTCTGAGTAAAGCAAAGTTCGTGCGAACGGATCGCTTTGACAAATCGCAAAGAAACTGGTCAGTGTTGTCGCTGGAGGTGTTTCGGCACGTTGAGCAGCATTCGACGCTGTGAAATATACTCTCTGACCGTTCTCTAGATGCACCCCCAAATGTAAAACAGTGGGATGACGTTCGTGAATAGGGAATGAAAATATACGCCAAATTGCTTCATTGCAGTTCACATATCTACCAACTTGATAGCGCGTGATTTCATCATTGGTATTGGATGTTTGGATACCAAAAACCGCCATGTCGCTCCCTTTCGTGACATATTTGCAAATGTATTTAATTGACTTGACCGAATTGCAATACTCAACATTACAATGTGCTTTGAATGTTTTGGAAAGAAGTGGCGAATATGGAACAATCCAACTGTTGTCAACTACGAAATCGTTTCCTTTCACTTTAGTTGTGATAGTTCTACCATTATCATCGGGCGATCGACGCCGATACAATGGATAACCATCGTTGCCTGTAATGGTCTCTGCCGTAAATTTTCGTGGATACCGTTTGGAACACTTGCCGTCGACCATGCACGGTGATTATCGGTTGATAGTGCCACACGGTCCATGAATCATATTCGTGACTTGATGTTGTAGGTCTGGATCGGTTTCAGGAGCAGGAATCTCCGCACATATGATGTCATCTATTTGATCTGGCCGAATTCTTTCGACTAACCAAATCAGAATGTGAGCATGCGGTAGGCCTCGTTATTGCCATTCGATTGAATACATCCAGCATCGAGTATTCCCAAAGACGTGTTGCTTAACAATGTAATTCATTAGTGACCGAATTTTTTGCCTGAAAACACGTGCGGTGATGTCGTGTCGATCACTTGATGTTTGTCCGGGAAGCAGCAATTGAATAATTTCTATCCATTTCGGATTACATGTAAATGTAATGAATAGATCTGGCCGACCATAATTACGAACATATGTCATTGCATCTTGCGCATATTCATGCAAATGACGCGGGCTATGTATGTCGCCGGTAAAATAGTCAATCGACCAACATTTTCTGAATCTCCTTCTGTGCTAATTGCATCGCGTAAATGGATATACTCTTCCGAACGCAATTTAGCTTGATTCAACCGAATGAAAGTCAGGCGCTCCGTTTCGATTTTAACGTACATGTCAACGCAATATTGTTGAAGCAGTCGAAGAAATCGCTAGAAATAATTGTCAGCATTTTCACGAATCATCAAACGATATACGTAATAATTCATCGAACTAACCTTCTTGGTAGTTTCCTCACCTGAAACAAATGCAGTAAAAATTGTATTTTAGAACCCGTAATAGGTTAACGACTCTTACAGCTACTCTCTACTAAATTAGAAATTACAACTTTTTTTGAGTACTAAAAGCAAACAGAATAAAATGTATATCAAGTTAAAATGAAAACAACAATATTGATCTTACCATTCAATGGATTAATCATTTTGATATTAAAGTGATATCCATCGTCTCCTTGCCAAAACATCAGCGGGTATTGTAACGCGTCATATGAACGGTGTGTTTCATATATTCTTTGTAGTTGCCCAGTATTGCGTCGTGTAAGACAATATCACGTGTTTCCAAGTTTTCACCAACAATCAGGATTGCCACTTCATCGATTGTTGGATTAAATGTGCGTTCATGTGTTCCAGCTGGTCTTTTATCTGCTCTGATCACAACTTTATAGTCATCACTTGGCATGCGCTCTAAAGCAGTCTTTAACAGCCTGACCAATGCATAATGTTCATGAAGCATTTGCTGCAGATCTTGGAGAATTGCTCTTTTCGTAGCTGTGTTGATCCCTTGACGCCGGTTAAGTTGTTCTTCCATATTGCCCATGAAGTATATTTGCAAGAATTTATGTTGTGCATCTTCTATAGGTTGCAATGATCCAGTGCGATGGCAAATCTGGCCTTGAATCTGTAAAGTCAAAACCATAGTTATAGTTAGATTTACAAACACTTTTTTTTTTCAAATAATAACATGCCATTTTTATTTCAGAGACAAATACAGAAATCTAACAAACTACATTCCAGATTTTTTTTACAATGATAGAAAATAAAGTTTTTAACGTAAATTACCTTAAATGTCGGATTATATCCGTGTTCTTCGATAATTTCCGCCCCAAATGAAGTCATTTGGAAACAGACATTGTATTTTTGAGTGTTCGCTAGAAAATGTCGTGATTTTAGTTTCGCCATAAAGCAGGGAGCACAATGGCTCTGGTGGCGGGACCAATAATGACAATTTCACTTTACCACTAAGGCAGCACAAACCAGGCGTTTCACCAGCAAACTTCAATGCTCCACAATGCTGGCAAACAACGTCCATTGGACCAATGCAAACTAAACGATGCAAGCTGTAGTCGATGGTGCAATCATACAGAAACGCTGCTCGATTCAAATCAATACTTGAACCATTTCTTCTTGCACTTCTAAGATTATTCCTCTGTTCATCTGTAGGATAAGCTCGACGATTTCTCGTTTCTAACCTAGCCGTTTCACGGGCTGCCTCTCTTTGCTCTTGTGTTTGAGAAGCACGAATTAAGGCCCTTCTTTGCTCCATACTAACGCGGCGCTGTTCTCATGCAATTTCTCGTTCTCCATCAGATAATTGACTCGCGATATTCCGTTGCCTAATTGCATTACGGCTTCGCTGGGAAAGATTAGATCTTCTAGGACGCGGCATTGTTATTAAAATGTGCACTCGCATAAAACCACCAAATATAATAACAGTGACAACTTTCGAGACATAGACAATAGCTCAAAGAGTATATAACCACTACGTATGAATATCTTATCAAGAAAAATCATATACAACCTATAAAAAGACATTTACACTTTTGTTAACCTGTAGATTTTTTTTCCTTATTCTTATAACCTTTACCAACTGATTTTTTATTCTTTTTTATTTTGTTCCTTTCCGATGATTTTATGTTTTTACTGTAGAATAAATCTTAGGTATTATTTTCTGGAATTAAAAATTAAATAATTAATAAATAATTTTCGAAAATTAATGGCTAAAACAAACAAATATAACACTACCTGAACTTTGTAGACATTTTACAAAAAATAAATTTCTGAACGCACACATGATGTCTTCAGAAAAAAAAAAATTTTTTGCTTAAAGTTCTCAGCAACCAGCTAGCAAGCAGCAAGCTCCAAAAAAAAAATAATTGTTACACTATTTGACAGGATTGTACAACTAATGTTTTACATGTAATAAACAAATCAGCATCTATTTCATTGTTTTTAAGATGTATTCTGCTATTCGTGACGGAAACAAATCCAACAAATCAAAAACCATGGCAATCGGTCCAGCCGTTCTCGAGTTATAAGTGTTGTAACAAACACGACTTTCTTTTATATATATAGATTATAAAGAGGAAAGATTTTTATTTTTGTGTGTATGTTTGTAATGAATAAACTCAAAAACTACTGTGCCGATTTCATAAATTCTTTCACCATTGGAAAGCTACATTCACACTGAGTAACATAGACTACTTTTTATCCCGTTAATGTGTTCCCACGGGAACCGGGAACGAGTAAACTAAATCACGCGGGCGGAGCTGCGGCGATCAGCTAGTAATCTATGAAGATCGGGCCACGCATAATATAGGGTTCCATAGTTACCCATTATATTCTATAACTCCTAAACTAACAAATTTATCTGGTCCGTTATAGTGTTACTTCAAAGTTCATTATATGGACTACCATCATGAATTTTTTCAGATTCTTCGAGGTAGCCGTATATGCACAGCCGGTAGGCATATGCACGAAAGCCCAATTTTTTGAAATACACTTAATTGATATCCAGAAAAACAATATCCAGATTTTTAAAATCAAGATTTTTTTTATATGTAAATGTCATATTACACAGTTGTCACTTTCACCTGGGACAAATCTCTTTTTTCTTTTAATTCAAGTCGTTTCTGGCATGGACCAGAACACGTGGTCTGGAGGTCCTCAACCGGGGGAATGTCGCCACCTTTTGGCGGCGGGGGGGGGGGAATCGATCGTGGATGTAACGTTCGCATCCCCTGACCTCGCCCGCCGTATTACAGGCTGGCGCGTGGAGGAGGGTGAGGAGACGCACTCGGATCATCGGTACATCCGGTTCGATGTCGTCCCCCCACCTGACCTCCCACAGCCGGTGGCAAATCCCCCGGATCCGCGTTGGGCACTTCACCATCTGGATCGGGAGGCTCTCCTGGAGGCATCCATCGTGCAGGCCTGGATTCCAGCGCCGGACCGGCCTGCCGATGTGGATGCCGAGGCGGAGTGGTTCAGGAGAGCCATGTCGCAAATCTGTGATGCGGCGATGCCTAGGGTTACACCCAGACCGGCCAGGAAGCAGGTGTACTGGTGGTCGCCGGAGATTGCAGAGCTGCGCGCAGCATGCATCTCCGCCCGCCGCCGGTACACCAGGTTTCGCCGGAGGCGTCGCCGCCCAGACGACGCGGCAGCCCGAGAGGCGGAGCTTTTTCAGGCATACAGGGAGGCTAAAGGTAATCTCCAGGAGACGATAAAGCGGGCCAAGACGGCGGCCCGCGAGGAGCTCCTGGAGACCCTGCAGCAGAACCCATGGGGGCGCCCGTACCTACAGGTCAGGGAGAAACTCCGACCTAGGGCGCCCCCACTGACCCAGAGTCTCCAGCCGCAGCAGCTGGAGCGGGTCATGGGCTCCCTGTTTCCGACGAGCGCGGAGGAGCACGTCCCTCCGCGCATGGCTCCGTCTCTGCCCGACGCGGATAGCACCAGCGAAGACGACGTACCCGAAGTCAGGGTGGGGGAGCTAGGTGCGGCAGTACTCCGGCTTAAACGCCGGAAAATCACTGCCCCCAGACCCGACGGCATTCCTGGCCGTGCATGGGTCCTGGCCCTCGAAGAACTCGGGCCTCGACTGATGGGGCTCTTTAGCGCATGCCTCGAAAGGGGCCAGTTTCCCAAGGTGTGGAGGACGGGGAAACTGGTCCTGATCCGTAAGGCGGGGCGGCCGGTGGACTCACCGTCCGGATACCGGCCGATCGTGTTGCTCGACGAGGTGTGTAAGCTCTTTGAGCGAATTATCGCGGAACGCCTCGTCGAGCATCTCACGAGTGTGGGGCCAGACCTGGCGGATAACCAGTTCGGTTTCCGTCGGGGACGCTCCACCGTGAGCGCGACCATGCGCGTGAAGAGCCTGACGGAGGAAGCAGTCTCGCAGGGCAAGGTGGTGGTGGCGGTGTCTCTTGACATCGCCAACGCGTTCAACACCTTGCCATGGAGCTGCGTTAGGGAGGCGCTCGTGTATCACGAAACGCCTCTCTACCTCCGTCGTATTGTCGGGGCCTATCTCTCGGAGAGGGCCATAGCTTTCCCCAGCTGGCTCGGGCCAGCTCGGCGAGATGTGTCGTGCGGTGTTCCGCAGGGGTCGGTCCTGGGGCCGCTTCTGTGGAACATCGGCTACGACTGGGTGCTGCGGGGTGCGTTGCCTAGGGGTGTCGGCGTAACGTGCTACGCCGACGATACCCTCGTCACGGCGCGGGGTGCAACGTACCAGGAGGCAGCACTCAAGGTCACGACGGGTGTTGCTCGAGTCGTGGGTCGGATACGGCAGCTGGGACTGGAGGTGGCCTTGCACAAGTCCGAGGTTCTGTGTTTTCACAGACCTCGGAACGGTCCACCAGAAGGTTCCAGCATAAATGTGGGAGGCGTTAGCATCGGCATCAAGCCCTCGATGAAGTACCTAGGGATCGTACTTGATAGCCGATGGAACTTCGGACCACATTTCCGAAGTTTGGTCCCCAAGGTGACGCAGGCATCGGTCGCGCTTTCGCGACTGATGCCCAACCTAAAGGGACCCAACGCCTCCTGCAGGAGACTGTACCTGGGGATCGTGCGGAGTATGGCCCTATACGGGGCTCCCGTATGGGCGGATAGGTTGGCGGTCAAGGGGAACGTGACTCTGTTAAACAGACCACTTAGAACCTTGGCCGTCAGAACCGTACGGGGGTACCGCACGATCTCCGGAGAGGCTGCATGTCTCCTAGCCGGGACCCCTCCATGGGACCTGGAAGCCCTTGCGTCATTGTTCCAATGGCGCAAGGAGGCGCTGGAGCGGGACCACAGGCCTGCGTCTCGAGAAATCGAGGACCAGCGGTCCCAACTCCGCCAGGATCTCATGGAGTCATGGAGGGTGCGACTTGAGCAACCCAAGGGGGGTGCCATCTTCATCGCGGCGGTGAGACCGATCATGGACGATTGGCTGCAGAGGCAGCATGGTGACCTCACGTACCGTGCGACGCAGATGGTTGCCGGGCATGGATGCTTCGGTAGCTATCTGTTTCGCATGCATCGTGAGGTCACACCCCGGTGCCAACACTGCGAGGTTTCCGACGACGACACCGCACTCCACACGTTGGTGGAGTGCTCAGCGTGGGCGAGTCAGCGCCGGGACCTCGTAGTGGGTCTGGGCGTGGATACCCTCTCGCTGGGGACCATGCTTCAAGCCATGGTATCCAGCGGGAGTAGGTGGAACGCGGCCGTGTCCTTCTGCGAGCAAGTCATGCTCGCGAAGGAGGCGGCCGGGAGGGAGAGGGAGCGTACCCTCCCCGCCGAGTTCCGTAGTCGGCGGCCAGACTACGCGACTACGCGACTACGCCCAAGACTATCGTCCTCCATGATCGGGGCCTGAGGACGGCGGGATCGCCACCCACCGTCCTTACAGAAGCAGGCTAGAAGGGTTGCGTGCTGCGGGGCCTTTGCCCCATAGCACGCAACCAGATTCACTCACTGACGCGGGATAAAACCCGACCCCAATGACGCGGGATTCTCGTCCCGACCAAACACCCGCAGAGACCACAGGGGTGGTCAAAGTCCGCCGGGCGCCACTGGACATACCCTCTGCTAGTAACCAGGGACGCCCGGCAACGGACGTTAGAGCGGCCGCGGCCTTGGGCCGCGGAATTAAAAAAAAAAAAAAAAAGTCGTTTCTGGCACTCGCCGGCCGCTGCCGCGGCACCGCTCGCTTCGCTCGCTCGGCTCGTGTGTAGGTCACAGTTTTAACCTAACCTAACCTACCCATTTTGTTTAAAGAAGAAATTAATTAACCTAATCTAAATAGTTCAGTTCCGGGTACCCTTTTTTTTTTTTTTAATCCCGCGGCCCAAGGCCGCGGCCGCTCTAACGTCCGTTGCCGGGCGTCTCTGGTTACTAGCAGAGGGTATATCCAGTGGCGCCCGGCGGACTTTGACCACCTCTGTGGTCTCTGCGGGTGTTTGGTCGGGACGAGAATCCCGCGTCATTGGGGTCGGGTTTTATCCCGCGTCAGTGAGTGAATCTGGTTGCGTGCTATGGGGCAAAGGCCCCGCAGCACGCAACCCTTACAACCCTCCCCACGTAATACGGGCGGCGAGGTCAGGGGATGCGAACGTTACGTCCACGATCGATTCCCCCCCCCCCGCCGCCAAAAGGTGGCGACATTCCCCCGGTTGAGGACCTCCAGACCACGTGTTCTGGTCCAGTCGTCAAGAAGCCTCCCCTTGTCCCTGGTTTCCCGGGAGCCCCACGCCTCACTCCAGGCGTTGAAGTCTCCCAGGAGCAGGACAGGGCGAGGACGGCACGCAGCGAAGACGACGTCGAGCTCAGTGAGCCATAGCTCAAACTGAGACTCGTCAATGTTCGGCGAGATGTAGGTGGCCACGACTGCCAACCCATCATAGTCCGCCGCAACACACCCGCGGCCCCTTGCAATGATCGCAAGGCGCGAGTTGTCTGCGGCGGACCCCCCAAAGATACAACAGGCCGAGCCGTCCTCGTCCACCGGGCTTCCCGGGTGGACGTAGTACGGCTCGGCGACCACGGCCAAGTTTATGGACCACTGCCGGATGCTCTGGTACAGAAGATCCTGAGCAGCACGGCAGTGGTTCAAATTCACTTGCAGGATACGGATACGGGCGTCAGACATTAATTGACGTCCATAACCGCATCCCGCCGCGAAACAACTGGCCGCGCAAGGGTGGCACCCCCACCGCTCTCAGCGGACGGACGAGGTTTTGGCCTCGAGGCGGCGCAGGTTGTGCTGCCGACCCGGTGATCCGCGGTCTTGCCCTCCGCCTCGCATCTAAAGCAGCGAGGCGGGGCGTCACAGGCACTTGCCTTGTGACCGGGCCGGCTGCAGCGGAAGCACCGATCGCCCACGGTGACTTCCGCTGTACACTGCACTCCGACGTGCCCCACCACCATGCACCGGAAACATCTGGTTTCCCGGGCACGAAGGAGGTGCACCTGCGCCTTTAGGAAGCCCCCTACGAGGAGGCTTCGTCCGTCCGCCACTTTCAGTGCCGCCGCGACGGGGCACTGGACGACTGTCATCCCGTGACCAGTGGAGCCGAAGGAGATATCTCCAGCCTTCACCTGGTCACGGGGGCAGCCGCCCGCCTCCACGACGGCGGAGACAACTTCCTCCGTCGTGGCAGCGTCATCCAGACCCGTGATGCGCCATGCGGCGCATTTGGTGGGTCTGGTGACGCGGACGGCTTCTTCGTCCAGCGCGACCCTAAGCTGAGCCGCTAGGGCGTCAGCTTTAGGGCCGCTGGAGGCGCCGGAGACCTCGAGGAGGCGAGCCCCGGTGCGTGTCGTCTTGCACCGGAGCCCCCCCTGTATATCGAGGGCCGAGAGGTTGACTGAGGACTTCACAGTCCTCAGTACGTCGGTGTACCCCACCCCCTTCTCCACACCTACCGTCGTCACCGTCAGGACGACGGCGGTGGAGCGAGGAGGGCGGGGCCTCTTCGGCGCCTTCGCCGCGGCGGCTTTGGCCGCTTTCTTTGCGGCCTTCGTCTTCCTCTTCTTGGCCCCCACTACTTCCCATCCCTCCCGTCTGGAGGGATGTAAGGAAGCAACGGGAGCGACGTTAGAGGAAGACGAGGCGGCAGGGGTGCCACTCTTCTTACCGCGCCCCTTGGCCTTCCGCGCCTGGGCCGCGGTCTCGGCCGGCATCCGGTTCGCTGAAGCGGACGGGGGCGGAGCGGGGCGGCGGACAGCGGGAGGGAGAGACAGTTGGACCCGGAGCGGGAGCACCGCCAACAGCCGCCGCGTATGAAAACGCGGGACGCGCTAGCGGAGGGCGGTACGCCCGGTCCTCCAGGACCGCGAGGCGCCTCTCGATCGCCGTCAGGACCTGCACCGTAGTCGGTACAGGCTTCGGCGGCGAGCCGGGCGCCATGGTGGGCGCGGTCCTAGGCGCCGTCTTCGGCGCTGGTCCAGCCGTCAGAGGAGGAGGTGGCATGGGACCTGGAGGTGCCTTGACCGCTTTGGTCAACTCAGCGACCTCCCGACGGAGATCTTCCATCTCCTTTCGGGAGGCAGTGAGCTCCACCTCCAGGCTCGCAACCTGCTTGCGGAATTTCGCCTCCTCCTCTGTGACGCTCCGCTCGAGGAGCTTGTCGAGGGAGGATTGGGCTTCATCCACCAGTGAAGCCACAATCTTCTTCCTCCCCGACATATTTTTACTCCCCCGCATGGCCGCGTTCATGCGGGAGAAGATACTCATTATATCCCGCGCGGGCGGCACACCGATATCCCTGCGACTGCGCAGGGACGGGACAGATGACGGGGGTTGTGTTGGGGGCGCATACGGTAGGCGCCGAGACGCGTGCGCACCGTCTTTACCGGCACCTCCTCCTCCGAATCGCTGGAGAGGAGGCACCCCCATCCAGAGCAACTAGTGCTCCGGTCGCGTGGCGGTCCCTCCTTCTCGAGGGTCCTCTTCTGCGAAGCAGAACGGCCCTTACCCTTCACACTACTGGGAGCTGACCCACCGTCAGTCCCAGCAGCAACATTTCCTTGGGGTGTCGACGTCGCGCTGCAACTAGGCGGCGCGACGCGAGCCCCCAAATCAAGAGGCATCGAATTCCGTGTTTCATGCGGTAGGTCGTCGGCTGAGACTGCCCGGGAAAGGGCAGTGTCAGTACCGGGGGTCTCGTCAGGCATATCCATGATAGCACAATTCATCGCAATGTTGGCCACTCAAGTCTCGATATCGACGTTCGGTCACCCAACTTGCCACTGCGTTACCGTGGTCAAGTTGGGGTCCAGGGCGGACGGCGAGGACGTAGTCGAATCTCTTGGGGCCCCGCCCCAGTTCCGGGTACCCTACTAAAAACAATCTCTTTTTTATATTAATGCAAGTCGTTTCTGGTGGTCGCAGTTCTAACTTAACCTAACCTAGTGAGTCGAATTCTACACTTAAACCTATCTGTAATAGGCAAATAAAACAATAAATTTACTGACTGGCAATTTTTATTTTCAGGAGAAAGTAAAGATATAGCAAACTGGTTCGACGAAAACTATATAGAGGTTTAGATAGATAAATAATATAATTTAGACCTACAAAATAATTCAGGCTTATTAAATTTTGTTAATAGTGTAGCGTAGTTTAGTAATAATTCTGGAAATTGTTAGCATGGGAAATAAAAAATAATATTATTTATTGCAATAGTTTAGCTGGAACACGGATTGTATGGGAACCAAATAAAAAGATTATGAAAATCTGGCAATAGTTTATTTGGAAAATGGTACGATGGGAAACAAAAAAAAGTATTCTGAGAATCTGGTATAACTATATCTGGATTATGAGAAAATCGGAAACAAAAAAAAACTTTTTGAAAATTTGGTTTTAGTGCACCTGGAAATTGATTCATCTGAGAAATTAAAAAGGGAATTTTAAAAAGTTGTCATTCATTACATCTGTCTTTTAAAAGTTCTATCAACCGTTTTCGGGGTTTTAAGATTCGGGTAACAGAAATTCGAGATTTCAATAGGTTACCCTCGCAAACGGATCCCTAAATCAAAAAACTGTCTTAGTAACCTCCTCAACCTCACATGATAGGGTTCATGCGAGAAAACAAAATCATCCCCACTTTATTTATAGAGGAAATATCCCAGAAAAAAAGTTTTTTCATAATTTTATTGTAGCACTTTGTCGGAATAGTAAATACACATATCCCTGCAAAATTTCATCTTTCTAGCACTAACCGTTTGGAAGGAAAGCCGAGGATGGACGGACATGACGAAACTATAAGGGTTCCGAGAATTTCACTACGGAATCGTAAAAAAGAGGGTCTTAAATAACTTTCAGCTGAATTTTATTAGCGTTTATACACTTACTTCGTTAGTTTTAGCTGCGACAATTCCCGAAACAAGTACAAGCACGTTATAAACAGACATACTGCGGTATTCTAAATGTATGGTCTTATTCTATTTTCACTGTACAGCGCTGTGCACTGAAGTTATTAAGCCTTTCAGTGTTTTATCCTTTATTTTATGCTCCACGTAGATTTTATTGCTTTCATATTATTGTGCTAACACATTTCAATGTACGAAATACGTTTAAAGTCAAGTGGTGTATGTATTTATTTATGTGTAGTTTATTATAGAGTTGCGATAGCTTTACCAATATTATAAATCTGAAGGGTTTGTTTGGTTAGACGTACAAATCTCAGAAAATACGGATACGAATTGGGTAATACTTTTAAGTACGGGAACTCTATTACTAGACTTCGCTGTCCGTCCGTCCGTCCGTCCGTCTGTCTCCAGGCTGTATTTCTTGAACAGTAATAGTTAGAAAGTTGACATTTTCACAGGGAATGTATTTCTGTTGTCGCCATAACAAAAAACAGGATAAAATTATATTATATGGGAGCTCCGGAGGTACGGAACCCTTGTTGCGACAGTACGACTCGCACTTGGCCGGTTTTATTAACATTCAGAATCGTTAAGAACTTGGTGCTCTATGACCTGAGATTGACATATTAGTCTCGTACTGATTAACCGGAATTCACTATAGTTTTTTTTGGGGACACAAAGAGAATATTGAACGAAATGATTCTATATTCACAAGGGGAGAATATTTCTAATGGAACGATATAGTCCATAGTCGCAGGCACGTAGGAGTTCAGGCACACAACACATACATAGCACAGCTACCGAACGATCACCAATTTTCCTTTACAACGGGAACAAATTCTTGGGATAAAATGTAGCCTAATTTCTATCGAAACCCTCGGGTTTTGAATCTTTGAATCTCTGTACAAATTTTTATTAAGATCAGTTCAGTGGTTTTGACAATCATGATACCGGACAAACAAACAAACTTTAAACCGAACGTCTGACTAGCACTACCACACATACAGCATTACGTTGAGGGACGGCCGTTTATTCCACGTTAGTATTTTTGTTACTACGTAAAACATTGGTTCAATTGTTTTATTTTATTTTTTAGTATTGTATTTTTCTTGATTAAGGTTGTTTAGTCTTAGGGTCATGTGGAATAATAATGAATTCTTTCTTTCTTTACTCCCAAAATAAAATGTAGATAAAGAAGAAATGCCATCTAAAAAATAAAGATAACTAGGTGTGCACGGCGGGTCGCGGTGCAAAATTGAGCTGAAGCGAGACTTAGCCCCGATATTAGAGAATATTTTTGAAATAACAAAGTTGAAGTAAATGTCCTAGAACTCGAGAAAATTACCTTCGAAAAAGGTGTGTTCGAAGAACAATTGCAAAGCCTGTATTTTTGTGATTTCGATAGAAAATTCTATTTTGCATGCGAAGTTTTCCTTATTGACTCCAATAGCAGCATTGTTATTTTCGGTGATTATTCCTCCGTGGTACGATAAAATTATATTATATGGGAGCTCCGGAGGTACGGAACCCTTGTTGCGACAGTACGACTCGCACTTGGCCGGTTTTATTAACATTCAGAATCGTTAAGAACTTGGTGCTCTATGACCTGAGATTGACATATTAGTCTCGTACTGATTAACCGGAATTCACTATAGTTTTTTTTGGGGACACAAAGAGAATATTGAACGAAATGATTCTATATTCACAAGGGGAGAATATTTCTAATGGAACGATATAGTCCATAGTCGCAGGCACGTAGGAGTTCAGGCACACAACACATACATAGCACAGCTACCGAACGATCACCAATTTTCCTTTACAACGGGAACAAATTCTTGGGATAAAATGTAGCCTAATTTCTATCGAAACCCTCGGGTTTTGAATCTTTGAATCTCTGTACAAATTTTTATTAAGATCAGTTCAGTGGTTTTGACAATCATGATACCGGACAAACAAACAAACTTTAAACCGAACGTCTGACTAGCACTACCACACATACAGCATTACGTTGAGGGACGGCCGTTTATTCCACGTTAGTATTTTTGTTACTACGTAAAACATTGGTTCAATTGTTTTATTTTATTTTTTAGTATTGTATTTTTCTTGATTAAGGTTGTTTAGTCTTAGGGTCATGTGGAATAATAATGAATTCTTTCTTTCTTTACTCCCAAAATAAAATGTAGATAAAGAAGAAATGCCATCTAAAAAATAAAGATAACTAGGTGTGCACGGCGGGTCGCGGTGCAAAATTGAGCTGAAGCGAGACTTAGCCCCGATATTAGAGAATATTTTTGAAATAACAAAGTTGAAGTAAATGTCCTAGAACTCGAGAAAATTACCTTCGAAAAAGGTGTGTTCGAAGAACAATTGCAAAGCCTGTATTTTTGTGATTTCGATAGAAAATTCTATTTTGCATGCGAAGTTTTCCTTATTGACTCCAATAGCAGCATTGTTATTTTCGGTGATTATTCCTCCGTGGTACGATAAAATTATATTATATGGGAGCTCCGGAGGTACGGAACCCTTGTTGCGACAGTACGACTCGCACTTGGCCGGTTTTATTAACATTCAGAATCGTTAAGAACTTGGTGCTCTATGACCTGAGATTGACATATTAGTCTCGTACTGATTAACCGGAATTCACTATAGTTTTTTTTGGGGACACAAAGAGAATATTGAACGAAATGATTCTATATTCACAAGGGGAGAATATTTCTAATGGAACGATATAGTCCATAGTCGCAGGCACGTAGGAGTTCAGGCACACAACACATACATAGCACAGCTACCGAACGATCACCAATTTTCCTTTACAACGGGAACAAATTCTTGGGATAAAATGTAGCCTAATTTCTATCGAAACCCTCGGGTTTTGAATCTTTGAATCTCTGTACAAATTTTTATTAAGATCAGTTCAGTGGTTTTGACAATCATGATACCGGACAAACAAACAAACTTTAAACCGAACGTCTGACTAGCACTACCACACATACAGCATTACGTTGAGGGACGGCCGTTTATTCCACGTTAGTATTTTTGTTACTACGTAAAACATTGGTTCAATTGTTTTATTTTATTTTTTAGTATTGTATTTTTCTTGATTAAGGTTGTTTAGTCTTAGGGTCATGTGGAATAATAATGAATTCTTTCTTTCTTTACTCCCAAAATAAAATGTAGATAAAGAAGAAATGCCATCTAAAAAATAAAGATAACTAGGTGTGCACGGCGGGTCGCGGTGCAAAATTGAGCTGAAGCGAGACTTAGCCCCGATATTAGAGAATATTTTTGAAATAACAAAGTTGAAGTAAATGTCCTAGAACTCGAGAAAATTACCTTCGAAAAAGGTGTGTTCGAAGAACAATTGCAAAGCCTGTATTTTTGTGATTTCGATAGAAAATTCTATTTTGCATGCGAAGTTTTCCTTATTGACTCCAATAGCAGCATTGTTATTTTCGGTGATTATTCCTCCGTGGTACGTCCGATTTCTGCATTTTCTTTATTTTTTTATTTTTTTTATTTTTTTATTACTGATTTCTTTTTTTTGGATTCATGGTCTATTTGATGTCTTTTAAGGTCATATGTATGGCGCGCGCATTATGTGTAATTATCTCGGTATAACTGTTTAAGTCCTTCTGGAACAGGGTTTTCGGTGATTTTTCCTCCGTGGTCACTTCGATGTTTCTGATTTCAGATATATATGCGCTCACGAGCATGGTCACCATGCAAAGTTTGAAGAAGATCGGTTCAGCCGTTCAGGAGGAGTATTCCGTCAAGTGAAAACCCTCGAGTGGAGTAATAAGAGCTTCGCTCGCCTTCGGCTCGCTTCAGATCAAAAAGCTTCTATTTGAAAAACAAAGATTACGACACTTTTTTGTTGAAATCGGTTAACAAGGGCGGCGTACGTTATGAATAGTCCCTCCCATTCGTCCCCCAAGAGGGCTTGGAAGTTTTTTTTTATTCACACCGCTGAAAAACATGTAAAGTATATGGTGGTACCATGTTTATGACTCCCACGGGACTAAACATTCGAAATTCTTACTTGCTCAGAGAGGAAGTTATGATTTAGATTTTAAATATTTTAGGATGTTAATTTATATCCTAAAGGAAGCTCGTGTGGTGGATTTTGCAACATTTTTCATTGCTGCTTCGCTCCTTTTGATCGTAGTGTGATGTTATCTATAAAAATGAATCCCTATTTCTCTTGGTCACAACATCACGCGTGAATGGCTGGACCAATTTTGGCCAATGTAGTGCTCGTTATTATCAGGAGAAGGCTCTTATGACAAAAATGCGGAATGAAGTTCCCCGGGACTGCTAGTATAACATAAAAATACCTAACATTTTTTTCAGTAGTTTCAATGCCTGTCCAAACAATTGCTTCCTTGGCCGTATCCTATCGTATTTACCACGGTGAGTGTTCTGAAGAGCTCTTCAACCTGACTCGACCCTCTCCTTTCCGATCCCGAACAACGCGCGGCAGAGATGTCTCTCTCATACTGTAGAAACCATCTTCGTGAGAACCGAGCGTTTTAAATGTTCGTCTCTCTACCGAACGACAGTGACCTGGAACGCTCTGCCTGCGTGTTTCCTCCCACATATAACCCTGGGTTATTTAAGCGGAGCTTGAAGAGGCACATCACTAGGTCGTCAAGTTGAGGGCCACTCTCTATAGTATTGTGTGCTGTGAGAGTGGCCCACAATCGCTAGACGTCGTCACGACTTACCATCAGGCGGGCGACGTCAATTTGACGAATCTGTTATTAAAAAAAAACTATTAAGTCGTTACAGCAAACAAACAAATGTGACGGATTTATTATCTTGATTGATTTAGATTGAATAAGTACTAGGAAAATAGAAATACTCTGTAATAGTTATTTTAATAGTTTAATAAGTAACTGTTACATTGTATAGTCGACTAACCTGATTAAACTGTGGAGCTCGTTTAAATAGACAGTATTTTAATATCCATATCATTGACAGATTTACTGGCGTAGTAAACAAGTATCAGGCTCATCAACATCAGATAGTAAATAGTTACTACTAGGCCTAGCTACTAGGACTAAAGACACTTAGGGTTCAGTAGTTCAAGTCTCGGAACTCTATTTCCGACATTTTTGGCCTTAATATTCGTAGAAGTTTGAAAGAATCATATCTTTCGACTGGATGAATCGATTTTGAAAATTCCATGTGGTCCCATTTCAATTTGGTCCAATTCCGACAATAATTTGGTCCCATTCCACCTACCGGAATACCTGAATACCAGAACCGGAATACTAGAAATTAATTCGGTCGGTCGGTTTTTAAATCAATGTTTAACGGTTTTTTGAGCATCAATTACTATTAAACACAAAAGGACAGACCTTTTTAAAAAGACCGAAGAAATAAATGGATGAAAATATTGATAACGCCTATTAAAATAATTAAAATGGCGAAAAACATCGAATAGATAGCGACTAGTGAAACGCGACGACTATCTTTAACGATGCATATTGGTTGGGTGCGGCGATTATACGGGTTAGGGTACACTGACGAAATGAGCGGAAAGCGATTCGAATAGCGGTGTAACTAAAACCTGTGATGGTCTGCGATCTGGCACTACCCTAAGTGCCCTAAGCTTGGAAAGGCCCCAGCTACGTCGGACATTATAGGTATACGTATTACATATAGTACTTATATCAATTGAACAACTAAAGGTCAAACACACTACAGCGGAGATGCTCCGCGCGGCAATCCTTAACCCACACACAACAATCAGCACTGCATCATCTGCTGACGTGTGGAGCTTACTTAATACTTTAACACAATATGTCAGTATGCTGTATGTAGAGGCTTATAATTGGCATAAATCGGACCACATTTGGACCTAATTTGTAAAATTACCCGTAAATAAAATAAAATAAGTTTCGACCGAAAGTTCTCGGTTTAGAGCAACTAGGTTCGTTACCTATTTATTACGTATTATTTAATTACGTAGGACGTATATATGCTTGCCTAAATCTTTGGGAATATAAGTCGTGATAACTATTTAAAATTATCTGTATGTCATAAAATTTCCACACATTTAGCAGCCAAGTTATATTTCAAGATAAGAAAAGACTTATTAAGTGAAACAGTTGTCATAATTAAACTTCGCAATCTTAAATGCACCCATTTCCACAGAATAGGGAATAATACTTACATTGCACTAAGTACAAATGAAAACTCTGAAAACTAAAACGTTTCACAGATAAAAACCGACCAGCAACTATTAAATCACTGAACAAATTACCAGATAGCAATCTTCCGTTCCTTCATTCGTTCATTCGTTCACTCGCTCGTTCACCGTTCCTGTGTCCGCCGGCTAAAACTAGCGCTGCGGAAAAGTACGCGGAAATTGAATCCAGTATGATTCCCTCGCGGTTTTTGAGTACGGGATATATTCGTGATATATATGCGAGAATATCGATATATTTATATCGGTTATCGTGGTGAAGTTATTTAAGTTTTGTCTACAGTTTTCTGATGTATAACACACCTTTTTATTCTCAAAGGAATAGATAGAAACGTTTGTACGCTTACATTTCGTTAGTCTGTTGGTTTTACTTAAAAGGAGCGAGCCAATTGAAGTTGCTGGGTCATCATTCGACTGGCGTTCACTGAACATATTATTATGCCTCTCCAATGAGTTTCTAGTGATGGTTCCTGTCCATGGCCACCTGCATCCAACGAGACCAAGCGCTTTTCACTATTAAGTTGACCGTTCGTTTATTTACTTTGAACGTGCTAATCTCACGTATACTACCGGTATGAATTAAAAATTGTTTTGTATTGAAAATGTTGCGAAAAGGGAGTATATTTATTACATTTTAGAGCGAAATAAGTCCGTATATTTTTTATGTTAAATCTATACGTATATATAATACATGTTGTCACAACCCAAACGCACTACCGATATATTCTAAAAAGTAATAAATCCGGGTTTTATGTTCGCTGTAAATATGTTGCGACATTCTGTCATATATACTAAACTATAACACATAATATACACCGATCACATCATATTTCGATCCCTTAAAGGCCCCATAGACGATTCGTCTACTTGGATTTCGTGTCTATGGAAATGGACAATGTGCCTGTTATTTTTGGAAGACGTCCACTCTGTTTGAATTCAGGAACGTACCATCAGGTAGCAGCCCCAAAAGTGATGGGACCATAGATTATACTAGGGAAGTACACGCGTTGTGTAGTCGATTCGATTTCCCTCTAAAAATATGCACTAAAATAATATTACTACCACTTGGTTTAGATGAGAGTTTTGTTTTCTCACAAAATTGATAGTGAAATCAAAATTTTCTACTTACATAAGTATTTTTACTAAAAATCTGTCATCCTCATCACTCGTGTCGAGGTTTTAGTTTAATATTATCCTTCCACGATAGCTTATTACGAGCATTCTCTCTTACAGTCTTTAGTTTAATATTATCCTTCCACGATAGCTTATTACGAGTATTATCTCTTACAGTCCTAATCACGACCGAATACGGAAACGTCACTCAAATATTTCGGAGCTGTCTCTTTGAGACAGTCTTGATAATGCCTCGTGAGTAGGTGAAACATATTATTATGTCGACGTTTAACATGTCTTCTAGTTAGCGAAATCATTGCAATTGTCTAAATTTCTACATCAAATCTTCCATTGTTTTATTTAGGAGCTGTTTAAATGCTTGAGCAGCACTTCAACTTAAATTTTTCATACCCAAACGTCACTTTTGAGAATCTGCTTATTTCGTATTCGGCCGTCAGACTTTCGAATCACATCACAATTTTACATTTCATCAAAATCAGTTCAACCGTGTATCGTGATGCCCGAACAGACAAAGACAGCATGGTTAGGTTAAATTGTTTTTGGAATATTTGGAAACAAAGTTATAGTATATTTTTGTATTTCAAAGCAATGAGTTTGCTTAAACAATTCTTAAAATATACGGAACCAGTGTATCATTCATCTAAAAATTCATTGTTTAAATATCGTTGTAACACGATACACTGGTACCGTCAGTTCGGTAGAACTGCGGTGGGTGGATCCAACGCTAACCTTAATAGCGCGAAAATTCGATGTCGTCGGTAGTGGTCATCGTAGCTCAGTTGGTCAGAGCAGTTCCCCTGGTAGGGAAAGGCCGTGGGTTCGAGTCCCGCCGATGACATCAGTTTTTGTGATCTATTTATAATTTCTTTCTTAATATTTAAAGTTATAGTATTTACATTTAATTATTAATACTGTTGATTGATGGCACTTAGTGGAAATTACACTCCACTGGTTTTTATTTAATATTTACTAACCAGTTTCGCCTCACGGCATCATCAGAGACTTAATTTACAATTATTATTTTAACACCACATGTTAGTATTCAAATTTAGTACTGTTTAGTGAGATGTGTAAAAGTCTTTGGTGACACCGTGAGTTGAAACCGGTTAGTAAAAATTCAATAAAAACCAGTGGAAAGTACAAACGTTCTAATTCAATATCTCTAGTATTTAAGCTGTTTCACACGAGTGGAGCCGCGATTAGTTAGCTAAATATAAATCATAAAGCTATCTCTTGAAACAACCAATCGGAACAAGTATCTACGATCGCCCAGTCGGTTATACCAGTGTTTTATTAGCGAGGATGTGGGTATCCCTTGATGAATGGTTTTCCTGGAGACAACGGTTGTGCCCAACTGTGCCGGAGGAATGAGGCGGAACGGCTCATAAACTTGAAACATTGCCAGACTGGCTGTTAGTTAATCTGCAGCCAGACAGCGTACTGGCTGTAGTCTTGTACGTTCCTACTCGGGTAATGACTAAAATAAAAGACTGTTCTAGTCTTTGGGTAGTGTGTCTAGTCACAGATATAAGAATATATAATTTATGCTTTCGATTGTCGGCACTTGGTGGAACTTATATATTTTTATTTTTGATAAACCCTGACCTCTGATGGTGTCATAAGGCGAAACCGGTCACGGTTTACCATAAATAAAAATATTTGTGCAATAGTGTACAAGTGAGTTTTTTCAAAAATGTATGATATAAGAATACTATACTAGTATGAAGTACTATCAGGCCTTTTTTTTTTTCCGTCCGCGGCCGCGGCCGCTCCAACTTCCTTTGCCGGGCGTCTCTGGTTACAAGCAGAACGTATTTCCAGTGGCGCCCGGCGAACTTTGACCACCTCTGTGGTCTCTGCGGGGGTTTGGTCGGGATGAGAATCCCGCGTCGTTGGGGTAGGGTTTCATCCCGCGTCAGTGAGTGAATCTGGTTGCGTGCTATGGGGCAAAGGCCCCGCAGCACGCAACCCTTCTAGCCTGCTTCTGCAAGGACGGTGGGTGGCGATCCCGCCGTCCTCAGGCCCCGATCATGGAGGTCGATGGTCTTGGGCGTGGATAAGTCTGCGGCGCCCTCGCCGCTGACTACGGAACTCGGCGGGGAGGGTACGCTCCCTCTCCCTCTCGGCCGCCTCCTTCGCGAGCATGACTTGCTCGCAGAAGGACACGGCCGCGTTCCACCTACTCCTGCTGGAGACCATGGCTTGAAGCATGGTCTCCAGCGAGAGGGTATCCACGCCCAGACCCACTACGAGGTCTCGGCGTTGACTTGCCCACGCAGAGCACTCCACCAACGCGTGGAGTGCGGTGTCGTCGTCGGAAACCTCGCAGTGTTTACTATCAGGCCTAGGCTATGTCACTCGCCTAACAACCGCAAAAAAATACGTGACGTCAGCGACAGTTTGAAGTTGTAAGTCAGTAAGGGCTGTCTCTTGTTTGGGATACGGCATTGACCATAGTGGCATAGAGTTGATATTGAGGCATTAACGTCATAATTATTGGTCAAATTATGCTGGTATTTTCCTGACAACCCTAACGTTCGAATAATGTTCTCTGTAAACAAAATAATGTGGTTTAATTAACGTCGGAGTGCAAGTTCTGTATGTAAGTACTATTCCCTATTCTGTGGTACTATAATAGTATAGTACCACAGAATAGGGAATAGTACTTACATACGATATTACATTACTAGTATAGACTAGTAGGTCTAGTACAGCACGCTTCTCTGAGTTTAACCTTATTCATTTAACATTCATAAGAATTAAAATGTACAAAATATACATAATTATATACTAAAAATATTTACATTACAAAATATCGTTTAAAAAATCCTCCGCGTCATTGCCAACTGGGAAGGTTCCCATAATGCTGGCTGTGTTGCCACGTTGGATGGCGATACTTATTCTTTGGGCCAAAAAATAGACAGCCTTCTGGTCCTGAGAAGCATCGATCAGGCGTTTAGCAATGTCTCTATAAAGGCGGCGAGCACTCGGACCCCATGACCCCAGTGTCTAAACCCTCTCAAACGGCTCAAATATGTAATCACCTGCTAGGTTAGCATATTTACGCCGTTTGAGGTCTTCAGCCGATGCAGCAGCAGCACCGGCACATCCGGATGTGAAGGTGCTAAGGTGTCAACGCATGTAGCGTCCCACACCAAAGGCCTTCCCATCTTCCACGGTAGCAACGACATACCGTCCGGTCTCTGTCCATCATTCATTCTAAACGTTTCGTGCTAAACCATTTAATTCACGTACGGCCGGAAGACCTGCGGTGGAAAAAGCCCTACGAATTATGTCGTTTAGAATAGCGTGCCGAGGTATACGACCTGCGCTTCTGCTACAAGAAAGACCATGGTGTCCCAGATTATCGACGGCTACTCCACAGGTGCAATGATGCGGGGATACACAAGGTGTACCCAGCCGAAGGCAAGTGGCAATGCGGAAGGTTGTGTCGTCCAACATTGTACCGATGTTGGGCGATGGGAGCGCCTGGATCCATAACCCTGACTCCCATTCTCCAACAGCTAGTAGGCGTGCACGTTCTGAAATATTGACAGAAGTGTCAATTAGTGTATTAATTCTCAATTTACAGAGAGGCAAATCCCACAGTCGCTGTGAGCCTAGGCGTGAGGGCAGGTCAGTGTCGGGGTAAGACATCCTCCAAGCATTTATGGTATCGGTCTTGCATCGAACCTTGGAATCAATCAGTGTATTTGACAAAATTTTCCTGACTAATTCTTCGGTGCTATGGACCGACGACAGAAATGCTGGCAGACTGACATCTGTGACTTTACGAATATCTAGCCCGCCGAAGCAAACTGGAAGAGACGCTTGGACCCAGGCTCGGTCATTAATATTTACATTTAAAATTTTACAAAAAAGAATTTTGTACTAAGTTGTCTAGTCTGCCCAAAATTTCTACATTTTTCCCAAATTGTCCTGAACGGAGGGCATGTTTAAATTTGGGTACGAAAAGACAAAAACGAAGAATAGTGAAAGCTGAATGAATACTGATATTACATAGACTATCAATAACCTGATCAAAATTTTGAGTTTTTTCCTCAATAAAAGTGGAAAAGCCCTCTTTTAAAATCGGGGACCCCAGGAGGCGTAAATAATAAAACTCACACCTATATCTCCAAGGGGTTAGACAGAGGTGAATCACCTACATTTTGCCAATAGCTGTATGAGATCCACGTAGTACTTAATAGGGAAGCATTTTACTTTTATTATAAAGAGGAAAGATTTGTATTTTTGTGTATATGTTTGTAATGAATAAACTTAAAAACTACTGTGCCGATTTCAAACATTCTTTCACCATTGGAAACCTACATTCACCCTGGGTAACATAGGCTACTTTTTATCCCGGTAATGTGTTCCCACGGAACCGGGAAAGAGTAAACTAAATCACGGGGGCGGAGCTGCGGCGATCAGCTAGTAAAGAATAAAATAATAATACTCGTAGCAACGAGATAACCCGGTAAACGTTGTCCTGTCATATAAATTATCAAAGAATGTGCGCCTGAAGGTAAGGCGGGGTAACATACTTTACGATATTTACAAAAACTTATAAAAATTATTAATCTGCAGTGCCAATGACATAGCAGAGCTTGTGGTCTTAGAACTATTACGACTAATATTATAAAGGCAAAGGGGATAGATGGATATTTGGATTGTTAGTACCTACTTACTCTTTCACGCAAAACAACTCAAAGAGTTTTAATGTAACTTAATGATCATACATATCAAAATATCACATTTAACAAATGTTTACCACTAGCAAGGAGACGCGGGCATCAGCCTCGTAAGTAGGTACAGTCAGCTACAAAAGAACATCTCAACACTAAAATATCCATAAGTAAGTGTCGTGACAAGAGGAGAAAATAATCGTGTCAATAGTAGTTTACAATAAACAGTTAACACCAATAACGACCAAATTAGGTTAACAAAATTATAACATTACGATTTCATTATCTTGGTTATAGATCCACTTTTTGTACCTACATCAAATCCTTCTAAATCGTTAGGTTGACGGAAAACCCAACACCCGAAGAGACCACAGAGGTGGTCGAAGTCCGCCGGGCGCCACTGGACATACCCTCTTCTAGTAACCAGAGACGCCCGGCAACGGACGTTAGAGCGGCCGCGGCCTCAGGCCGCGGAATTAAAAAAAAAAAAAAAAAAAAAAAAAAAAAAAGGTTGACGGAAAAATTCATAAGTACTTTCACCTCCGCTGGGGCAGAGGGGATGGGGGATTTATTTATACACACACACATATCACGCCTATATCCCCAAAGGTAAGGCTAGGATAGGCAGAGGTGATTAGACACTCACAATTTGCCACTCTCTATAGTATGGTGCTGTGCGAGTGGCCCACAATCGCTAGAAGTCGTCACGACTTACCACCAGGCGGGTGGAGTCAATTTGGCGAACCCAATACATAAAAAAAAAGAAGTAGCAGAGCTATATTGTAATTTTGAAAAACAATTTGAAACCAGTTGCCTTGCGATGAAATATTGATGAAAGGTAACAAAATCTCACGTGGCAGGCACTATGGCACAGCCAATTAAAGTCCTGGGCGTCTCGGACTATTTATTTATAAATTCATATTTATAGGATTTATTTATATATTAATATATTCACTTATAAAATGGTAGACCTACAGTTTCCAGTAGTTAAAAAAACATTTCAACATCCTTCATTGTTTCAAATGTGGCCAGATGTTTGCAAAATCAGTTAATATTACAATGTTCATTCGAAATTTTAAATATAGAATATTATGTTGTCTGTGGTTCAAATTACGTCGTCAATCACTCACTTGAACTGAATTGAACATAACTTTTGTGACGTCTGTGGACTTCTGTGGACGTATTCTATTTCCCGCGTTAAATGGCCGTCGTTTATTTTGACGACATCGTTGAGACTTAAAAAACTTGCGTCTGTTTGACCGATATGTTTGTCATGGGAATGATGTTTAAATAATGTAGTTTATGGATATTTACTTTTTATATGTGATTATTCATCATATTATTATTTACTTTTTTAACATTTACCTTATTTCCCCTCCAAACAAAAATTGCGCATGACGAAAAAATTGGTTTAAATCAAGGAATTCTTACGATAGGTATCGTGGAGATCCTATACGAAATGTGGTCTTTAAACCGGATCACACACACAGACAGACATGCGAATGCCAAATTGTCTAGTATGGCCTCGAAATGTTGACGCTTGTACAGTCAAAAATTGCGAAATAATGATAGATATGTACGAGTAGTACAAAACCTCATTCTTCAACAATAAATATAACCTTGGTGGTAGCCCCACCAAGGTTATATTTATTGTATCCCATAGTTCCTTTCATTATATAAATAATATACTTACATACATCAAATTATTTTAAAACTATTCATGTTTATGGAAGGAAATGTATCCACCACAAGCTGATACAAATCCCCTGGTAATACAGTATGAGAAGTGATTCTTTGCAATATTATCTGGAAGCCGGACAGTTGCTAATACCTCACACTGTACGGGACTGGGTCACTTTGTACATACGTAATATTCCGTACAAATGAGAATCAAAGAAAGGTATCACACACACATTATGTAAACAAACCACATTGGTATTCTTGGAAGGGGTGTCTATTTATCCTTCACTTTATTGGTATGGTTTTGGCGTGCATAGAGCACTTGTCTGGTATATTTTCCAGGGGCTCTTCTGTCTGTCAGCAAGCGGACCGAGTGGAGTTGAGGCTGGATCCGGAGATGTTGATAGGCCCTTTAGAAACCTTAATGAAATAAAAATATGGCTGTATAATAGGTATATGACAACAGTGCTAGCCGTGGAGGGTAGCGCTGAAGATATTGACAATGTTATATTATGGGCGTTTGTCAACAGTGCTAGACGAGGAGGGTATGGGAGCTGCGCAGGCGCAGCGCGGTTAGGCGCAGCTCGCCGAACACCCGATGGGCAAGACGTCCGGCGGACGACCTGACGCTGGTGTGCGCGCACACAGGATCTCTAATAGAAGGTAAACGCTCTAATCTCTAAGGATGTCATGCTGGCCTGGTACTTGGTGTTTGGGAGTAGACCGAACTCTTGAGAATCGCTGGACTGATTTGGCTAATTTTGATCTTGACATATTTGTGGTGAATATCAAAAGAATGGACATCCAATGAAAGGTTAAAACGGTGAGAAACTTTAGTAGCTGAATTCTAAAATACGGCAACCTAATTTTCCGCTTCTACATTCGGTTCTGAGACTTAAGAGTGTGGACTTGCTAGCACAGAATAGGTAGGAGAAGACGCCAGGTGACCAAAGATTACCGTGTGCGCACAAACAATACTCTCTAAAGAGTATTATGGTGACCTCATAGCACTTAAGGCAAAAATATTTATTTGGAACTTTCTCAAGAATCAATTTCATTTATTCAGTTTAGGCACATAAAGAGCACATATGAATGTCAAATTTTATAATTTTGTCAAGTAATATTATAAAAATACTAAATTAAGTAAGTACATAAATAACCATTAGAAAATGATTCTTTCGCTGGTTCGGTAAGTTGGTTCTCCTGAGAAGATACCAGCAAGAAACTCAGGTAGATTATCCATTTTCTTTTTTAATATTGTTTTGTTTACATTGTTACAATTAGTTTATATTGTATTATACGAGTGGCCAACAACAGAAGATTAGGGTGACCATGCATTTTTACCATTAAGATATTCGTCTACATTATAGTAGCCTTTCATCATCAAACATTTTTTAACTACTATTTTAAACTTATTAAGAGGCATGTCAAATGTCATGTTCTGGAAAGGAACCAGGCAAACAAAATTGGTAAGTTGTATACTTCAGACAACGGAGTTTTTAAAGTCTTTCGGAAATGAGAATTGAATCAACCGGATTTAAAGTTATTGTAAAACCAAATCCACAAAAAATTGTATCCAAAAGAAATGCGTTAACTATTATTTTTTAAATGTCACAATGAATCGTATAGAATAATTGAATTCACGACACCAAGCGTAACGGTTGACTAGTCAGCTGTGACGTCGAGAACTTGTAGCTCGACTATAGCCATAGGTTATCGTGTAAAATATATACATACATCTACATACCTACATAATACTATGATCAGGAGTTTCCCGGAAGGGTATCAGAGGCATATTATTCGCCAAGTTTTAGTCAGTATCTTTCCCACGTAATCGGTGGCGAACGTATACCACTAACTGTGTACTCCGCCGGGCGCCACTGGAAATACGTTCTGCTTGCAACAAGAGAGCGGCCGCGGAACTAAAAAAAAAACCGTGTACTTTTATGATTACCACGCAGGTGCACGTGAGGTTGGTGGGCACACGTCAACTAATAAACACGGTTGGTATAATCCAACCGAAACGTCTATCAGGACCAATAAATATTATATTACCGTATTGTGACTTTATTTACCTTGAATCGTAAAAACGATCAATAATATCAGCTGCGGCCTGCGAGTGAGAATCGAGAAACTATAATGAATAATTTAGATATCTCCACATATATATTTTTTCATAGATAGTTTTCTCCACACACTTGCGACTTAAACTAGTAAAAGTAAACACAACATAAAATTGACAATGAAATGGATTTAATCATTAGATTCAGCACATGTTTGACCGAGATCCAAATATACATTGTGATTCACGATATCATTACAACAGACAAAGAGTTTGTTATACTTAACAACAACAGTTGTACAAGCATCAATCTTCAGACGACGTCTTATCGAAAGCGTTTGACACGATTAACATGTTTTATTTAAAATAAACTATGCATTAATCGGTAAGGTATCGTATGAACACACGTATTTGTTCATAAAACAATATGATGGCAATATGATGACTGGATGAGCAGAAGTATAATGTAGAACCACTTTTCGTTAGTTAGTTGGAGTACCATGTAATTTGCGAGCTTATTGCCGCCATCCATGAACTTTTAAGTTTGTCAGAGCAATCGTTGGTGGCTTGGGACTCTAAAATGTTGGTACTCCAATCTTAAATTAATAATGAAACATTTCGACTGCGTTCTATAGAATTAATATAATATAAATTAAAAGGAGTGTCTCAAGGTGACATCTTGGGACATCTCATAACATTTGTTTTTTATAACCGCAAGCTTTTTCGAGATTATAGGATTAAAACAATACACAGATTTATTTAATTTGCTATTTTAAAGAATAACCTATTAAAGTGCTTGGTAGTATAATATATATCACACCATTGAGACAATTTGGAGAGATGCCAAAGTGTAGTTTTTTCTTGTAAATTATTATTTTTGCATGTTTTAATAATGAGTGGTGTAGTTCGTAGTGCCGAAATTTCAATCAAGATAATTATTATTTCATGTTATACAACATTTATTATAAAAATTACTACTGAATACACGTGGCTTTGTCTGCTTGGAGTGGCCGCGTTTCTCATCTACTCGGAAACCTATCGAGATGAAAGCTAGCATCTATTTTCCTGTCATGATATCCAATGTCCAGCAGCTTTTACGTGATATACGTGCTTATACGTGATTACTAAATAAACAAACTTAATTAATATATTTTATAAGCAGTGACGTTTGCTAACTTTTTCTTGTATAATTTTACAATATGAATCACAAAAACTACGGCGACGCCGCGCCGTAAGTCTCGATAACACAATGTGATCATAAAATTAGATGTCTTCTGCCAATGGTGTCTAGCTCAGTTGGTAGAACGTTCCTGCTGGAAAGGGATCAGTCACTGGTTCAAGTCCAGGTCAAGACTATAGTTTTTGTGATTCATATTGTAAAATTATATAAAAACAATTTTTTTTTTATATTGGGTTCGCCAAATTGACGCCGCCCGCCTGGTGGTAAGTCGTGACGAGCGACGTCTAGCGATTGTGGGCCACTCTCACAGCACACAATACTATAGAGAGTGGCCCTCAACTTGACGACCTACGATGTGCCTCTTCACGCTCCGCTTAAAGACCCCAGGGTTATATGTGAGAGGAAACACGTGGACAGGCAGGGCGTTCCAGGCCACTATCGTTCGGCAGAGAAATGAACGTTTAAAACGTTCGGTTCTCGCGAAGATGCTATCCACTGTGTGGGAGTGGCATCTCTGCCCGGCACGCGTTGTTCGGGATCGGAAGAAACAGGGTGGGAACAGATTGAAGAGCTCTTCAGAACACTCGCCGTGGTAAATACGGTAGAATGTGGCCAAGGAAGCTATTGTTCGGCGCTGAGCTAGCGGCTCAATGCTTCCCGTTACCTCCGGACAATCTATAATATGGATAGTCCGTCGCTGCATAGCGCCGAGAGCGTCCAACAAATACTTCGCGGAGCCGTCCCAGAGGTGAGAGCAGTATTCGACGCAGGGTCTAATCTGCGTCTTGTACAGCAGACACCTCTGGTGTGGTGTAAAGAATCGCTTTACCTTATTCAGTATTCCTAGTTTCCGCGAAGCTAGCCCCATACATCTTTCGATGTAGTTTTTATTATTGAGCTCTCGATGAACGTCTATGCCAAGGATGTCAAGGTTGTCCTTCATTGGTAATAATGCATTCTGAAGAGAGGGTAGGGGAAGGAAGGTTTTAATGTTATTGTGCTTAAGTAGTATATTATGGTTAACGTAATTTTAAACCAGTCATCATCATCTCATGATCCTATCGCTGTCCACTGTTCAATAGGACCAGTCCATCTGCATTGATTAAGTACTTTATATAACTTGATGGCCACCTGGATCCAACCACGAGACCCAGCGCTTTTTTCACTAGGTCGTCATTCCATAAAGTAGCCGGCCGTCGCACACTGCGATTGTCAGTACGCGGTTTTCACAAGAGAATCATTTTGCCCTATCGACCGTCCGATCTAATTGCTATGTGACTGCTCCACCATTTTATTTAAGTAAGCTGTAATTATTTATGTGCAGGGATTCGGGCATATCGTGGGGCAGACGAAGCCGGTGTACGACAGGGCGCTCGGCCGGCGGCGGCGGCGGCGTGTCCGCGGCCGCGGGTGGCGGGGCGGCCTCGTGGCGGAGGCGCGAGCGCGCCCCGCAGCCGCGAAGGCCCATGGAGATCCTCACCAGCATCTACGCGCTACTATCCGGCGGGGTAAGTACATACTTCACCCTGCGCTACCTTACAAGGGTGTACACGGAACGGCAAAAAAACGTTGAATAGGCAGTGATTAAAACAAAATAGTCTATTCCTACTAACAAATAGCTGAAGAGTTTGTTTGTAGAACGCAGCGCTGACCTTAGGAACTACTTTTATGAATTTTGAAGCCACTGTACGTACATGACGTGTCCAACTCCGATCAGTATTAACAGGTCGAGAATCTGATTGAAAGATTCCGAAACGAAACAGTCTAAGTCTATAGGGCACTTTATATGTGAAGTGCCTGTAGATTAGTGTAGGTAAATGTAGCCACAATCACAGGACAGCAATAGCAGCAATAGCAGCAATAGATACGAGTACATTGAAAGTTACCAGTTAATAATATTTTCCCCAAACAAGAGGAAGTTATATATAAAATATGTTAATTTATATAATTATGTAAATTGCATAACTAGGAAACTCAATCTGTCATCAGGAATAATCAGGATACTTCATCTAAGGAAACGACTTAGAAGGGGATACCCAGGGGACGAATTAGAAGGGTGACTGACAGATGCAGTTGATAAGAATATGGTCGGGCCTTTCTCATAACTTTAAGACAAATGTTGTTATACGTAATGAATGATGTACGTTGTCTGTGGCGAATCTTACGTTATCTCTCTACAACTCCACCAGTCTAACTTTGCACCTGGCTGGAAAGCGGCGCAAACGACGCGAGGTGCAAACTTAGCTTGGTCGTGATATAGGTATAAAACCGACCAAGTAGGTACGACTCACTCCTGCAGTAAGGGTTTCGTACCAAAACAGCAAAAAAAACATTTTAGTTGTATGGGAGCTCCCTTCTTTATTATATATTTTTTTTGGATTTGTTGTTATAGAGGCAACAGAAATACTAAATCTGTAAGAATTTTAACTTTCTAACTAGCATGATTCATAAGATACAACCTAAGAACGACAGACAGCGAAGTCTCGGTAATAGGGCTCCCGTTTTACCCTTTGGCTACGTAACCCTAAAACTGAATCCCTATTTCCTTTGGTCTACGAAGTGCTTTATGTAAGAAAAAAAAACAGTTGCACAGAATATTGGATAACTTATGAGGAAACTATTACGCGGCTGGAGCCACGTACATCGGCTAGTTAACTATAAAACTCATTTGAAGCAAAACCTCGTTTTATGACTTTATATAAACGAATAATGTTGTGATCAAAATGCAACCACGTTGATGCAATCAATATGCAAACGACTTTGTGAATGTTTATTATTAAATAAAATAGAATATGTACCTATTATTAAAAATTCGTTTCCCAATTTGTAGATATTTCTCGCTGAATATTTTAAACATGCAGCATTTTCGTATTTTACATTATATTTTTAAAGCAATAAGATCTATTTTGTCTATACAGCAGGGGGTTAATCCGAAGATTGATTCTATTGCATTCCGACTGCACTGCGGCGCGACTACAGCTGCATTGTTAGCGGCGAGCGCAGCGCTCACTACACGCCATCTAGTGGGCAATCCTATTGACTGTATTCATACGAGGTAAGCATCAACATGAACTAGTAAACATTTCACGTAGTTCATACAACAATACACAGGTGGCGCTGTACTCAATTTTAGTACAATATATTTTTAAACTTCTTCACTCTTCACCCGCTCGTTGTCATTTGGTAAATTATTTATCGTTAATATTGTAAATTGCATTTTCAAATCATAAACAAGTTGTCATAATTCATGTATGATTAATAGATTTTCTTAGTAATCCGTGCCAATTTTATGGCACTTACGTTATTTTTCAGCTATTACTGGCTATTAGTTTAATAGTTATAATAACAGATCGCGATGGTGCACGATGGCACATTTAGATAAAAAATCGTGTAACATTAATTTATTGGCAACACACTGTAGACAAAATATTAATATTAGATATTACGCATTATTAGTTGTGGTATTATCTACTCAAAATATTTACTCTCAAAATTTTGTTGAGTTATTATTAAGTGTCGAACTTTTAAGACTTTCATTCAAGATATTTTATGATTAGGATTAAATTGTAATATTTGACGATTAAATTAAAAATAAATTAGTTGTGTTATGTCATCTCTATTTACCTCAACAGGCTTAGGTGTCATTATAATAAATATGACTTTTTCGGGTTACATCTACGAGTATATTCTTAACTCAGGTTTCATACGAACATGGAATTTTATTCTCGTTTCGTAACTACGAGATTAAAATTTCTGTTTTTGTAACTAGTTTTTGTAATCATCCACCTAAATAGAATTATATTTCTCTATTCGTAACTGGTTACCAAAATAGAATTGCATTCATTTTTCGTAGCTGCGTTACAAGAATAGATGGAACCCTTTTTAGAGTACCTAGGTGTCTAGATAGGTAGAGTCATAATGCTGAGTTAGGTAGATAGCATGATGCATTACCTAAACACCTAGAATTTGCTAGTAGAAAAATACTAACTAAAGTGTTATAGGAGGCAAGCCTATTGCAATTTCCATTTATTATAAACACATTGTAGAATCATGTGAAATTAAATCCTGAATAAGTAAATTCTACTAATATTATAAACGCGAAAGTTTGTGAGTATGTAAGTATGTATGTATGTATGGATGGATGGATGTTTGTTACTCTTTCACGTAAAAACTACTGAATGGATTCTAATGAAACTTTACAATAATATAGCTTATACATCAGAATAACACATAGGCTACAATTTATAAAGATATTGTGTGAATTGTTCAAAATATGACGCGGCGCGACGGGAACGGGAAAAAATACAAATTACCACGCGGACGAAGTCGCAGGCGACCACTAGTATATATATATATATACCTATTTCTACAAATTAAAGGGCCTAATACCGTTTTTATAGATGTATTACTCGTAGATAGATGGAAACATTTTATTTACAATAAGAATTACAAAAACATAATTATGTACTAAAAATATTTACTTACATTACAAAATATCGGTTAAAAAATCCTCGGCGTCATTGCGGACTGGGAAGGTTCCCAGAATGCTGGCTGTATTGCCACGTTGGATGGCGATCTTATTCTTTGGGTCAGAAAAAAGCCAGCCTTCTGGTCCTGAGAAGCATCGATTAAGCGTTTAGCAATGTCTCTATAAAGGCGGCGAGCACTCGGATCCCATGACCCCAGTGTCTCAACCCCAAACTGCTCAAATATGTAATCACCTGCTAGGTTAGCATATTTACGCCGTTTGAGGTCTTCAGCCGATGCAGCAGCAGTGCAGGCACATCCGGATGTGCTTGGAAGGTGTGAAGGTGCTAAGGATTAGATTAATTATTTTACTATTTTTATTCTACATGTGTTAATTATTTACATACCATAATGCAATGGTAGAATGTATGTGTAATGAATGTGCCTCGGAGAGCACGTTAAGCCGTCGGTCCCGGTTGTCATACTAACATCTATGGCAGTCGTTAGGGGTAGTTGGAGCCCTAAATCAAAAATCCGACCGGTCTAACTACAGAACTTCGATATCGCCCATGGGTTGTGAAGGTCAGATGGCAGTCGCTTCACGGAAAATATCGAAGTTGAGCCGAATCACAGTTAGACTGGAAAGCCGACCCCAACTGAGTTGGGAAAAGGCTCGGTGAATGATGATGATGAATGCAATCGTAGAATGTAAATGGGACATTATGTAATTTAACACCTATAACTGTACCTACATTCTGTAAATGAATAAATGAATATGAATATGAATATACTTACTTAAATGTTACTTTGTATTTTACCTACTTCAAAAAAAGGATGAGGTTCTCAATTCGACAATATTTTATTTTATTTGTTTTGTTTTAATGATTGTTACCTAGCTAATAACTTTCGACTAGGTAAACCGATTTTAAAAATATTTTTCTTAGTTAAAGGCCCCATATCCGACCATTTGATCCCGGTAATTTCAACTCGGATTTTTTATCTTGTCCAATTATTTTCTTAGGGACATCCCAGAGGACGTTTTGAATACGTACTGTTGGATCCATTCCACGTTCACGGTGGCCGGCGAGGCGGGAGCGTACCCTGGCGTGAGGGGCGCGGGGCAGGCGCCGCGACGGTACGGGAAGTATTATCAATGGGTCGCTTTCACCCTGTTCTTCCAGGTAAGTACCATAAAATAATAATGTGATTTATGGAGGGATTTTTTTTTTATTAATTACATGATCACCTCTACGTACGGCAGAGCCTATTTTATACAGTATTATTATGGTATCTAATTTTAATAAATTGGCGATGGTCTTCTTATTTAACTATTCTTATATCCTATCCTTAATTCCATTCCCCTTGTAACATACCAATTCTGACATATATTCTTCTCGCCCTTTCATACTACCTTTCATTCTTTTATCTGGGAGGGGTTTGGGTAATTTCTTATTTCTAACTATTAATAACTAGTAACAGGGTATTTTACGTTTTAAGTTTTGCCTTCTTAATGTCTATTAACAACTATATTTATATCTAGAAAAATCCATCTTACATCTTATCTTAATCTTACAGAGTTTCTGTTTGCTTCTTTCTGTAACTGCTTTTAGAGATCTACTATCTCCTACAATGTCAGCCACATCGCAGTTAGACTGGAAAGCCGACCCCAACTGAGTTGGGAAAAGGCTCGGTGAATGTTGAATAATGTGATTTTGCGACATCTAGCTTTGAATAGCCGAACTATATTTGGAATAAAACGGCAAGAGATTCCATTTAAGGTTTAAAGTCAGTTGGAAGTAAATTCCACTGCACAGGTTCATGTTAGATTTTAGCCACCCAAGTCAGAAAGAAGGTAGGTAATAATTTTGAGTATTTTTAAATATATTTTTTGTGGTGTATTTCATTAGTGGTATAGTTAATTAGAATAGAGAATACTTCATAATTAATGACGTCTTTTATTTCACTTGAAAACCTTGAATCACAATAGAACATGATAGAACTTAATCGAATACAATTTGTACCAATATATCACTTCCTAGAGGAGTGACCATAGATTCTATGCATAAGATAAGTTGAAATTAAATAATATACTTAATTTTTTAAGATAATTTCTAAGGTTTGGGATAGTAACTATTGTTTTTACAAGCTTTTATTTACTTTCACCTGTCCCGATGTCCATGTGTAATCAAATCTTGCAATTTAAATTTAACACACTGCCCGGTTTCAGATTGAAGTGAAACCTTGCCCGCGTATGTACCTAAGTCGCATGACAATGCAATATTATGATGATAAAAGCTAGATTAAATTATTTTTTAACTAACCAAATCTGTCAAGCCGTTGAAGATTTTGAACGAGACCTATATACTTAGATTTTGTTGAAGATTTTTACGCACGCTTGACTTCAGGAGTAAGCTAGTTAAATGCGTGACGAGCGTTACGAAAGTGTGTCAGCGTTACGGGCGAGGTGAATGAAAATTGAGAGGGAGATATATAAGTTAGTGAATATATAAAGAGAGAGAGATTTATATTGTTGTACATATATATTTTTTTACGGACAAAAGAGAGCGAGGTGCCATCACATATTTTCTTTCTCTTTCTCTCAAGAAGTTTTACTCTAGTCGTGTGGTAAGTACACTCAATTTTCTTTTTGTAGTTGATGGCCCCGGCTTCGTCCGCGTGGAATAGTCTTCTAGAACCCAATCCTAATGGAATACATTCTCGAGATAAAAAAATTAAGCTTAAGTTCTATGTCTCTATAACATCAGTTATCTGCCAGCGACTGCTTTATTAAAATCGGTCTAGCCCTTACAGATATATGTTAGAATAAATAGACAGACCGACAGACATGCAATACCTCGTAGGAGCGTCCGGGGCCGAAAATTAAAAAAAAACTTGCATTTAGTTAAAGTTGTTAATTTGGAATACACTTCAATTTTATTTATTTATGGGTATTATAGATAGAGATGACAAAACATTAACCTCTCTCGGGCAGTTGGGAAAACATACCTATTCGTGATCGTGACTCACCAAGCCATCCACACTAAGCGGTTTGTAATGATTGCGTGACGATTAATGCCGAGGCCCGTCAAGTGGCCAATCATTCTATATTTTATATAATACTGGCTGACAACCGCGGATTTGCCCGCGTGAAGTAGTATTATAATTATACACTCCCACGTAAGACAAGCCTATTGCCGTCACCGGACACATTTATAATGGGTTATGTCCAAAATGGCTGAATGAATTTAATAAAAAGTAGCAGCTATATTGTAATATTGAAAAATAAATTGAAACCCGTTACCTTGCGATGAAATGTTGATGAAAGGCAACAAAATCTTATGCCCCAGCCGCTATGGCACAGCTAATTAAAGTCCTGGGCGTCTCGGACTACAATAAAAAACAACGGACTACAATTATAAATATAGCCTTTCTCAAAAACCACTCTGTGATGAAAACAATATGAAAAGAACGCGAAAAGACAAATAGACGAGGCGGAGGAGTTTGTTTTCAACAGACTTCCAAAAGAGTTGGAGGTTCTCAATTCGACTGTATGTTTTTTTTGTTTGTTACTTCATATCTTCGGACTGGAAGAACCGATATCGAAATATTTTTTTAAATTAGAAGCTACCACTTCCCAACTGCCCCATTTCAATTTGGTCCCATTCTGACAACTATTTGACTTCAATTTGGACCATTCTGACAACTATTTGACTTCAATTTGGTCCCATTCTGACAACTATTTGACTTCAATTTGGACCATTCTGACAACTATTTGACTTAAATTTTGTCCCATTCTGACAACTATTTGACTTCAATTTGGACCATTCTGACAACTATTTGATTTCAATTTTGTCCCATTCTGACAACTATTTGACTTCAGTTTGGACCATTCTGACAACTATTTGACTTCAATTTGGTCCCATTCTGACAACTATTTGACTTCAATTTGGACCATTCTGACAACTATTTGACTTCAATTTGGTCCCATTCTGACAACTATTTAACTTCAATTTGGTCCCATTCTGACAATATTTGACTTCAATTTGGACCATTCTGACAACTATTTGACTTCAATTTGGTCCCATTCTGACAACTATTTGACTTCAATTTGGACCATTCTCACAACTATTTAACTTCAATTTGGTCCCATTCTGACAACTATTTGACTTTAATTTGGCCCCATTCTGACAACTATTTGACTTCAACTTGGTCCCATTCTGACAACTATTTGACTTCAATTTGGTTTTTCTTTTACCTACGTCAATATAATATCAAAGGCTCGGTGCATCTCTTTGGTAGTGTAATGGGTATTAAAAAATACCCTTGACACCGCCAATGGTGCAAGACAATGGTGTCAAGGGTCCTTCACGGTTTGAAGTCGGTTGCTGTGTCAACTTTTGACGTCTATTCTTGATAAACTTATTACCAATCTTATAACAACAGCTAGCCAGTGAAAGTACCCATAAATCAGTCCAGCCGTTTCAGACAGACAAACAGACTAAAACAGACACTTCAATTTGATTGATGTGTATATAATGGTTTCCGTATGAGCGGTGTATATTGGGTAGTAAGATACCTGGTCTGTTCAATACCATGGATAGAGCAATGACTGGACCCCACTTACACTTATTGCTCGTTTATCAATATTATATCCCAATTTCGTCAGCACTTTTTTTTGGACATTCTCATACAACGTCATCTATAGCCCACATTAAGCTAATATAAGCTTGTGCTATGGAATCTAGACGACTGATAAACATACGTATTTTTTTCTAAATACATACGATTGGATTTGGATTACACAAATAATTTGATTCGACCCGGGAATCAAACTGAAGTCGAAAGCCGATACACTACCGACCACGCCACCGAATGAGTAATTTCGATAGTCTCTCGTAATACGGGCACTTGGAGTATTCTTGTCAGTCTCGTCGTTGTTGACGACCTTGTTCACATGCGTACGCGCAGCAATGTGAAGTTAAATTGAGTGCGCTACGTCGTAGCACTTCGTAGCAATATCTACGTAGCCTTTGTAGCTTGTATTTTAAATAGTAGTTTTTTGTATTTTGACACTTATTATACTACTGTGGCTATAGCTTGGAATACACATACAGATAGACAGACAGACAGGCTTCTTGCTCGCTTGGTCAATAAATACCTTTATGACCGCTTAACTAGACACAACTCAACTCAAACTCAAAAGTATTTAATAATATAGGTTATAAAATAACACTTATTAATGTCAGCACATAAGAATTTACATTTAAAGCCAGATTCGCAAAGCAATGGATGGAGTCAAAGAGAAAAGAACCTGGCAATAAAAACTCCCGACCGTTCTTTTCCAATTATCAGTAACTACATTCATTGTATAAAACACACAACGTATCCAGAAGAACCCAACACACAAAATCACATCGTGTTCCTCGACGGGGTAGAGAGAAGCGTTCTATACGCCAACATGTCCCAAGCCACTGTTGGTAATGGCACAGAATACGGAATAGTACTTACATACAGAACTTGCACTCCGACGTTAATTAAAGCACATTCTTTTGTTTGCAGAGAACATTATGGCGAAGCCATAGAATGTAACTTGTATTATATTCTGTCATGGCTACCTCAGCAAATTATAATATTATTTCGGTACGTGCGTTTATGTAAATACAACTAAGCACGTACCTAAGAATTGCTGTTATGTTCACTCCACCTTGCCAATGTACATTTCCTTTGTTTGTAATTAATATAAAAGCCTAGATACGAGTATAATACTAATACAAGATCAGTCAATCAGTCAGATATTATAGATTCATTACCATATACAATCTCGATTGTTTTACTGACTCGCAATAAACATCATTTGAACGTTAGGGTTGTTCAATTTTTTCTTGACCGCGGCCGCTTCCATGTCCATTGCTGCGGGCGTCTCTGGTGACACTAGATTTCCAGCTGCGCCCGGCGGACTTTGGCCACCTGTGTGGCCTCTTCGGGAGAGTTGTCTACTAAAGTAAAATACATACCAGCATAATTTGACCAATAATTATGACGTTAATGCCTCAATATCAACTCTTTCTGATTTATTTATCAACCCTTACGAAAAAATTGATGAATTTATTTACAATAAGAATTACAATATACAAAATAAACATAATTATAGACTAAAAATATTTACATTACAAAATATCGTTAAAAAAATCCTCCGCATCATTGCCGACTGGGAAGGTTCCAAGAATGCTGGCTGTGTTGCCACGTTGGATGGCGATACTTATTCTTTGGGCCAGAAAATAGCCAGCCTTCTGGTCCTGAGAAGCATCGATCAGGCGTTTAGCAATGTCTCTATAAAGGCGGTGAGCACTCGGACCCCATGACCCCAGTGTCTCAACCCCAAACGGCTCAAATATGTAATCACCTGCTAGGTTAACATATTTACGCCGTTTAAGGCCTTCAGCCGATGCAGATGCAGCGGCGGCACATCCGGATGTGCTTGGAAGGTGTGAAGGAGTTAAGGTGTCAACGCATGTAGCGTCCCACACCAAAGGCCTTCCCATCTTCCACGGTAGCAACGACATACCGTCCGGTCTCTTTCCATCGCTTCGTGCTAAACCATTTGGTTCACGTACGGCCGGAAGACCTGCGTTGGAAAGAGCCCTACGAATTATGTCGTTTAGAATAGCGTGCCGAGGTTTACGACCTGCGCTTCTGCTACAAGAAAGGCCATGGTGTCACAGATTATCGACGGCTACTCCACAGTTGCAATGATGCGGGGATACACAAGGTGTACCCAGCCGAAAGCAAGTGGCAATGCGGAAAGTTGTGTCGTCCAACATTGTACCGATGTTGGGCGATGGGAGCGCCTGAATCCATAACCCTGACTCCCATTCGCCAACAGCTAGTAGGCGTGCACGCTCAGAAATATTGACAGAAGTGTCAATTAGTGTATTAATTCTCAATCTACAGAGCGGTGAATCCCACAGTCGCTGTGAGCCTAGGCGTGAGGGCAGGTCAGTGTCGGGGCAAGACATCCTCCAAGCATTTATGACATCGGTCTTGCATCGCACCTCGGAATCAATCAGTGTATTTGACAAAATTTTCTTGACTAATTCTTCGGTGCTATGGACCGACGACAGAAATGCTGGCAGACTGACATCTGTGACTTTACGAATACCTAGCCCGCCCAAGCGAACTGGAAGAGACGCTTGGCCCCAGGCCCGGTCATTAATATTTACATTTAAATTTTACACAAAGAATTTTGTATTAAGTTGTCTAGTCTGCCCAAAATTGCTAAATTTTTCCAAAATTGTCCTGAACGGAGGGCATGTGTAAATTTGGGTACGAAAAGACAAAATCGAAGAATAGTGAAAGCTGAATGAATACTGATATCACATAGACTAACCATAACCTGATCAAAATTTGACCCTTACTGATTTACAACTTCAAGTTGTCGCTGACGTCACGTATTTTTTGCGGTTGTTAGGCGAGTGACATAGGCCTAGTAATGGTCACGTAAGGTATACTTGCCAGAGTCTAGTATCAGTAAGCAGGTGCACCGCGTTTAGTTGAGGGTAACTTCGCATTTTAGACTTGGTTTTATCTCAGTAATAAGATAGGACCGACCCACAGACATATGTCTGGGAATTCTTTCAGTGCTTACCGGAGGCGCTCGGCAATGGACGTAGGTGCGGCCGCAGCCTAGGGCGGCGGATTAAAAAAAAAACAGACATACATCACACCTATACCTCCGAAGGGGTAGGCAGAGGTGTACTACACACTCTGCTAGTAATTTTGACTGTCTCACGTCATAGGGAGCAAGCCTATTGCATATAGCGGACACTATAAAATATCCAAAACTACTCTAATTTCCACAGCCAGGACAGATGTTACACACCACTATATAGATCTCAAAAGCAGACCAAAGTTTCATATGAATTTTATATAATAATAATATGACTACCCCGGTGGCACAATGGTACTATGTACGGACTGCCACACTCGAGGTCTCGGGTTCGATTCCCGGGTCTGGTGGATAATGTATAATTCTCTTTAGAATTTTATACAGATAATTATCCCAGAGTCTGGAACTTGTGCCCGGTAAATGGCAATAGCCTCGCCCCCTATTACATGGGACCTAACATAGCTGGCGAGATGTGGGTGTGTTTGCACACCTCTGCCTACCCCTTCGGGAAAAGGGCGTGATGCTATGTTATGTTATGTCATATGAATTTAGTAAAAGACTGTTAATTTTAAATTACAAACTAAATTGTGAAAGTCTAAAAATTTGTAAAATTAGTACCTATTTGCAAACAGCCCACTCTCGCTATCCCACGCACATAATATCTAACTCTACCGAATCCTCTTTTATCGCACCTAATAATACAAATAAATAAAGTACCTCCGGTAAGTGTGTTAACAACTTGTTTTCGACACAACTAGTGTCGTGTTCTGTTCCCGGTTTAGAGCACGTGGCCCTCTGTCACCGTTGTACAGTACAAGGCATAAGAAATTAGCGAAAAGGGCTATTTTTAAAATGTCTGATCGGTTAATGTACGCCCTCATATGCTACCGACGATAAATATAAATTTAAAGTTAGGATAATAGTTCTTTTTTTGATTCCGCCCCCCAAGGCCGCGGCAGCTCTCACGTCCGTCGCCGGGCGTCTCTGGTACGCACGCAGAAGGTATTTAATTAGGATAGTAAGTTAGGATAATAGTAATAAAAATCCAACCCCAAAGATAAGGGATAACGCCGGACACAATTGCGTGATAAAGGCCACATATGTGCAAAAACAATGGGTAAGATGTTGAATTTTTATATAATTGCACTAATTTCGCTAAATAGAAGACATTACAAACGTTGACATGACAATACTGTCGCAAAGAGAACAGCTGTTCTCAAGACAGTCTTGAGAATGCCTCGTGAGTAGGTGAAACATATGTCGACGTTTGTAATGTCTTCTATTTAGCAAAATTAGTGCAATTATATAAAAATTCAACATCTTACTCCATTGTTTTATCATGGACTTTCGCCATGTAATGCCTGATTCCATTCAATATTTAAGCTACATATGTGCGCCAAAGTCCGCCAGGCGGCGCTTCAAAGAATACTTCCGAGTGCGTACCAGAGACGCCCGACAATGGGCATAGGGGCAGCTGCAGCTTGGAGACGCAGACTTAAAAAAGAGGGGTAATAGTAGTAAAGTTATTTGGTTATTTGAACAAAACTTGTAAGTTACATATACAACATGTTATAATATTAGGATATGAATCGCAAAAACTATAGTCTTGGAGTGGATTTGAACCACCGCCACCGGCTATTCCCTTTCCAGGAAAAGTGCTCATGCCAACAGACCAAGACACCACAATAACTACTGAAATTTGAATTCATAAGTATCTATATGAACTGATAATACCCGTAGCAGTAAAGCCTAGTTCGCACTGCTTTAGTAATTTAGTAGAGTAGCGTGTAATTTAGTGGCTAAACTACTCGCTACTACACAGAAATCGTTCGCATTACGGTTTAGTACAGTACACAAGTGAGTGGTGGCGGCCGCTAATGAACTCGACTAATCAACAGGTTCGGACTTGTTTAGCCGGTGAACCAGTGAGCACGAATGCGTGGTGGGAGGCGCTACTCGCCCGAAAAAATAGAGTAAAATGGATTGACTCGACTAAATCATTTACTAAATTACTCGACTAAATTTTTGTAGTTCGCACATATTTAGCTACTAAATTACTCGCTACTCTTCTAAATTACTAGCCTAATGCGAACTAGGCTTAACACACACGTCACTCATAAGTGTCAAATCAAACCACACTGTCAGTTATTGTGACACGACCGTGTCAATTTTACATCTGTGGCCGTTGTGACCACAGATAAGTTATATTATTCTTTGTGTAACGTTGAGTGTAAAGTTGTGATGCAACAAAAAAATATCTTTCTTTTCTTTCTTTCTTTCCAGCGCAATTCAGGGTATTGCTTTAAAAATCGCCATCTATTCTAGTCTATACTATCTTCACGCATGCTTAAGCACGATTGCCTAGGGGATTAAGCTGATGAATGCGTGACGAAAGCGTTACGAATAGTACCTATGTAGGTAAGCGTAACTGGAGAGGCGAACGAAAGTTGAAAAGATAGAAATAGAGAGAGAGTTACGTTTCGTATATGACTGTAGGGGCAAGAGAGAGAGGTGCGAGAAAACATTTTCTTTCTCTCTTCCTCTCATAGCAAGTTTTATCTCAGTGGCACAACGACATACACACGTTATGCTCTGAGTTCCCCCCTTATACTTGAAACATGAAATTTTGGATGTTCGTTTTTATTTCATTGCATTTTTCTAACAATTTTTGTCCATCCAAATGTTAACTGCAAGAGATCGAAGGCCGTCATTTGTATATTTTCATTTTTACAAACAAAACAAAGAACTTAAATTACTTTACAATGATTAAAAAAAATTGTAATACTGTTTCTTATTTGAAAACTATACCCGCTTACCGCTCCTCTCTCACACCGCAGTTGCAATTTAACAAGGTGACGTGTCCGCCGTTTACGAGGCACCTGTGCAACTGGGCCGTTACGGTATAACTCCGTCAGCTCAAACGACTCCAACAGACGGATCCTATTTGCATATCTGCCTGTGTCTTTACCTCTCTACAATTTATCCGACTGCAAAAAGTAAAAACTTTATTTGTCACGTTTTTGACCATCATTATACTATACCTATAGTTAAAACAATATTATAAAGCTGCAGAGTTTGTTTATGGTTCAACGCGCAATTTTGTTCATTTATCGAGTAAAGGAGTCTTCTATAAAGGCTCTATAATCACACTAGGGATGGCCGTTTTTGAAAAAAAAATAAGGTACTGATCCGCTCCTAATGGTCGAAGTGTAATGCTACAGCCTTCCTCAATAAAATAACTATTCACCAGAAAAATAATTTTCAATTCGTAGCTGTAGTTCCTGAGATTACCGCGTTCAACCAAATAAACAACCTTTTCAAATTTATTCTATTTGTCTTTACTATCGTGGAAGATGGGAAGGCGTTGACACCTTAGCAATAATATGCTAACCTAGTAGGTGATTACATGTTTGAACCGTTTGGGGTTGAGACACTGCAGCACTGGGGTCATGGGGTCCGAGCGCTCGCCGCCTTTATAGAGACATTGCTAAACGCTTAATCTATGCTTCTCAGGACTTCTGGTCCTGAGAAGCATCGATTAAGCGTTTCGGCATTAAGTATTAGGCTGGCTATTTTTTGACCCAAAGAATAAGTATCGCCATCCAACGTGGCAACACAGCCAGCATTCTGGGAACCTGATATTTTATAGTGTAAATATTTTTAATTTATAATGATGTATAGTATTTTGTAATTCTAATTGTAAAGAAATATCTCTTTATATACTAAACTTCTGTACAAATAAAGACACACAGTTGTGTAGTTATTTTAACTTTTAACCCAGAATTTGAACCTGAGACATTACTACAGTATGATATATATAGTATAACGTCTGAGTTATCTTATTCAAGAATATGAAGTGGGCTACCTACTCAACGTTTAACACTTATCTCTGAACTGCAACTGACAGATAAAATATAATAATGGCTTCGCTCCAAAAGTCATAAATAATAAAGAACATATTCATCCAGCTTCCTACTTAGTTTATATGTTATACTAGCGGCCGCCCGCGACTTCGTCCGCGTGGTAATTTGGATTTTTTTCTGAACCCGTCGCTTGTAATTATTGTTCCAGTCGCGTCACCCGTACTAACATCTGGCTTCGCAAATAATTATTTTAGAACGAATTCATTTCTATAAAATATGTTATAGTGAGTTAACCTTAAAAGATAGATATATACTACACCAGACTTTTTATTAGAACTTTTAAAGAGGAACAATTCTTTAGTACATCATTTTAACATAACATTAACCGTTTGGCCAGCGCATACAACGGACGTTAAATAGAAAAAGAAATAAATAATTTTTCCCTGTTTTTGAAACATATCACACTGCTGCTCCGCTCCTATTGATCTTAGCGAGATGTTATATAGTGTATTGCGTTCCTCGATAAATGCACTTCTCAACAAAAAAAGATTTTTTCAAATCGAACCTGTACTTTCTGAGATTAGCGAGTTCAAACAAACAAACTCTTCTATATAATTTTTTTTAAATCGGCACAGTAGTTTTTAAGTTTATTCATTACAAACATACACACAAAAATACAAATCTTTCCTCTTTATAATAGTAGTATAGATATAAAAATGTGTGTATAGTATAGTTTTTAGTTCGTGTTAATAGTATTTTCTTCTACTGTTAATTTTATTTCTTGTGTATAATATATATATGTTATATATTCACACTTGTATTCTGAGGTTAAAGGTTTTATTCTATTCTAGCTGTTGCCTGCAGCTCCGCCTGCGCGTTACTTTAGATCGACATAACTTTTTTATTTATAAACCGATTGAAATAAAACTATGTTAAATATTAAGTTGAATAAACCACAACGCATTACTGAAAACCGCATTCAAATCGGTTAAGCTGTTTCTGAGATTAGCATGTTCAATCATTCAAACAAACTTCTAAAAACTACTGTTTTGGGTTCTATTGCGTTCATAAAGCCTACAGTTTACATAAACAGTTTCTCTATTATATCTTCGATGTCCAGACATCGACCACTTACAATTTTATTATGCTCGTATGTATTGATCACTCTGCAGTCCAGGCAGTCAGGGCTCCCATGGCGAATATAGTGTGACACGTCAACCCCCCACTGCTGGCGCGGATAGTGGTGGGAAGTAATACTTTCCGCGCCTTTTAACCTCTGTAACAGCTGCATAATAACCTACAGGGAAAAAGAAAATACTGAAAAAAGCTGGGCGTGTATAGATGAAACTTATCTATTTCAAAACCCGATAGCAATAATCTTTAAAACTTTCAGGCCCGGTAGAAGTAAAATCCGAAATACAAAAAAAAAATAGGAAATTTCTCAGAGGGTTCGATACACATTTTTCATGACAGGTTTCATTTTTGGGACGCTTTGGTCCCATGGACGGCTGAGTCGCTAACATATTTGTAGAAAAAAAAAACATTTACACGGTTTGTCAGAAGACTGATAATCTACACTACATTTATTGGAAGTTTTACGTAATTAACAATTGTGAAGGAAAAAGTCGCAATACCAGTATAAAAAACTGAACTTTTTGAGTTTTTTCGCTAAACATCGCATACTAAATTACAAAGCCTCTTTCCTAGCCTTCTTTTCCATCCTCTTCATACTATTAGTCAAGATATTTAATATCTAAGTCATTAAATAAAACTCAAATTAAAATAATATTTTGAAAATAGAAGTTTAACTTCAGTTGAATGTGTTTGGTATTTTCTTCGTTATTTTAACAATTTTTCACATACTTTATTGGCTAAACACTTGTACTGTGAACTAAGTAAAATATTATTACACACCGACATATAATTTCCTCATTTGTAATTCTTAAAATGTCAAATTAGTCCCCTCGTGACATTTGAACAGTTAGTCAACATTAGTCTCATAAAATACGACCAATTTAAAATATACACCAGGGACTAGAGCTTTACACTGAAAAAAACAAACTTTTCAAATCATTTATTATGTTGGTAATAAAGCCAATATATTATTATATTCAAGTGCAGCTTGTCATTTAAAAAGAAATACAACAAGACGTCCAATTAACGGGTAATATGCGCCCATATATTTATGTCTCCTAATCTCAGTAAAATAGTTAGATTTATCTTAACGATGTCAACGTAGGATACTCCATCTTTTTATTCAAAGTGAATGAACGTATCCCCCTTATTTTGTGATACATACAAAGTACCTTGTCAGTATTCTAAATCATCTTCATCACTGCCGACATTCGGCTACTTTCAGACGACAATCTTGTGCAATCTTGACAACAATGACAAGTTACGACAATGACGGCTGACGTTGATGTAAATATAACGTAAAAAAAATCTCTAAAAGCTGCCATTTTATTTTATGATGATAAATTTAAATGTCGAACTCAATATTTACTGCAGTTTTTATAGATAGTATTAGTGAAGATGTTATTTGAGTAAGTAAATATATAAATTTTTAAACAGATAGCGCAAGGCGAGTGCGCGTCAGAACGGTTCTCACGATCATCATAAATTGTAACATATCTCCATTATTCTTGGAGCCCTTCCAAGGTGCTGCTCTTACACACACTTATAAGCATCTGATCTATTTAACATTGAATGCAGCTTATCGGCATCGTTTAATTAACTTTTTGGCAATCGTAGGTGAGTAGTTGTAGCCAACAGTTAGTTGTATGATTATGTTAATTAGTGATAGCGGTGCTTCCGCAACATGTTTCATCAGGTGACCTAATAACTTCAAATATTATGATGTTAATGTAGGCAGTGGGGGGCCGCTGCACGCGCGTGCCGGTGCCGCACGCCCAACTTAAGTTTATAAATAGAATGCACATCGCCCTGTATGTATTTAACGTAAGGAGCTTTTTCAGCGAGGCGGGCCAGTCGTCGCGATCGTCTGAGCGCGCCGCTCGCGCCTTCCCGCACGCCGCCGCGTATCAACCGGCGAACGCAACTTTTGAACATCGAACGCGAACTTTTTTCTATACGAATTTTATAAGTTTTTAGATATAGTAAGTGGGTGCGACGACATCAGTGCAGTGCTGGCCCACGTGTTGGCCAGTGTGTGCGTCCCGCTAGCGACTCGCGCTAATCACCGCGCTGCGTAACCGTGTTTCAAAAATAAAACGTTGCCGATTCGAAACCGGAGCACCCCGAAGGTTAATGACAAAATAAAAAGCATGCATTAAAATTGTGTGTCTGAAAACTGTCGGAGATCGGAGTAACCTGGATCGGTACTGTGTGGCTTACCGACACGTGAGTTGCGATATAAGTTGGTATGACGATACGCTGTCAGGAATGGTCTTGTAAACTTTATTTATGAAGTGAAATGTGTATCGTGGAGTAATTCTCATGGCGGGAGCAAGTAGGTACAGCTCGGCGTGTGTTTATACAAGTAGTTTGTACAAATTAGCGCTGTAATTAGAGCAACCGTTCTAATTAACTCTCACGAACCATTCACCGGTGTTAGATTTGTGTTGAAACTGATCGACTTGTTCCTTACTATTTGTTTACATTTCAGTTTCATAATAAAATCTCTGTGTAAATTTTTGAAATTAACGCACTCGTTCGCCGAATTACACGTAAAACAACTGTATATTGATTTATTTACGTAAACTCAACTCGACATTTTATCGACTTGAATAAAAATCGAGAAAGACTGTGTTTTACCCAATTTCTTTTATCAAATATCTACAAACATTTTAAGAATTTTTGAAATATACTCGTAAGATGTACCTACATTAATAACAGTCACTTCTTTCTATGGAGAGTAGACAGACACCACTAATTTATTTCGTCATTTAGTTGTTACGACATAACGGGGATCCATCCATCTTCAAAAATGTAGGTACACCTGAGCCTAGTCTGTCACTCAGTGTGTGTAGGTTGGTGTAGTTACAGTATTCAAGTGAAGGTGAACTTTTGCTTGCTCCCCAAACGTTTATGTGAACCTCCTTTATAGTCAAAGTGCCGATTTATTATCTGTCAATTTCAAAGATTGTCAAAAATATATTTTTCAAGAATAATTCAAATTAACAAAAAGAGTTTTCTAATAGCAGCCAGTGTTACGATTCGATATTTGAACTTCCAGTTTAGAAACCAATACGTTCTCGATCAGCCTCCGATGAGGTTCATTTACGTCAGTTGCGAAACGCGTCGATAACGCCCATAGTTCATAGCACGAGGCATTTGGACAATGTTGACCCAATATCGCGGGAGCGGTTACCTTACAATGTGGCTTCTACATTAAACAGTTCGTTGTTATCATACCATTTTGTAATAAAATACCATAAGTACTTGCGTACCTGCACGAAGGATATTGACATTCTAACAAAAATATTTGAACAATTTTTGATTAATGCACAATTAATATGATAATGCAAATTGTCACTTCAGCAACATTATCCAACTCACACACACACACATATCACGCCTATATCCCCGAAGGGATAGGCAGAGGCGTGTTACACACCCACAATTTGCCAGTATTTTTAATCCCACGTAATAGGGGGCAAGCCTGTTGCCGTCACCGGTCACTCTAGAAAGTAGGTTGTGTCCAAATTGGCCAAATTAATTAAAATTATAAGCAGCTATATTATAATTTTGAAAACTAAATTTGAAACCCCCTTGCGATGAAAGGCAACAAAATCTTATGTGCCAGCCAAACTAGCCATTTTATATTCTTAAAACCCTTGTCTTTTATTATTACTCAATGAGGTTAAGAAGATCGGTAGAAAATACATATACTCGTAGAACAAGCAAAACCATTTAAGAAAGCATTAGGCGATAAATTACTGTGACTCAACTCTAATCCATTTCCGCACGAGTTTTAGTATTAGGCAGAATGAGTGTTATCTATGCAGTCTGTGGTTTCCCGCGCTTTCGGCTGTCAATATCGCTCATTAGCGATTGATGGCGGACACAAATCGTTTGATAGTCGTCGTAAATGGGAGACTTAGATAGCCAAGTAACAGTCCTGTTTTAAAGTAAACGTTAATCACATTAAGACTTGTCTAACTTTTAGTAGTAGAGGGCCTTAAATACCATTATTGTACCTACTTAGGTTACATACTACAACAATGATTAGTTTGGCCGCCGTTTGACAGATTCTGCCTATATTTTACATTAACACGGAAATTAACATCTTTATTGCCTGATGTTTCGACCAGGTTACACCGGTTGTGGCCACAGACTGACTGTGACCATCCTGCTGTCCCTGAACGGCATTTCCAATCAAGAAAAAAACTGGAAATAACCTATAATGAAATGACCCTTCATAATTGGTTAAATTGTACTCAATTGAATGGACCAGCATTATAATATTGGAAACAAAGAATAGGATATATATCTAATAGGATATACAGATAGCCCAGATTTATTTGCTGACTAGACATAGTGGGAACGCGTGTAGTAAAGGGTTACAGGTTCAAAAACTACGCCAGCGTCTCTATAACGGTCGGGTCCAAAGGTCACTATCACGGGTCACAGATAAAAAAGATCTTGTACTTGGCTGTAAACTAAACAGAAGCCAATAAAAGATTTCGCAAACGTGGCTTATTGTTCGGGTCGCGTAAATCACGTGCATGTGTCAGTGTGGCGGCCATCTTGTTTTATTATGTTTTGCACACGTGTGACAGTTAGTTTGTGGTTTTCTTGGAATATTATTTGCAAATGTCATTAGTGTCATCTTCAATTTAACTGGTGCATGTGACTATTAATCAGTTTAAACCAGTGTTGTTGAACTTTACCTAGTTGCAATTAATTACAGATTTAGTGACATTTTGTATCTTGTAAATAGAGTAGGTACAGTACGATTATTTGGACTTTGGCGCTCGACAATCCTCGGCAGACATCGGGCACGATCGGAACTAGAAATTACACAAGATATATTGCTTTATAATTATAACATCCTACTAGAATATTACAGTCTAAAACAGTAATGAAAATCACCAGCCAAAATGTAAATTTTTTACAGCAGACCTAAAGAATAACCTGGATGTGGCTTGATTAAATTTTTACATCGCAATCTAAAATACAAAATATGAAATTCGTGCAAGGAAATTTATCTTTTAGTATTCATTGTTTATTTTATAATGAAACCATACAGTCTAAAATTACTTTCACTGTCTGCATTATATAGAGATATTGATAATAAATCTGTCACTTAACAAAACCAACTGCTCTTCTTCGGATAAAAAATAGTTTAAGCATTAAATGGCATGATTGCAAACTTTCGTCTATTTGTCACTTGTAGCACAGAATAGGGAATAGTACTCTTTTAGTATTTCTTATACTCCATGTGAAAATAACGAATAAAACCGATACATCCCGAGCGCCAAAGTGGAAATAATCGTAATGTATATAATACCTAAAATTGTGTAAAAAAAATTGTCGTGACTGTACCTACAATTAATAAGAAATAAGTGTGAGCAATATAGAGAAAATCGAATAAAGAGAAATTGTAAGTATTTTATTTCTTGGCTGTCTGTCAGCCTGTTTACTAATGCTGATCTCCGAAGATACTGAACAGATTTAGTGGTTTTTACATATAGATTAGGTCTAGAAATATTTTAGTCTTAGTTATAGATTTTTTTCAAATTACAATATAGCTTCTACTTTTTATTAAATTCATTCGGCCATTTTGGACATATCCATTATAAATGTGCCCGGTGACGGTAATAGGCTTGCCCCCTAGTACGTGGGACTAAAATACTAGCAAATTATGGGTGTGTAATGGCCAGTTACTGCTTCCGAATTCGAGACAAGTCAGCGCTGACCCGAGAAAAACCCAATGTAAACTGATTTGAAGCCAGTACAGCGGTGGTAAGTCATTTGAAGTCAGTATCGGCGTCTACACTGGCGCCGATACTGACCTGTGCACTGACCCTGTGAAAACCTGCCTTTATAAACATTAGATGGGAGATGGTGTCCATTTGACTAATTATTATGTTCCTAAGATTATTTTTAAATGCCTAATATATTACTCTAACACCAATGACTACAGTTCAGGTACTTCTCTATCTATAGGTACTTCTCTATCTATAGGTACTTCATTATATTATAAATCCTACTAATATTATAAATGCGAAAGTTTGTAAGTATGGATGTTTGTTACTCTTTCACGTAAAAACTACTGAACGGATTTGGATTTGATGAAACTTTACAATAATATACCTTTTACATCAGAATAACACATAGGCTACAATTTATAAAGATACGGCGACGGGAACAATAATCACGCGGACGAAGTCGCGGGCGACCACTAGTAAATAAATAAATAATTATGTTAGGGCAATTCAACGCCAGTCTCAAACTAAACAGAGCTTATGATATGAGTACTAAAGATAAACTGATATAAATACTTATGTAAATTTTTTTTTGCTATTTTGCAAATATCCTTAATCCGAAGCACTCTTTACATCTTTTTGAACGAAGAGCTATGTTCTTGGCTCTCTTGTTGTGCTTGAACGTCATTAAAAATTGGTGCGTTTTATATATTTGCGAGCCATTTAGAAGCTACACTACACTTTCGCTAGCCAGTCGAACTTGGCTGTTCATGGAAATACAATCTTACCAAGTAGTGCCAGTATTAAATAATGGCCATTCATAAGACTCACCCTGTATCTAACATTACAGTAAGGTTTAATGATCCTCTTAGCAGTTGGCCAGTGGATATTAATTTTCACAAGTTACTACCCCCTGTCGGCCACTCGCTTGAGTAGACAGCGCCTTAAAATTATACGCTCTTCCCTAAAAACTAAAAATCCGTATGTAATCGTTTGAGCGGTTTTAAGTTACCTACACTAGTAGCAGGAAAGCATTGGCTTTAGTCGATTGATTTCCTCAAAAGATCGCAATAAATTAGGTAAATTGATTAAGAAACACTGTAGTAATTCTACTAATTATAATCGTAATTTTCCGCAATATTAGGTTCATGTAAGTCACAAAGGTTAGTAATTATGAGTCTAAGCTTGCTAGCACTGCTTAAATAAAATGTTTTATAACACATTTGCTCGTAAAGGGTCTCTTATTTCACCAATTTCAATATCGTATTGTATCTCATTACGCACTTGTGCGTTATTGTAATGTAAAATGCACGAGTTTTTTTAATAAAATAAAACGCACGGTGTATCAAGATGCTCCGTTTAAAAACGAACGGTACTTTTTTAATTCTTAGCAAAGAGTCAGAAAAGTGGTCATTTATGTATGTTCGATTTTTAAAATTTCCCGCCTGAAATAACCACATATCTTCGAGTTTCACCACGAGTTTCTCTGAATCACGGTAATTCTAGAACAAATGCTGTAGAAAATTATTTCCCTAAGTATCACATCTGGACAGCCAGATGAGCGATTTTTAGACAACCAGACTAAATAATTTCGATTTTGTTTAGTCAATAGAGCCGTTATAAAAAGAAGATGTTTGTTTAAAAATCTAGTCAAATATTTAGACACGGATTGACGTTTACTTGCTTACTACAGTCAAAATCTTTTTGTATCATTTGTAAGATTTTTTACTTAATTTTACTAGGGCGGTTCGCTGGAACGCGGGCGGTTACATCGAAATAATAAAGACGGAGCTGGCGGAATCAACCTAACCCAACCTAACCTATTATTTTAGCACTGTCAAAGGCATGTTTCTTTAATGCTTAATAACTCAAAAACTATAAGAGCCACATACACCAAAAACTACACAGCAAACCACAGACTTATGTTATATCTTTGTGCCAAATTTCAAGTTGATAGGTTAAGAGATGCGCCCGCTATCGTGTCGCATACATTTTTGATTGAGCCCATCGTTGTGAAGACTCCGCAAGAGACTGTTCGCGTTAAGATCATTAGGTACGACTCCAAATTTTAAACCCAGAGGGGTGACACGAAGTTCGCCAGTAACATTATGGCCGCTCTTACGTCCGTTGCCGGAGTAAAGTTAGTCTAAACTATCTATACTAATAGTATAAAGGGAAAATATTTGATTGTTTGTTCGATTGAAGCGAATAGCCCGTGGGTTCAAATCCCACCCAGGAAGACCAGTGACCCAGTTGTCACACACAGGGTGTATTGAGAGTATCAATAGCAAAAAGATAAATTTAAAACTGCAGGGAATGGCAACACGCTGGCGAATTTCCTAGCGTATTTTAAGACAAAGCCGATCAATCAAGATTGTATCGATGACCCGATCGTACTCCAAATAACTTCGCCATGTGGTAATACTTTGTACTATTACTCTATCCCTAATATTTCTCTTCTTGCTCTTTTTATTTTTATTTTAGTAGGGGGTTTTAAATAACTACATTTTTACTGACCGGTTTCGCGTCACGGAATCATCAAAGACCTACATCTCACTAAGGAAAATATTCAGTAAAAAAAAAAACCGGTCAAGTGCGAGTCAGACTCGCGCAAAAAGGGTTCCGTACAAAAAAGAAAAATATCACGTTTGTTGTATGGGAGCCCCCTTAAATATCAATTTAATTCTTATTTTTAGTATTTGTTGTTAGGTATAGAGGCAACAGAAATACATCATTTGTGAATTTTTTTTTTAATTATCACAGTTCACGAGATACAGCGCATGACAGACGGACGGACAGCGAAGTCGCAGTAACAGAATTTCCATTTTACTCTAAAAACGTGAAAGTACAAGTGTTTTATTAAGCAAATTCTACCAAGTGCCAACAATCGGCAGTATAAATATACACACATGTAATTTTTAGGCCTGTAGTTATTGGGACTAGATATATTGTAACATCGTTGTCATAGTTGAATAATTATTGTTTTTTTTTTTGGTTATAGTGCCTGTCGGCAGGCCTATGTCACTCGCCTAAGAACCGCAAAAAAATAAGTGACGTTAGCGAATAACTGGAAGTTGTAAATCAGTAAGGGTTGTCTCTTGTTTGTGACACGGCATTGACCATAGAGTTGAATTGAGGCATTAACGTCATAATTATTGGTCAAATTATGCTGGTATATATTTTACTTTACTGGTCAACCCTAACGTTGGAATGATGTTCTCTGTAAACTAAAGAATGTGCATTAATTAACGTCGGAGTGCAAGTTCTGTACATTCATTCATTCATTTACCATCAGCCCACATCAGTCCACTGCTGGACATAGGCCTCTCCAATGACACGCCATACCCTCCGATCTTGGGTCAATTTCATCCACCCAACGCCCGCTATACGACTAATGTCGTCGCTCCATCGAGCCTCAGGGCGTCCCACGCTACGCTAGCCGATTCGCGGTCTCCACTCCAGAACCTGCTTGGTCCAACGGTTGTCGGTTCTGCGACAGATATGACCAGTCCATTGTCACTTTAGCTTGCATATGCGCTGGGCTATGTCGGTGACACCAGTTCTCTGACGGATTACCTCGTTGCGAATGCAATCCCTCAGAGACACTCCAAGCATAGCCCTTTCCATGGCTCTCTGTGCGATATGCAGTTTGTGTACATAGATTATTATTCCCTATTCTGAGCTACTGGTAACGGCAATAGCACTTACATTATTACACGAAAAGAATTTCAAGAAACAGTTCCAAAATAAGATAGGCAACACCTACACACTACCACAACCCCTAAACTCCACAACCCCTAAACTCCACTTGAAGTTTTGACGACAAACGCTAACGAACCTCCTTGACTGATTAAATTTAAGAAGTATCCTCATTATCTGATATTTAAAAATAATATCCAGCCAGTCTTCTATTAAAGTATCGATTATGACCTTCAATCCCTTTTTTAAATGCCAAGGTCTATTGAATTGTTATTAAAAAAAAATTCTAGCGTATCTCGTCAAAAGCAAAACTGTACATTATCAATTTCTTTTCAAATGATTACACTCTATTAGGTACATAGACGCTGTGTTGAAATACCATTAATAAAATCTACAATATTTTATTACAATATTGGAAATTTTACGAAATGGGGAATATATCCGTAATATAGCCGTAATACAGAGCGGCTCCATTTTTTTTTTGCATGAGACTGTACTCACTGTACCTGAGGGGCTCGTGGTCTAGTGGTAACCGACAATGTTACCACATTGCAAAGGTTAAGCAACATCGAGTCAGGCCGGTCTTAGGATGGGTGACCATTTCTTAAGACACTGAGACCCCTCCGTGCCTCGGAGAGCACGTTAAGCCGTCGGTCCCGGTTGTCATACAAACATCTATAGCAGTCGTTAGGGGTAGTTGGAGCCCTAAATCAAAAATCTGACCGGTTTAACTACAGAACTTCGATGTCGCCCATGGGTTGTGGAGGTCAGATGGCAGTCGCTTCACGGAAAATATCGAAGTTCAGCCGAATCGCAGTTAGACTGGAAAGCCGACCCCAACTGATTTGGGAAAAGGCTCGGTGAATGATGACTGTACTCACTGTACTTATACTAGTAAGTACTCGTACCTAATATATAATTTGTGGTACCGGCAATAAGTGTGTATGTACCTAACTGATAGTAAATTAACAAGTGGAGTGAAATCCTACGCAATGACGCAGGCGGCCACGTTGACGGTACCCAACAACACTAAACCATTAACAACACATACCACGCAACAACTAAATTATAGTCAATGATAGTAGTTCGCACTTCATTGCGGCATTTCCTCAAGCTCATAAATGTAAAGCCGTAAAAACTCAGCAATCTAAATCTCCCACCAGTGTTGTAATGTTTGGTTAATATATTGTGGTAGTTGTCAATTTCTCGGTAACCATAGTGCCAAAAATAAATAATTAACAGAAAGAATACCAGATACAGAACCTTGGTGGGGTACTTGCAACAAGTTTTTTAACTATTTGCTATCGTAAATTGTACGTGTAAAATGATTCGGTTTATTTTTTAAACCTATTCAATGGTAGTACGTTGGTAGTTCAGTTGAAGTACATTTTAAATAGTTTGTATTTTGGCATGTACGTAGTTTATTCCAATCACTTAATATTATAAGGCTGGAGAATTTGTTTGTTTGAACTCACAAGTCTCAGGCACTTCTGGAACGAATTGATAAATTCTTTTTGTGTTAAATAAAACATTTATCGATGAAGGCTTTTTTATATTGAGGTCCACAAATTGACGCCACCCGTCTGATAGTTAGCTGTAGCGACATCTGGCGATTGTGGGCGACTTTCATAGTACACAGAAATATTATAGAAAGTGGCCTTCAACTTGTCGACCTAGTGTTGTGCCTTTTCTCGCTTCGCTCAAAGAACCCAGGGATATTTGTGGGAGGAAACACGTGCGCAGGCAGGGAGTTCCAGGATACCATCGTTCGACAGAGAAACGAACGTTTAAAACGTTCGGTTCTCGCGAATATGATTTCCACAGAGACATGAGAGTGACATCTCTTATTACACTATGACCAGAGTAGCATTGAATAATTTTACAAAAACGGGATTAGTTTATTTTTCTTGAGAGCTTTGTTAAAAGTATACATTTATCTCTATATATAAAAATGAAATATTTCCCTTGGTCACGCCATCACGCGTGAACGGCTGAACCGATTTCGCTTATTCTTTTTTTGTTCTGTTCCTAATTATCAGGAGAAGGATCTTATGGAAGAAAAATAAAGTTATGCGAAACATTAGAAAAAAAATGAATGCGGTACGAAGTTCGCCGGGACAGCTTGTATACAATAAGAATTACAACATACGTATTATATACATTTACATTACAAAATACATCGTTTTATAAAATCTTCCGCGTCATTGCCGACTGTGAAGGTTCCCAGAATGCTGGCTGTGTTGCCACGTTGAATGGCGATACTTATTCTTTGGAACAGAAAATAGCCAGCCTTCTGGTCCTGAATTAAAGTTACGCAAAAGGTTATGGTATGATGGAATTATTCCCTTTTAAAAGTTCTGAAAAAATATTCGCTGCATCGTATATATATTTAACGATTCATAATCTACATGCCCTTATCGCAATTACTTGCGTTTGGCGTAACTGTATTTCTCCTCAACACATCCCTGTCAGACGTCATCTCGTCAGTCACTCCTTTCCTTTTCATATCCTCTTCCATCATGCATTCCATCCATCTTTTCTTGGGCCTACCTTTACTTTTGAAACCTTCTTCATTCAACTTTGCACCTTTCTAACCACATTACTTTCCTCTATTATTTTAAGGTCTGACTCTCACTTTAATCGTTTGTTTGGATTAAACTCTAAAACTAACAGTATTATTTTAAAAGTTCTTTTTGCACTATAATTAGCCTATTTTGGAAGGTTAGGTTAAATTATATAGCCACTCAAAGGCTCCCATGGCTATTATAAAGTTGTGGGAGGTATGACTAATAAAATTGTACCGGAGTTTTTATATTTCTTTATTATAAAATTTCTTTTTTTGTAAAACAAATTATTAAGAAAGACGCTCTTTCTTAATAATTTGTTTTACAAAAAAAGAAATTTTAAAGAAAGACTCTTTCGACTTTTTATTATTAATTAGATATTGCTTGAACATTTAATATCTGTATTCTTATATGCCATCTTTACGTTATTCATACGACACGTCAGTCCCCCACTGGCGCGGAAAGTGGCGGGAATACTTATAGCTACAGCGAAAATTTTGGTACGCTTTGGGCCCATGGACGACTGAGTGGATAGGCGCGTAAAAGTGGGTGAACTGCAAGCACAGCTAGTAATTTTATAAAAAATCTTTTATGTGGTGTCTTGTGATAAAGTACATTGTTTTAAAAGATTTAGTTTGTTTGAACTGTTTGCGTTTTGGCGAGGTTAATGATGTTGTAGTTAGCGATTTGATGACTGATTTGGCCGTGGCGGGAAACAGGTGTCGCGTCATCGCTATCGGTAGGTACTCTCAACGATATTGATCAGAATACCTGTGAACAAAACTTGGTCTTTTTTTAATATAAAAACCCTCCTTCTAGCTCTGCATGGGTAAAACAGTAGACCTTACAAGATCTGAGGCAGAAAAAAACAAAAATAATTATGTTTTGTTTTTTAGAAAATGTTGCATATTTCTATGTCACCCATGGACTTTTGGGGGAAATACGGTAATATCACCCTTGTTAACAACACAACATTATTTGAGTATATTGGACTCAAGCCATTGATTTATTTTATATTTTATTTATTTATTATTTTTGTACATACACACAAACAATAAACAAGAAACAGAAGTACAAAAGAATAAAGTTAGCATAGTACAAGGGCACTACTTATTCCTAAAGGAATCTCTTCCAGCAGGCCTGAGAGGAGAAGTAAGAGTGAAAAGGCTAAGTGTGTGCAGTGCAAGTAAATAAATAAACCTACTTATATTATGGGTGCTATAATATACACTTTGATAAATATATACTGAGCTATATATACAATACTTACATATACTACAATATTTGATTTGATTCTTCTCCAATAACTTTTGCCTCACGTAGGTATTTTCACATTTTTGTTTAGACCTATAAATTATAAATTGTGTTCAGGTACTTAGCTCATAACCTCTAAACATTCAAATTGTAAACTTCACTAAGTTCTATTTTGTGAACCTTAAATAAATAAATCAAAAAAATCTCAAGTTAAAAATTCAAGTGTCGTGAAGATCAAATAAAGAATGTGGCCGCTACAGATGTATCCTTTGAACACCAATATCAAGTCGTATTTCAGTAGCTCGTTTCTCCTAAGCAAACTTCATAAAACTAGTTGCTTTATAGTCCTACTTTAATATATCAATGTCGCGACGGCAATCGAACATTTAATAGTTGGTTACGTAGTATATATACCTCTTATCTATTCTGTGAGTTGGCTGTCAAGTAAAACAATTTTCTTTTTATTACAAGCTTGCAGAAATTGTAGATAGGTAAAAATATGTAACACGTCTCTCAAGTCATCATTTATTCCAAATTATTTGCAAATTAAGATTGTGCCCTACAAACTATCTACAAACGTTAGTTCGATAGAACTGCGGTAGGTGGATCCAACGCTAACCTTAATAGCGCGATGTAGAAATTATGAATATATGATATGACGCAAAAATTCGATGTTGTCGGTAGTGGTCATCGTAGCTCAGTTGGTCAGAGCACTCCCCCTGTTAGGTAAAGGCCGTGGGTTCGAGTCCCGCCGATGACATCAGTTTTTGTGATCTATTTATAATTTCTTTCTTAATATTTTAAGAATAGTTTAAGCAAACTCATTGCTTTAAATACAAAAGTATATCTACAAACTGTACTAAAAATAGATTTACACAGTAGGTTTCGGGGTTTCAAAAAATTGTGGTTCCACTCGCCTGATGAACAAAAAATTAATCTAGGCACTGGGACCACGGTTCCAATTCTTCAAGGTGCCAGTGGACTGCATTATCGTTGAAAATGGCTGTTCGAATTTTCGTTAAGATTATAGAATGAATTATTATTAAATTGTTGTATAAAAGTCTAATTTCTCCTTGGCACCGTGCATTTAATCAAACAAACATCTCATATTGAAACAAAACAACCCGCTCATTCACACAACCATTTCGGGCCGTGACTATCTACACAAACCTGTCAAAAATGTTCTCAAAACTCCCTTACAAGCAATATTGCCAGTGAGAAAAATAGTTCTAAATGTAGACATTTAAAACTACACGTGAAGCAATTAATAGATTTTATCGAGACAGATATAACATCACTCTTTTGGGACATTAGATTTTATTAGACTTGTCACACATGAGCTTGACAGTTTGTTTTTATATGGCGGGCCATTTATTATTTTGTCTAGTTGGGGTCAATTAAAGGTGCTTTGATAATGAAATGATTGTAATTTTTATAGTTCATTAACAGCAGATACTATGGTAATGATCTATAGAGTGTGTGACTTGTTTAGTGTAGTTATTTATTTTAAAAGAACAATCAAAGTACATTAAGTAGGTACGTAGTTATTTTATGAGGTCTTTTTATCAGCAAACTTAGTACTCAAAGACCAGTTTTATAGATTCCTTTAAGGATTAAAGGAATTTATAAGTGGTCTTAGAGTGCATGTGATTAATTTATTTTCCAATATTCTCACAAAATTTAGGCTAGAAGTTCAGACGAGTACAATTATCATACTATTCAACTATCTATTATATCTAACTTTAATAGTCAGAGTAAAGCGATCTCCTGCTTAAAATGTATGTACTTAAACTTGTACGTTGCAACATTTGAAATGCATTTGCGATCGAAGAGATTAAACTTCGTACGGCACTATGCAAAATCATGTCTTAATTCTCGAAAGGGCAGGCACGGGCGTTCATTACTACCACATGTCACCAGTCACTGCTGTTCCCACGTAATACGGGCTCAAAAAATCAGAGTTCATACGGCACATAGAAAACGTTAGAAAAAAACACGGCTCATCTGTCAAAAATTATGGAGTTATTTGAGGAAGCGAAGAATTTGCAGTATGTAGGTCGGTCGTATTGTATAAACAATTGGCAACGTTGACTGATACAAAATATGTAGGTACATATTTTACTTGCCACACTTGCATTCCGTAAATCCTCCATGTCAATAAGATGTCAAATTGTAACGTCTGTTGGTCTATGTAACTCAATTAGCTCCCTGAAACACGAAAGATTTAATATATAAACACTGTTTATTTGGTAATATATTGACTAATACATTAACTCAAAGGCCTTGGTGCCTCGGCCTCCAAGAAAAAAATATACAAAACCGTAATTGAGTCATACGTATTATAAAAATCACACTTGCACTATATAAATTATCAATACACACTGTAATACAAACAAAATTAGCGTCACCTACAAATGTATTGATTCATACAGTCTTTCTCATCGACACGTTTATCCATCACTACTAAAACTATTTTTAAACATAGCAACTCTACTATTTTACGCGGCAAATTGCGCGATGGAGAATAGGCCGTGTTTTTTTTTATAGTGTAAATACATATAAATATAGGCGCGTAATTACATCTGCCGTGATGTGTGGCTATAGATACGAGTACGTGTATTGGATCAGAAGAATGATTTGTGTTACGAACTTAGCATTCGTATGAGAATTAAATCTAAATAAATTAAGGATAAGTTAACGTCGGCAAAGTTACAGATGGTCTTTGATTATTGCCAGGGTAAAAAAACTGACTATTTTGTGTGCACAGAAGAACTAATTATTCTGAACTAGCTCCAGTCACGGGAAAAGGTAAGAGTCGTTGTTAGGTATTGCAAGGGAGCGTCTAGAACACGATTTTTGCGGAGCGCCAGAGGTAACCTAAGCCACCAGCCACGCGCTCAGCAAAAATCGAACTCTTGTGGTGGGTTAACTTGTATTTATTTTAGTTGTGAGCAACTACCTGCTACGTACAAAATGATCCCTAGGAAAAGTTGAAATTGTCAGACAGACATAATAATATGAAGGATACATAGTCCTAATGGTAGTTAATCCTTCGAAAGAGGATTACGATTCCCTGAGTTCTGTGCAGAAACAGAGCCTTGTGAGGATTAAAAATAAAATGTATTATTATTACCGCCTTCGTAAATTGTGCAAGCGCTCAAGTTTAATTAAAACCTCTTCGGTAACATCCACGTAGTAGGAATCCGTCTAAGAAAGGTTGAATTAGTATTTGAATGATTTCTTTGGTTTTCAAAGGCACTAAGCACGGATAGTGGAAAAAAATGTAAAGCAGACCTTTTAGGTTTTTTTTACTGTGTTTTCAACTGACGCTACTACTGATACTGACTTTAACTTGTGAACGAAATTATTGGACATATTTGTTTATCCGTCCGTCTGTGTATGTGTGTTCTAGGCTAGGGGTTACTTTTTTATCTAATCACCACGAAACTTGGCACAAGTGTTCCTTGATTTAATTGTTTTATTGATTGGGAAGAAATGGGGAAACCCAAATTATGTTTTTAATGTTTGACCATTGGGCGACCAATAGTACCTATTTACTTAATTGTCTCACAAGAAGAGCATGCTTTATCGAATAATGTGTAGTGTAGACTGTACGTGACAAAGAAATATACTGTGGCTGAGGAATATTTAAGAGTAAAACTTTTATTCCTTACTTATACAAGTACCTACTCGTACTATGATTTTTTCCCGAAAAATGAAACTCCAGTTAACACAGCATTTAATTAATTTATTAAACACGAATCTCTGCACTTTTATCACCATGGGAATTACTACATTCAGAGAACTAGCACAACAATAAATTTCTATACATAAGTACATTTGCGGTCCATGGATATGCCATTTATTTCGTTTTTGCTGTTTGTATATGTTGTCGCAGTGTTCCGCTACACTTGTTTTGTTTTGTCTCTTTGGTGCAGCAAAATTTTGTACAATCAATAATTTTCGTCATCATTGCATATTATGTAGGATTCTAGATTCCTAGAGTCGGCAGAGGCGTATAATCTATACGCTCATATTGACCAAAAACACAGCCATGTATGAATTGGTAATATATTTTTCAAAGCTATGATTTATATTTTATTTTACCTTCACACGAAATGCGGCGTAGATCTGCATAGGTACATGCACCTACATATCTTTTATTTCCTGACCTAATTGATTGATGATGATTTCAAAACGTTGTTCCTAGAAATTGAAACAGTCGTATGTTCAAGTCCGATTCAAGAATAGCGTTTTTGGGATCCATATTTACACAAAAGAGATTTCCAGATTTCCAATGACTTGCCAGTGTTTATTCACTAGAATTGTAGAAGAATATCTAGTAATAGAATAGCAATAGAGTCGCCAAAACATGCGTTAAAAATTAGGGCGCAGAGAAAAAAAGTTATAAAGGCCCGTGACGTGCTTGATGATTTTGCGAACATACGAGTAGCTACAAGTAGAAAGCATGGCCGTTGACTTCTTTGAGAATGATAGGTAAGTAGGTATCGTGATTTTCAAACTGTTGGGTTTGAAATGTTTGTTTTCTTAAAGAATTAGTTTTTTTTTCTTTTGTCTTCGTTGTTTTTTTTAATTTTCTGTCTATTATATTATCTATTATATTAAGTGAGTAGGTTCTTTTTTATTTATTCATGGGGCATTGTTATAAGTAAGATAGTTATATATCTAATTATATCATGTATATAATCCTTCTCTAAAAGTGTAAAAATAAAAATAAATTGAACATTAGTATGAAGCAATATAGTAGTTAAAATAGTCATTACAGCCGCCTGGTTTCAAATCTAACCACACAGAAGTCAGATACACCATAAACTAAATAACATACACCGTTCATAACTTCAAGAACGTTAACCCCAATCTTAAACACTGTAAACATATCCCCCCTTGACTACAAAGAATTACTTCTGGAGCCAGACACGTATCGATTCATTCGCCTAATAATACCATCATACAAAAATACCTACAACATACAAAGTACTCAATCATAATACAAATGATTTCTTAGTAAATATACAGCGAAAAGTTAGACAGTATATTATTGAATAAAGATGTTGTGTATATTTTCATTATCAAATTAGAATAAATAATCTAATGTAACCTAATTTCTGATTATTATTGCTTGCAATGTTATTGCTGTATATTTAGAAAAGTATAAACTTTTATAAACTAATAGAGAATTCATTAAGCAGATTGAAAGTATTAGTTTATCATAATTTGTTGACTTTGACTTTTTAAATTGTATAACTTTTTTAATGACTGACGTTTCGAGTTCAAGTTCAAGTATTGACTGTGGTGTGACCACGGCCGTGTAACATACACGCCTGTTTCCCCAAAGGGCTAGGCAGAGCCATGATATACTTTTGACCTTGGATATTTTATCAACCGACATCCAAAAAAGGAGGTCCTGATTTTTTTTTTTTAAGTTTGTTACATATATTTGCACTGGGTGAAATGATTTTGATTTTTTTTTTTAATTTCAAAGCTACTATTTCCCAAGTGTTCCCATTTTAACCCTCGGCATGCCTGGTGATCAAAAGTTACTCGGTATGTCTTGTAGGGTCTCACGGACCCGGACTATTAGCCCCCTATAAACATGTAGTAGTGTATTAAACTAGTGTATTAAATTAATTGATAAGCTAGCAGTATAATATGCTACACTATGTAATAAAAATAACCCAGAATCAATATGTTTTGTTATTTATTCTTATAATTAAACGTAACCAGCGATTTTAACAAAAGCGTAAGCGAGATACGAGAACTTTGCGGTGTATCAGAAGATGTAGTGAGTAAGATAGAAAAAGGGATGCTTAGATGGTTCGGAAAGGATGGATGAAAGAAGATTGACGAAACAGATACATAAGGCGGGCGTGAATGGACAGGCAGGTAAGGGTCGACCTAGGCGAACGTACTTCGACCAAATCGGAGATGTTTTGAACAAAGGTCAGGTCAAGAGCACCCAGAACCGGAGAGCGTGCATGAAGATAGTTATGAAAGTGGAAGAAGCGAAAGAAGTTTGCCAGGACCGTAGCAAGTGGAATTCCATAGTCTCTGCCTACCCCAATGGGAAAGAGGCGTGACCATATGTATGTATGTATGTATGTAAGCGTAGCGTTTTTACTTTGCATCATGTATGAAAGTTGTACTTAAATAACAGGTACACACGCACTTAAATCACATCTTTGTTCTAAAGAACCGTACCCTGGACTGAAATGGCGGGTGTCGGACGTCTAGAGACTCATAACGGTCAGCTATTGAAGACGGTTGCGTGCAAAATTCAAATTTGAATGAATTGCAGCAATTTATGTTTAGTGATGGGTCTGTGGGACCCTACTAGGCATGCCAAGGGTTAATTTGATCCCATTCCCAAAAATATTTGGTCCCATTTCTGTAATTTGAAGTCGGTGTTGTTGTGTCAATTTTTTTATTTATGGTTTGTTTGAGTTTCATAGACTAAATAACACTTTTTTAATGTTTAAAAATAGAATTTTGTTCCTTTAATAATTCAGCTGTGCTCATGTGGGTCAGCTTACATATTGTAGATGAATTCTTTCATTATTTCGGAATATTACCTACAAAATACTTTGCGATACACAATAATTTATTCACAAGAGTAAACATAGGTGTAAGGTGATGTTTCTATTACTTGTGCAATCTAAATACTGACTGCGATGTGGGCCGCGGGAAAATCTATTTTATCTGTGGTGAACTTTACTGTGCATGGTTGTATCATCTTTTGGAGTTATTTTATCGTACGATATAGGTAGACTGATTGACTACCTCGATGGCACAATGGTACTATGTACGGACTGCCACACTCGAGGTCTCGGGTTCGATTCCCGGGTCTGGTGGATAATGTATAATTCTCTTTACAATTTTACCCAGATAATTATCCCAGAGTCTGTAACTTGTGTCCGGTAAATGGCAATAGGCTCGCCCCCTATTACATGGGACCTAACATAGCTGGCGAGATGTGGGTGTGTTTGCACACCTCTGCCTACCCTTTCGGGGAAAAAGGCGTGATGCTATGTCATGTTATGTTTCTACGATATAGGTAGATATAATATAAAAAAATGATGTCTTACGCTTTAGTTGCTTAGTTTGGTCAGATTCGGTTGTACACAACCGATGCCAGACATGGCTAGAAATCCGCTATAAAAATACTAAGTAAGTACCTAATACATTAAGAAAATAAAACGCTTGTACCTGCCTACACTCTAATTCCTTATATTTTTATTACGGCATTTGATTATGTGCCGTAAGGCGAAAATGGTCAGGTTTGCTACTATTTAAAAACAAGAATAATACAAATAAATAGCTTCATAATGTATTAGTACCTACCTATAGGTTATCAGCCCTGGGGATAACCCGAGGGCTGATGAAACCTACTAGGGCGGTTCGCTGGAACGGGGGCGGTTACATCGAAATAATAAAGATGAAGCTGGCGGAATCGTAACATAACCCTACCTAACCTATGCTAATTTATTTTAGCACTGTCAAAGCCATGTTTCTTTAATGCTTAATAACTCAAAAGCTATAAGAGCCACATACACCAAAAACTAGACGGCAAACCACAGGCTTATGTTATATCTTAATGCCAAGTTTCAAGTTGATAGGTTAAGAGATGCGGCCGCTATCGTGTCGCATACATTCTTGATTGAGCCCATCGTTGTGAAGAAAAAGCAAGCTCCTCTTAATAAATTTTACAAAGGCGTTGGTACCCAGAACGCCCACCAATGGAAGTTAGGTCGGCCGTGGCCATAGCCGCAATAATAAAAAAAAAATAGTTTCCACTACTTGGTGGAAACTATTTTTTCAATCGCTGTCAATCGAAAGTATTAAAAAAATATACAATTGAAATAGTTTTCTTTTAAATGTGTATTCTGTCTATAATGACAACATAAACGTGTGTAACAGCAGTAGAAAAATGGCGCAAGCTTCCTCGAATTCTGCTTCGCTTTTTACATTATAGCTTGTGAATGCTGTATATCAAATGGCTGTACCGTTCGGTAATTCTAAGAAGTTTGCTATACTTACCTGAATAGAGACGTTATGCGTTGTTCAACCACATAATTTTAGATACAGGCCAGTACACTTTTTTTTCTTTCTGAAAAACATCCTGATCATAATAAACAGCCAACAAAATTAATTTATAAAGACCACCTTTTGAATGCAGCCGTTGGATGTCAGCAAGGTGATCCGTTGGGACCAGTCATTTTCAGTTTGGCCACCCAATAATTCAAAAAATAAAATCCAAATTCAACATTTGGAATCAAGACGACGGGACTTTAGGGGGAAAAGTAGAGACAGTTTTTAGCCCTAATAAAGAACGAGTTTCAGTCAATTGGCTTAGAACTGAACCCGAATAAATGTGAGATTTTTATATCTGAAAACACAGATAAATTAACAACAATCTCCAAATTCAACTGTCTGGCCTCCAACATAAAAGTTTTGGACAAAACTTCTTTACGCCTCCTAGGGTCCCCGATTTTAGAAGATGGCTTTTCCACTTTTATCGAGGAAAAAATTCAAAATTTTGATCAGGTTATTGATAGTCTATGTAATATCAGTATTCATTCAGCTTTCACTATTCTTCGTTTTTGTCTTTTCGTACCCAAATTTACATATGCCCTCCGTTCAGGACAATTTTGGAAAAATGTATAAATTTTGGGCAGACTAGACAACTTAATACAAAATTCTTTGTGTAAAATTTTAAATGTAAATATTAATGACCGGGCCTGGGTCCAAGCGTCTCTTCCAGTTCGCTTGGGCGGGCTAGGTATTCGTAGAGTCACAGATGTCAGTCTGCCAGCATTTCTGTCGTCGGTCCATAGCACCGAAGAATTAGTCAGGAAAATTTTGTCAAATACACTGATTGATTCCGAGGTGCGATGCAAGACCGATGCCATAAATGCTTGGAGGATGTCTTGCCCCGACACTGACCTGCCCTCACGCCTAGGCTCACAGCGACTGTGGGATTCACCGCTCTGTAAATTGAGAATTAATACACTAATTGACACTTCTGTCAATATTTCAGAGCGTGCACGCCTACTAGCTGTTGGAGAATGGGAGTCAGGGTTATGGATCCAGGCGCTCCCATCGCCCAACATCGGTACAATGTTGGACGACACAACCTTCCGCATTGCCACTTGCCTTCGGCTGGGTACACCTTGTGTATCCCCGCATCATTGCACCTGTGGAGTGGCCGTCGATAATCTGGGACACCATGGCCTTTCTTGTAGCAGAAGCGCAGGTCGTAAACCTCGGCACGCTATTCTAAATGACATAATTCGTAGGGCTCTTTCCACCGCAGGTCTTCCGGCCGTACGTGAACCAAATGGTTTAGCACGAAGCGAACGAAAGAGACCGGACGGTATGTCGTTGCTACCGTGGAAGATGGGAAGGCCTTTGGTGTGGGATGCTACATGCGTTGACACCTTAGCACCTTCACACCTTCCAAGCACATCCGGATGTGCCGGCGCTGCTGCTGCATCGGCTGAAGGCTTTAAACGGCGTAAATATGCTAACCTAGCCGGTGATTACATATTTGAGCCGTTTGGGGTTGAGACACTGGGGTCATGGGGTCCGAGTGCTCGCCGCCTTTATAGAGACATTGCTAAACGCCTAATCGATGCTTCTCAGGACCAGAAGGCTGGCTATTTTCTGGCCCAAAGAATAAGTATCGCCATCCAACGTGGCAACACAGCCAGCATTCTGGGAACCTTCCCAGTCGGCAATGACGCGGAGGATTTTTTAAACGATATTTTGTAATGTAAATATTTTTAGTCTATAATTATGTATATTTTGTATATTGTAATTCTTATTGTAAATAATTATATTAATATCATGCATGACATTAAATTTCATTTAATAAAAAAAATATTCATTTAACTTTTAGTTTTCAGTTTGGAACACTTAAGACAAAAAAAAATACAATCAAAGTTTTTAGCGCCAGTTTGACCGACTTTCAAATATTTTTTATTTGTAGCAACATTCGCCGTTTGATCTTTATTGACACGACCTTGGTTTGACAACATAAGCTTCACCATAAAAAAGTTAAAATCTCGGCTAACGTCTCTTTTGTCTATGACGGCCGGATACACGAATGTGCCAATGTTCACGAACTCACCCATCTATCGTTACAGCGTGAGTTATCGTTGATCAACGATCGTTTGAAACACCTACGTAATTGACTAATTTTTCATACAATAAGAGGGTTCTCAATTCAGCTGTAAGTATTTATTTATTTATTACTTCAGAACTTCAGCATCGGTTACGAAATGTTCTCAACCGATTTTGAAATTGAAATTTTTTGTATTTATTTTTTATTCAATTGTAACCTCAGGGGGTTACAATTGAATAATAAACAAATACAAAAAATTATTGTGCTAACTCTTGTTAATTGAAAGCCTAGCTATTTACTTTCAAAGTTGGTATTTTTCTCTTCTCTTCCATTGCCGTTTTTGGTGTAACCGGTTTATATAGGTCACCGGTGTAGTCTAAATCTTTTAAATATTCATCTACGAATGTACCTAATCATTATTAGCACAGCGACGTTTTATAATGATTCATTTCCAGACTTTCCTGTGAATCAGTTCAGCCTTGAGGTGTAGCGATATCTGCAATGTCGCTACATTATACTATAGTGAAAATATTTACGTAATATTTTTAGCTTCATAGTAAAAATTTAAAAATCTAGCGATCGGTAGAGCGAGTCTCCCTGTCACGGTTTAAAACACTGAATTTATCTACAACAATATCGTTATTTGTACACATATACACGTAGAAACTCACGTCTTTAATACCGAAAGGGTAAACACAGCCCACATTGCCCTATGTAATATAAATGTGGATTTATTTAGGCTTCATTGGTCGGAGCCTCGTCCGATCTGTTATCATGTGCCCGGGTGCTATTGAGAATGACCTGGGGGCCAAGTCGCGTATTGGAATTGTAGCAAAGTAGCATTGTATTTGCACGTCGAAGGCAAATTTTTACAGTTTTCGTAGTCTACTCGTACTAACACAAACGCAGTCCAGTAGCGAAAGTGCGTCTGCCTGCTAGCTTGTGACGCGCTAGTGGCTGTTCGCGTGCGTACCTTTCTGGCGCGTTGCTTGTGAGTTTAGCAGACTACCGATTTATTGATCAATTGCAGTTGCAACGTAGTAATATATCAGTAGCGTGGCATTTTACGTTCATTTACGCGACTTAGGCCCCTGGGCCTGCTCTGTCCGTATTAAAAGATTTATTCATTACAGTACAATTTGGACAATAGTTGTACGTCACTGCCAAGGAATTTAATCGGAAATGCCTAGAATCATTGAAGTAGCAAGATGGTGACTACGAAGAAAAAAATCACAGCAGAGAACATGCGCTCGTTTAATCTAATTATAATATGGTTTAGCTTCTTCCCTAAAATAAAAATATTTCATTAAACATAGCAATAATGACACTATTCTGCTGGTTGATTTACCACATTTCAAACAAAAACTTATACCATTCCAATTTCAAATTTCCAAATTTAATATCATACAGTACAGTCAAAGCTTAAAAAAAACTTAACATGTCAATATAGGCGGGAAGACGAAGAACTACTTATATTTTTTTTAAACTCCCATTTTAGCTAGCGGTGTATTGGGCCGGGCCTGAACTGAATAATGTAATCCTATCATGTTTGTTGTACCGGCAACCGTTCTCTGGCTGTTTCAAATGTTTTATAGCGTATTCTTTTTTGCAATCGAAGAGCCGGAACTCTTTAGAATGAATATTTTGTAGAATTGTGTTTGTTGGAGTTGTTTTGTACGTAAGTAAATAAATATCAAAGATAAGTATCATTTATATCGATTTCGTGTACTAAAGATACGATAATTTATGTCATGTTTCGGGCAAATGATCAATCATAAAACCTACTAAATAATAACAACATTGTGGTCTGCCAAATTCTTTTGTCTATTTGTTTGATACCATTTGAAATGCAGAGAGTTTGATGCCTTGAATTATTAGACAACATTTTTTCTCCACAATATAAGGTACCCGTGAAAATCAGGAACTAAGAAATTTATTTCTCTAGAACTGTAAGTAACTAGTTAAATAATAAATAAACTCAAAAAAGAATATTGTTCTGCAGTGGCGTAAAACAATAATCCTACAAAATCTTTTTATCCGAATAATGCAAGAGTCTCGGCCATTAATTTGGTAAAAATAATGAAGAGAGGCCATTAAAGCTTCCTGTTAACTCTTTCATAATATACAGTTTTGTATTTTTATCGTTGGCCAGTATTGTTATGCATGCAGTGCACCTATAAACCAAATGGTTCGAAAAGGTTGTTTAAAGTTTCGGCGCTACTTCTATTTACATTAAATATTCGGAAATAAGTCTTATTAATTCGTCTATAATGGTTATGATGTCCTGTTTCCGTTTCAAAAGTTGGTCTTTGCTGGTAGGTTAAAGCATTTCGCTCTATGTCCGGCCCAAGCCGCTGGCCTGCTTCTGCAAGGACGGTGGGTTGCTAACCAGGTCCCGATCATGGAGGTCGGTGGTCCTGGGCGTAGATGAGTCTGCAGTGCCTTGGTCGCAGACTTCGGAACTTAGTGGGAAGGGGACACTCCCTCTCCCTCTCGGCCTAACTTACCCATACTGTTCACTGCACCAACGTGTGGAGTGCTTTGTCTTCGCCGGAAGCCTCGCAGTGTTGATACTGGTAGGAGACCTCCGGATGTATGCGGTGCAGATACGAGTAGTTACCGAAGCATACGTGCCCGGTAATAATCTGTGAGGTCACCGTGCCAGCGCCTCTTTGTGTCATTGAAACAATGACGGCTAAGAGACATGCGGCCTTTACGGAGATCGTGCGGTACCGTCTTATTGTTTTGAAGACCAGGGTTCTTCAACGGTATGTTTAGAACAGACACATTGAAGACCGTTTAGAAGAGGTACCTACAGTCTCCTGCAAGGTGCGTTGGGTCCCCTCAAGCTGGGCATTAGTCACTTTGACTCACTTTAAGGACCAAGATTCGGAAATGTGGTCCACAGGCTATAGAGTGCGAGCCCCAAATAGATACTTAATCAAATGCCTGATGCCGATGCTAAACTTTGATTGTCATGTTATAACATTTGGTAATTTGGAATTGTATTTAGTTTTTTTTATAGCCAGAGAATATTCCAATCACCCAACAACCAGTTCACGTTATACAGACTCTTAAAGTGTTTCTTGTACTGCCTTATGTCTGTGTACGACTTGAAAGTAATAAAAAATACTATCTTTCTTTCAATACTTTTTATTATAACAATGTACGATACCAAACGTCTGTCCGTACAAAAACCTAATGGTATTAACTTCGGTATTAACCTATTTGTGGTCTATATTTGGCTGCGAGTGTACATGGCATCTCGTACACCGTCGGAAGTTATATGATTGATGCATGTTTGACAACTGGGGATTATTCCAATTGGCTATTATTGAAATCGTGTTTTAGTGTTGAATTTTATGTACGAATGATTGTAAGTGTTCTAGCTTTACGTATCTATAGCGTATCGAGAAACGGAGTTAGAAACAGGGAAAAATCTATTTATTGGGTAGGTAATTTACAGCATGGTGCAGTCGCCTCCTAAAATGCCATATTTGTAGCATATTTTGTAATTAGGTGACTAAATTTTTTTTTTGCTGTATTATACACACTTATTAATTTTGACACGAGACCAATGTACATTCGTCCACATTTAGTCTTAAGAAAATATGTAATTTACCTGTCAATCATAGAAAAAAAAGAGTGACCGTGAGTTTTATTGCCAGTTTCATTCTCTCGGTTCTACCTATTGCTTTGCGAATCTGGCAGTAGATGTAAATATGTATAGAAGCAATAATAATTTTTATTTTAAGTAAGTACTTACTGACGTTTGTAAGAGCCATTTAATGACCTATGCAAATAAATAAATCATTTCATTTCAAAGAAATGCAGAATTATGAGTCTTTTTTTAATTTTAAGCGTGAGATCTAATGTGCTAGAATATTTTTTTATTCTAAGTAATATTTGCCGATATTTACCTCAAACTATGTCCGGTCCAAATTGCATCAAGTTTGGACCGCTGAAGATCGATGACAGTGAAATATATTAGAACCTTTTATTTCGACCAGATGAGTAAGCGTTTCAAATATGCTAATTTATGTAATAAATGTAATGTATATGTAGAAACGAGTTTAAGTAAAATGCAAACGCAGTATGTTTGATGTCCTACAATTCTTTTCTTTATTGTCAAAAAACAATAGCCAGATTTCGTCAATATTTCAGAACTTAGGTACATCATTGCCTATGCTAGCCTATGCTACATTTCCCGATCCATAGCTAGTTGATAAGTTGGCAAGAGATCACACACTGCCTGTATCCATGCCAGCAGATCTGCACGGATTTGACAGATATCTGCAGATTTTCAGTATTATAGTGCATTGAACTTTCAAATGCAACACTAGCCCAATTCCTGGCCGAGAATAATGTAACACTACATGTTATTGTAACGGAATACTCTCATATCCGTAAACCTAATGGTTAAATATTAAAGCTTTGAATGTCTGAGTTAGGATTGTATCTAGCCGATTTAGACTGCCTTGGATTCTGTATTCGAAATAGGTAAATAAAAATTCCAGCTATTCTTTATTTAAACGTCACAAAAGCGCGCGTGTCTGGTAGTATAGGACTCTAACCTGTCACTTACCTAAATGAGCAAATTTACAAAAAAAATATATTGTTTTTTTTAAATAAAGACTAGGCAGTGTGGTCTTAGAACTCTAGCCTGTCCCTTAAATGGGCAAATTTACAAAAAAATGTATTGTTTCTTTTATTAATGGAATTCGTTTGGAATTTATTAAAAAAACATATAAAACTTGTCTGTTATAGAAATAAACTTTGCATTTTGTAAGTTTAAATTAGGGATAAAATATTTAAATAGCGAATAACGTAAATTCCTTTCAACTTTAAAAAAAATATTAAATCATGGTTGACAATATATTCAGGTGAAATTCACTGGCAGTTTCCATTCGGTTAGCAATGTTAAATCTATTGTAAGAGCACAAGATAATTTTATTTAACTTTTTTAAACATGTTCATCAACGTATACCATACCTACAACATGTAATCCTGCAATATTAACGTTTAAACTTTCACGTTTCATAATCTAAGTAGGTACCTACCTATAGTTTATTTTAAGATGGTAATTAACATGAAATTCGGCTTAGATTTGCATACTTTTTTATTGCCTGACGTTTCGAATAGGTTACACCGACGACCGTGATCACAGACGGACTGTCAGCTACCGGCGGGCGACTTGCCATTCTTGCCCTTTGGCACCCGCCGGTAGATCCAAAACGAAGTTTCCTAAGGAGGGTAAAGACCCTCCTTAGGAAACTTCGTTTTGGATCGTGGCTGTAGATTTATAGGCAAAATAAACTTCCATGCCAACTTTTACCTTTTTAATATTTGAAGGATGGTAGGAATAGTAGAATAGGTAGGATGCATTTGTAGAGTAGCTACACGAGTTTTACACAGTACTTAGGTACGTGGTATTGTAATACAGAGCCCTTACTAGTGCGTCTTAGCAAGCCTTATCGATTACTGCTCGCGCCCTCACACGGCTCAGTGTCATTACTTCCATTCCACCAAGTACTTCCTTGGGACAACGGTGAGGTATACCTCCAAGTAATGTTGAATAATGTAAAGCTTACGGCAACTTGTCGACTGGCATCGGTAGCTTTTTTACATGTAATCAGGTCTATATACCCGACGAGAGGGTCGACATACCTATGTCGACCCTCTCGCTGAAAACACCCACATTTTGCTATTAGTCTTTGTGGCCCTACCACAGAATAGATGACAATATGCTTGGCCCTACGTAAGCCTATTGCCATTTTTCAGTTATAAAGTTTATTTTAGAATTATAAACAAACAGTTAAATTTTATTTATGTGTATAGATATGAAGACTGTAGAGCCTATAGCCCGAGACGCCCAGGACTTTAATTGGCTGTGCCATAGCGGCTGGCACGTAAAATTTTGTTACCTTTCATCAACATTTCATCGCAAGGCAATAGGTTCCAATTTATATTATCAAAATTACAATAAAGTTGCTAGTTTTTATTAAATTCAATCAACCATTTTGAATATACCCCATTATATGTGTGCCCGGTGACGGTAATAGGCTTGCCCCCTATTACGTGGGACTAAAAATACTGGCATATTGTGGGTGTGTAATGCATCTCTGCCTACCCTTTCGGGGATATAGGCGTGATACGAAGGGACGGTGGTAAAACGCTCTTGTGTTGGCATGGATGTGCCATAATATTTATAAGTTCTGAATGTTACTGTTGTGATTGTTAATACCTATGTTCTTTTGTAATATTTTTTTTTTCTTTCTCTCTTTTGTTTGCTTGTGTTCGCGTGACGTTTTTCATTTCAATATATTATGTAACTACTATTCGGCCGTCCCTGAAAACCAGCGCTGTCTGTTTTGCACCACCACGCAGACAGCATTACGCTGAGGGACGGCCGTTTATTCCACACTAGTGTATTTATATGTATTTATTTAAGGTTCATAATTTTTTTGTATTATTTATTTTTTAGTTTTTGTATTTTTTGTAACCTGTGTGGAATAATAAATCTTTCTTTCTTTCTTTCTTTCTATATGTGTGTGTGTGTATTCCACTACTTTGTTAACTACTGTTGGACACAAATTATTTCGTCTCATCAATATCATATAGGTACTAATCACAAAATAATTTAAACATTATGAAATGACTCACTTCTACAGATAAGTATTCCAGTTCCACAATTTTGATATTCAAAAGTTGTGGAATATCTGTACAAGTAATTTCATAATGTATAACTATATGTTCCATCAAGTGCCGACAATCGAAAACATTACTTACATAAAATTACTTCCTTTGCATCCTCAAATATCAATAGTGTCTTCACAATTCCTCGTCGGTATTACGAATACTTTTAACCTGGCCTTTATTTAAGACATTCAGGGTGGTCAGAGAGGAACTCCTTGGTGTTGAATCCATCCAAAACAAAATTTATGGTTCTGGGCTCAAAACATCAGGTTGCATCAATACTGTCGTGGGATCCAACCATCATGCTTGATGGTGCTAAGATTGAAAGGGTAGAATCTGCTACAAATCTGGGTCTGACAATGGACTCTGAGCTTCATTTCGAGGCTCACATCAACAAAATAGTAAGCAATTGTTTTTACAGGCTAAAGGTGCTTTACAATATTAGAGAGTACTTGAGTGTTTCGTTACGGAAGCTTTTGGTGGACACCTTGATTTTATCTAAATTCAACTATTGTGATACTGTCTATGGCCCATGTTTGCTTAGAAGGACAGAACACCTGATTCAACGGGTCCAGAATGCCTGTGTGCGGTTCTGTGTTGACATCCCAAGGCGAAGCCACGTTACACCATACATAAATGGACTCAAAATGCTAAAGATGGCTGCAAGGAGGAGGCTACACCTGACCGGTTTGCTATTCGGTGTAATAAAAACTCAAAAGCCGGAATAACATAACATAACATAACATAGCATCACGCCTTTTTCCCCGAAGGGGTAGGCAGAGGTGTGCAAACACACCCACATCTCGCCAGCTATGTTAGGTCCCATGTAATAGAGGGCGAGCCTATTGCCATTTACCGGGCACAAGTTCCAGACTCTGGGATAATTATCTGGGTAAAATTCTAAAGAGAATTATACATGATCCACCAGACCCGGGAATCGAACCCGAGACCTCGAGCGTGGCAGTCCTTACATAGTACCATTGTGCCACCGAGGTAGTAAAAGCCGGAATACCTTTATAATAAGCTCAGTTGGCGAAACGAGAAACTGAGATATAGCAAGAGGACAACTATACCTCCTCTTACACTCCCCAAGTATAGGTCTGCTGCTTTCCGAGGTTGTTTCAGGCATGCGGCCACTCACTGCTGGAACATACTTAGACCTCCAATCCGAAGTCTGCAAAATCGAAGAAGATTTAAATTAATAGTGAAAAGACTGTACTTGGTGGAGCAGCTGGAAGCTGCATAACTACCCAGTCTTAATTCATCGTACAATTTAATAATATAATCTTAATTTTCATAGTCTAATCTAATCATAACATAATATACTTAATTAACTTAATTTTTTAACTTTCATATTTGAATACAATATACTTACCAACCCTATTTTATCTCTGTTTCCTCGTACTTTCCACCGTTGTGGATGCATGATTTCATGTCCCTCCATAATGTTTTATTATTGTATCAGTATCTTCTGTTTGCCTGGAAAAGGTTAGGTTCGACTGCGGGCTGACTTGCCGCATCCCGCGTGTCGTGACGTGTCTACTTGTCAGTTCCGGCTGACAGGTGACAGCGTTTTTGATAGCTGGCTGTTGAGTTGGTCGCGTTCGTGTTCGCGAAGCCATTGCATCATTCCTGTGAATTCACCATAGACTGCTCGGGCCATTGCTATGTCACAGAATTTCATATCATTTCATTTTTATTTTTATTTTTTTTACTTACATGGTGCATTGTCATTGTAACGTTACACACACTGCCACTTATCTATTGTACTGATTTATTTTATTTGGTTTGGAGTACATATTTTATTTTATTTTATTTATTTAGTTTATTTATTTTCTTATAATCGACTCAGTACATGCCATGATACTATGCTGGTAAGATACTGCATGGGTGCGCCATTTTCAGTGTTGCTGGCCTCCTCTGAAAACCAGCGCTGGCAAATGTGGGTCCGCCCACGTCAGCATAAGCTGAGAGGAGACCAAATTCCACGCAGATGTGGGCATACAACTGATGGTTTTTTACTTTTACTTTCTATGTTTAGTTATGTAAGATGCTTATAATCGCCATATCTGTTTGCGAATTAAACATATTTTCTTTCTTTCTTTCTTTCTACATTTGTCATCTTTTGCACACTGCAACGTTCTCTTATCGTACTGTTTCTCATTTTTTCTCTTAACAGTTTACTTAATTTAAAAACTCTGCTATTGGAACTGTTGTCTAACTTTCAACATTTAAACATTCTATTTATCGTTATAGTCGTGTACAATGCACATCATATCTGCGGTTAAATATGTTCAATATTCTCATGTAAACATATGGCAGTCATTACTAGCGTACGGATAATGGTGGCCTGTCTTGCAAATGCATCAGAACAGAACCAAAAACATTCATACCAGACCATTCTCGTTATACAAACAGAAATAAACAATGAATTGTTATGAGTGCATTTTTATATTTCTTTGTTTGGTTACTGGTCAAAGATACTGGTGTATTGCTTTTGATGGTTGCTTTTTAATATAGTATGCAGAGATCTGGTTGTGAATTCCTTTTAGAGGACAGACGGGCTAATTGTAGTTAAAGGGGCTCGTGTCTTAGTGGTAACCGAGTGTGTTAACACATTGCAAAGGTTAACCAACATCAAGCCTAGCCGGTCTTAGGATGCGTGAACATTTCATAAGACATTGAGACCCCATCCGTGCCTCGGAGACCACGTTAAGGTGTTGGTTCTGGTTATCATACGAACATCTATGGCAATCGTTAGGGGTATTTGAAGCCCTAAATCAAAATCCGAGTGGCCTAACTACAGAACCTCGATATCGTCCATGGGCTGTGGATGTCAGATAGCAGTGGCTCTACGGAAAATATTGAAATTCAGCCCCATCGTAGCTAAACTGAAAAGCCGACCCCAACTGAGTTGGGAAAAGGCTCGATAGATAACAAGACGGGCTTGTCGTAGGATTCGTTATATGGACGCGGGTCGCTTACGTTACCAACTAACAAATATTCTCCGCTATCCTTCGACGTCTATTTTCTTCAGTTTTATGACTAATCCAATGCAACTTTAGCTGTAAGCGATGCAAAAATAAGAAATACTGCGGATGACTAACTCAGATATGTGTTTTATGTGGCCAAATATCATAACTTCCGTTATCTCGGCGTGATGAGTAAGTGGCAACTTGAAACGGAAATATCATGAATTTCCTATATTATTACAATACACATTTATTTATTAAAGAATTACAATACAAATAATGATGTACTAAAAATATTTACACTACAAAATATCATTTAAAAAATCCTCTGCTAACTGGGAACGTTCCCAGAATGCTGGCTGTGTAACGTTGGAAGTCGATACTTATTCTTTAACATACTTATTTCATAACTAGCTGTTACCCGCAGCTCCGCCTGCGTGTTATAGCTTTCTTGATCACCAGATACTGATTTATTATGTATAGCTGTTGAGCGATATTGTATCTTAAGATAAAATATTATAGAATCTTAGCATTGTGTAGCGCCCCTTAGTGAACCCCACTACGGGTGACGTAACCTACGACAAACGTATTATTTGCGGTTGGTACAGTAATCGGGTCTAGGGATCGAACCGCAAAATTAAGTTTGTTTTTTATTTTATATACTTTTCCGGGATAAAAGTAACCAGTGTGGTGCCCAACAGGCTATTACAGAATAATTATACCAAGTTTCATCGAAATCGAACCAGTAGTTTTTGCGTGATGCCTGAGCAAACAGACAGACAGACAAACTAAAATTCGGTCTAGTAACAACCCCTGCCATTTTTTTTTTATATTTTCAATAATATAGATTATATAATTATAGATTATAGATATTACACTGAAAGATTCGGGTGCAACATAAACATTACAGAATAGATACCTACTTCAACCATTTTTCATAACAAACCGACTTTATATTATCGGAGTGGGACCAAATTGAAATGGGACTACACAGCAAGCACTAGCTTTCAATAGAAAAAAATAAAAATAGTTTAACTCAGTCCAAAGATATGAGCAACATAACGAACTGAGAATTTTCTCTATTGGATGTCGGTTGAAAATTAATAAGTTACCATTCTGATTACTTTTAAAACTTTCTTCACTAACTACGTTGTTGAAGACATGACATAGAATCAATTTGAGTCATTAGATTTAATGTTGAATCAATAACGGTCACGTGACCACTGTTAGCTGGATCAGTTCCAGATGCAATTAACTTGATACGGCGGATGGTTTAGTGACAAATTTACAACATGGCCGACTGCTACTATGCGAGGAGTTTACGATTATGTCGGCATTTATGATAGAGGCTAGTGTTGACTTAAAGGTTAACATTCTATAAACATATGTTGAAGCTGATAGATACAGATCCGCCCACGTGGATTGCTTATTGACGAGAACTTATACTTGCCTGATTTTGATGAAACTACGTTTATATATATATATATAGGTAGGTACATAAAGTGAAGCTGTCTAGCTGTGAAGACTGCACGAAAAACCGTAGAGACGATATCTCGAATAAAAATCGTGTTCGAAAATATGGAACTTCGACTTTCAGTTAGCGCTTGAGAAGTTTCGGTAGCTGTACCGAAAGTTTTGCTACAAAAAATCTTGTTGAAGCAATGCAACTACGTAGGTGGCATTATTGACTTTCTGTAGTCAGTACCTATACTATAAAGTATTATCTTTATATTTTTTATGTTGTTCTGTGTGATTCACTATGAATCTAGGTTTTGAGACTAAGTCTTTTGACCGGATCACGTGCATTTGTTACTCAGTTGTTTATTTTATAAGTAAATTTTATCTCGTATTACGCGCTACACAGTATTAATAATTTAGAAAAAATACGGCAGCTAAGGAAGCGGCGATTAGAAAACGAGCGAAATACGCTGCATTGGAATCACGTTAGTTATTTGTGCCCTTAGCGGTGGAGACCTTGGGCTGTTGGGGCTCCGAAGCCAAGAGCTTTGTCATGGAGTAAGGACGTAGAATTAGGGAGAGGTCCGGTGACACTCGCTCTGGGTCTTTCCTGGTGCAAAGATGACTGCCATTCAGCGGGGCAATTCTGCCAGCATCATGGGTACCTTTGCACCAGGAACGATGCAGGATGGATTATGTGATTTAGTACTTTTTTATTTCTGACATATTAAATTAATTGTTTATTTTTGTATATTTATCAATAATTTTGTAAGCTTGATACCGTACTACTTAATTTCTTACGTGTTATTAATTTAAGGTGACATCTGTTATTATAAAATATACCTCTATTTTGTTATAATATGATATGATCTAGTGAGATAATACTTAACTAAGAATATCTATTGTAGTACGTTTAACTGCTTCGGTGGCGTTCGGTTGTGCATCGGCCTTCGACGCCGGAGTCACTGGTTCGCTTCCCGGTTCGAACCAAGTATTTGTGTGATCTACAAATGTTTGTGCTTACCTACCTAAGTATGTTTATCAGTTGTCTAGATCCCATAGCACAAGCTTATAGCTTAGTTTGGGCTATAGATGACGTTGTGTGTAAACATTTTATTATTTTGAAAAAAGCCGAGCTGAGTTTCTTGAGGGCTCTTCTCAGTCTCGTTGCATTTTGGAACCCTCGGTAGAGTCACACCAACTTCTGACGAATCTAAATAATTTTCTGAAAATTTCAAAGATAATAAACGTTATTTTATTTTACATTTCGATTTAAGGAAATCCCATAATAAAATCTGGTTCCCAAATCATCCTTTTTTATGTATTGATTTTTTTTTATTGAAATCTTGTGCTTCCCAAGACAAATATTTGGTACCAATCCGGTAAATGAAGAATTTTATTTTTGCTAAAATTATCACTTCTATATTTAGCTTAGTATGGTTGTCTGGAAGAGATCGCTTTCAGCGATAAGGCTGTCTGCATTTGTAAGTACTGTTTTTTCGTATGAAAACACTTGAAAATTGTCATTTTCCTTTAGTTTCTGAATATTAACTCGGTAGCCAGATTTTTCGAGATCGATTCGTCTAATCTTACAACAGTAAGCCGCAGTTCCCTCGTAAACTAGCCCATAGACAATAAATTGATATGTATAAATTACATTAAGACATAAAGATTGATTGATTTTCTGTAAGGAAGCCTCTGAGATATACGAATAATGAGAAACAAATTATGAATTTTCACTGGCACATATACCTTACATTGTAAGTTACTTTTTTTATTTACTATTTTTATTTATTAATTTATTTATGTACATACAGTATGTAAATTAAATAATTAACATTATATACATGTATACATTGGCGCCACTTATCGCTTAGGAGATCTCTTCCAGTGGGCCTAGGAGTGGAGAAGTGAGTTCAATCAGATGCTAGTGTGTATGCAGGTTGGTACGGTTGTTAAGGTTAATAAACTTACATACACTATAACTACATAAATACACAAATACATACATATTAACTTTTTTTTTTTTTTTTTTTTTTTTTAATTCCGCGGCCCAAGGCCGCGGCCGCTCTAACGTCCGTTGCCGGGCGTCCCTGGTTACTAGCAGAGGGTATGTCCAGTGGCGCCCGGCGGACTTTGACCACCCCTGTGTTCTCTGCGGGTGTTTGGTCGGGACGAGAATCCCGCGTCATTGGGGTCGGGTTTTATCCCGCGTCAGTGAGTGAATCTGGTTGCGTGCTATGGGGCAAAGGCCCCGCAGCACGCAACCCTTCTAGCCTGCTTCTGTAAGGACGGTGGGTGGCGATCCCGCCGTCCTCAGGCCCCGATCATGGAGGACGATAGTCTTGGGCGTAGTCGCGTAGTCTGGGGCGGCCAGGCCGCCCCAGACTTCGCGAGCATGACTTGCTCGCAGAAGGACACGGCCGCGTTCCACCTACTCCCGCTGGATACCATGGCTTGAAGCATGGTCCCCAGCGAGAGGGTATCCACGCCCAGACCCACTACGAGGTCCCGGCGCTGACTCGCCCACGCTGAGCACTCCACCAACGTGTGGAGTGCGGTGTCGTCGTCGGAAACCTCGCAGTGTTGACACCGGGGTGTGACCTCACGATGGATGCGAAACAGATAGCTACCGAAGCATCCATGCCCGGCAACCATCTGCGTCGCACGGTACGTGAGGTCACCATGCTGCCTCTGCAGCCAATCGTCCATGATCGGTCTCACCGCCGCGATGAAGATGGCACCCCCCTTGGGTTGCTCAAGTCGCACCCTCCATGACTCCATGAGATCCTGGCGGAGTTGGGACCGCTGGTCCTCGATTTCTCGAGACGCAGGCCTGTGGTCCCGCTCCAGCGCCTCCTTGCACCATTGGAACAATGATGCAAGGGCTCTCGCTTCCAGGTCCCATGGAGGGGTCCCGGCTAGGAGACATGCAGCCTCTCCGGAGATCGTGCGGTACCCCCGTACGGTTCTGACGGCCAAGGTTCTAAGTGGTCTGTTTAACAGAGTCACGTTCCCCTTGACCGCCAACCTATCCGCCCATACGGGAGCCCCGTATAGGGCCATACTCCGCACGATGCCCAGTCTCCTGCAGGAGGCGTTGGGTCCCTTTAGGTTGGGCATCAGTCGCGAAAGCGCGACCGATGCCTGCGTCACCTTGGGGACCAAACTTCGGTAATGTGGTCCGAAGTTCCATCGGCTATCAAGTACGATCCCTAGGTACTTCATCGAGGGCTTGATGCCGATGCTAACGCCTCCCACATTTATGCTGGAACCTTCTGGTGGACCGTTCCGAGGTCTGTGAAAACACAGAACCTCGGACTTGTGCAAGGCCACCTCCAGTCCCAGCTGCCGTATCCGACCCACGACTCGAGCAACACCCGTCGTGACCTTGAGTGCTGCCTCCTGGTACGTTGCACCCCGCGCCGTGACGAGGGTATCGTCGGCGTAGCACGTTACGCCGACACCCCTAGGCAACGCACCCCGCAGCACCCAGTCGTAGCCGATGTTCCACAGAAGCGGCCCCAGGACCGACCCCTACGGAACACCGCACGACACATCTCGCCGAGCTGGCCCGAGCCAGCTGGGGAAAGCTATGGCCCTCTCCGAGAGATAGGCCCCGACAATACGACGGAGGTAGAGAGGCGTTTCGTGATACACGAGCGCCTCCCTAACGCAGCTCCATGGCAAGGTGTTGAACGCGTTGGCGATGTCAAGAGACACCGCCACCACCACCTTGCCCTGCGAGACTGCTTCCTCCGTCAGGCTCTTCACGCGCATGATCGCGCTCACGGTGGAGCGTCCCCGACGGAAACCGAACTGGTTATCCGCCAGGTCTGGCCCCACACTCGTGAGATGCTCGACGAGGCGTTCCGCGATAATGCGCTCAAAGAGCTTACACACCTCGTCGAGCAACACGATCGGCCGGTATCCGGACGGTGAGTCCACCGGCCGCCCCGCCTTACGGATCAGGACCAGTTTCCCCGTCCTCCACACCTTGGGAAACTGGCCCCTTTCGAGGCATGCGCTAAAGAGCCCCATCAGTCGAGGCCCGAGTTCTTCGAGGGCCAGGACCCATGCACGGCCAGGAATGCCGTCGGGTCCGGGGGCAGTGATTTTCCGGCGTTTAAGCCGGAGTACTGCCGCACCTAGCTCCCCCACCCTGACTTCGGGTACGTCGTCTTCGCTGGTGCTATCCGCGTCGGGCAGAGACGGAGCCATGCGCGGAGGGACGTGCTCCTCCGCGCTCGTCCGAAACAGGGAGCCCATGACCCGCTCCAGCTGCTGCGGCTGGAGACTCTGGGTCAGTGGGGGCGCCCTAGGTCGGAGTTTCTCCCTGACCTGTAGGTACGGGCGCCCCCATGGGTTCTGCTGCAGGGTCTCCAGGAGCTCCTCGCGGGCCGCCGTCTTGGCCCGCTTTATCGTCTCCTGGAGATACATACATATTAACTTATAATAAACATACATAAATTAACGTACAATTAGTTAAGGAAGGGAAGCGAGATAGTGTTCCTTCACTTTCTTCTTGAAGACATATACAGTTTTGCAGTTCCTTATATCGTCCGGAAGAGCGTTCCACAGCCTAACAGCATTAACAGAAAAAGAGTAGGAAAAGAAATGGAGTTTATGGATTAATGGATCGGATATGGATTAATCGAATTTATGGATTTTTATCCAGACATCACTTTTATTTGCTGTCAGATCAGTAACAATTACGTAGTGATTCAATTTGATGATTAATAGCAAATATAAGAAATATATTATAATAAGATTGAATACAATAGATGATTTTTTTTTATATTGGGTTCGCCAAATTGACTCCGCCCGCCTGGTGGTAAGTCGTGACGACGTCTAGCGATTGTGGGCCACTCTCACAGCACAAAATACTATAGAGAGTGGCCCTCAACTTGACGACCTACTGTTGTGCCTCTTCACGCTCCGCTTAAACAACCCAGGGTTATATGTGGGAGGAAAGACGTGCACAGGCAGGGCGTTCCAGGCCACTATCGCTCGGCAGAGAAACGAACGTTTAAAACGTTCGGTTCTCGCGAACATGCTATCCACTGTGTGAGAGTGGCATCTCTGCCCGGCACGGGTTTCTCTTTTGGAATTCTTAACACATTAATTTAATTTTTTTATTTTAGTTGTAGTCGTCTACCCTATTCCTCCGTGGGTATTATTATTACCTAAGCAATTCTTCTTCTTTCTTTAAAAACGTGGCTCCATCGATGTTCATCGATGATTTCGCCAATGTCAAGGTAATGCTTGATTTTTCCCGCACAGAAGCACTAGTTACTCTGAACTAGTTCGCGGTGCGGGACAAGGAAACGTTGTTCGCTATTGCAATTGAGCGTTTGGGCCTGGATTTTTGCCCAGCGTCAGTGGTAACCTAAAATGCAATCACCCACATGCTTCGTAAAAATCCAAGGCCTCACCTAAGCAGCTTAAGCGCGAGTACACATTAGTGTACCACTCCGATCCTTCACTCACACAGTAAGGCCTGAAAAAAGTTGTTGATGTTGTAGGTACGTAAAAACAACACAAAATTACCGATTTTAATATTTTTTTAACCGACTTCCGAAAAAGGAAGAGGTTCTCAATTCGACTGTATGTTTTTTTATATTTGTTACCTCATATCTTCGGACTAAGTGAACCGATTTTGAAATGTTTTTTTTAATTGGAAGCTTCTCAAGTGGGACATTTCAATTTGGTCCCATTCCGACCACTATTTGGTCCCATTTTGAAGTTGGTTGCTATGTCAATTTTTGCACCCTACGTGCTTCCTATGTGGTGCCATTTCAATTTGGTCATATTCCGACAATTATTAGGTTATTCCGGTATTTGAAGTAATGTTTTTTGTTTACAAATAGGGTTTTTTACTTATTATAAATCATGTTGTCGTGTCATAGTGATGTTTTGTCTTACCTGTCAAAAAATGATATGTTACTGTCAACAAAGATCCGCCATGTTGAGTACTGGGTTTTTGAGCGTGGTTACCTCTGGCGCTGGGCAAAAATTCAAGCCGAAACGCTCAATTGCAATACTTACCGAACGTTTCCTTGTCCCACACCGCGAACTAGTTCAGAGTAACTAGTTCTTCTGTGCGGGAAAAATCAAGCATTACCTTGACATTGGCGAAATAATCGATGGACCCACGTTTTTAAAAAAAGAAGAAGACGGAGACTACCTATCTGTGACATTTGAGATAGAAATCTTATTCGATATCATACACTGATGCCCGCAGTTGCACCCGTTAGATACAAAGCTTACTATTGAATCTTTCTATAGAGATAGGTACAGTTGGAATCTATATTGACATCCGTTGCGTAGCTAGGTACCTAAATACCTAGTTTAAAAGATCTAAGCGTACGAACGGATTTGGCGACATTATTTTATTAATTTAAACACATACTTTTAACCATTTTTTTATTGTTGTTTGACGGCACATGGTGAAATCTGCTACACAAAAAAACATACTTTTCCACTGTTATAATTTTACTTTTACTGACCGGTTTCATCTCACGGCGAAATTCAGAGATTTATACAATATAGTTTCAATATATATGTGTTTTTGTAGAATATATACATACTTTTAAGTAAAAATACCATATATCTATATAATATACCTGATATACCATCATATCTCTACCCAAACAACCTGACATACGAAACGATTTTAACAATTTTTCGAGTGAAAATTTGTCGGACGCTTTATTGATAATGTTAGATATTATTAATACGAGTATATCACTCCACACACACTTTACAATATTACAACAATATGAATAATGATTTAGTGATCGTGATTATAATAATATTAAATTATTTAAACAGTAGATATATTTATTGGCAACACATAAATGTAAATAATGATTCTCGTAAATTGTCGCCCACTTATAAGATTATTATGTTAACACCTTAAAACCATCGGCTTTATCAACCTCATTTTATTTTTAAAAATTTGACTCATTCATGTTCTTATTTCAAATTTAAAAACGTAATAACCAGAGACAAACACTGATTTCTATGGCGCCATTAACGTCAATAAAATATTTTTATTTTACAACGCAACCGGAAATCTTTGTTTAAAACTCATCAGAATTCGAGTCTTTACATTTTTTAAAAACAACAACTTCCTTTCGGCTCGTAATTAGGTACAGATTTTATTGCTGGAAATGCGTGAAAGTGTTATAAATGTGTGAATGATTTTGTTAGCAGTGTATTTTACCTACATACCTACTGATTACTCATCTTCCATTGCCGATCAAAACAATTAAAAATTGTACATATGTTATGGAGTTATGTTCTATTTTTTTTTCTTTTTCTTTTGCTGACTAGTAGCAATTTGTCAAAATGAAAATAAGCTTCCTTTTTCGAAAAAGGTCATAAAATTGGAAGCAATTAGAACACAGTCCCTGTGTACCAAACGTATTGAATGGCTATTAATAACTTTGGAAGTTCTTGGAGGTTTTTTTTTGACACGGACCTAGCTCCACATGACAACAATTTAATTTAGTTGTAGGCAAAGGTACTATGTCTATTGAGGTTTATAATTTAGCTTGAGTTTTCTGTATAATACAGTAATAAATAATATATTATCTCAATACATTTATTAATCCATAACAGTTTTTTTTTCATCGTGGGCATTCAGTAAAATGTTACGCCATTTTTATTGCAGCTATAAAAACATAACATCGTTACATACAGTTTATATGTTATTATTTTATTTCATTCCTATTAACTGGTGTGATGGCTTTATCAGAAGAGGTACTGGTCAGTGGATAAATAAAAAAAATTGTAACCATCTCAGAACAGAGAAGAGGATTATATGATTTGTTAGGTTAGGTTACAATTAGGATTATAATATGTCAATACACGAAAGACATATTACTAATGGAAAGAAGCTACTCAAGACAAGGCGGTATGATCGTAAGACTTTAGCCTAATCTACCTGAGTTTCATGCTGGTATCTTCTCAGCAGAACCAACTTACCGAACCAGCGAAAGAATAATTTTCAAATGGTTTATGAATGTATTTAATTTAGTATTTTTATATTATTGCTTGACATGCAATCCCGTTGGGTGTGGCAGGACAAGCATCAGAGTAGAATCAATGCGGTCAAAATGAGAAGTTTGAGAAGTATAGCTGGTGTGACTCTGATGAACAAAATGAGAAATAGTACGATAGGAGAACGTTGTGATATGTCAGAAGATGTAGTAACCAAGGTGGAAAAAGGGATGCTTAGATGGTTCGGTATGTAGAGAGGATGGATGACAGGAGACTGACAAAACAGATATATGAAGCAAGTGTGAATGAACAAGCTTGTAAGGGTCGACACTTACAAGCTTGTTCATTCATATAGCAAATGCAAATGTCTTAAATAAAGGCCAGGTTAAAAGTATCAGTAACCGGCGAGCATGTATGAATATATTAATAAAAGTTGAAGTGAAGAAGCGAAAGAAGTATGTCAGGATCGTAGTCGGTGGAATTCCGTGGTCTCTGCCTACCCCACTGGGAAAGAGACATGATTTTATGTAAATATGCTTGACATGAAATTGTAAAATTTTGACATCATTTATGTGCTATTTTTGTGCCTAAACTGAATAAACGAAATTGATTATTTGATAAAAGGGCGAAGAGACAAAAAATCATATTATGGTAAGTAAGATGTTCAAACTTTTTAAAATAATTGCATCATTCTCGCAAAAATATAAGACATTAAAACGTCGACAAATGTTTCACCTGTAAACGAGGCATTCTCAAGACTGTCTCAGAGAGAACAGCTTGGCTGTTCTCTCTGAGATTTGGCATGTCAGGCTTTACCGCTTGCTTGCACCAGAGATGAGGATTACAGCTTGACGTTCAAGCCATAATCCTCATTAACTTATAGCTGTAACGCCGAAACTATAATACGACTATTTTTTTTTACATGTACCACTATTTATGACTATTTCATGACTATTTTTTAGCGTTGTCAAAATTCGTTTTCATTGATATTTCAAATATGAGGATTTATTAGGAGGACAGCAGCACACACTTCTCTAACATATTCTACTGTTCTGTAGTAAGTAGAGACTATATACCTACATAGACTGTGAGTTGTTGAACGAAGCGCCGATGTTACTGTATGATTCCATTTTTAATCTTTTAATCAAATTAGTTGTGTGAATTGTCCCTGTTAGGGAAAGGCCGTGGGTTCGAGTCCCGCCGATGACATCAGTTTTTGTGATCTATTTATAATTTCTTTCTTAATATTTTATTTGTGTGATCCTCAAAAGTTTGTTTCGGACTATGTGTGTTTTCTTTTTATTTAGAAATATATAAGTTTGTTTATGAATCGTCTGAGATCCCATAACACAAGCTTATATTAGCTTAATTTGGGCTAGCTGACGTTGTTTTTTATTTTATAGCGAACTTTTTTATAAATTAGCTTTATTTTTTTTTACCATAAATGGCGAACTATGAAATGGGAACGCAATTTTTAGTGTCAGTGGCATCTGAAAATCAGCGGTCGTTAACGTGGCACTGCCCACGTCAGCTAGACTATCCTCGCAGATGTGGCATGCACTGGCATCTTCCTGACTGTAGGTACATACTTTTACTTCCTCTCTTTGTATATCTTGTTCCCGCCAATTCTGAAATTGTGGATTGAACTGTGACACCTACTTATGCATAAATCTACGCCATATTGTCACAAAACAAATTAGTTCATGTTACAATAGTGATTATAGACTATCGCGCCAACGTTTATTAATTATAGACTTAAAAAAAAGTATTATGTATGACATATCCACACATAGATCATGCCCACGCGGTCGCTAAATAGTATTTAGACGCTATGAATGTTTAAAGTTTTTTATATGTGTAGCCAAAGCGCTAATGTCAATCCCCTTGCGCTCTAGATCCAACTGAAACGTAGCGTCGGGGAGCAATAAGATACTTATCTCGTCTTTAATACTATCAGGATTACATCGCGTTTCGATATTAAGTAGTAGGGACTTTTACCAGTGGGTATGTATTTAATAGGTATCTCGTAATACTTTCAAGGACAGACTTAGATTAAATTGTGTAGAGCGAGTGGCAAGGGGCATAGTGTGGCTATGTCGTCATGTCACTTATTTCGAATATTCGCGGCAACGCGAGCGGCATGCGGCAGCGCGAGTCTGGTTGCAGCATAAGAAATATGACAGTTTTGTCATAATATACTGCAACCAGACTCTTCGCACTTCTAAGTGACGTGAGAAGCGCGGGAAAGTTTATACGTCAATATCTTTTTGACACCCTTTCTCAACAGCACAAAACGATGAAATCAAAGTTCACGTGACAGTTGTGACACTATCGGTCGAACACTAAAACGTCACTCAAATAATTAGATACTTAAAATTGAAACATTTAAGTTTAAGGGGGGTTGCTCAAGCACTTAAACGAGTTCGATTTTTGCTGAGCGCGTGGCAGTTGGCTTTTTAGGTTACCTCTGGCGCTCCGCAAAAATCAGGTTCCCAGATACTCGCATATCGAACAACGTTTCTTGTCCTGCACCTGGAGCTAGTTAGGAATAACTAGTTCTTCTGTGCGGGATTATCAACTAATCAAGCATTACCTTGACATTACATTAACTGTTTCGGTGGCGTGGTCGGTAGTGCGTCAGCTTTCAACTCCGGAGTCTCGGGTTCGATTCCCGGGTCGAATCAAATACTATTTGTGTGATCCACAAATGTTGGTTTCGGAGTTTGGGTGTTTTCTATGTATATTATGTATGTATTTAGAAATATATAAGTATGTTTATCAGTTGTCTAGGTCCCATAGCACCAGCTTATAGCTTAGTTTGTGTGAGATGTCCAAAATATTTATAAAAATATTTATATTTATTTATTTATTGGCGAAATCATCGATGAACATCGATGGAGCCACGTTTTAAAAAAAAAAGAAGAAGCAGTTAAACAGCTCCTAAATATTTTATTGAGAAACGTTTCGATATATTTGCTTTATAATTCATCGGACATCAACGTTCTGCAGTCAATCCTGCATGTAAACGTCATCATGTGACGTAAATCACGTTGTCTCCTCGAAAGTGTTAAAATCGTAGAGAAATCCTTCCACTAATAGAAACGAAACTACACGATCGCAATCTTGGCATTCTATAATATGACGATAACAGTTTATTTTTAATTTTATAAATATTAAACAATTATTGTACAAAATTAAAAGCCGCCCACGAAAAATGTATTATTAGATATACTCCGTGTATACTTTATACACATTGCGGTAAATTATGATCAGTTTATTGTAATTATGCTGTAATAAATTCTGTAAATTGCTGGTTTACTTATCTGAGAGTTTATTAGTACTATTACATATATTCTAATTCCCCGAAGGAATACCACACACATACCCCTGTCCACGTCTGTTTCCCTGTAGGGGTGGGTAAATTTTAGACGCGAGCCTATTACCGCTAATCAAAAACTTATTACTGCATGTACAATCTCTATTATGGGAAATTGCAAAATGGGCCATGATTGCCGCCTTCATCGTCGTCAACGTTCGTAGCACTTTCGTGTAGGTATATTCCATCGTCACCGTTCATGGGCCGTTCCCTCTATATAAACAATCGTTGTCGTCTTTGATCATTGATCATGGTCAATTGTGTAGAAAGACTCTTATCTACCAAGAGCCTTTGACTGACAGACATACCTCACGTTATAAAGGCTGGAAATTTCCCAGAGCATGTACCCAACACATGTGAGAACGGTCAGTATGTATGAAGTGTTGGTTGTGGTTACTTCCGGAGATATCAGGTAGAACAGGTGGGTAAAATGGTACTTTCCTTATATCATTTTATAATAAAGCTTCAGTTTTAGATATTATCGGAATAACTACCGACACTCCATAATCACTGATCGTGCTTATCTGTGTAGGGCACATGCTCTGAGAAATTTTCAGCTTTATAGCGTGAGGTATGTTAGTCAGTCATGGGCTCCAAATCTAATAGGATAACGCCAAATTAGTCAAAATTTAAAACGACTTCAAAAAAGGAAAGGTTCTTAATTCGACTGTATTTTTTTGGTAAGTACCTCATAGTTTTCGACTGTGTGAATCGAACCTCTACCTACCTGTCTAAATAAACAAGACAAATTCAAATTAATGATCTAACTACTGTACCTACGGTTTCCAAAAATAATTATTTAAAAGTGTTAATGAGCTCTTTAACATACATACATGCTCGTGGTTACATCTGTATTCAAACGACGTCAGCGTTATATACTCGTATTAAGAAAATAATAACATACATACAAACATCACGCCTGTATCCCCAGGGGGGTAGGCATAGAGATGCATTACACATCCACGTTTTTTTCCCTTTTGATCGAGTTACCTGAAATGCGAGATGCCAATGAAGGTGTTATACCTAAAAATAAGATTTACCTAAAAAGCTGTTTGCCTTAAGCGAGAAATGCCGATGAAGCTGCATGCCTGAAATGTGAAGGTGACTAAGAAGCACATTGCCTAAAGTCGTTGCTTTTTATCCCTGAGTAACATAGGCTACTTTTTATCCCGGTAATGTGTTCCCACGGGAACCGGGAATGAGAAAACTATATCACGGCAATCAGCTAATATTTCTACATTTAACTGTATCATAGACTAAAGATATATTTTTATCAACACCAATGACAAATTCCAGATTATTTATTTCATCCATAGAGCTGCAATTATGCTCGTCTTATTTTTTCGGTAGCTTTGAACTTTTTTTTAAAAGTTCACATTTATTTTTTAATAGTATTATAATATTGTCATTACACCTTGTCACATTAGAACCATTAGTTCATATTTATTAATCCTTGTGTAGTAATAAAAGATTTAACAATTTTTCAAACTATTTTTAATTGGACTGTTTAACTGATTTACTAGTTAAACGGTATTTTTTTAATTAGATTTCCTAAAGACGATATTTACATACATACTATTTTATACTTTTTATTACCTGACGTATACCTCTGTTGGCTAATCAGCTTAAAATAAAAAAAATTAATGTAAAATTTAGACAACGAAACGCGAAAGTTTAAAAGTTAGATAATTGATACAAAGAAATCTTACTATCTGCAGTACAGACGTTGACAAGGCTTTGCACTAGACATCGAACTTGCTAGTTCGATACCCCTATCGAACTAGCAATAACTAGTTCGATGCCTAGTGCACTTTAGCATAGTGCTAAAGTGCTCTTACAATCCGTTGTTTATTTACAACTGCTCTTGAACTAATTATCAAGTAGGTATTTATATTAACATAAAATACATAACTATCTATATACCTACATGACGAAGAATATTAAAAACCGTACGGAACGGAAAGGCGATCCCTTTGAAGAGGTATCCATAAATTAGGAAGATCGTTAATGCACAGCTGTGGTTAGGGTTGCCTCTTAAAAGTTTGAGTTTAAAATATCTCGGTAAAATGGCAACACATAGGTACATTTAAATACGTAGATCAAACATTTTGTGTTGAAAGACATACAAATTACGGAAAAATAATAAATATTTATACATTTGTAAGTTGTTGGGAATTAATGAGTTTCATAATTCCGTCAGTGTTTCAACGACGGTGTTATGACGCTTATTACAAATTTTATACTTGCTTTTCGTGAAAAAAAAACATAAATGACACTTCAAAGGTTTCTAATTATAAATGTGTCAGTAATTCAGTCTACATCGACATAAAAAGGTGCTTTAACTTTAAAAACTTACACTTAGATACTGGAATCATTTAAACTGGATCGTCTGTTGCTTATAATTACACCATGTAACAACACAAGACCCGACTATACACATGATAACAGATAATAAGTAATTTTTTTTATTTATTTATGTAATAAGGTTCATCAACAGTCATTTAAATCAATATAAATACATAGCTAACATAAAACGTAAGCAAATTACAATGCAATGACTACTTACAGGTAAACACAGCTAACTAGCAGTAAATAGCCAAACCCAGCCAAACAAAGGCGTTTAAATTGCACACATTTTGCCAGTTTGCTTGTCATAAAGGTCTGACGTCATAAAAAGCGAGCCTTCTTTTTTGTTTTTTTTTATTCCGCGGGATTGCGGCCTCTCCCGTGTCCATTGCTGTGGGCGTCTCTGGTGACCCCAGAAGGTATTTCCAGTGGCACCCAGCGGACTTTGGCCACCCGTGTGGCCTCTTCGGGGAAAAGGCAAGCCTGGGGAAATTTTTCCAAAGTCTGATCCGTTTTTCAGTACGTGCAACTAGGCCAAGGAGGCGTTGATAGGTTTCCTTAGCAAATGAAATGAAATGAAATGAAATGATTTATTTATTTGTATAGGTCACTAAATGGCTCTTACAAACGTCAGTAAGTACTTAAAATAAAAAATGTCATTGCTTCTATATTTACATGTACTGCCAGATTCGCAAAGCAATAAGTAGAACCGAGAGAAAGAACCTGGCAATAAAACTCTCGGTCACTCTTTTCAAATAATTGACTCATTTACACATTTTCTTAAGACTAAATGTGGACGAATGTACATTGGTCTCGTGTCAAAATCAAAAAGAGTGTATAATACAATAAAAAAAAAAATTATAGTCGCCAAGTACAAAATATGCTACAATTACGGCATTTTAGGAGGCACCTGCACCATGCTCAAGCCAGACACTTTTATCATTAAGGTAATCAACTGTCTTATAATATGCTTTTTGACATAAAGTGGTCTTTATAAAGTTTTTAAATTTATTGTCGGGCATACAAAGGACCGATTCAGGCAATTTATTATAAAAGCGTATACCTTCCCCCTTGAAAGAATGACTAACCTTGCTAAGCTGATAACACGGAGGGAGTAGTTTATTTTTATTACGTAGATTTATGTCTGTAACGTCACTTACTTTAGTATAGCTAGATATATTTTTCCTGACATACAGTATGTTATCAAATATATATTGGGAAGCTACAGTTAAAATATTAATATCTTTAAATCGCTCCCTAAGAGAATCTCTTTTACCTAAACAATAAATGGCACGGACTGCCCTCTTTTGTAATATAAAAATTGTTTCTATATCTGCTGCATTTCCCCAAAGTAGTATTCCATAGGACATCAAGCTATGGAAGTAACCAAAGTAAACTAGCCTAGCAGTAGCTACATCTGTCAACTGCCTAATCCGTCTCACAGCATATGCAGCAGAGCTAAGCTTATTAGCTAAAATGGTGATATGGTCACCCCATTGTAATTTAGAATCTATTGTTATTCCTAAAAAGGTACTGTTATTTACAAATTCTAACCTGTGGATACCCAGCACGACATGGACGTTTGCTTGTCTGACATTGGGCATTGTAAATTTAACGCATTTAGTCTTTTCTGCATTCAACAATAGGTTGTTTGTAGAAAACCAATTTGAAATATTATTTAAAATATTATTAACATTATTCGCATCTGTACTATGCCGATTTACTTTGAATATAAGTGATGTATCATCCGCGAACATTACTATGCCAGCTTGTGCTTCGATCATACAAGGCAAGTCATTAACATAAACCAAGAAGAGAAAAGGCCCTAGAATTGATCCCTGAGGTACGCCTATTTTGACGTTAGTTCCGTTTGACTTAACGTTGTTCACATGAACAGTCTGCAGCCTATCTGTCAGGTAAGATCCTAATAGTTCTAAGGATTTTTTGTCAAAACCATACCGACGTAACTTTAGCAAAAGTGTCTGATGGTCAACACAATCAAATGCTTTAGACAGATCGCAGAATACCCCAATGGCATCCTGCGATCCCTCCCATGCGTCGTAAATCAAGCTAACAAGGGTTACTCCCGCATCGGTGGTAGATTTTCCGCGAGTAAAGCCAAATTGCTGGCTGTGGAAAAAATTGTTGGTCGTGAAGTGGACTTGCATTTGATTTAGCATCACTCTCTCAAACACCTTACTCAGAGCTGGCAAAATAGAAATGGGGCGGTAGTTACCAAGTTCTGACTTAGATCCCTTCTTAAATAATGGTATTAGTCTACTATTTTTCATTAGGTTAGGGAATATACCTTCATCTACACATTCATTAAAAATTAGTGCCGTCAGGTGCAATGATATCAATTACATTACTTATTAAGCTAACTGATATGCCCCAGTGATCTTCAGACTTTTTAATTTTGAGATTTTTAAATGCTTTCAAGATGTCACTGGGGTCTATATGTTTGAAGTTAAATTTAGATGAAGAACCAATATTACTTTCGAGAAGGACCACAGCACTGTGGGCACATGAATTAACAGAAGAAGTTACTTTAAATGGAATGTTGGTAAAATAATCTTCAAATGCATTTACAATACCTTTCGGAGAGGTTATATTCTTGTTTTCTAATTTAATTTTAGTAACAGTATCCCTCACTTTACATTTACCTGACTCTTTGTTTATAACTTTCCATGTTTCTTTTATTTTGTTAGGAGCCTCAATTATTAAAAAATATAAAAAATATACACTTGTTATAAATGCATACAATTAGATAAGTAACGTGAGCATCGTTGCAATAAGTCACTTAGCAAGTTCTACAATACGATCCCAAAAAAACTTCCACTAGAGAAATGGGAATTATTTAAGCTCGTACCACTTGGCACGAAATTCTCTTTGCCAACCTGCTAAGGCTGTCTCGTGAATACTCGTGATATACATAATTTATGTTTCCCACCAAAAAGTTTGGCAACCCTATAAAACGCACAGATTTCCGCCATTTAATTTTGACAAATCGTTGTCCCTGGTTAAGAGTAGTTGATTATTTATTATGGCAATATTACTTATTTTATGTTCAACAGATTATCAATTGATAAATCATAATTATTATTTCCGTCTGTGAACCGTTAAATGCCTTTAATGAGATGGTGATTAATTCATTTTGGGACGATTGAAAATCAACTGTTAAGTATTAATTTTAATCGAATGATGCCTGGAAGAGTTTGCTTTTTAGCAATAAGTCTGCATATTGTTACATTAAGTTCATGAAATGTCTACCTAATAAATATATTTGTTTATTTTGTTTTTATTTATTTAAACATCATGCACAAACGCGTACAATGGCGGACTTCAGGCATTTTCTGACAGTCAACCTCAGTCAAGCTCATTGTTATTAGGAGATTGAGATCGACAATGGTGCAAATAAATACAACACTAAATACACATTATAAATACACATATGGGTATATAAATTACATACAATAAATACATAAAGTAATACATAATAATTATATAAATACATACTATAAGTAATAAAATATATATTTCTATTGGTATACACTACAAAGTACAAGTCAGTCAGTGTCCCCATGCGTTGATGTAAATCTGGCGGACTTTTTTCTTGAATTTGTTTGTTTTCCATTTTTGTATAAATACAGAGTAGAATAAAGAATTTCAGTTTTGTAGAATAAAGAGTTTTTTATCTTTTTAATGATTTCTTCGGTAAAGCGGAAAGCTGTAGTGAAATTCAGATGTTGATTGCGGAAGTCATCATGACTGCGTGATACTAGGTATGCAATACATTCTGCTGTTGCAATAATTGAGCTAAGTTTGTCGATCCGGGTCGAACTCCTAAACGACTGGACCGATCTTTATGAATTCAGGTAGCACTCACGGTGATGGTCACTATGACCGTGCCAAATTTCAAAAAGATCGGTCCAGTCGTTTAGGAGGAGTTCGATCACGAATACTACACGAGTCGCCTAAGAAAGAGCTTCGTAAACTCAACTCAATAATGTTATCATCATTATAGCATCTTTCTCCGAAGGGGTTAGGTAGAGACATAATATACATACACCCACTTTTCGCCAGTAAATTTGTTGGTCCTATAGGGGCGACCCTGAGTGTCACTGAATATCGATAGTCAAACTTTTATGATAAAATTTATAATACAATGTTAATAGTTGTTGTAGTTTCAACTAACGGACGCCCGTGATTTCGCCCGCTTGAAATTATACCTATACTACTAAAAACCTTCCTCGAGAACCACTCTATACATTGGTGAAAACCGTATCAAAATTCGTTGCGTAGTTTTAAAGATCTAAGCACATACGGAACGTGCGACTTTGGTTTTATACTATGGTATATGATAAAGTATGTCAAAGATCGCATTTGGTGCACCTATATATTTAATACGACAATTTGTATGTCTGTCCGTCCGTCGCGTTTTTCAATTATAATTAATAATACATACTGTATTTGTGAAGTCGAACTTTAACCTATTTAACACATTAAAGAGTGCTCGTCATAAAAATAAAATACGCACCAGAACACACAAAAAAATGGTTTATGGTAAGGGTTTCTTAGGTATGGCACCAAAGCTATATAATAAGTTGCCAGATTCAATACTGGGCTGTAGAGATATGCACCAGTTTAAAAAAGAACTGTCGTCGTTGTTACTGAAAAAAGCCTATTACACAGTGACTGAATACTTGCTGGATGGCAGTGTCACCTAGATATAAGAATTTGACTTTTGTTTTGTAATATTTTTTGACATTAAACTATAAATAGACTAAAATGTAACATGACAATCGGAAATTGATGTAATAAGATGACATTTTAATTTACTTGAATTTTGAACTTTGCAACATTTTATGTAATTGATTATAATAAGGTAAGGGGCTCGTGGTCTAGTGGTAACCGACAATGTTAACACATTGCAAAGGTTAAGCAACATCGACTCAGGCCGGTCTTAGGATGGGTGACCATTTCTTAATACATTGAGACCCCTCCGTGCCTCGGAGAGCACGTTAAGCCGTCGGTCCCGGTTGTCATACTAACATCTATGGCAGTCGTTAGGGGTAGTTGGAGCCCTAAATAAAAAATCCGACCGGTCTAACTGCAGAACTTCGATATCGCCCATGGGTTGTGAAGGTCAGATGGCAGTCGCTTCACGGAAAATATCGAAGTTCAGCCGAATCGCAGTTAGACTGGAAAGCCGACCCCAACTGAGTTGGGAAAAGGCTCGGTGAATGATGATGATGATTATAATAAGGTAAGATTATGTACTTATCCAGAAATTGTGCTCCCGATTGAGCCACCTTCGAAAATTGCATGCCTAGTATTATGGTAAAGTATGGTGTGTCTATGAATTACTGCTAACATCTGATGTAACCCATATTTGCAATGATTTATAAATAAATAAATAATATTAACCCATATGCATGAAATATTAAAATATTCTTCTTTTTTTTTATATTTAAGGCGATACAAAGTTCGCCGGAATAACTAGTTTTTTTTAATTTACAAGCTGAAAGTGTGTTAAAACTTTGTATTTTCCACCGACTTCCAAAAAAGGAGGAGGGTCGACTTCATGTTTTTTTATGTTTGTTACCTTATGGAATTGGTTGAACCGATTTTGATTAGTCCCATTTCAATTTGGTCCCACTCCGACAATTATTTGGTCCCATTTCGGTAATTTGAAGTCGGTTGTTGTGTCAATTTTTCACGTGTATTTTAGAGAAGAAAGAATTGAAAAATTATATTGTTTTGGTAAGTATGATGTTAAAACTTTTAAATTCATAGCATTATTTCGCTAAAATAGAAGACAGAAAAGCTGTTCTCTCTGAGACAGTCTTGAGAATGCCTCGTGTAGAGGTGAAACATATGTCGACGTTGTAATGTCTTCTATTTTAGCGAAATAATGCTATGAATTTAAAAGTTTTAACATCATATTTACCATTGCTTTGTCATGGACTTTCGCCAGGTAACGCCTGATTCCATCCAATATTTATTGAGCTCCCATGGAGCAGGTTAAATCTAAAATGTTCGAATGTTCGTTTCTCAGCAACCTCTTGACCGATAATAAAAAATTTTTCACCCAAATAAATAGCTGATTTCAATTAAGGTCGTGACAAAGCTCGAATATTCAATTTAAAAGAAAAAAAAAAGCTTCGCTCAATACGAAGCCGTGCACTGTTTACAGCAGCGTAGCTTTACCTAGAATTGTTTTATTCTAAAGTAGAAACATGAAATAATTCATGGAAACACCATTATGTAGGCACAGGAAAGTCCAGTTTTTTTTCTGTTTGTAGAATCATAGAATACGACTAATAGTTTCAAGGTAGTGTACATAAGATATTTCAAAGGAACGTTTAAAAATTATTTGTAAATATTATCATTTAACACAAACTTTTGCCGAAACACTTTGTGACAAAGAGCTTTTGAGTGATCCTGAATCATAAATCATCATTAGAAGAAATACAGTTCTTAGAATCGCATCTTTTCATTGTAATCTCACAAGAATCCCATTAGTGACAAGTACAAGATGCGTAACAAGAGTAATATAGACTGTAGAATGAGTATCATTGCCGATTCTCAATAAGCTTAGTGATGGCGATAGTAAATATCTATCACACTATTACAATATCACGATTACTCATTATTTGAGAACACCTACTCTCCCATATTCCCGTAAAGAATTGAGTCATAAGTGCTCATAAGATACATAGGTACTAAACTACGCTTCTATTTAAGCGTATAATAAGTCATTTTTCATCAGTTTCCAATCGTATGTTTTACGGTATACTACACTTACGGGTGCTCCGTTCGTATCGTCGACGTCTGATCTCATAAATCTGTACCAGAGCAGCTGACCTGCTAATCTAGTTTACGTTAATACCTCCAGAGATTAATTTCTCAACGGTTACGCAGCGACGGCGTCATTATAAGCCAGACAACACGACTACGGCGCGGGCGCGACTGCCATGGACGACACAGTTACGAACAATGACTGATCATAACATGAAACTAAGGAACCATGAGCCAAGTGTTGTCACTGCTCAAGTTCATAAAAATACCAAAAAAGTTACTCCTACATGAAATAATACCAAAGAGGCGTGATGCCGCGAACCTCGACGAACAATAACGATAAACACTGCCAAAACAATAGTGCCTTAAATTAAATAGTGAAATTTGGTGCTTCAAAACAATAAATAATGTTAGTGGACACATACGTACGGACGATCAGTTTAAACATTTAAAATGTTAGACGTTTTTCGTGGATTGAAGAATCTTATAAAAGTGAACTATATACACATCGATTCGCCGGTATTCAGATTACACTACTCCATTACCGTCATACTACTGATCTCGTTCAGTCTGATTGTCACCACGAGACAGTACGTAGGTAACCCTATAGATTGTATACACACTAAGGACATCCCTGAGGACGTCCTCAACACGTACTGTTGGATCCACTCCACGTACACACTGAAGAGTTTTTTCTACAAGAAGGTTGGAGTCGAGGTGCCCTACCCTGGTATCGGCAACAGCAGAGAGAAAGGGGAGGAAGATATGAGTGACAGGAAGACTTACAAATACTACCAATGGGTGTGTTTTTGCCTATTTTTTCAGGTGAGTCTTAGTGTTTAAGAAAATTATTTTTATAAATTACGTTTTTGAACTGTTTTCAGTCGAGACGGTAAGTTTGTGGAATCTAACTCTAATGAGTGGGTAAAAAGAGGGTCTATGTATGTATGTACCTGTGATTAAATATCTTTTATAAGCCTCAGTAACCTAAGATGTTTAGAAGTGTAAGGTATATCTGCTGTCCATAGAGGCAAAGACAAATCTCTCTACGTCCAGCGAGAGGGTTATTAACTATCCTACAGACTATCTTAAAAAATAAGATAGATAATAAAATGATAGGTCGCGTTCTCGCGCCGGTCACCACTGGACATACCCTCTGCTAGTAACCAGAGACGCCCGGCAACGGACGTTAGAGCGAACGCGGCCTTGGGCCGCGGAATTAAAAAAAAAAAAAAAAAAAAGGTCGCGTTCTCGCACAATAAAAATTATTTCATTTCGAAATCAATCGTTTTTCTAAAAATATTCTGTTTTTAAAAAAAACTTCATTCGCTGTAAATAAATGTAGTTCGATGTTTTCCGCACATTTCGCATTGAAAAATAAATCTACATTTTAAGGCGTGTAGAGCATTTATTGTTATTGCCAGTATTGAAAATGGAAATGATTTAGTATTTTTTATTTCTCAAAGTTACATTACAAAATAGTAGGTAGACGTCGCGTTAACTATTAATCGTAATCTAACCTTGATGTACCTATATAACATAATTATCCTTTTTAGATTATAGGATTTTCAACAATATGGAGATTAATGTAAATCCTTGGTAATTCATCTTTGTCCAGTAGAATTGGAGTTGTGGACACACGTGTGACGTGAGATTTACTTTATGCAACCAGCAAATAAACATATCATAGTAAAGTTTCCAAACCACAATGTTAAACTACTAACTTATTATTATTTGTTGGTCTCAATTGAAACCGACCCAACTTCAATTAGCTTAGCTATATTTCGAACCTGGGTGTAGGAGCTATAGAGGCCCAGTTCTTTTTCGTTAACTCTCTTCAATTTTCTTTTTTGCCCTGGCATATTAGTTAAAAAACCTTTAAAACCAAAGTGACATTCCTGCCCACTAGCATATAAGTTTAAAAAAAAGTTCAGTGTCATATGTGACGTGTGCCTATCAATTAAAAAATAACGTTTAAAAAATGTTGTACAAGCAAAATAGTCTATGGTTGCGGTAATATTAGATTTGTAAATAAACAAATCTAGGTGTATTCTTCTTGGAACGTAAATGCGGTGGGTGTCGCAACATAAAGGTAACGCCTGCTCATAAACGTAGTCCAAGTAAAATAATCACAGTATTTAGTCCAACTAGTGTAGATGTTGCCAGCGTTTCACAATATATATTTTTTTTATTATTATTTTTTCCCGCTTTTACGATCCGTCAAACTGGGTCGTTAATCAGAAATCCGGAATTCGGGGTAATCAAAATATTTTGATGTAATTTATGGAGTGTATAGACAAATGTGTGATCATAGCCAATTTGAGTTGCTTTTGGTTTGCTTTGCAGTAGTCTTGGGTAGTACACGTCATAGGTACAGTGGAACCAATGGATTCATGACCCACCATAACCTTATTTTGCCAATACGTCTAAATGCAATATGGTTGAAATTCACCTGAAGAAAAATTTAACGAATTCTCTGACAAGTAGGTCATGCATCAATTTGGCTGATAGTATAATAGGTAGGTGACGGACTTTGTACTATTATAATAAATATTAAGAACATTTTAGTACATTGTTATAAAAGAAATGCCTCTGAGAGCACGTTAAGCCGTCAGCCCCGATTGTCATACAAACATTTATGGCAGACGTTAGGGGTAGTTGAAGCCCTAAATAAAAAATCCGACCGGTCTAACTACTAAACTTCGATATCGCCCATGGGTTGTGGAGGTCAGACGGCAGTCGCTTCACAGAAAATATCGAAGTTCAGCTGCATCGCAGTTAGACTGGATAGCCAAAACTGCGTTGGGAAAAGGCTCAGTGGATGATGTTATAAAAGAAACGTTTCCAAAAGGCAACTGTTAATGTACGAATTCAACTAGTACGGTTAGGTTAGGCGAACTGTTAGGTGTCTGATTTGATTAGACAAAATACTAGTTACTACAGTTACGGTTTCATCAGGTTTGCTGTTTCTGTCAAGGACAACGCATACATACATATTAGTATAACCACGATTGTTTCTCCAAAGGCGTAGGTAGACCGCTAATCAGAAGCTTCATAGCCGAAAGCTCGTTTGTTAATCGTTAGGTGGACTTGCAGGTTGAGCTGACTCGGGACTTTAAAACCATTGTAAGACGACCAGGTATTATGTTAATTTGACTGTTCTAATCTTATTTATCTTATTCATGAATAAAGCATTATCGTATTTTTTTTCTTTTTGTAAATTATAGTCTATTTTCTATAGCACCTAATACTAATAATAATTTTGAAAGATAAATAAATTATACAAACATTTTGAGGGGTTAGTTGTACAAAGTTGGCTCAATGTTTTTATTAGCGGAGCAGTCGGCTAATGTATGTAAATAGTAGCTTGGTAATGTTGTCGTCTGTCGTCCGTCATAGTAGGAAATTCCCCTGTTGCGACTTTTGTTAAAATTTTAAATATTTACTGTCGAGCCGTTAGTCTGTGACGGAACAAAAAAAAAGTAACAACCAAATTTTAATACTGTCATAATTAACCGAGCGAGCAAAGTGTCTTTATGTTGAGATTGGGCAATTATGTTTCCTATCGTGAGCTTCTTTGATTGGTGGAAACGCCCAAATATTTTTTTAATGTTCGCGTAGTCTGTTTATAATGCTCTATGTTGTATATGCTCTTATTATAATTATTTGATAGTTTAATATGAATAGTGACCATGCTGAGGGGTTATATCACACGCACACAAATGCACTTATTGACAGACTGACAAGGCTCTTGCAAAAATACCAAGTGTTTCCTTGGTATTTTTGCAAGAGCCTTGTCAGAGAGCAAAAGCTCACCGGTAACAGAATCAAACTGACTGTCGAAATGTGGGCGTAACGAACGCCTCTATCTACCCTTCAGTGAAAATACGTAAGTGTGTGTGTGTAATATTAAAACGACAGTGAAACAACATTTATAAACTAAAGAAATTAAAAAAAAGTCGCAACTTTAAATCGCTATCCCAAAACGTACCTTAAACAGATCATCAGAATAAAAATGTAAGAGTATCTTGTGCGACCGTTAATATCGGTTGATTATCACCCCCACTTCCCCCCATTGTGCCCCCGAATGACCCCATTCACTCCTGTATTAAGCTAAGTAGCAATGTTTACCCAAGTGAAACGCATTTTACAACTCCTTAGTTTGTTTTGCAATGTCGTGATATTTTCAGAATATTAATATTATGACAGTTTTTTTTGTGTTATATAAGTGAGAATGCTTTGTCATTGTGCGCTTATTTATTTACTAGATGAAATCCTCGGTTGCGCTTGTTTCAAATATGAATTAGTTCTTTCTTTCCCTATTTTTAAAGAAAATTGTTGGAAATTTTTATTTTAGTTTTCTTTCCATCCTAAGGTTGCATGGAAGAGATTGCTTATTAGCGATTAGGCAGCCTGTTGTACATTATTTTTTTTAAAGATTTGTTAAATATAGTTTCTCTTTTTTGTGTACAATATACAGTATTTGGTTGGATTTGATTGCTTAAAGAATTTTAGAGGTATACATATATAAACATTATACACATATCATCACGCTTATAAATTATCTTAAGTGGTAGACATATATGCATTACGCATCTACACTTATTTATTTATTATTACATTAATACATTTTACAGCCAATAATTTTATCCTGTAAACCTACATAGGTTTGTGTAGGATAAACCGTTCTCTTCACATAGTTAATACTTAAATACTTACTACTACAAATTACGTTGTGTAACAGTGAGTGTTGAATTTACAAATAAACAGTTTAAAAGTACCTATCATTAGTTATAATTACCTAGATATTATGTAGTTACAAGTAAAAATCTAACAACTATAAAACCACGCGAAAAACGCTCGCGATACAACTAACTACCCCGATTAAAAAGACCACTTGCCAGCAATTTTGTTGCTCCATTGTAATAAATGCAAGCCTATTGCCGTTACGGGCTCTATAGTAAATCAATAACCATTCTATAATTTAAACCAGGCAAGAGTGATGTTAGTAGATAATATTCCAAATTCTATTTTAAGCTTACCTCCTTGTAACCACCAATTCGACTAGTTTTTAAGTAAGTTTATAGTACTTTCGGGTTGGCACTAAACAATAAATCATGTTGTATAAATCTATTGAACAAAAGCAGCTATATGTGAATACGCCTTAACTATAAACGGAACTAGCTCCACTGAATAAGAACCAATTCGTGTCTGTTTATTATAACAGATAAAGAGCTTTTAGTGCTAGCACTACCCGGATTAGAACCCAGTCCCGCGGGTACTATGTTGCCATACGCATTGATTATCACGCTAGCTAAAATACGGCGGGTATTGTTGCCAATGTTGGTGATTTTGGCCGTAGTATTATGTTGGTAAATAATTTGTAGGCAACGATAGCGCGATTTAGATATTTGAGGATGTTACGTACGAATATTCTGCAGTGCTGAAGCGTTAGGTAATACTGGGTTATGTCATACAGTGTATTTTCTAATTTAACAAACTGATTTCTAAATATTTTCCTAAAGAGACATCAGTGTCTCTCTTATAATAAAGGCAGCGCCAGGACCCCATGACATCAGTGTCATGGGGTCCTGGCGCTGCCTTTATTATAAGTTATGACATACTTAGTATTGTTACGAGCCGGGGTTCTACGGAATGGAAAATGCCGATCAAACTACCACAAAACACTTTATTTATTACACCACTAATTTACACTTCACTATAAAGCTTCACTAAACACTTTTAATCGCACTTGAACTCGCAGGTATAACTCGTATTATCGCTCTGGAAATACTGATGATCCGCCACCGAAGTGCTCCGCCTTTATAGTGCGGTCATTACTCTAGATTACTCTGGAATTTTCACGGAAGAAATATCGCGAACATTCCACACCTTCGAGATGCTTCTAGATAACACGTTACATAGAAGTACCTTGACAGATCATTCCCGAAAGACGTTACGTAGTAGTACTGCGATTTGCTACTAGATGGCGCCGAGTTTGGTAGTCTTATTACTCGCTACGAGATGGCGTTACACTGCCCCCTCCTAAGACATGCTCGTCCCGAGCATTATCAGGCCCATAATATCGCGCCAATCGATCCACATGAACTATCTTTGGCGCACTTCTTGGACTCTTCCGTATTCGGTAAGTGACATCGTTAATCTTGGTCACAACTCGGTATGGTCCATCCCATTTAGCTTGCAGCTTAGGAGACTTCCCTTTACTGCGGACTGGGTTATGTAACCACACTAACGAACCTTCATCGAAGCTCTTATTGTTTGTCTTTCGGTCGTAACGGGTCTTCATCTTTTCAGACATTTGTTGACCTGATTGTCTGACATGCTCATAAATGTCATTCATCCTGCTGCGCAAGTCATTCGCATAATCAGTGATATTGCGTGGAGCGTCAGGTGGTATACCGGTTAGTAAGTCGGCAGGCAACCGTAATTCTCTTCCAAAGTTCGCATAAGCTGGTGTCACTGACGTGCTTTCGTGAACCGCACTTCGGTAAGACAAAAGAAACGGTTGGATGTGCTTGTCCCAATCTTTTTGCCTGCTTTCCACAACTTTTGCCAGATATCTCTCCAATGTCTGATTAAATCGCTCCACCATTCCATCTGACTGCGGGTGGTAAGAGGTCGTTCTGGTTTTGTGAGTACCCATGACCCGACACATTTCCTGGAACACCTGAGATTCAAAATTTCTTCCTTGATCGCTATGGATTTCTAGAGGCACCCCGAAACGACAGAAGACTTCGTGAACTAATTTATCTGCGACCGTAGTAGCTTCTTGATTAGGTATAGCGAAGACTTCTGGCCACTTCGTGAAATAATCCATCACAACCATGAAGTACTTGTTTCCGCTTTCACTTTCAGGAAACGGTCCCGCAACATCTAGGGCTATCCTTTCCCATGGTGCCCCAACGTTATACAGTTTCAGTGCACCTCTGCTCCGTGTATGAGGTCCTTTCACAGCAGCACAACTCGTACATTTGCGACACCAGTCCTCAACGTCGTCGCGACAGTGGATCCAGTAAAACCGCTCACGTATCTTCAACAGAGTCCTTTTTACTCCCATATGGCCCCCTGAACATCCATTATGGTAGAGCTGTAGCACATCTGGGACCTTAATTTTAGGGACGACCATTTGCAAATGACAGCTGTCTCCTCGAGCATTTTCCCATTTGCGGCACAAGACTCCATCCTGAATAACTAAACTGTCCCATTGCGCCCAATAACTTTTTGTGATTGAACTCATTGAAGCGACGTCACTCCACATGGGTTTAGGAGCACTTGATTTAATCCACTCAAATATTGGCTTGATGTCTGCGTCGTCCTGTTGAGCATGTTGTAGGATTTCTTTCCATTCGTCGCTCAGATCCGTTTTAAACATCTTCACAGGTATGGCTACCTTTATCTCCTGTTTGGCACAGTGCTTACGGTCTTCAGGGCAAGGTCTTCTTGACAATGCGTCTGCGTTGCCATGGAATCTGCCATCCTGGGTTTGTGAGATCGAAACCCTTGGGGCTCTTCTAACATCAGCCGGCACCCGCCACGCAGACCTGGCTATAATTCGTTTTCCCTGCTGTTGCTGGGCGGTGACGTTAGCCACCCTATCTTCTTGGGAACGACTTTCTTCTCTTTCAGCAGTCCGCTTTGGGCAACTGGATCGAAGGTGGCCCCTCTCACCACATGTGTAGCACCTAGGGCTATACCTCGTGAAACGGTCGCGAGCCGGTGATGCTACAACTTCCCTGACGCGGTGAGATCGATGATCTTTCCGTACAGCTTCGACCTCCAAAGCATGAGCCAAGGCGTCTTTGAGAGTCTCATGGTGCCCGAGCCTCACAGCAGCCCTGACTTCCAGGTCGTGGATGCCGTCGATGAATGCTTGCACCAGATTCCCATTGATGAGCGCAGGTACCGACTGGTATGCTTTCCGTACCAGCTTCTCTACTTCCAGGGCCCACTGTTGCAAGTTTTCGCCAGTGCGCTGGACACGATCCTTCAGCTGCGCACGATACACGTGTTCCAGGTGAGCGTCACCGTATCTGGCTTCCAAGGCTTCTAGTAGCTGCTCGTAGGATACATCGTCTCCGAGAGCTTCTAGGATGGTTAACGCCTTGTCTCGCAGACCCAATGTAAGCGCAGTCATGGCCTGGGCTTTGCTCCACCCGTTTGCCTTCTTAACGGCCTCAAACTGCTTTTTATAGGCCGACCATGAAGATGTCCCATCGAATGGCGGTACTTTAAATCCACGCGCTGAAGGTACGGCAGGTAAGGAAGTCGCAATCCCATCTCCAGCTTTCAGATTTCCCAGCTCTTTCCTCACATCTGTAATCTGGTTTTTTACATCTTCAATCCGAGTTTCGGCTTCCGTGATGCGGTTCTCAACATGATGAACCTGATCCTTCATCACATTCATCTCCTTGCCAAAAGTCGCTCGAAGATCTTTCATGAGGAGCGTCTGTTCCTCCTGGTGGCGTGCCTGCTCCTCCTTGTCGCGCAGCAGCTGTTCTTCCAACCGGCGGGCCTGCTCCTCCTGGCGGCGTGCCTGCTCATCCTTGTCACGCAGCAGCTGTTCTTCCAACCGGCGGGCCTGCTCCTCCTGGCGGCGTGCCTGCTCCTCCTGGCGGCGTGCCTGCTCCTCCTTGTCCCGCAGCAGCTGTTCTTCCAACCGGCGGGCTTGCTCCTCCTGGTGGCGGGCCTGCTCCTCCTGGCGACGGGCTTGCTCCTCCTGACGACGGGCTTGCTCCTGTAGCATCGCCATCAGCGCAGCAAAGTCTGGAGGTGCTGGCGCTGGAGATACCGTGGGCGGGCAAGCTTCCACCGTTGGCTGCTGCTGACCACCCAACCTCTCCGGCGTATTACCTCCGAAGCGCCTGCTGTCCAACTCCTGCTGGCGCTGACCCCTGGTACGGACGCCCTCTGTGTCTTCTTTCGGTAACACCGGCATTGTCCAAATCCCCAATTCTGACACCAATTGTTACGAGCCGGGGTTCTACGGAATTAAAAATGCCGATCAAACTACCACAAAACACTTTATTTATTACACCACTAATTTACACTTCACTATAAAGCTTCACTAAACACTTTTAATCGCACTTGAACTCGCAGGTATAACTCGTATTATCGCTCTGGAAATACTGATGATCCGCCACCGAAGTGCTCCGCCTTTATAGTGCGGTCATTACTCTAGATTACTCTGGAATTTTCACGGAAGAAATATCGCGAACATTCCACACCTTCGAGATGCTTCTAGATAACACGTTACATAGAAGTACCTTGACAGATCATTCCCGAAAGACGTTACGTAGTAGTACTGCGATTTGCTACTAGATGGCGCCGAGTTTGGTAGTCTTATTACTCGCTACGAGATGGCGTTACACTATAAAACAAATTAGCATCCGCTGTCTGTCCGTCCTTTTGTATGCTTAGATATTTAAAACTACGCAATGGATTTTACTACTGTTTTCACCAATGGATAGAATGTTTCTTGAGGAAGGGTTTAGGGCATAAATTGTCAAGCGGACGAAGCCGTAGTTGTGCTTTAGTTACTTAGATATAGACAAATTACGGTCTGATCGATGCTTCTCAGGTCCAGAAGCTGGATACTTAGTGGCTCAAAAAATAAGTATTGCCATCCAACATGGCAAAAAGCTAGCATTCTGAGAACATTTCCAGTTAACAATGACTTACACAATCTTTCGTACATGGTCGAACTCTGAGAAGCATTGATCATAAGAATTTCATAGAAAATACGTGACATATCCGAGTTATGGTGTAAGGTTATGTAAGCGAACATGGGGCCCCACCTCCATAATGTTACTCCTCGCCCCATTAACTTATAGTAAGTGGTCTAATCTGGTCCCGTTACATGGGTGAACGGTTTTACAATCAAAATAAACAAACGTCATGTTTTAGATTTAATCAAACGTGTAATGACGACTCTCTATGCATTGAACGTACCAAAATAATATAAGATTACATACATACATTTATGTTATGGGTAGGCAGGAGTGCTTGACACAATTTGGTAGTAATTTTGTTGGTTCCACGTAAAGGGGCAAGCTTATTTCCGGGTGCTATAGAAAATCCATAAACCACTCTGTAATTAAATCCAAAATTCTAACAGCCAGGACAAACGTTGCATAAAGTACCTACCACTAAATAGATCTCTGAAGTCCAAGCAAAATATAAAATTAGGTAAGTAAGTAGAGGTGTAACAAAATATTTGACAAACTGAATTTTTGTGCTTGATAGAGAATTTTTGCATAATGTTAATGGTTTACGCAGCACGCGCTGGAACAATATATGTATGGTACAATATGGTTTTCCACGGGTAGAACAAAAATAGAGGTAGAATAAAAATAGTCCGAGACGCCCAGGACTTTAATTGGCTGTGCCACAGCGGCTGGCACGTAAGATTTTGTTGCATTTCATCGCAAGGCAACGGGTTTCAAATTTACTTTTCAAAACTATAATATAGCTGCTTATTTTATTGAATTAATTCGGCAATTTTGGATATAACCCACTTTCTAGAGTGCCCGGTGACGGCAATAGGTTTGCCCCATATTACGTGGGACTAAAACTACTGGCAAATTGTGGGTGTGTAATGCACCTCTGCCTACCCTTTCGGGGATATAGGCGTGATATGTGTGTGTGTGAGAACAAAAATTGTCCCGCCCAAACAAAAATTGTCACGATGAAATTTTTTTTCTTAAATCAAGGAACGGGTCGGGTAAAAAAATATATGTCAAAAATTGACACAGCAACCGACTTCAAACTACCGAGATGGCACCACTTGGGAAATAGTACTTTCAAATTTAAAAAAAATCAAACTCTGTTCACCCTGTCCGAAGATAACAAACATAAAAAAAACATAAAGCCGATTTGAGAACCTCATCCTCTTTTGAAAGTCGGAACCTAGACCAGACAAACGAAAGCAAAATAATAATAATACAGGCTGATGTCAGTACGGCTTCGTATGTATGTGGAATAGGTAGGTAGTTTTCTCTTTCCCAATTTCCACGCCAATACAAGGAAAAATCTATCATATACCTAGCGTTAATTCAGGAAATAGTCCATTTTTCAAAATCAGTTCAACGTTTTACGCGTGATTAAGTAACAAACATCTCAACCCATGAGAAAACGAGGGGTGTTATAAGTTTACAAATATCACGCATATATCCCCGAAGGGGTAGGTAGAGGTGCATCACATACCCACAATTTGTCAGTATTTTTAGTCCCACGTAATAGGGGGCAAGCTTATTGCCGTCACCGGACATATCATGGGTTATGTCCAAAATGGCCGAATGAATTTACTAAAAGTAGCAGCTATATTGTAATATTGAAAAAAATAATTGCAACCCTCGCGAATAAATGTTGATGAAAGGGAACAAGATCTTACGTGCCAGCCGCTATGGCACAGCCAATTAAAGTCCTGGGTGTCTTGGACTCGTTATAAGTTGTATAATTTTAACCTTTTTGAAAATTTAGAGAAGGAAATCTCGACACAAAACCCTATCTATACCAACCCGTCCGGCCAGCGTGGTATATGTAGGCTGAATTCCCCCCTTCTTTGGGGGAAGCTTATGCTCGGCCGTGGGTGTCAAATGGGCTGAGATGAGATGATGATACAGACCAAGTGTGGGTGTGTAGTAGAAATCTGCCTACTCCTTCGGGTTTTAGTAGGTATTACTAGAATATCCTACTTTTGACTTCCGTTATTATAGTTTTTAATATTCATTCATCGGGATAGGCGAAGGTTTCTATCGTACTGCCAAGTCTTCTATTCTTCGACAGTAAACAAACTCTCGTAACTTTTTAATTTTAATAAGCAAATGACCTTAATTATAATAGTATTTGGCGCGCTGTTTAAGAAGGTCCTCAGGCTTATCAACCTCTTGTCCATATTATGTAAAGTCACGTATACGCTGGCTACAGCACTACCGGGACGTAATTTTAATTAAAACACGTGTAGGACATACCTCTTTTAACTTGGTTGGTTAAGATTTTAGTACAGGGGCTTAAAGTATCTACTGATTATCATCAGGAGCTGGTTCCGTTAAACGTTTACAGTAAAAAAAATACGGTCTAGAAATATATGGAGCAAATATTCAATTAATGATTTTGGTATGGCAAGTAAGTAAATTTTTTTTTATATTTTGCCCAAATTAATAGATTCTGTTATGGGATATAGAGGACTGACAAACATACTTATATATTTCTAAATACATACATATTATACATAGAAACCACCCATACTCCGAAACAAACATTTGTGGATCACATAATAATGTGATTCGACACGGAATCGAACCTAGGACCTTTAGGACGGCAGTCGCATACTCCTACCACTGCGCCATCAAGGCAGTCTAGTAGTAAGTAGTTAGGTAGTAAGTAAGTTTTGAGGTTAACGTGAACTTTTGATGACAAAGCCTTCATATCAAAATGGGAGGGGCAAGGAGAAGTAGTATTACCTGCAATGAAAATTATTTGTAATTAAATAATTAGAGACTTTGTCGTTATTCTAGTGCTATAGTTTATAGGTAGGTTATAATTTAAAATTAGATCTTACAAGCCATACTTACTAAATTCGTGGTATTCATTAGTAAATACCAGACTAAAACGACTAACCGTAAATTAGTAATTAATCAATAGAACCAAAACGCCTACAACCACTAATTGGTGATTAGGTACAAATTGTACATAGTAATAAAATACCAACATGGCGCCTTGCATTGAGAACGTTTGAAAATTATTGCTTTATACTTTGTAACATTATTAATTAGCATCATTACTGGAATATGTACTGGAAACAATTATGCAGAGTAATTAATACACCTTGAAATAGAGTTATAAACAATATTTTGTTACATACTGCCTAGTTTGAATAACCTGCCTGAAAGTATCATAAATAAATACGTTACCGAACAGCCCTACTTAAAATCCTTGCAAAGGAAAAAATCCTAAAAGTACATAACTTCTGTCGATATTTTTTTTAGTCCCTGCACTATGACAATGATATTGGTTGGTGACCATCGAGGAATGGAAAATTTTAATAATGTTAAAATTTTAACGATCATCACCTCTGGTGACCAATGTGGATATAGTTTCGGTGACCACTGTTTCGGTGACGGTCAAATCGGTGATCATCGAGGGATGCCTCATTTAATATTCGTGTAAATTGTTTTGTTATTGTTATAACAGTCTTATTAATTTATTACTTACATTGTATTGTTAAAATTCGGAACTCGCACAAAAACCTTCGAGGTTTAAGCAAGTGGAGACATGCAGACTGTACTATTATGTAATGTTTTGGTCAATAAATAAATAAATAAATAAATAAAAAATAAATAATAAAATATCGTAGCTACTAGAGGAAAAAATGAACAAAAACATCTGAACTTAAGTATTTCGCTGCAATTGCTAAATGCAAATACTTACAGCTCGCGAGGCGTAAGCTGAGCTTTGCATTTGTGTGAGTGCACGTACATGCACGTATAATGAGACTTGTTTCACACACACATGTGTTGTATACACAGCTTTTTTACTCTACTTTTCGTGATCACTCGCACAGCCTCGCAAAATGTACCTACCTATGAAAATAGTTAGACCCTTATTTTTCCTGTCCTCGGCTGCCTCATCGGCCATTGTCGGATACCAAACTAGTACCCAGGGCAATCCATAAAGTTATAATAATAATGATAGAGTAATTTCAATGTTGAGACCGCACGACGCACATTTTAGGATTCACACAGTCACAGACCAATAACCATCGCTTGTCGTATGAGCTAGAGCTAACATACTGTGGTGAATAGCTCATGAAAAAACCTAGTGCGTTTGGTGTGATAGTCACCTGCTTATGTATCTCATATTCTAAATTAATGCTGAAATATACCGACTCTTTTTTCGTTATTAGTGGATAATAAAACTTTGTGATTTCTTTTTTTCCAATGTAGCGATGAAGATTTGGAAAATAAAATATTTACCAATTGATTTTTCCCGTGCTGTCATTACTCGAGCCAAAGACAACCAAACACATCCAGCCAGCGTGGCATAAATCACGTATGTCGGTGGCGATAGTAGCGATAGGGTGCAGCCTGCAGCGTGTAACGAAACGACGCGTGATGATCGATGTATCTGAAATGTATTGTTTTGTTAGCACTTTGATCTGTGTTTATGTTTTTTTAAATTCACAGAATATGTACCAATGATATTCCATATTTCAACATCTTACTAGAGCGCGCTGTGTGAAAACTCCAAAAAGAGCTGGTTAATCTATTTTAAGTATGTCAAAACCCTGTACAAATTAGCTCGTTTCGCGGGAACAGATTTTGTGTGTCAGTTTATAATGAAGGTATCTATAGTTATAAAAATCATAGATATTATGGCTAAAACAGTTTAGCCTTGCCCCTGAAAGATAATAATCACTGGTTCGATCGGAATATTTCTAATTATGTAGTTATTAGGACTTACAATAAATTAATAATATTGACTAATTAACTGCTTCGGTGGCGTGGTCGGTAGTGCATCGGCTTTCGACACAGAGTCTTGGGTTCGATTCTCGGGTGGATCAAATAATATTTGTGTGGTGAAATATATAAGTATGTTTATCAGTTGTCTAGATCCCATAGCACAAGCTTATAGCTTAGTTTGGGCTAGATAACGTTGCGTGATAATGTCCAAAAATATTTATTTATTTATTTTATTTACTCTGCCCTCAAGGTGTGTGATTGTATGTATGTTTATGTTTTATAATTATAATACATTTGTAGCATTCATTTCAATTGGTGGTCCAAATCAAAAAAGATTTGCCAATATGATGTTATGCCGAAAAGTACCTACTTATATTGCAAGTCATCAATTAAATAATGCTGAATACAACTCAATACAAAGAAAGTGTCTTTAAATGGTTTATAGATTCTGCTACCTATTTAATTACTCTAATAGTATATTTTCAACCGACTCCCAAAAAAGGAAGAGGTTTTCAATTCGACTGTATGTTTTTATTTGTGTTTGTTTCCTCATATCTCTGGACTAAGTGAACCTATTTTGTATTTTTTTTTGTAAATAGAAGCTACTACTTTCTAAGTGGTCCCATTATAATTTGGCCCCATTTAGACAATAATTATTTCGTCCCATTTCGGTAATTTGAAGTCGGTTGTTGTGTAAATTTCTGACGTGTATTTTAATTACTCATAATTGAAGATAAGGTATATTTTTACAGTGATTTGCTCAAAATAACGGTTATATGATTTTTTAAGTTTTTCACTACGTGAAATAAAACGTATATTCTCAGAAATTGTCTTGTCTTGTCTACAGTAACTTTACGATATGGTTAAACGCCTGCGTATGTAAACTAAATATTTTTTTATCTATTTCTTAAAATACGTCGTTTTTTTTAAAACTGTTAAATGGTTATCCTAAAATAAACGACATAAGTGTCATGTTATAACAAATCGTTGCCAACAAATTAATTAATTTGTTCCCCCAAGGTTACCGTTACGTTTCGTTTCACTAACAATGTCACAAACAATAGATTTTTGCACTTAAAACAAAAATAACATGCTCTGAAATTAAATCATTGCGTTGTAGTCATTAATAGTTCCATATTTCATAAGTCATTTGATTTGGCCGTGAAAGAGTCACGCTCAGGAAAAGGGTGGACGCGGCACAAGGCAGGAAATTGCCGCGGAAATCATTTGGCATGATGTTTAATTGCTTCGTACGCAATTACGTTTAATAACACTATGTCGTTGGAATAATGAGTGATATAGTGAACTGAGCTGTTATAGGAGTGCTGTATATTAGTTAGAACATTTACACATTTGTTGTTAATTTTGAGGAAAGGGTCCACTTTGTTTGCTTAGATAATATATATTTATATTTGTGGATATAAACTAAACATAGGCGCCACTTATCTCTAAACAGATCTCTTCCAATAGGCCTAAGAGAGGAGACCATGATTGCAAACGGTGCTTGTGTGTGCAGGTTAATAAACTTACATAAACTATAGCTACATAAATACACAAATACATACATACTAGTCTATATAAACATACATAAACGTACAAATAATTAAGGTAAGAATGCTAAATAGGGATCTTTCACTCATTTCTTAAAGATATACACAGTTTTGCAGTTCTTAATATCGTCAGGAAGAGCGTTCCACAGTCTGATAGCATGAACTGTAAATGAGTAAGGAAAAGAAGTCGGTTTTGTAAGAAGGACCGGTGAGGTGATTCTAGTTTCTTCTTTCAAGTTCCACACGAGATTATTTATTGTTCCAAAGAATCTTGAGGTGGCAAGCTCTTCATAGCATGTATAGCATGGCTAGACGTAAACTTATGTTGTGTTTCGAATGGCATGCTCAAAGTTCCCAGACATACTTAATTTTCTCTCCTCTCTCAATATTTCCTATACGTCCGCCCACAAAACTAATTTCTAAATCTGAGTATCTAAAGCGACTCGTCTTTTTCTATTATAGGAGAAAGACATGATTAGATGAAAAAATTGTACCTACAAATACAGCTACATAATTTTACATGTATATTTAAGCAATGTGCTTAAAAGGGCTCGTGGTCTAGTGGTAACCGACAATGTTAACACATTGCAAAGGTTAAGCAACATCTAGTCAGGCCGGTCTTAGGATGTGTGACCATTTCTTAAGACACCGAGACCCCTCCGTGACTCGGAGAGCACATTAAGCCGTCGGTCCCGGTTGTCATACGAACATCTATAGCAGTCGTTAGGGGTAGTTGGAGCCCTTAATCAAAAATCCGACCGGTCTAACTACAGAACTTCGATATCGCCCATGGGTTGTGAAGGTCAAATGGCAGTCGCTTCACGGAAAATATTGAAGTTCAGCCGAATCGCAGTTAAACTGGAAAGCCGACCGCAACTGAGTTGGGAAAAGGCTCGGTGAATTTGAAATTTAAGCAATATGTTCACTCTTTTCTTGCAAATTTTGAGAAATCTTAGCAAATTCATGCTTCTTCTTCTTTTCGTGTCGATGGACAACACTACAATTTTGTATTGTCTTGGCCCAGTGCTCTGCAACGCTAAGGAAAATATACAAATATTATTAATCGCTACCGCTTATGACTTGGTATCGGAGGCGTTGACCGCGATTAGGTGCCAAGTGAGTCACACTAAACTTAGAGCTATCTCACGTAGCGTGTACTAATATATCATCGGAACGTAGTCAGCTGATTGCGCGTTTGTTTATGATTAATCTCCTAAAATAACTAACACGCTTGTAAAACTATTGTTATTTAAAAGGCTTGTCTATTATTTGCACTGCAGAGTTTCTATTTAGTGATATGCAACATCTGTCCTGGTTGTTGGGACCAACAAAATACAATAAGTACCTAGAAGAAATAGAGAACAATTCTAAATTTCCTTTTCTTAGGAATAACTTCGCGCCCGGGAGCTTTTTCGAGACTTGTAAACTTCAATAACCTCCAATAGTTGATTTAAAACGTGAAACGGAACGTAACTCACCTCTCCTATCTAAGTTTACCTCGTAAGCAACAAGTTGAGCAATCAGTTTACAGCTGATCGAAGCGAGCACTCGCCTGTTAAAGATAGCACTGAACAAAATGTGCTGAACAACGCCTTCCAAGACATCTTAGGGTACAATTACACTTACGACAAAGACACAACAAAACGCAAACACGTGGTCGGGCACTTGTTTTAATAACACACACACATATCACGCCTATATCCCGAAGGGGTAGGCAGAGGTGCATTACACACCCACAATTTGCCAGTATTTTAGTCCCACGTAATAGGGGCAAGCCTATTGCCGTCACCGGGCACATTTATAATGGGTTATGTCCAAAATGGAAGAATTAATTTAATAAAAAGTAGCAGCTATATTGTAATTCTGGAAAAAAAATTAAACCCGTTGCCTTGCGATGAAATGTTGATTAACGGCAACAAAATCTTACGTGCCAGCCGCTATAGCACAGCCAATTAAAGTCCTGGGCGTCTCGGACTATTAATAACAGACTTCAAAAAGGAGGAGATTCTCGTTTTGATTGTTTTAAGAACGAACTTCTCTAACGTGGCTTACGGGTAGTGCGATTTAGTAGCAATTGTCACGATACGTTTTTTTTAATATAGCGTCGGCGTCGTTAGTAAAACTAAAAGGTTGGGTTGCGTTGCAGTTGCGTAAAGGACTTCGTTCCTGACGGGGGTCCCCCGATCGCAGTGTTTTCTTAATATGTTTGTTACCACAAATATCTTTCGACTGTGGGTGAACTAATATTGAAAATTCTTGTTTTTATTTGAAAGCTCGTTGCTATTCGTCTGGTCATTTCAATTTGGTCCCATTCCGACAATTTTAAATCGTACAACGCATACTGGTTGCTACTCGTCTAGTCCCATTTTAATTTGATTCCGACAATTTGAAGTAGATACAGACAGTTTTTATTGCTACAATTATGCATCAAAACGCATAGTTTGCTTCATTCTAATCACATTTTGTCGTTGAATGCAACGATGTGGTTGGTATCGACTTACTCGCTACGTGGTGCCAGACACAGAATAGAAAATAGTACTTACATACAGAACTTGCACTCCGACGTTAATTAAAGCACATTCTCTTGTGTACAGAGAACATCATTCGAACGTTATGGTTGTCAGTAAAGTAAAATATATACCAGCATAATTTGACCAATAATTGCCTCAATATCAACTCTATGGTCAATGCCGTGTCACAAACCAGAGACAACCCTTACTGACTTACAACTACAATTATTATACTAAAGATCTGTGGTCGTCATAGAGGCGGGAAAAGATGGCTGACTTCATTTATTTAGTTTCTATTTTAATATAACAGGCTTGCTATAAATGGGCTTAGTTTTAAAAGAAGGTGTCTCTCTGAAAACCAGCGCTGGTTTACAATAGCATTAAGCTGAGAGGGGGCCTAATTTGTGCATTGGTATGACATTTGATGGCTTTACTGGCGTATGGGTGCCCAATTCCCACTATTTTATATTATATATTTCGTTTTGTGTTTGCCTCTTTTTGTTTTTTGCAGCATAAGCGGCTATATATTTTTGAATGCGTTGGCTTAGAAGCTTGATTTCTTCACAGCTCCGTTTTTTTTCCTTTTGAGGTGCGAACCCCTAAAAATATCAATAAGGTTTGATTTAGGAAACAGATTAACCATTATGTGTTAGGATTTTTGCATGTAAGAAATATAAGCCACACACACACACATATCACGCCTATATCCCAAAGGGGTAGGCAGATAATATAAGCCAATGAAGCTAATATTTTCTCTAACAGATGGTAGGTAGGTAGGTAACTCGTAACTTGACAAAGCAATAAAGTCAATTGCTATGCTCGCGTTTTTCTGTGTTTAATCCACCCATAGCACGCCTCGGGAACTATTCTGCCACATGAGACCTTCGTGTTTAATGTAGGTACAGTGCTTAGCACTCTACCTATACCAATGTAATCAATTACCAAATGTTGTCCATTGCCATTCAGCACGGCAACGCTCTGGTAGCATCATGAGCACTTTTACGCCAGGAATGATGCGGGACGAGTATAGTAATGATTTTGTTTCGTCTGACTACGCTATTGTATCTGTGTAAACATATTTTTATTGTCAATTGACATTGATGAATTGATTAAATAATTAAATTACCAATATAATAAACAGAAAGTATTGATTGCTTTTTTTGTTTGCATGGAATAGGCTCCGTAGCTACTTATCCTATTTACTAAGTTACTAAGTAACCTATTTTGACAAAAAAATATCTTAAATGTGGTAGCTAACAGAGTAATCCAGTCAAAATATTCCGAAGAATATTGTAAGGTTGCATACATTTGCATAGAGCTGGAAATTGGTGCAGGTCTTAAATATACACCATTATAAATCAACTATCAAAAATTCCCATCGATTCGACTTGTGCTAAAAAGTTGTTCAAATTCAAAACTTTGGTTCCTTTTTTATTTTTCTCGTAAACAAGGAATTATATGAAAAAATAGATATATAATTTTGTACTACTGTATACTTGCAGTACTGCCTACCTTTATAAACCCTAACTATGATATTCTCTATGATCCTCGCACATAACATCGCCATACGTTTTATGACGGATGCAAGAAGGCGAGAATGAAACGGTTTAGTTCGACAAGTTCAAGTTGTTCGACTTTTATAGAGGGCATATTCTCGGACTCGTAGTGCAGTTTATACATACTCATAAATATGGTTTGAAATGTTTATGATCTATGAGGTTTTACGTTATTTCATGCTAGTTTTGTCATTGTAGAAGCGGATGGCAGACGATATTTTGTTTTCAGAATAATTTCTATCTAACTTTGGGTTTGAGATACTGGGGTCGTGGGGTCATTAGAGACTTTGCTAAACGCTTAATCGATGTTTCTGAGGACCAGAAGGCCGGCTATTTTCTGGCCCAAAGAATAAGTATCGTCGTCCATCGTGGCAAGATAGCCAGCATTCTGGGAACCTTCCCACTCAGCAATGACGTGGAGGGTTTTTTAAACGACATTTTGTAGTGTTAATATTTTTTGTACATAATTATGTAAATTGTAATTCTAACTACATAGTTTAAAGTTGTAGTTTATAAATATGTTAGGACAATCCACACAACGCCATCTAGTCTCAAACTAAGCAGAGCTTGTGATATGAGTACTAGATAAACTGATATAAATACTTAAATACATTTTTTTTTTGTAAATACATACATATTATACATATGAAACATCCAGACTTCGGTACAAACGTATGTGTCATCACACAAAGTTTGTCCCGACCGGGAATCGAACCCGAGACTCCGGCGTCGAAAGCGGATACACTACCGACCACGCCACCGAAGCAGTCTTTCTTACCACGTTACTTTACGTTCGCCAGTCACTGTATTGAGTCGTAATAGGGAGCGAGCCGATTACCGGTCTCGGGGACCTTGGATATATTTGCCATAGCGTTGTCAGTATGTCACCAAGTATGTCAAAAAACAATGACCTTGTCTCTAGATATAGGATCTAGGACCCTGCAGCATCCAGGAAGATAATGTTCTCAAGTTTTTTTTCTTCGATAGAGCCGTTCGCTGGTTTGTTACTTAAACCCAAAAAAATAGCAAGCAAGCCTTAAACCATTCATTTTTGGGTATTTCATACAAACGTTGGTACCAAACAAATCATTTTTACGCCGAGATAATGCGCTTGAAATCATGGAATTCTTTATAAATTCATTGAAACATACATTAAATTTTTATCAACACCAAATGTATCTTCACATTTGGGCAATGTTCCAAGTTGGTGTTAACGGTCACATTGTGTGAAGTTTAAGTTAAGTATGTGAATATTTCGGATAGTTTCTTTTTTACCGCAGTTCCATAAAGTCCCATAGTCTCACCAGTGGGACTATTTTATAAAACTCCAACAAAATAGAATGTTGGACTTAGTTACTTTTGGTTGCCCAAATATACACTTCATGTATTTATTCCCAGTGTGCCTCCTTCTTATTTTCAGTCGTTGAATTGATAATAGGCTCAGGAAGTCACAATTGCAACACATTCGAAACATACACAATTTATGTGTTACGTGCAAACTGCACTACTGCAGCACTTTGTATTTTGCTGTTAGTTTGTTGCAGTCGATACATTGTATATTAAAAATTAACAAATATGTCCGCGATTTATTTAGACGGAGCTTGCGGAGTCTTCACAACGATGAGCTCAATCAAGAATGTATGCGACACGATAGCGGGCGCATCTCTTAATCTCTTAACTTGAAATTTGGCATATAGATATAACATAAGCCTGTGGTTTGCTGTGTAGTTTTTGGTGTATGTGGCTCTTATAGTTTTTGAGTTATTAAGCATTCAAGAAACAACCGTGACAGTGCTAAAAAAAATTTAATGTTGTCTCGTGTGCGAAATATAAATTTTAAATGCAGCATTTGAAAGTTCTTGTTGGCTCGCGCCATTGTTGAAAAGTGATGTTTTTTTCTTAGTTTAGGTAGGGTTAGGTTAAGATTCCGCCAGCTCCGTCTTTATTATTTCGATGTAACCGCCCGCGTTCCAGCGAATACCTAGTTATTAAATACTACCTACTAAAAGAGTTACTTACTGCCATTAAAGAGAAAGGAGTACGGAAAACACAAAAGGAGAAGTGACCACCGAAATTCTCACAATAATTGTGAAACCCAGTACAGCAGCTGATCTATCTCAAGAGATTGCAAACGTCTGCTTTTTGTAATTAATATAGTTTAATAAATTAAATAAATCTAACTACTTTGCATAATTACCAAACTCTCGTACACTGTTAAAATTTTTAACATACTTCTTGGGTAACTTTCGTTGCCCTAACCTTTCTGTATTTTTACATAACTATTTACATGACTATTACATAAATTTTATGTAAAACTTCATGAAAATTGGCGATTTTAAGGAAAAAATGTAAAATTCACGAAAATTACGTAAAATTTCATATTTTTCCGTAAGTTTCCCAGATTTTAAGGGAATTATTCAGGTTTATGTAATTTTTTTGCATGTAAAATTACAGAATTTTTAACAGTGTATGTGGCGGAATATTGCAAAGAGTTAGATATATTTAATTTAACTATGGACTTCCGAAAAGTAACGCCTGATAGTATTAACTACTAGTTTAATACTTTGTGCCGACAGAAGGCTAGTATTTAATTCCTCTGGTTGCCGTGGGAATTGGGAATGGAAAAATAATCCCAATGAGAATGCGATAGTCGCACTTCTTTGCGACAATCAGTTATTCAAGTGTCGCTCAAGTTAACAGACTTCAAAATAAAGAGGAGGTTCTTAATTCGCCTATATGTTTTCTTTTTATGTTTGTTTTTTCTCTTTCGGCTGGGTGAACCGAATTTGATTTAATTAAAATCTACTGCTTCCCAAGTAGTCCCATGTGAATTTCGTTCCATTCCGACATTAATTTGGTCCCGTTCCGTTAAATTTAAAGTGTTTTTTTTTTTGCTGTAGCTAACTTTTGGCTAGAGTTGACTCTTAATTGCTTCAGTGGCGTAGTTCAATACATATAAGTTTGTATCGAAGTCTGGATTATTTCCTATGTATAATATTATGTAGTATTTACAAAAAAGAATGTATATAAGTATTTATATCAGTTTATCTAGTACTCATACCACAGGCTCTGCTTAGTTTCAGACTAGATGGCGTTGTGTGAATTGTCCTAACATATTTATTTATTATTATAGCGAGCTTAGTTTACGAGCTATGAAAAAAGTAGCCGACTGCCACAATAGTATACTTACACAAGAGTTATTCAGAGATGCACTCAGACTGCACATCTAGGAAGACATTTTCTCAGCTATTTATAGTATGAGACACTTGGCCATAGACAGTTCGACTATGATATCTTTCAGTAAGCATACATTCATGGGGGATGCGATGAAAGCCATAATATCTCGCGGCTATAAACTATTTATGATAGTGTCTAGTCAGATGAATTTATTGGAACATCGACCAGGGCTGCCTCTGACGTGTAGAATTAATATATTTTCGACGGCATAAAAGTGGTTCGTTTGCGTTCTGAATAAATTTTATGGATGTCAAGTTTTAAAATGTGCATGAATCGTAATGAACTGTCAAGTTCATTTCTGTTGTTTTTGTTTAGTATTTAAATAATTTATGATAAGATATTTGTTCCGACCCGGTATCGAAACTGGAACGGGTGGGGATAATGGGGGACTTAGAACGAATTATAATTTCCTTTTTCGGTGGCGCCATCTAATTTTTTTGTTCTGCATTATTAACAAAAATGTTTTCTAACTAGATGGCGTTATGCCACTTGTGTGCATGGCGATGTTAAGATTATCAAGCGATTATATAAGTAAAATGTCAAAATGTACCTCCTCAATTGAAATATTTGTATATAAATATACAAAATCTACCTAAATAAAATACATTTGAGTCTTATTTATTTATTTATATATGCTTTATTATATGCCAATACAGTATTAAATTATACAAGGAGCTCAAAATAATTGTACTTTTAACTTTTAATTACATAAACATAGCAAGGTTAAATCTATATACGAATAGATTAAAGAAGATAAATACTAGTAGGTAGGTACAAAGAATCCTACAGCTCAAAGTTTTAATTGAAGATAGTGATCTTTGACTAACAATTTAAAGGAGAATGTTCAAAAGCCGTTTCTTTTTTAAAAACCTAAATAAAAAGCGTATGGCTACCTAAGTATACTGATAAATCATATTATAATATTTTTTTAACAATCTTTTAATTCACTCGAACGAAATATGTTGGGTACGTATGTGGGGTTTTGATAATAATTCGTGGTGTAATCGTTTTTAATTGTCTTCTTACTCAAATGCACTATATTGGACCGGATGTCATGAATCAAATTCATAGATAAATATCATAAGAGTATCGGATCGAATGATATGAGAGAGGTTCTTAGTTCTTACTAAAGTTTTTGAAAATATTATTATCGACATTTCGAAATTCTGTGTTTTGTAAGCAAACTACAGATTTGAAGTAAACGTATGTTTTTTTTCATAAAGCAAATTAAATAAGAGACTCAATTTACTAGTTTTAATAATTAAATAATGTAAAACAATGTTCTGAAGATTTACATATAGTCCAGGCTGAATTGACAAATAATAAAAAAGCAATTAAATCAAAAGTCAAAACAAATGTCCTCTTGACAATTTGGTATTTTTTAGAAATTCTCTTAATCTTAGATTATTTATTCTAAATTATTATAAAATCTAAGGGATAAATATGTAATGTTTCTCGTAGAAATTCAAAGACATTGGTGATTAATATCGTATTTTAGTATTGTAGTTTCAAGCGATGGTTACACTATTCGACTCGTTGTTTTTGTCCATATTATGCAAACTATTCCTAAGAGATAGGAGTATGACTGAAGACCTTGCTATGGTCTACTATGGAGTATCAAAAGCTATAACATCGACACCAAGATTCAACACTACATTTTTCAGTGACACCAAGATTTACCTTGATGAATTATTCTTGGATGATTGCAATAAGTAGATCGTAAATGCATTGGTTTACATTTAATATTACACTGAGAACAAAACGAAGCAGTGCACTGTGATTCTTATACCTACCGAGTTACCTAGTAGGAGGGCAGTGGATGTAAAAGTCAATAGGAAGGAGGAATATTGTTATAGACTGTAATGGGTTAATTTTTTAAATAATAAATGACGTCGCACTTAGAAAATTGCTTTTAATTACTACTTTTACTTAAATATAATTTCTATGAATATTGTTTGTAGGTACCTATTTAGAAATAAATATACCTACCTATGTATGTTTATCAGTTATCTAGATACCAGATACGTGATTCGGTATATGTGGTTGATTGGTTATAAGTACCTAATACAAGCTTAGATGACGTTGTGTGAGAATGTCCAAAATAAATATTTATATCTAAGAAAGGGTATACAGAGGCATTTGTACGAGTACATTCACTTTTCACCAGAGTCGTACATGCCCTTTATTTGCCAGTATCTTGCCCGACCAAACACTCGCAGAGACCACAGAGGTGGTCAAAGTCCGCCGGACGCCACTGGACATACCCTCTGCTAGTAACCAGAGACGCCCGACAACGGACGTTAGAGCGGCCGCGGCCTTTGGCCGCGGAGAAGTATCTTGTCCGTTGATCGGCAGGTGCATCACTTACAAGTGGGTATACCCAATGATGTGGCCGCCCCATTTTCAGGGTTATTTATAAGTGCGTTGGAACTATTACTTCTATCTTATTTGAATTAAATCCATGTTCATCCATGTAACGATTAGCAATTTTTGGACAAAATTGATTTGACGCATTGATGGACATTTGCTTCAAAACTAACCTCTAATTTTAACGGCAAAACGAAGAATGAGAGAAAACCCCACAAAATAACGGAATATTTTTTATTTCCTATGAAAGTACGATATCAATGCAATTTAATATCCGATTTTCGCAGTCATACAAAATTATTTGTTACGAAACGGCGATCTATTGAAATGTGAACAATCTCCTTCATTTATTCTCTTTCTTGTCTTATGTCTTGGGTCTTTTATGTCTATTAATAATTATACAGTGTGTACTTACATTAGTGCGATTTTGATTTAACGTATCTATTAAGTCTGTGAATATTTCGGATAGTTCTATAACTACAAGCGTACAAAGTTCACAAGTACAAGCGTTTAAAGACCAAAAACGCCAAAGGCCCTCAAAAAGGTTGAAAACAAACAATTCGAGTTGGATCTCTATTCCCAGTAAGTATATTAATTTGTTCTATGGCCCGTAACTACGGCCGACGTAACCAGTGTGTCTAGTACCAGTTCCTTACGTTAAATTGCTCGAAATACGTTTTCGTATGCCTCCATACATTTCACACAGTTCCCTGACGTTACCGCAAGGGGCGCTGGTGTGAAATGTATGGAGGAATACGTAAACGTATTTCGAGTTATTAACGTAAGAAACTGGTACTAGACAGGTCGAAAACTCGAAACGTCAGACACAAAAGGTATGTAGCTACCTGTGCATTTCCATTGATATGATTCGTGCTAATTCTCGTAGAATAATGTAATACTAATACGACAATATATTTTTGCAAAGTTTCTGCACAATATTATCTAATCGTCGGAGACAGCCCTATTCTAACTCTACAACCAATCTGTAGGTGCTTATTTTCGGAACTGCATTTACCAAGAAGTAATATCATAAAATATTGCCACATACAATATTATTAAAGTGTACACTGTTACAGGTTGCAATATGGCAATACTAGAAAGCTTCTGATACTTTTAACTTTGATTTGAATTTTTATTACCACGGGTACTCATTGTGAATCATATTTTATTTATGGTGTATCTACAAATTTCAACTTATTTCTAATACTTTTAAGGTTTTAAATATAATGATGGTGGTCGAATCTAGATGTCTGTGAATTAAAATTGTCGTAAAATGTCAAATATTAAGATGAAATGTCGTAAAACTGTTTTGAATTCATAAAAATGACTATATTTTTAATATTTCTAGTTTCATGGCAATGAACTGTTAACTGACTAACTACTCACTTTCTATAGTTTACTTTTAATTCAAATTACCTTTTTATTTTTCTATAGTACTTAGTTAAAAATAGTACCTGCCTAATATACTATGTTGCTGGTAAGAAAATGGTCCTCAGCAAGGTACAGTCGCGTGGTGCACAGATAGCACGTACGCAGGATCGTATCTACTGGAATAAACACCTTCGTTTTCCCCGTATCTAAATATATTTCACAATCATAAAATTATTACAATTCTTTCCTTAGGTGTCCGCCACCTCGGCTCCCGGCCGATTGACATCTCTTTCTTCCATTTGTTTCAGTTTATCTTCTATAATATTCAAATTCTCAGATTTGTAACCTGCCAATACAACTTCACAATATACTTAATGAAGAAGCGAAGCGTGCAAGTACCTTCACATGCCGGCTCCATAAAATTTATATAAGTTCCAAAATGTTTATATAAGCTTTTTTTATCATTATACAAAGCGATACCTTATTTTATTCCTATCTGTGACGTTACCTACACAGCATGATAAAATATCTTTCCCCCCTTTAGGTCTGTCCCTATTCAAAGGACCTCGTTCGACAGACAACTTGTACTCTACGAGAAAAAAAATCGAACAAGAATTACTCTCCATGACAGTCGCACGATAATAACTGCCAAAAAAACATACTGAAAAAAAAGGCAAGAATGCTGGCTGTGTTGCCACGTTGGATGGCGGTACTTATTCTTTGGGCCAGAAAATAGCCAGCCTTCTGGTCCTGAGAAACATCGATTAGGCGTTTAGCAATGTCTCTATAAAGGCGGCGAGCACTCGCACCCCATGACCCCAGTGTCTCAACCCCAAACGGCTCAAATATGTAATCACCTGCTAGGTTAGCATATTTACGCCGTTTAAGGCCTTCAGCCGATGCAGTAGCAGCGCCGGCACATCCGGATGTGCTTGGAAGGTGTGAAGGTGCTAAGGTGTCAACGCATGTAGCGTCCCACACCAAAGGCCTTTCCATCTTCCACGGTAGCAACGACATTCCGTCCGGTCTCTTTCCATCGCTTCGTGCTATACCATTTGGTAGAGAAGACCTGTGGTGGAAAGAGCCCTACGAATTATGTCGTTTAGAATAGCGTGCCGAGGTATACGACCTGCGCTTCTGCTACAAGAAAGGCCATGGAGTCCCAGATTATCGACAGCTACTCCACAGGTGCAATGATGCGGGGATACACAAGGTGTACCCAGCCGAAGGCAAGTGGCAATGCGGAAGGTTGTGTCGTCCAACATTGTACCGATGTTGGGCGATGGGAGCGCCTGGATCCATAACCCTGACTCCCATTCTCCAACAGCTAGTAGGCGTGCATGCTCTGAAATATTGACAGAAGTGTCAATTAGTGTATTAATTCTCAATTTACAGAGCGACGAATCCCACAGTCGCTGTGAGCCTAGGCGCGAGGGCAGGTCAGTGTCGGGGCAAGACATCCTCCAAGCATTTATGGCATCGGTCTTGCATCGCACTTAGGAATCAATCAGTGTATTTGACAAAATTTTCCTGACTAATTCTTCGGTGCTATGGACCGACGACGGAAATGCTAGCAGACTGACATCTGTGACTCTACGAATACCTAGCCCGCCCAAGCGAACTGGAATAGACGCTTGGACCCTGGCCCGGTCATTAATATTTACATTTAAAATTTTACACAAAGAATTTTGTATTAAGTTGTCTTGTATGCCCAAAATTTCTAAATTTACGTACGATTTAGTACGAAAAGACAAACACGAAGAATAGTGAAAGCTGAATGAATACTGATATTACATAGACCTGATCAAAATTTTGAATTTTTTCCTCGATAAAAGTGGAAAAGCCATCTTCTAAAATCGGGGAAGGAGGCGTAAAGAAGATTTGTCCAAAACTTTTATGTTGGGGGCCAAACAGTTGAATTTGGAGATTGTTGTTAATTTATCTGTGTTTTCAGATATAAAAGTAATCAATAATTAATAATGAACCCTCTTAAGATAAACGGACAGAGAGCAAATTGTCCTTTTGTGCCATCGAAAGAAGATCTATAATCAATGTTTGATTTTAATTTTGATCTCAACATCGTTCAATAGAGAATTCGGTGATCACCTGACCACATCTATTGACTATATTAAAATAGTCATAATCGAACTCCCCTCTCTATCAATCCGACGTTGAAACCCCGATCGCTTAATAAAATGACAACATAAATCAATTTAATTCAACGTTGTTAAACAGTAACAAAAGCTAACCCGAAAAAACGTTTTTCATTCTTGCTCTGAAACAAAAAATAAATTATTAGAATCATATAATATTGTAATAATATTGTAATAATATTGTAATAATATTGTAATAATATTGTTGGACATTCTCACACAACGTCATCTAGCCCAAACTAAGCTATAAGCTTGTGCTATGGGATCTAGACAACTGATAAACATACTTATATATTTCTAAATACATACATAATATACATAGAAAACACCCAAACTCCGAAATAAACATTTGTGGATCACACAAATATTTGATTCGACCCGGGAATCGAACCCGAGACTCTGGAGTCGAAAGCCTATGCACTACCGACCACGCCACCGAAGCAGTCAACCATATCTAATTGTTGTGCCAAAAATCCTCCTTTACTATCTTTCACCAATACCTTACAAAACATCATATCAGTAATTACAAACCTAAATTAATCCCTATTGGCATAACAATCATATCGCTGGACAATATTTCTTATCAACGAAGTAACTGCATCGCACTACAACCTAATAACTAATTTTGGAATTCATCTTTTAATAATTTTACAAAATCTTCAAAATTTTCGCATTCTGTGATAACCGATTTATAAAAAAAATAGTGCAGGCCCAGCAAATACGCTGCGACAAATAGCTTATTCTCTTTATCACTCGTTATTTTGTTCAATACACAAATAACTTTGAATTGGTCGATAAAGTCTTCAACCGACTCATACAGCCCTGAGAATGCACTCATTGTGTCTATTATAATAATTCAGTATACCACTAAGGCTGGTTTTAGTGTCACACGGACCGTCAGTACGGACCGTCAGTATTAAGCTTAAAGAGCGTTTTAGAGTAATGCGGACGGGTCCGTACGGGCAGCCATCCGCGCGGATAGCTTCGCAGCCGTCTGCATGACGCGTCCGCGCCGCGGAGCTATCCACGCGGACCGCTGCTCGCGCGCCTCTGCCTGTATTAAGCGTTTTAGTATCGTGCGGAGCACACGTGTCGGCGCAGTACAGTCATGGCAAGTCGTGAATATCACAACGTTGACACAAGTCGAATGATCGATGAAGTGCGTTTGAGTAAATGCTTATGGGATGCCTCTGATCCTAACTACAAAAACAAAGACGCGAGAAATAAAGCTTGGAAGGACGTCGCTGACGTTGCAACGCTGTAACAGACCAGTTTATTTGTTGTATTTGACAGTAGTTCGTCAAAACTTCTGGTCGACATACGAAAGTAGTTGAAGAACTTTGTTTCGTCAGCCCTCAAATTGCCGTATAATGTGACGAATTCTCCCGCAACGGCTCTCTGCTCTATTAAAGGGTGAACATGTAGTCCCCTTCGCATCAATTTTTGTTTTCTTGTGTAATATAGGGCTATAACTAATAATACCCGCCACATTGGATGCATTGCGCGCGTCTGTACTACGCGGTGGTCAGGACGATACTACAACGACATAGGTACGCGGCGGACGATCAGTGTGGATCACGTACGCGCAGAGCGGTCCGTCCTGACGGTCCGTGTGACACTAAAACCAGCCTTAACTTTTGAACTTCCGCGTAGAACAAGCGGACTCCAATCTCTAATATTTCCGTAGATACCCGGCGCATCCATCAAGTCGCGTGGTGCACAGATAGCACGTACCCAGGATCGTATCTACTGGAATAAAACCCTTCGTTTTCCCCTTATTTAGATATTCTATTATATATTATATTTCACAATCATAAAATTATTACAATTCTTTCCTTAGGTGTCCGCTACCTCGGCTCCCGGCCGATTGACATCTCTTTCTTCCATTTGTTTTATTTCAGTTTATCTTCTATAATATTCAAATTCTCAGATTTGTAACATGCCAATACAACTTCACAATATATTTAATGAGGTCGTATGCGAAGCGTGCAAGCACCTTCACAGTACCGTATTAGGGGTTTTTGTCATGCCAAAAAACCCAAAGGTGTAGCCAAAGGCTGTCACAGATAGAACTGTACCCACTTAAACATATAGCTAAAAGTTTTTTAATTTCATTTCAGGCAATGTTATTCTACGCGCCGCGGTGGTTATGGAAGTCCTGGGAGGGAGGCAAGATTCGTGCTCTAATGATGGACCTGGACGTGGGAGTTTGTACAGAAATAGAGAAGAAGACGAAGAAGAAGCTGATCCTGGACTATCTGTGGGAGAACCTGAAGTATCACAACTGGTGGGCCTACAGGTACTACCTGTGCGAGTTGCTTGCTCTTATCAATGTTATAGGTAAGTTATTAATCATTGTCCTACATTTTTTTACAAAGGGGATCGTGGTTCAATGGTTAGTTTAACACATTGCAAAGGTACTAGCCAGGTCGATTTTAGGATAGGTGACTGACCATTTCTTAAGACACTGAGACCCCTCCGTGCCTCGGAGAGCATGTTAAGCCGTCGGTCCCGGTTGTCATACGAACATCTATTGCAGTCGTTACGGGTAGTTACAACCTTAAAAAAATGCGACTGGTCTCTACAGAACTTGTATCCTCAAAATTAGGTACTTGCACGCAAATCATCTGCGTGAAAAACATTAACCTCCTGACATCAAATACGAATAACTATAAAATACAACAAAACTCAAAACCATATTTCTGTGCACAGAAGAGGTCCAATAATATTAGATTTGATTCACTAACAAACTGTCATGTCAGAGAAGCCTCACCAAAATGGCGGCGCTTCCGGTGTGATGTCAAACTTGCAATGGTCATTTAGTTTCACTTCCTGTCCTCATATAACAAAAAAATACAAGTAGGCCACGCGGAAATACCGCTGTCAGTGGGTTCGGCAGTGTAGGGCCACGAGACACTGGGATTAATCACTGGATGTTTTCATACGTGCTGAAATAAATGCATTTAGGCACACTGCCATTCCGTTACTGAGGCTGTAGGGATCACACACACGAAACCATCACATTCCCCTTGCAAATTCGTCTATTATTTGTTCTCAACGACAAATCTGATCAAATAAATGGTGCTGATCCTTTGCCCAACCTAGTTGGGGTCGGCGTTTTTTCGATATTTTCCGTGAAGACTGTCATCTAACCTCCTCAACCCATTGATGATATCAAAGTTCTGTTACGACGTGTCAGATTTTTGTAGGGCTCCAATCACCCGTAACGTTTATATATTTTGTATCTGTTTAAATATGAGATTTAGGCAGCAGGGTCATCGGTTTGAGACGCTCATTTCGTACCCCACGCGGCTAGGCATGCTTCAAACTGATATATCAGGAGACATCTGCCGCCGCCACGATCTGAATCGAAAACTAACGCACGTACGCAATAAACAAACCGAAAATTCACTACGAACTTTTGTCATAATGTTGTAAGATTTTACAGATTGAATTTCTTCTTTTTTGCGACCGAAGCTGAGTCTGCTATGTTAATTACTGTAGCCCTCTAACTTTAATAGTAATCTATTGTGATTGGTCAAAAGTCGATAGTCCACTTAATTCTAGTACTGTAACGAGACTACTACCGAAGAATAACAGATTGCGTCACTCGCCATTCTAGTTCGTACTACTTTGTTAGTATCGAAGACGTAACTAGATGGCGCTACCGGTAAATTTACAAGTCAGTGTCAAGATTCCCCAAGGGTCAATGACCTCCTCGGCATATTATTGATATTGTGTGAATTACTTGCTACGAGTAGGGACTAGGAGCGTGTGCTGGATACCTCAACCACTGCTTGAGTATCCATGTGGACCTCTTAGGACTGACTTGAGGACGGTAGACGGCCACCCACCATTGCTGGATGCCTTATACCTACTCGAGTCCGCTCGTAGGAAAGCCGGATGTCAGAGGCTATTTTTTTTTATTATTATATTTACTTTAAACCAGTCTCCGAGTACTTTCTTTGTACACCGCTCCACTATCCCGTTCTACAGTACCTAATATTCCCGCAGTAACACATACCCGGAATAAAAATTAACCTAATTTATTTACTCCTTAAAACATCAGCTATCTGCCTACTTCTAGTTAAAATTGGTCCAGCCGATTCAGTTATTGGCACAAACAGAAATTCGAGTATAGAATAAAAAATTTATAATTTCTGGAAAATGTATGTAGTAGGCATGGAAATGATTGTGATTTTAAAATCGCGATATTATCAATTTTATTATTATTTCCAGTCACGTGATTTCACCCGTGATTAATCACATTCCGTGAATTGTCTACCAGTGAGTAAAAAATAAAAAAAAAAGTACCAGTGAGTAGTAGTGACAAATAATATGCACAGTGATAGTGATTTCTATTTTCCTAGTGATAATCGTGCGTGAAATCGAGGTTATGCTATTATTACTGTACTGTTGACTGAAAAATTTATAGGTTTGCAACATTGGTACATGCGAATGTGCCTATGGCGTAGCGGCCGGCCAATGTGAAGATATCTGATGCAGAAATGTAAATTGCTCTCATGTGCTTCAGTACTAGTCCAAATTTATTCTATATTGTGCGCAAACGTGGACGGATCAAATACGTGGACGCAGATTCCTCTTAGACGGTCAACTATCAACGCTCGCCTTAACGTTGGTGCCAATGCCATTTCCGAGGTCTACACGTTGGGCCAATGCAATTGACGCCAAAGTGGGCACGAACGTGTGGAGCTGACGTCTAGGAGTCTCATGGATGAAATACACGTAACAGTATACTTGCGCACACCCAATTTTATACTAGGTTTGCACAAGTATGCCGTTACATGTATTTCATCCATTAGGTCCCGGTGACGAACAACTTTTATTGTTCAGTCTCACGTCAATCACGTATAAAAAATAAACCTAATTTCATGCTGGTACGGTCTAGTTTTGGATATTTTTACGTGCTTAATGATTGTACCAATACCAAGCAACGTTGGGACAAATATGTGGAGCCGGAGTAAAGCATGGACAATACCATAGAGTAAAAATATGTTTCACCATAGAGTAAAAAAGGGACACCGAAATTTCATTATTTGACTGGTTTATTTGGATAAAATATCACTTCACTTTTAGCTCTGTAATACGTCATATTCATCATGAAAACAGGTGTACCAAACCAAAAAACATTTATTTCTATGGGGGAAACGTTTTTATATAAATAACTTGTTTTTTAAGATTTCAACCATAGACAAAAGTTACTGATTTCAACATTCGAATGTTTTGTGCCCAGATAAATCGGAATTTGATCGATGTCTTTCTATTTACATAGTATATAGCGATCAATGGATCTCAATCCATTTGGTAATCCAAAGTTGGACGACATCCATCATATCTGTGTGTCAATTTTGAAAGAGGCGAGACGTCTTCAACAAATCTCTTATCTAATCTGTGGTCTACCTACAACACAATATAATTTTATTCGTATTGAACAAAACAAAAATAAAAACCGTAATACGGGCCGGGATATTTTGGGTTGAAGGAATATTATACTCGTATCTTAAGAAAATATGCGTACCTAAAAAATAAATTTTGTATCGAAACAATAAAATAAGATTAATTTTTACTTTAATTAACCATAACAACATTTACAACATATGTACACCATAAAAATATGTTTATCTCTGTCGCACCCGGTTCTTCAGCTGTTACGCATTAACGGTCACCGAAGAACGGTAACTGCGATACATACGATATCGATACAAATCACTGTTCACTAGTGTTCAATGTTCACTTCACAGTCACCGAAGAACGGAGTGAACTGCGATACGATACGAATCACTGTTCACAGTCATCGAAGAACGGTGTGAACTGCGATACGATACAAATCACTGTTCACAGTCTTCGAAGAACGGTGTGAACTGCGATACGATACGAATCACTGTTTACAATCACAATCGCTGTGAGTTTCCAGTCCAGTCGCTGCAGTGATCTATGATTGGTGAAATCACGTGATTTATAACCTGTTATTGTGATTTCATTCCATGCCTAGTATGTAGGTACAGGTCGCGAGGCGTAAGAGAAGCTTTACATTTGTGTGAGTGCAGTGTACGTGAACGTATATGTGACCTATTTTACACACACATGTGTTGTACACACAGCTATAAAAAGAGTTTTTACTCTACTTTTCGTGGTCACTCAGACAAATGCAAAGCTTCGCTTACGCCTCGCGACCTGTATGTACCTAACCTATGTGCATACTCGTATGGTAACGTACGTATGTACGAGCTAAAGCCTTTACCATTCGTCGGATTTCGCTTAAACTCACGAACGTGTATTTTTATAGTGGGGTAGCTTGTAGCTGACGGGTAAGCTCACTTGACAAAACTTTTTCAGGATCCGACCCTGGAAATTTTATTTTCATAATCTTCTCTGTCAGCTGTGGAGGAAAGAAAGCCAAAAAACAGGGTTCAACTTTTTTTTTCTCTTTATTATCGAGCATAACCGGCATACTAATTTAAACTCGAAATTTTAAATTCCTTATAATGAGTGTTTGAAATTTTTAAATGCAAGTCTTCAAGTGAAAGTACTATTGACGATCAATTTATTTGATAACTTTATTGGCTTGTTCTCCATTCTACAGATGCTTACACAATTTCGATGTAACCAAACCCCTTTAGAATTTATGTGATTTACATAGGGGAAATACATCATGTATTGTTGAGGTTAGATGACTTAGTTTTGGTTCGTTCCCAGGCAAATGGCGGGGGCCAGTGAATCTATTTTTATTTCTCCAAAGGGTCAACGTTCGTCCCGCTCCGATTGTAAATCATAATATTGAATTAAAATGAACACAAAACTATTTTTATGAGTTCAGTCTTGCACAGATATGCAATAAAACGCTTTTGTTGTTTTGAACACAATTGATTGAAATGGCCAAAAGAATAAGTATCGCCATCCAACGTGGCAACACAGCCAGCATTCTGGGAACCTTCCCAGTCGGCAATGACGCGGAGGATTTTTTAAACGATATTTTATTATGTAAATATTTTTAGATATAATGATGTATATTGTAATTCTTATTTTAATAAATAAACTATTCGGACCTAAATATAATTATTGAAATGGTCTTTTTAGGCTTCCGTACCCAAAGAGTAAAACGGGTCCGTTCATCCGTCTGTCACAACTCACCAGGCCGTATCTCATGAACCGTGATAGTTAGAAAGTTGAGATTTTTCACAGATAATGTATTTCTGTTGCCGCTATAACAACAAAATATTTAAGGGCTCCCATTCAACAAACGTATTTTTTGCCAGTTTTATAGATAATGGTACAGAACCCTTTGTTCGCGAGTTCAGCTCGCAATTGGCCGGTTTCATATTATTTGTGATATTTTAAGGAAAATAATCGATACTTTTGTACAAGCATTATCAATCACAGACAGCAAGTGTGTCACATTTAGGTACGTAAGGCACAGATTAAAGAATACTGTTGGTACTAGTATACAGATGTGATAAGTACCAAAAAATGGGGCCGTAAAATTGGTAAATTTACCAATAGATGTGTAGATTAACAGACATTGGGGCTCTAAGGGCCCCATTCGCAGTGTTTTTAACGCCAGCTGGGCGTTGAGCGGGAAATTAAACTTAGCGCCGCTTAAAATACAACACTGCATTGAAAAACATTATTATACATAAGCACGTGTTATTTTTTCAGGGCAAATGTTCCTTATGAATCGCTTCTTCGACGGCGAGTTCATGACCATCGGACTGAAGGTTATCAGATACATGGAGTCCGACCAGGAGGAGCGCTACGACCCTATGATCTACATATTTCCAAGGTGCCATAATATTTATAAATTAAACATTTACTTACCCGACGAATACCTTTTATTAGTGGTGTCAAACAAGTCAACCACATTTGCAAGTGGTGCGTGTGCAGATCAACAGACGAGGCTCTGGCAACATGAAATTGCGATTAGCGGTAATAGGTTCACTACCCATTAAGTAATAAGACAGAAAGTTTTTGGCGACAATGAGGCGAATAATATGCCTCTGCCTGCGACCTCGGGTAAACAGGCGTGATTATTATGTACGGAACTATACTTTTTTATTACCCCGTTTTTTTATATTTTCCATCGCCTGGCCCTAGGTAAGCCTTGCGAGATTATTATAATATGATTTGCAAAAAAAATCGTCTCTAGCTGTGGTTTTGAAAGCTCGCGTTGGCAAATTATTCCGCCTAAAGGTAACTGTTACTTGTTCATATCCAGCCTATATATAAGACTATCGTTTCTTTGCTTGCAGAATGGTCAAGTGCACACTCTTCAACAAATTCGGATCATCAGGCGAGGTGGAACGGCACGACGCTCTCTGCATATTACCTTTGAACGTAGTCAACGAAAAGATCTACGTGTTCCTCTGGTTTTGGTTCGTGGTCCTCGGAGCCCTCACCTTCATCACCCTGATCTATCGACTCGTCATCATCTTCTCACCTCGTATGAGAGTTTACATGATGCGAATGCGATTCAGACTCGTCCGACGAGACAACATCGACACGATTGTCAGACGAAGCAAAATGGGCGACTGGTATCTTCTCTACATCCTTGGAGAAAACTTAGACTCGGTTATCTTCAGGGACATAATGCACGAATTCGCAAACAAATTGAACCACAATTACCAGCACCACATTCACGGCGTTCCGGACGCGTGACCTCCGGTGCCCGGGTGGGTGTTCCACACGTGACTGACGTCCCTGCAGCGCGACATGGACCCCCCAGTCTAAGCTGCTCCGACTCTTCATAGATTGTCGGTCGTGCGCTCTAGACCGGGCCCAGAAAGTTGCCCTGCAGTACCCCACGTATATTCTCGATATTTGACAATACTAACAAGTGTAAAGACTACTTTTATCGATAACTTTGAAATCGAAGTCGTAACAGTGCAATTCTAAACATGCAATAATAGTTTGTACTTAATCTTTAAGAAAGTGATCTCAGGACGAATCCTATCGAAGGCCTTCTACAGTAACATCGACGGCTGCCCCGTTAGCACTAGTATACTTTTAGATCTATTTTACTCCTAGTTCAACTCGTAGGAATCTGTTAATTGACGCTTTGTTGTTTTTATCTACATTTGCTGTTGTAATATATCGATATTAAGCACACAGTAAGCACAGAATAAACATTTTGTACACACGGTTTCACTTGCCAAGGATTTGACAGACCAAAAAAAATAAAGCAATATTTAAAGCAATTTAGCATTATAGCGTAGTTATAATATTTACTAGTTGAACCGCGTTATACTTAGGAGAGTCGAGGTACTATCTCCATGTATGTAAGTGACCACGAACATGACAGTGACATAGCTTGTCAAAAGACATTAACTGCAAATAACGAACGAAATAATAAAATTGTTAGATTAGTGAAATACTGAAGTGAAAATTATTTCTTTGAATAACAATAACGTTCCTATACTGTATATTATAATAAAGCTAATTTCATGAATGTAGAATATATCATGAAGATAACTCACAATAGTTAAATTGAATTGGATTTTCATACTATTAATAATCATGAAATGTTAATATCAAATCTCAAATAATGACATGAAGCTCAAAATGATGACAAATAAGAACACTGCCATGATGAATATAAGTGCATGAATAACACTTGATCTTGTTAAAATATGTTGTACACTAAAAGGAATATGGAGGTGACTGAATCTATTATTTATTTATCTTTGACGGATGGACATTGAACTTATAATGAAGATTATTGAAGTTATAAATGTCACAAGAGCATTGAGTTAATATGTATATGGCTAGACTAAAGTATGTAATGAACTCAATGTATAAGAACAACGTTGTTATAACAGGCAATACGTATCACATCGGGAAATTAATAATCCCCAATAGGGTTAAGAAAATGCTAAGGCAACACACACACTGATTTAATGCCTGTTACATTAATGTATTATTTAAAGGACACGAATGAATATTTGTTAAAATTAAACTTTATTTGTAAATTGCGGATAACATAGTTTACAGTTGTGTAAAATCTACAAATATTTAAAGGTCATAGAGCCATACTTTCTCCATCACGAATAAGTAATGTGAAAGTATAATTATCTAAGAGATTCAAGGATTTATGGTTAAAATATTCAATGTTACTGTCTTTCTTGTCATTTATTTTTAATCATCAATTGAATCACTCAGTACTGATTTGACAATGCAAATATTTTTGAAGTTGAACTCATTTCACTAGAAGTAGTATTCAATTGATGACTTAAAATTGTAAAACAAATAAAATATTAGATTTTTAACCACTGTAAACTGGTACAAAGATTACCCTTTAGAGAGAGTTATAGTATGGCTTAGAGGCTAAGTAATGGAATTTTCGTTAATATTCGTGAAGATTTTAGTAAATTGTTCGTGTTTTATTGAAAATGAAACAACAGTAGTGGTGGTGCTTTGATATGATGTAATTATTATTAACACGATTACTTATGTCTGGTTTATTCAACTCTTACGTAAGTATCTTGAAATAAAAAAAAATGATCTCTTAATTTTGCAACATATTTAAAATATCATAGTTTCTATTAATAGGTATAACGCCTATTTCAAAAAAGAAAATGTAAAGATTTCAGAAAGAAAACATAGAGACTGCAAAATGTCGCGAAAAATGCTTTCAATATTTTAGAGCACAGACAAAATGTTCAATAAAGACTTAAGTTACTGTTCAAAATAGTAAGAAGGTTTTGATTGTCTTGTTTTTAAAGGTCAAAATAATAGGTTCTAGATTCGAAAATATAACAATATTTTTTTTTATTTGTTTATTTTTATTTGAAATATTTTTATAGATTCTGCCAAGAGTAAGAGATTTCGCAATCATTACAAAGAATTACATTAATACCAAATCCTACTGCATATTCTTTAGGTCTTTTCTTTAAGTCTTAAAGTACTAACAAATAAAGTTTAAGTACCTCAAGCAAAATAGAAAACATTTTTTTAAGTCCTCGCGCGCACGCTCTGTGGTATTTCCAGTGGCGCCCGGCAATTCAAATTAAGTATGTGTCGTTCGCGATTGAACGAATCAAAAGAACCGGGTGATTGAACGAGTCGAAAGAACCGGATCATTTTTGCAACGGGTCAGTATTGATACGGTTCTTTACAATCGAGCGAACGACACATGCCTAAATTCGAATTAGAGATCTTTTTTGAAAAGGAAACATAATATTTTCGCATGATTCCATAGTTCGAAATTCAAAAATATTTCATTTACTTTTTTTGTCTTATTATTTTTTAATGTCATGCCCATCGTTGAGGTAATAATACAGATGATAGATAAAGTGACCTTATGCCAAATATAGTGCCAAAAGGAAATTTGTGGCAGAGGTGTACAACAGAGCAGAGTTACCATGGGAGATATTGAATAAAAAATTGAAAATGTTTTCATGTTTTTCTTTTCGTCTTTATTCCTTTATAGACAAAAACAATACACGTCAAAAATTGACACAACAACCGACTTCAAATTACCGAAATGGGACCAAATAATTGTCGGAATGGGACAAAATTGAAATGGGTCCAAAGATATGAGGTAACCAACATTAAAAAAACATACAGTCGAATTGAGAACGTCCTTCTTTTATGGAAGTCGGTTGACAATTGACATACTACTTATTTCTTTATTTACTGTAATAACTGATTACCGCGGCTCCGCCTGCGAGATTTAGTTTTGCCGGTTTGTCCCGTGGGAACACCTTACCGGGAGAAAAAGTAGCCTATATGTCACTCGGGGGTAACAACTTACCTATTAGTGTACGAATTTTCAAAATCGTTTCAGTAGATACAGAGACAGACCAGGGGGCCAATTCGCGTATTTGAATTGTAGCAAAGTAGCATCGTATTTGCACGTCGAAAGCAAATTTTTAGTTTTCGTAGTCCACTAACACAAACGCAGTCCAGTAGCGAACGTGCGTCTGCCTGCTAGCTTGTGACGCGCTAGTAGCTGTTCGCGTGCGTAGTCTCCTAATATTTGACAGATTTAAACTGCGCTTTTGTTGCAACATAACATAGTGGCCTGTGAGGGGGGAGGGGGAATATGTTGTATTACCTGCGTTTGTGTTAGTAGACTATGAAAACTGTAAAAATTTGCCTTTGATGTGCAAATACGATGCTAGTTTGCTACAATTCAAATACGCGACTTGCCCCTAGTTAGGGCTACGAGAAGCAAACACACACCCTCATCCTACTCGCATGGCAGTTTTGACCAAATTGGATCGACTTATTCAACCAATGATATAGCAGAAAATGTCAGTCACGTGACACATTTTTTTTTTCTGCGATTTCATATTTTTTTATTTTTTTTATGTTAAGTACGCCAAGTTGACGCCGCCCGCCTGATGGTAAGTCGCGACGACGTCTAGCGATTGTGGGCAACTCTCACAGTACACAATACTATATAGAGAGGCCCTCAACTTGACGAACTACTGATGTGCCTCTTCACGCCCCGCTTAAAGAACCGAGTTTTCGACTGAAGTCGAAGCTAGCTGTGCTTAGCCATGCAATACGTACACCATTTGACCCGAGAGGCCGAGACCACGGCTTGTGCAATCCAACCTTTGTCTAGCACTAAGTTAGCTTTGGGCGGTGTTAGGAACCACACAGATTGTCAAATTATTATCACAATTAAGACCCGTTTAGTAATTATTAGCGGACGCCCGTGGCTTCGCCCACTTGACAAATTATATACACAAAAACTTTTCTCGAGAACCACTCAATCCATTACTGAAAACCGCATAAAAATCCGTTGTATAGTTTTAAAGATTCATACAGACGGAAGGGACTTTGTTTTATAATAGGTTTTATAATAGCATTTATTATTACTTCTTGACTCTGCGCTTCTTACGGAAGGTGACTCCCCTGGTGCTAATTCAGTCAAATGTGATAATGTTGTAAAAAAAAAGTGATTGTAGTAGAGCGTGGTTTCTGGTTTCGATTCACGAACTTCTTAAGGTTATGGGCCCAGCACGCTTCTACTGCACTGGATATGTATGCTAGAAGTGAAGTCATCAGTTTACAAAATACAAAATGTAACTTTTTATGTGAATTGCTCTTAACAACTCCGCAGTAAGCCATGTTTATTACACAATCCTGATTTCTCATAACTGTTTTTTTTCTTTTTCCTCATACACCTAAACAGATATCATCTTTGTTTTCTTTCTATATAAACGAGAATAAGATTCAATTGGCAATTTATTCTGATGATTGTTCATCACGCAATAATGTTGCTGTTGTATGGGATTTTGTTACTACCCGCTGGGTTAGATGTCGTGTATGCCGCGACGTTTTATGAAGTTCTCGAAACCAAGCCAGATAAATACAGTAAGTTATTAAGATTTATATTTTTAGTTACAGTTTTAAGAGTTAAATGTCATGTATCCTGTCCAAATTGCCTTTGCTTATTTATTACATAGGGAGGTTTATTAAAAGCGAAGCAGGCAGCTTTCTCGCGCAAAGACAGCTATTATTAAGCAAAGGAATGCTGTGTGTGTTATGGGCACTCTGCCTAGGCGACCCAGTTTTGCTTATTTACCTAATTTTTAGTTAGGTTGTTTAGTTTTGGTTTGTGTTTAACACAAAAGCCTTCCTCGAGAACCACTTACGTAGTTTTAAAGATCTAAGATATACGGACTTATCGACTGTGTTTTATAATATGTAGTGATAAATAATACATTAGGTACATCTACAACAAAGCGAAGCCGGCCATTTTGTAGATACCTACTTACCTAGTTTTTTAAATTTTAATTTGTAAAGATTTGATTGAAAATTATGTTTGGTTATTTTCAATGATTCCAGAGGATATAGCCGGGTGCTACGTCTCCGAATTAGATATGGTGGTCCCAGTTTACCAGCAAGTGACGTCACCGGATTGTATGCTTTACAAATGTCTGGAAGATATTGTCAATTATTACACGTGAGTTAATTAACTTACATAACTGTATTACTTACGTACGAGCGCGCTACCAATGACTACATTTTGGATCAATTTAACACATCAAACAAAAAATTTGTATTGAACAAGTGTTTTGTTCAATATATTAGACAAAAATACTTGTACTTTCCATTTGATTTTCAAGTGGAAACTACAATATGTGTAGACGAAGTAGTGTAGTTGAACAAAAAAGTGTTTTTGTCCAATATGTGTAGCAAATTCCACCAAGTGTCATCAATCCGGTTCTATATTTTTTTCTTTTTTTTTAATCTTAAATTTTTGTATTTCAATGCTTAAACTATTCTTAGAATATTAAGAAAGAAATTATAAATAGATCACAAAAACTGATGTCCCGCCGATGACATCAGTTTTTGTGATCTATTTATAACTTTTCTTAATATTTTAAAAATCTAACTATTTTAATTAATTTACTGTAAAATAAGTCTTAAATGCAATAAAAAAATTGTAATCCAGCCAGCATTAAATGAGGTGGACCGTCACCAATATCTATTAATGATATATTGGAAAGGTGAACCGTAGTTAAAAAAAATTACCACCGTTCACCCAGGTGGTCTGGGAAGGTGGACGGTGGGAAAGAACCGCATCAATCGACAGTATAAATAGTTTGTTTTGTTCAATATTATTATGTTCCACAATATTTACGAACCTGACCGGTTTCGCCCACAGCATTTTCAAGCTGATTAAGACTTACTAGTTTTTATCATCATCTACCTGCCCTTATCCAATTATGTGGGGTCGGCGAAACAGTCTTTCTCCTCCACACATCCCTGTCAGACGTCATCTCTTCAGTCACTCCTCTCCTGTCATGTCCTCTGTCACACATTCCATCCATCTTTTCTTTGGCCTACCCCTACTGTTAAACCCTCTACAGTCATACTTTGCACCTTTCTTACGACATTGCTTTCCTCTCTTCTTATAACATGTCCATACCATGACAGCCGCTCGCTTCTCAATTTTTCATTCACTGGTGCAACTTTCAAACTTCCTCTAATATACTCGTTCCTTACCCTATCCATTATTGTCACACCACACATCCATCTTAACATTCGCATCTCCGCTACTTGCAGTTGTCTTTCATCCGTCGCTTTTAAGGTCAAACATGCCAGTAAATACAGGTACTTACTTACCTAAAAATATTTTTGTTCCCAGTTGTGACTTCAACATGACCGCTCCTGACTGCAAGATGCTATCGATGCCGAAACGAAACAAACAGTACCCTGAATGCTGTCCAGTATTTGAATGTTACGAACCAAAACCTACTATGGGTAGTAGGTTTTATACTGTGGAACATAAATCTTAACACCTTTATATTGTACTTTAAGTTAAGACTGTAAAATTATGTTACATCGGTCATGATTGTTCGTACGTTCGATTTTCTACATAGGTTTCTACACACCTACAAAATAAAATAAAATAAAATAAAATAAAATAAAATAAAATAACGTTTATTATCTTTGAAATTTTCAGAAAATTATTTAGATTCGTCAGAAGTTGGTGTGACTCTACCGAGGGTTCCAAAATGCAACGAGACTGAGAAGAGCCCTCAAGAAACTCAGCTCGGCTTTTTTCAAAATACAAATTTGCAAAATAAAATAGTACCGGAATAGGATCAAATTGAAATGACCTCCATGATCGGGGCCTGAGGACGATGGATTAGCAACCCACCGTCCTTACAGAAGCAGGCTAGAAGGGCTGCCTTCACTCACCGACGCGGGATAATACCCGACCCCAAAGATGCAGGGTAACACCCGACCACCACGCAGCGGCCACACAGGTGGCCAAGGTCCGCCGGGCGCCACTGGGATTCTCTCAGTGCTTACCGGAGGCGTTCGGCAATGGATGTAGGAGTAGGCGACCCAGGGCCGCGGATTAAAAAAAATGTGTCGGTATTATGTTGCAGAAGTGGAAGAGTTAATAGATCATTTGTATCTATAATTATTATTTTATATTTTCAGGAACAATTTCTTTAAGGATTCTTAATTGAAGTATGTATTGGTCAACGTGGCTCTTAAATGTCCTTCCGTAGCTTGATAATGCATATGATATTATGGATTTTGGTGATCGTCATAATGAAGGGATCACGTCTTGGATTTCTGTCACACATATATTTATGATTAATACGATTAATCTACTATTTGCTACCATTGCTATAACTTTAGCTACCTCTACATTACGCATATATTTCAACTAACTTCTTGGTCCCTACATTATGATGTCAAGATGGAGGGACCAAACTGATGCATAGCTCCCTGGACTGTTCTACCTAGCTAGTATTTTAATACCTTAATCCTACCTTAGTAATATTCATTTTGATTGGCCGAAACATTTATCGTTATAAAAATATTGAGTAAAGCGAATTGGTCCCTCCAAATTGACGGTTTAATAACTCAGTGCGACAAGTGATGTAATATTTCTTACCTTATAGTTTATTTTTATGAGCTCATAAAAATAAACTATCAAAATGAATAATATTACTAAGATAGGATTAAGGTATTAAAATACTAGCTAGGTAGAACAGTCCAGGGAGCTATGCATCAGTTTGGACCAAGAAGTTTGTTCAAATATATGCGTAATGTAGAGGTAGCTAAAGTTATAGCAATGGTAGCAAATAGTAGATTAATGGTATTAATCATATATATATGTGTGACAGAAATCCAAGACTTGGTCCCTCCATTTTGACGATCACGGATTTTGCTAGCGGTTTATAGAGAATGAGGAGGGTTTTGTATGGAACTTTATATTTAATTACAGAAAATTTAGCTAGAATTCCTCTTAGTTTATTACAGACTAGGTCAATATGCTCTTCCCAGTTAAGGCGGTTATCAATCGTTAAACCGAGGTACATTTGATTTTCGACGTGTTCAATAGGGTCAGTTAAAGGGCGTATTTGAAATGTTTAGATTATACTTATGTAAACATTCGTGACAGTAAAATACTGAGTATAAGTTATAAAATAAGTTGATATGTTATTTGAGACTCCGACTATATCTGACTAAACCGAACGATGAAAAGAAATAAAACGAATCAATTAAAAGAATAATATTTGTATAATTCATCTTAAAACTGAAACATCGCAGACTTATAGTAATATCCAACATCTAGAACTAACCATAGACAAAACACAATGGCTCGAAAGCCCTCATGCTATCTCACTTTTTCTTATGACCAAGGCCCAAGTGTGAACAGTAAAATATATGAAAAGACTTTCGAAACTGTTTGTCTCTGAGTAATTCTAGGTCTCCATTCACAGAACACTTATCTAAATATATGTTTGAAATAAGGTTTTAATAAGTTTTATATGGAATTGACATTAGCGGTATTGCCATAATAAAAATTGATTTTACTTGTGATATATAGTATAACTAATATAAATTCTAACGAAAAGAATAGTAATTAAATTTAATATTCAACGCAAGGGATTGGTGTATTTAAAAAAATATCGACTCACGAATGAAGTGGTAATGTGTAGAATATGTCATATTTTTATGTCATGGCACTTAATATCAAGTAAATCACTATCCTGACGCGAGTAATATCTAAATTTATCGACAATTTGATCGTACTGATTTAAATAAAACTTACATAAATAAAAATAACGTCAATTTTCTTACTAAAAACCTTTTTCTCAATATATCACTATCATAAAGACTCGTATATAAAAAAAATCTAAAATATCTTATCCACATGTCACAATTATCATACAGATTATATAAATTAAAAACAAAACTAATCTATAATAAATGCTTGGTATTTTAAAATTAATTTTAAACTAATTAAAATTATATTGAGTGTTGCCAATAAAATTAATGACATAACTTTTTTTTTTACTTGGGCGAGATTGTGATAGTATGTAACTAAATACACAATATTAGATTTAAAAAAAAATTATATTTAAGAAATCTGATAGAAAATATTTCAATTTTTTTTAATAAATAATAAAGGGATGCTTCTGAATCATACATCGCTTCAACGTACGCAGTTTTCCAACCTTACGTGGCTTAGTGGGTAAAAGACCCTTTTACCCACTTTTAAGGGAAAATTATATATCTCACCCGAGTTCAAAATTCAATGAATTTCATTCAACATACAATCTAAAATTGAACTAATACAGAGTCTGCTAGGAACATACGTATCAACTATTAAATTCACTATTTACACTGTCTTTTTAATTTAATAATGATTATCAACTTAACAATAAAATGGAAAAATTGACAGCTGCATGCGCATGCGCATCTGACGCCATCTTGATTAAATTCTAGTTTTAAAATTACATTTTTTAACACAATCTTAAATAATATACAAATAAAATATATTTTGTGAAGTTTTTATTGTTTTATGGCAATATTTATTACTCGAAATTAGCAGATGTCAAAGTATTTTTATTTACTTATCAAAAATGTGATCTTTCGTATTTTAAATTATGTAAAAAGCAATATTTTAGAGGAAAAAATTGTGACATAAGCCGAGGCTAACGTAAAAATCTAAGAACAGTTATATTATTATCACTAAGGTGAGAATTTCGTATGAATTCAACAATATGATGTTGATGAAATGAGTATGACACTGTGGCCGAAGAAATGCAGTTTAAAATGTACCTGAACGGGAAACCTACTGTATTTTTCCGAGTTATTTTATAATCCTCATCCACTACACAGTATAAAACAAAGTCGTTCCGTTCCCTATGTATGCTTAGATCTTTAAAACTATGCAACGGATTTTGATGCGGTTTTCACCAATAGATGAAGATTTTTTTTGTGTATATATTTTGTCCAGCAGGCGAAGCCTTGGGCGTCCACTAGTTAAATTATAAATAAAAGAATATTGTTCGGCAGTGGCGTTAAACAAAAATCCTAAAAAATCTTTTTATACGAAAACGAATAGTGGTTCTCAAGAAAAAAAATTCTATATAATTTGTCATTCAGGCGAAACCTAAATTCTAAGTCAGGATTGCAGAGGTCCTTGTCTGTTGGTATTTATGTTCGGTTTACAGAATAGTTATTGATTTTCTATTGTTTATGGCGTCTATGGTAACGATAATAGACCTTGCCTGCTATTACATGGGACTAACACAAGTATTGGAAAAATATGAATGTAAAATGCTGTTTTATCTAGGAGCATGGTAGCAACGACTTTAAGGCTTATTTTAATTGGACGTTAGCGCTCGATTGCTGTGAGAGAGATTTTTGTAACGCATGCCAAAGGACCCGGATGCCATGTTCTGCAAAGTCGACGTTTACATAAAAAATCTACTTGTGCAGGTTCTGCATTGCCAAAGCCACAGTGTCACAAAAGAAATGATTATCACATTAAAAACTTAACAATTCATCTATCTATATCAACTTCACAACAGCAAAAATGGTAAAAAACACGTTCCAATACACGGAACGATACAAAATTTGATACAAAAATGAACACCAACCTGAAGATACATCACAACACTAGTTTTTTTCCACCGATCAATAGATGGCGTTGTTAGCAAAATTCATCATAAGGCCAAGAGATGGCGTTACCATCGTACGAAATAGTTACCATTTTAGTTTTGTATAAAATGATATTACAAGTCTAGCATACATTACAAATACATACACATAATCATATACAATAAGTATATAATATATATCACTGATACACATTTACTCACTAATGATTTTTTTGCATTAGATCTTGCGAAATACATCGTACAATTCTAAAATTGTTGCAATAGCTACCGAATACAGTTAAAATAATTAATATTGGAGTAAATTATTAATTTGTTTCATAATAATATTTTAAGAGTGACATCTAGTTTCAGAAAGAGGTAACTTGTATAAAACGTATACTTAAACTTACCGTTGTGTATTAATCATACAATTATACATACAAAATACTCCAGTCCATACAAAGTAAGGCCATACAATATTCATTTTTTATTTGACAACACGCTTACTTATAACTTTTTAAATATGGCTAAACTATAGATTGAACAAATTCAAATTGGCACCATACATACCAAATATGTAAAATAAGGCTTTTGTATGAAATAGTATGTGTATATATTAATATATTTAAAAAATCTAAGATCTTGGAGATTTAGTAATAATTTATATAACATTTTAACTTTAAATAAAAGAAATATGCTACTGGTAGTTAAATGTGTTATAATAATAAGAAAATAAAATTCACTAAGGTTTTAACTTATTGATATGTACGAAAATAATTCATAATAAAATTGTCTTATATCAGATCTTGTTATTTTCGAGAAGTTCATAGCAATTTCAGTGTATTCTACCTTTTTTTAAGCATGAAGCTCTGTTCATACCTGTCGGATGTCCGCGCATAGACAGTAGACTTACGAACTCTCATTGGTCGAGTCCACTCATACGAGAGGTATGATCAGATCTTGATTCTTGAATTTGATAAGTACAGTCAAGGCTCAAAAGTGCATCGCATTATTATAGTACAATAGCATGTCTGTATACTGATACTTACTGCGGAGATTCTTTTTAATTGAATATTGACTGTACCTATGTATGGTGGTCATAAGAAAGACCTAATTCAGAACATATTTTAAGTGAAAGAAAATATAAGAAAGTATTAGAAATAGGAGTAAAAGAATTCGTTGTAACGGTAAAATTATTTTTTTTTTTTAATCTGTGCACCCTCCTAACCTATGCTAGGGAGGTGCACCGATTTAAAAAAAATATAGAGATAACAAACATAAAAAAAAACATACAGTGTAACGAGACTACCACCGAAGATAAACAGATTGCGTCACTCGCCATTCTAGTTCGTACTACTGAGTTAGTACCGAAGACGTAACTAGATGGCGCTACCGGTGACTTTAGAAGTCGGTGTCAAGATTCTCGAAGGGTCAATGACCTCTCCTGCATATTATTGATATTGTTGTGAATTACTTGCTACGAGTAGACTAGGAGCGTGTGCTGGACACCTCAACCACTGCATGAGTATCCATGTGGACCTCCTAGGACTGACTCGAGGACGGTAGGCGGCCACCCACTATTGCTGGATGCTTTATACCTAGTCGAGTCCGCTCGTAGGAAAGCCGGATGTCAGAGGCTATTTTTTTTATTACTATTATACTTCGTTAAACCATTCTCCGAGTACTTCTTTGTACCCCGCTCAACTATCCCGTTCTACAACAGGCAAATTAAGAACCTCCTCCTATTTTTAATTCGGTTAAAAATACGTGAAAGTTACAGCTGCCTCAATAAACTATCATAAGAGCATTATAAAACTGTCTATATTTTACCCATCAACGAAAAAAAAAGCTGCCTCAAAACGTTAATAGGCTCGCCACCTATAACGTGATAGTCCCAACGGTGACTGACGAAATATAGGCTTAATAAACATCTCTGTACACCCCTACAGGGAGAGATTCATAGTCACAACTTCTCAAACAATTTTGCCACAGCAAATTGTCATGATCAACTTATTTAAATTATTTATCAGATCTGTTTTCTAAGCGGTATTTTCTTTTTTTTTTTTTTTGAAGACAACTTACATCTAGGGAAGTTCGATTTGAATTGATCTTTTGGAATATCAATATTTAATCGATTTATTAACTACCAAATTCAATCTGTAATCTCGATCCATACTTTTGCTATCCGGGTTGATAATTCATACAATTCCCAATTTGACATTGACAGCATTTGATGGATTAATAAATAAAATAAATATAAATAAATAAATATGTTAGGACAATACACACAACGAAAAGACTAGATGAGTCTCAAACTAAGCAGAGCTTGTGATATGAGTACTAGATAAACTGATATAAATACTTATAAACATTTTTTTTTGTAAATACATACATATTATACATAGGAAACATCCAGACTTCGGCACAAATGTACGTGTCATCGAACACGCCACCGAAGCAGTCATAATTGACTGCTTCGGTAATATATTTATACTCGTATATATTTTATAAGCAGTGAAGTATGCCAACTTTTTTTTATATGGTGTCTTGGTCAGTTGGTAGAACGTTCCTCCTGGGTGGAATTATCAATCCCGGATAGCATAACATGGATCCAGATTGAATATGGAATTTGCTAGTAAATCTATAAGCATCAAATATGTACGAATGAATCGATAGTTCATAGCTTGATTCACTGATTCGCGATGCATAAAACGGATTCAAATCAAAAGATTATCCTTACTTACTTTACAATATAATAGCTTCAGTCAATATATTGTTCTTTTTTATAATGCTACGTGAATAGGCTTTTCAAAAAGTAGCCTAGAATTCGAAAATTTCTTTTTGGAAATTTATGTCCAAAAGGACATTTTGGAAAGTTCAAACCACAGAATGGTATTGATTTTATATTGTATGTTACCGGTAACGGCAATAGTGTCCCCTATTAAGTGGGGACAAGATAATTATTGGATGAATGGTAGTAATTAACTATATACTGATACAATAGTGTAAGAAATCAGCAATACACCTACCAAGAATACAAAATAAACAATTCTTTCATTTACATAATAATAAGAGAAGGAAACCATACCGCGATTCGGACAGTTTAGTACAGCGCCATCTATCGGCGTATGCTCGCGTGTGTGCCGTACAGCGCCATCTATCGGTGTATGCTCGTCGTAGTGGAAGGTGGAAGGTAAGAAAGAGTCGGCTAGACGTCAGACGTGTATGAGCGAGAGGGACGGCGCGCGTGGAGGCGAGGGTCACGCTCGCGGAACATCCTTCTCGCCGGTTCGTTTGGCGAACTCGCAGATTAGCTCCCTGGAGACAACGATAGATTAATTAATAATTATAGAATGGCTCGGTGGTGTACTTAGTTAAATATACCTCCTAAGGTTCGATCCTCGATCGGGTCAAATATTTGTACGATTTGCAAATATTTGTTTCGGGAGTTTGGGTGTTTTTTATGTAATTATATATCCGGATACCAATTATCCGGAGGGCTCGTGGTCTAGTGGTAACCGAGTAGGTTAACACATTGCAAAGGTTAAGCAACATCTAGTCAGGCCGGTCTTAGAATGGGCGACCATTTCTTAAAACATTGAGACCCCCCCGTGCCTCGGAGAGCACATTAAGCCATCGGTTCCGGTTGTCATACAAAAATACTCAAAAGTCCTATAACAAAATCCTCGTATAGAACTTCGATATCGCCCATGGGTTGTATAGGTTAGATGGCAGTCGCTCCACGGAAAATATTCAAGTTCAGCCACAGTTGGGGTCGGCTGTCCAGTCCAATCCAGTAGTCGAGCAAGGTCCGACTAGACAGGACCCCTTAGCACCCTACCACATATTCACTGACCTGTATATAAGAGGATCAATATTCCTGGCCAGCATGTACAGAAGCCACCAGTCCCCAACATCAGTGTGACGCGAGACTCTCTCTGCTGTCTCCCTCGACAGGGTTCGCGACCTGGCGTGAAGTAATCGAGGACGAATTGACGGCACGAAGATTATTATCAGTCTGGAAAATAGATTTTAGTTTTATTTACAATAAAAATAATCAGTTTTGAGGAGCACCATAGGTAATTTTATGTTTCTCATCATTCTTTTGACTGCCTCAGTTCAGATGGTATGTGTTTTAGGCAACTGCCGTTCCTGAGGTCCCAGGTTCGTATCAAATATTTGTGGTATCCACAAATGTTTGTTTCGAATACTTTTTTAAACTTTCGCGTTTTGTACACATTATAAACTTAAGACAAACGGGTCTTTTGCGCGATTACTAAACGAAACGTCGGGTAATAAAGAGGTATGTACTCGTATCTCAATATTTTTTAATTAATCCCCATGTAAAATTATAGAGTGCAGTGCTTTAAATAAAGATCTTACACAATCGCCATTTGCTATTGCCAATAATGTGTCGTTAACTCCACATTATGTAGTTAACGCCAATCATTTAATTGTGGCAATGTTTTAATTTACACTAACCGTGGTTTACTGAATGTGTCACCTAACCTTCGTAATTTAAAAGACAATTGTGCATTACGTCATGTAATTGCTAACTAATGGACTCAGAGGATGTGGCAAGGGTACGAACCCAGGACTTTTTGTGATAAACACGATGCAAAATTTCTTGTATGCCAGTCGTATATGTCACCGTAGGATTGTAAACACCGTAAGACTGTATAAGTAAATATATAAATAATCACACTAGCATGATTAATGGATTGAGTGTAATTACTGGCGATTGGAAAAGAGTGGGAAAGAGTTTTTATTGTCAGGTTCTTCTCTTACAGGCTCTACGTAATCGTCTCAAACTGAGGAAATAGTTAGGTATAAGAACTAAAAAGTAATTTATATGTGGAGGCTTTTTTAATCAACTTGTCTAATCAACGTTTAAATAGTATATTATGTATTAACCTGTAGGCTTATCCTTCTTTCAAAACAATAAATAAAATAACATCATGCGAGTATAAGATTGTGATAATGTTATAGGTTTTACAATCCTACGGTTTTTTTTTAATCCGCGGCTCAAAGCCGCGGTCGGCCCTACGTCATTTTACGAGCGCCTCTGGTTAGCACTAAGATACGAGTATATATATACCGCGTCGGTGAGTGAATCCTTCTAGCCTGCTTCTGTAAGGACAGTGGGTTGCCAGCTCGCCGCCCTCATACCCCGATCATGGAGGTCGATGGTTTTGGGTGTAGATGAGTCTACAAGTCGTACGGTTTTTTTATTTTTTTATTCCGCGGCCCAAGGCCGCGGCCGCTCTTACGTCCGTTGCCGGGCGCCTACGGTTCACACGCAGAAGGTTTCTCTACGGGGTTTGGTCGAGATGAGAATCCCGCGTCTTTGGGGTAGGGTTTTATCCCGCATTCTAGCCTGCTTCTGTAATGATCATGGAGATCGATGATCTTGGGCGTAGATGAGTCTGCGACAAGTCGTACGGTGACATATAGGTACATTTGCAATTTCTGACGTCATACTTGCATAATAGAATAGCGCCTTTATGAAGCTTTCGCGCTGTTCCGTATAAATATTTACTCATGTGCTTTGTACAGTACAAATAGTTACTGTTACCTACTATAGACAATGGCTTAAAGGATTTATTATAATGTTTATGGAATGTGGTCTTATCTGTGTAAAACCGCGCAATTATTACAGTAATGAGGTCTGACTGATAACGGCTCTCTCAGCTTATAGTGATAATGATGCTTGCAATTGCAATGCATACAATCTTTATACATACGAGTATTATACTGGCATATGTAACTACAAGATAAAGTAGCATGGTAAATGGTGAAAGGATTTTAAAAAATTGTCTAGATTTTTCGTGTTTCACATTTTCATTTCCAATTCCTAACATTACGGTGTTAAACAAATTGTCAAATATTGTTTCACCGAATAAACTTCTTCTTCTACTTCCCTGAAATGTAACTTGAGTACCTATACCTACCTACCATAGTGTAACTATAGGTTAAGGTGCGGCGAGTGCTAAAAAGAAAAACCGCCAACATGTTTATTTAAATAAGTAGGTATATATCGAAAAGTAATCATACTCTTCATGAAACACAATTTGGTGACTATGTATTTTTTGTGAACTGACCTGTATATAATGAGTAGTGACAGCACAATAGCCAGTATAATGTACCAGAACCACAGGAATATGTAGGTCTTCTCGTTGACGATGTTCAAGGGAAGGATGCACAGACTGTCGTGTGTCTGTATACTCCCGGACGCGCCGTACTTGTGGAATGTACACTTTGTTACACGAGGGAATATGTAGATCATTGGGTCATATCTGGAAATAAATAGGGTATTTTTACTATTTTTAATAGTCTGTTTCATTGTCAAGTCCAATCTTTTGGTAAAGTTTGCAAGGCAAATGTCCGCCAGCCATATTATAAAATATATAGCAGGCGAACTTTTGCCTTGCAATTGATAAATAGTGCAACAAAAAATGCCTGCGTCGACTAGATGCGGAGCGGAACAGAGTTCGACGGAGTCATTCTACTGATCAGTATATGTAGCCCGGCCCGTCAAGAGGACGCAGTATGCAAAAATGCTCGCAGCACCGTTGCGACCCGACCCGTCTCTTGAGGACGCCTACCTCAAAATGTCAAAACAAAGTCTCCAAGAACCATATTGACCTAGGATCCCGCTTACGCGAAGCAGCCCAGCAAACTTTTACGCGGCATTTTTCCAAGACGTCAAGTTTACAATAAATAATTATTTATGAAGACGATAGTACATTAGTCATCAGCTCTGTCTGGTCTTAGATTTAAAGGCGTTGAGTTAAAATGATCCAATATTTATATGTTTATAAAAATCTCTTCTAAGGCGTTCCACCAAGATCTTAGGGCCCCAAGGCAACCTAATCTGTTAGTTAGGTACGCCTATTAATCAACGGACGAGGCTCTAGCAAACCTATATTTCCTGGTTAGTGCAATCCCTGAATTCTGTTGAATATTTATCTACCCTTTCGGAGGAACAGGCGTGAATAAACAATTTGATTGAATTCTTACCTCTCATCTTGAGGAATATCACTGTAGCCGAGCACCCTGGTGCCGTAAGTAAAGAATTCTCCGTTGAAGAAGCTGTCCATCATGAATAGCTGCAGTACAATGTTCACCAGACAGAGCAACTCGCAGCCCCAGTACCTCAGCGCGTACAGTTTGTGCGTCTGTAAAGAATAAAAAGAAGAAAGTGAGATGATGACGTCACATAACTTCAAAATCAATTTATTTCTGGTCAAGGTACCGAATAAAGTAAAATTTGGGTAGATATTTATTTTACGTCTGAATTTCACTTTATAGACGGTATCCAGGGGGGTTTATTTACTTTTGTCAATCACTTTCACCCTCTATATTCTTTGGTCCTAAGAACATAGAGGGTGAACCAGCACTTAGACCCTGGAAATGTCGATTGGTCCTCTTCATCATCCACTGCGCCTTTTTCTAACGCAATCGGGGTCGGCTTTCCAGTCTAGGCTGAACTACGACAATTTCCGTGAAACGACCGCTATCTGACCTCCACAACCCATTGGCGATAGCAAAGCTCTGTAGTTAGACCAGTCAGATGTTTTAAACTCCTAGTACCCGTAACGACTGCTATATATGTTCGTATAGCAACCGAGACCGACACGGTTTAACGTGCTCTCCGAAACACTGAGGGTACTGAGTCTTAAGAAATGGTCACCTATCCTAACCTGGATATTGTTTGCCTAACCTTTGCAATGTGTTAACCTCGTTACCACTTAGCTAAGAGCCTTTCCTTGGTGGCACCAGGAAATTCAAAAGTAGGCGAGTCCAGAAAGAATTGGTAACTATGTCAACCATCTAATAAAGGTCTCCTTTGCGAATATCATCTTATAGCTGCAATAATTATAAAGCTATACAGATCAGTGGGTCTCCTGTAACAGTTGCCGTTTGTAAACATAGCTGCTTGATATCAGATAGATAACCTAAACAACGATGCCCACACGCGAATGAATACCTGTTTTGTACGGTTCGCGTTGCGTCGTTTTGTGATAATAACGCATAAGGATCTGTTGTTTTTGTGTCGTATTATCTTCGTGAGTAGGTAAAGGATAAGCCATATCGATATGGTGAAGCAAAAACTTTGTACCCCTTTTTACTTAAAGTTGCGCGGACGGATGAGTATGTATTTTCGCATACTTATAGTTTATACAGGACTGCAGAATGCAGTATTTATAAACTATACTTATATTAAAAATATTATTATAAAAAAGATCGAATTTGACGAGTGTATATTATGTAGATATAGATAGATAGATCTCGACTAATGCATGGCATATTCTAGAAAACCTTTAGTTGGAACTTTGGTTAGGGTAGAAAAATGGAAAACCCCGATGCCCCCTATTGTATTGTTGCAACCTACGTAATAGCGGGCAATATGTGGGTGTGATATGCTAATTGATAGATACCAATTGAAGGAAATTAATTACGAAAGAAGTTGATTTCATAATAAGATACAACTACAGTTGTGAATGCCGCTAGCGTGATACAAATAAAGTTCAGACGCCATCTATCGAACGCTCTCATAACCAAGCTCAACATAACTGTCTCAACACTGGTCCTACCCATATTCTTAGTACTTATACTCCTTGAACAAGATCAAAATCAGTTTTCACTTGGTGAACAGTTTTGAAGTTCTGAGCCGCTGTACTGGAAATAAGATAGAATTACCTTGAGCCGTGCCCAGTGGCAAGTGCTCTAATCGTGATCCTCGCTCGTGTTCAAGAAGTGTCAAGTGTTTAAGTGCTATAATACTTAACGTGTAAACCGAGTCGACCACCACCATGCCAGGCGACACAGATTGCGCAACTGATGGCCAATTATGATAACGAGTGTACGACATTGTTAGTGCAGTTTTTTTTTAAAGTAGCAATTTAGTCTTCGTACGCACTATGCGGTTACCCTAATTGCGGTTGACCGCAAGTACTCGTAAAATAGGTATATAAGAGATCGCAAACCGCCTTAAGCGCACTTTGTATGTCGTAGTACGACTCAGTCCGACAGTCATACTGGTGACCGCAAGACGCGGTTGTAGAAGCGGCCAACTGGATTGCTGGCAGCCATATTCGCAACCGCATCTTGCGGTTATGGCTAATTTCAATGTAGTTACCCATCACATAATGCCAATGTAGCTTTAGAATGAAGAATTAAGGTTCGACAGGGTATTTATTTACTACCCTCTCACCTTATTAAGACTCGAAGGTACTCATTTTCCTTTCCTTTTTCCATTTTAGAAGAGGTATAAAATAAATTAAAGTTTAGTTTTTAAACAACAAAAATTTTATCTTATGTTAATCGCAGCTCTATGCTGGGTTGGTCATTTTCGGTAATTAGCAGTTAGCCGATGCATTAACTTTATCAGTTAAACTATAATTTTATTTCCCAATTTTATAATGTTTTTTGTACCCTACGATTTTTTTATTTTAGTTTTTGTGCGAAGAGTAGGTAATTAAGCTACCATACATACAAATATTGCCGTTTACAAGGTTAATGGGACTTGTTAGTAATCGGGTAATTAGTCCGGAGTACAGACCAATGTCTACAGTTATGTAACATATCGGTTCTAGCTATTGGAATTTTTAAATGGTTATTGATTTTATACTGTGCCCATATGTAATACTAGCTGACTCTTCGCCCGCTAAAATGTTTTAAATAGTTCCCGGTTCCCGTGGGAACACATTCCCGGGATTAAAAGTCGCCTATGTTATACCTTATTACATCAGCTATTATTCGCCAGTGAAAGTCCTGTTAAAATCAGTCCTCGGTTCCAGAGATTAGCCGGCACATATAGACAGATATGTATAGAAGTCAGTTACGGTAGTAGGCTTGCCCCCCTATTACGTGGGACCAATTTTTTTGGTTGTGTGATTATTATGCAGGGTGTAAGGGTGTATAATAAATATTATTTAAAATAGTATGTACTAAGAAACATGATGTCTAAAATTAATAAAATCCATAGTATTAATATCTTTTAGTAGGTGTTAGACAGTAGTACCTACATTTTTTTTTTCAATACAACGTTGAACGTTGTAAGCTTTTGAACTCGTTTCGTTGCGTAAAATTGTAAAAAGCAAAGTTATTTTTCGAAGAGGATGAAGCACCCTGTAACTTGCACCCCTCAGTTTACAATCTAGCAAAAAATAAAAATAAAAATAAAAAATTGTTTCAGGCGTCACCTGGCGAAAGTCCATGATAAAAACAATGAAAAAATGTCGTTGAAATTTAATAAATTGCAATGATTTCGCTAAATAGAAGACATGTTAAACGTCGATATATGTTTCGCCTACTCACGAGGCATTATCAAGACTATATCTTTAAAAAAAAAATTGTTTAAATCTGAGTATGCAGTTTTTATTTTTACCAAAATTGGTGACATAGTTCCCAAGAACGGATCTTCATAAGTCTTATAGTTTCAGACTTACTCTCACTGACCCATATCAATGTTACACCTATATGTATAGTATAGAATCCATACAACATTCCCATTAATAAGTGGAACATATCAAGTTAGTAGTCGAATTGTGATGTCCTGACCCGTGAACAGCTCCGTTCATTATGCGGTTGTTCACATGCAATGGAATTTTAATACAAAACACTCAGACATTATGTCTTGATGCTTCGTGATAAACGCAACTGTGGAAACACATTATTTGTGAGACGTCGGTAGTTATTACATTCTTTAGATATCTTTCCACTTCTTTCTATATTCATATAATAAAGACGGTTTTTTAAATATTTCAAGATTGGGCTGGTCTAAGATTAAATAAGTTCCAATGTTATACTGTAGGTACTAGCGGACGCCCGCGGATTCGTTCGCTTGTCAAATTGTATAGTTATGTTGTATTGTGTGGGCACTATGTACTAAATAAATGTTTCTTTCTTTCTTTCTTTATATAGGTACTATAAACCTTTTCGAGAACCACTCTCTATATCCATTGGTGAAAACCGCATCAAAATCAGTTGCGTAGTTTTAAAGATCTAAAGACTTTGTTTTATAGTATGGTAATTATGGTTGGCGTAAAATAAAGCTTAAATAAAAATGCAATAATGAATAGGAGTGAACCTGCAATGAAATAATAGCATTAATTTAACACTTTTGATAGCACGCATGTACATATTATACACCGTAGCGCGTCTAGCGGCGTGACTATAAAACCAGCCTGACACTACTCGTAATACCAAGCGGAGAGTCGGAGAGGGGTTTAAACGAGTACGATCGGCTTGCGAATGAAGTCATGGATATTCTTTATTTGACAACTAATTATAACAAAGTTAAACTATTATTATGTTATTAACAAAACCATTAAAACTAACAAACAAAACATTTACCACATAATATACGCAGTCATTGTAAAATAAAGTCAAAAAGTATGAATGCTTTGCTTGATGTGTCTATAATCTATGTGCGTTCAAAAACCACAAATTGAGACAAGGTCGAATTAAATACTAGTTTAAATACACCGAAAAACTATGAGGAAGCAGTAGATATACAATTATGTACAATATGTACCTAGGTACTCATGAAGTAATGAATTTACATAATTATATGTACCTAACTCAATATTATGAAGTAAAAACTGGACACATACATATAACGGATACACGAAAACAAAAAACCTATTATATTGACAATAACATTTTTACCCGAATGCGTCAACAAGAGTTACCTATTGGGCGTTTTCACATTGCACGATATCGTCACAATGTCACGATAAATATTCAAAGGTAGGACATATTAGGTTCGCATCTGCACGATATCGTCACGATATCGTGCAATGTGAAAACGCCCATAGGCGTAAGTCAATAACTTAACATAACGTTTTGAGAATAGGAATTCTCAAAACTTTTTAGAGATGACACTGATCTCATCTACTTTTTAATCGTCATCATTCACCGAGCCCTTTCCCAACTCAGTTGTCGTGTCGGCTTTCCAGTCTAACTGCGATTCGGCTGAACATCAATATTTTCCGTGAAGCGACTGCCATCTGACCTCCAGACCCCATGGGCGATATCGAAGTTCTGAAGTTAGACCGGTCGGATTTTTGATTTAGGGCTCCAACTACCCCTAACGACTGCCATATGTTTGTATGACAACCGGGACCGACAGCTTAACGTGCACGGAGGGGTCTCTAGAAATGGAGAAATGGGGTGTCTTAAGAAATGGTCACACATCCTAAGACCGGCCTGACTCGATGTTGCTTAACCTTTGCAATGTGTTAACAATGTCGGTTACCACTAGACCACGAGCCTCTCTCATCTACTTTTTAATAAGGAACTAAATAAAATGCAGGGAGGACGAGAAATAGTCAAATCGTTCAATTACGTGATTGAGCAACAACCAGCCACGTTTATAATATTAGAAATGATTATGATGAAAGGATGATTTCATAACCCCTTTTTTTTGTTAAGACGGTCTGGGTACAGTCACACCGAATTCGCATGACGTAATCAAATTCAAAATCTCATCACAATTTGCTTTTAAAGTAACAAACACAAGGAGGAAGGACATTGCATCATTCCCCTGCTTATAGTCAATGAACAAATCACCCCTCTGCGTCGCGGTGACACATAAGGGCGACTACAAAGGCACATTTCGGCAGATGCTTAACGAAACACACCTGCCTAGCTTTTGTGTATAACTGGTGTTAACTAGCAATCCGCCTTCGCTTCGGTTGACCTCATTATATCCCGTTTACGCTGTTTCACACTCCATACTTAAGAATGCGTTCTACAGATGACGAAAACGGAACACCTTATGATGTGACGTGAGAGAAATATCTTAAAATAATCACTGTATTGATGAAGACGGGGTAATTTTACTCCTTTTAAAGGTTTCGCACTGAGTACATGGTTAAAAATAGGCAAAAAAATATTTCTATCAAGCATCACAGAAAGATTTTTGGGGAATAAGAATTCCACAAAAACGAAATACACTTCAGCCAGTCCTGGTTAATACTACTGACATAGCAAATGTGAAAGTTTGTCAAGATTTTTGGCTGTTACTCAGTCAAGCGTAAACCGAGATAAATTGTCAGATTTAAAATGTAGGCGCGATTTTAATCATGGTGGTTTAGTGAATACTTTTCTCTTTTCCGAACTATACAACGCGGGTATCCCCACAGCTTAGCTAGTTAGCTATAAATTATTAACAACCGTGTATCAGATATGACCAGTTAAACACATAAAGTACCATGGCACATTGGTACCATCGGTAAGTGGCAGCCATTGTTACATTGACACACTTATAAACCGTCAATCATTGACGTAAGAATGGCCAACTGTCATTATTGTAGTTGTAATGCTATTTTGCTGTAATACAGTGGCTATAGTAATTTTCATACATGCATATAATCAAGCCTGTGTCCCTCAAGGTGTGTGTGTGGTGCACACGCGCGGTATCGGAACGCCCGCGCCGCGCCCGGTATAATGTACATACAATTTCTACAGCTAGTAAAACTTTGTCCTCTGCTGCCATATTCGCAGTAAACAATATGTGTGTTTCTACGAAAACCGTTGTTATAAAAAACGTAAGGATAACATAAAAAAAGTAATTTGTAAGAATATCAAGCGGTCAAATACCCGCCTTTATAGCACACGCGTACATATACCTACTAGGTATTGCCTTTAGTGTGGGTATACCTAGTTATTTCTCTGTAGTTCGTACGTTTATTAGTAAGTGAAAATTAATGGGAGCTATACTAAGGAATCTAGATGCTATGTACCTACATCTAAATGGGAGTCGTGGTTGTATTAAGGGCCCAGATCGTGAAAATCACCGAAAAGAGTGTTACGATTTTTCATATTTAACCTATTTACATATGATTAATAACAACGATAATTTGTATATATTAAAATGAAAGACCAAAAATGATGTTAGTGCTAATTTTAACTCTTAAAACCCTGTAGTTGTTATATAATAAACGTCAACAAACGCACAAAATTGAGAAAAAATTCGAAAACCTGCCTTCGTATTTTTCAGATTTAACCCAATAAATCAACACAAATTGATAAAAAGAAACACTTTTTGAACACTGAAAAAGCCAATAAATATAACCATGTACTTTTTTTGTACCTTTACAAACAAAGACTTCCCCTTTTAAAGCCCTAAAATCTAGATATGTTTTACGTAAATTCTCCATAGAAAAATGTATGCAAATTCAAACGCGTCCCGATAGAACGATCGTCGCAACTAATCGCCAGTGCGCCATAGAATTTCAAAGTGACTCCACGCGTGTCGGATGCTACAGCAAAATTACGTGTTGTGAATTTGTGTTTTTTGTGAAAAACTGTAAGTACAATATTTTTATAACTAATTTACTTTCAGTAAATAGAAAGTACCGATATAATGAAAGTCTGAAAGAAAACCATGATGGAACTAGATATAAATCGTAAGAAATACAAAATTATTTACTTTGTTGCGTAGGTCATTTTATGAACCTTGTAAAGTAGGTATCAATTCAGGCTTGAAACAATCAAAGCCCTGCCCACCTTATTTTCTCGAGATATGAACTGGCGGGGTATATAGTTCTCTGCACGACATACATAGATTTTTCAAAATGATAAAGGCAATAGGTATCATAAACGTAATTGGTAATCGAGGGTCTCTTTTCGCAGGATAATTTGCTGAGTGCCATGCCAGCGAAAAGAAAATTTAGTACGCATTATAAAAACGTGAAAGCCAAAAGATCTCGGAATAAAATGTAAGTTCCTCCCTACTTATTTATTTACCTGCCTACTTGACTACGTCTTGTCCTAAATACCTAGAAAAAATTTACTAGATTTGTGTTAGTGTCAAGTAAAAATCCTAGTTTTATTACTTTTATTTGTGTGTATGCTTATCATGTCTTAGTAGTAATAATAATATAATCTATTTGCATTTTGAACAGGGTAGGTACATTACAAAGCAAATAGGTACAATGATTTAGATCGCCTGATTCAGACATATACCTACAACAGCATGTAAATATTGATTTGACATGTAATTAGATAGGTACACAATTAGGTATGTCAGTCTAAGAAGAAAAATTACAATGTCCAGTAGGTAATAATTACGTAATTTCAATATCTATATAAGTAATAAAGTCAATTTCTATAGGAACAATTTTCATAATAATAAATTTTATTACATAATATAGTATTAGTTTTCATATATTTATGTATTTCAAAGCAATGAGTTTGCTTACACTATTATTAGTTACAGTATTATTAGTTTTCATGTTCATCATGTCTAAATATGTGGAAGTGGAAGTAGGTATGTTTCCTATCAGAAATTGCACGGGCGCGCGCGCGCCGTGGCTGGCGTAGGGTTGTACAAAAATTACAAAATAAATAAAAAGTGGATATTGATGAATAATATTTCCAGTACTGAAAATGAAGAAAACCTTCAGGCCGAGACTCCGAGGAACACTGCTACGCGCTGTATAGAGGTAAGTTGTTATACGTAATTCTTGTAGACTTGTTACATATATAAACAAACTAGCTAGTGATGGGCGAAGACAAAATCTCAGTACCTACAGTTTTTTTTTGCAATATTTATTATTTTCATTGTGAGACAAACACATACTTCTCAATTACTTTCTCAAAAGAAAATTCACGTTCAAATCTCGTATTTTACCAAAATCAAGATTTTTTTTTGTAAAATATTATCTTTTACGCGACTGGTGTACGTATGTATGTATGTATGTATACTAAGTAATATATCTTTGTGGCACGATAAGTTCAAAATTATTGAACCGATTTTAATGTTTTTAGTATCATTAGAATTGTCTTCTAAGCCCGAGTGACATAGAATAAGTGACGCCATAAAAAACCAATACGTATAGCGTAAAGGAAATTTATAATTTCTGTTCATCACGAACATAATATTGTATGAATTCTTTTGCACTTTTATATTTGTCTTCGTCAGTTATGAATATAAATAAATAAACAATAAAAATGTTAAAACCCGACAGATTAAAAAATGAAAATGTGTAATAAAAATAAATAACAACACCATTGTAATATAGCGTATTTAGCAGTCGGGGCCTATTTCTAAAGAAATATTTAGCTAGTCAGGAATATCTTCGAGCCTGTGAGGATTTCAATGGGTCTCAACTGTTGAATTCGATTTATTACAATAGTGTTCTTATTTATTTTTATGTAACATAATTCAAGACCGTAGACTTGTTTTCTTTTTACCTTTTGAGTTTTTATGCATATAGTCGGATTTATTAAATTTATGACGTGATAACGTCTTATAAATCGATGAACACCGGCAACACGCACAAAAAAGTGTCACATTATGTCACGCTAGGGTCAAGCGAGAGCGCAGTACAAGCGATGGAGAATAATATTATGACGTTATCCGATAAAATTATCGTCCTAAACCGACTTTACAAGCAACCAGTTTTTTATTATGTTTATTTATTCACTTTCATAATTGACGAAGACTGATAAAAACGTTTAAGATTTTGATCTAGTGTTCTGTGTTTCAAAGATGTATTCTAAGGGAGTTCTTAGCTATGTTTGAAGAAATTTGGCCCATACCTTTTGAATTATTTTTTATAATAAAAATCAAGCCATTATCTTTCTTTACAGGAACTAGTTATTGACAACCGTCAAGAGGGAAAGGTGGATGAAGTGGAAGTTGGGCATAGAGTAGTGGATATTTCTTTTTTTTTTAAAGCTCTTCAGGCCATAGGGGACCACGGTCCAATGGATTGTAAGTTAAGTTACCTCAGTATAATAGGTGAAGTAAAAGTTGGTCTGGACTCAAAACTCATCATAAAATGTAGTATGTGTAATATGAAATTTACTGTGTGTTTGGTTGAAAAGAAAGAAGATAGCATGGAAGTGAATCATCAAATTGTGTCTGGTATCATATCATCTGGTTGGAGCTACTCTCAGTTAAAAACATTAAGTGCCGCAGTAGCCCTACCAATTATGTCACCTTCATTGTACAATGAAATTAATAATACGGTTTGCGATTGGTGGGAAAAGACAGCAGCACATTCCATGGCAGAAGCTGTCAAGGAAGAAGCGGAGTACGCAGTGTCTATAGGTAGTGTTGATAAAAATGGTACACCATTAATATCTGTTGCTGTTGACGGTTGTTGGAGCAAGAGATCTTATGGTAAGAATGTTTCCGCCTTATCCGGCGCAGCTGCGATAATTGGCATTAAAACTAATAAAGTATTGTTTTTTGGAGTTAAAAATAAATACTGCGTAGTCTGTGCACGAGCCGCAAAGAACAACAGTCAGCCCCGGAACACCATTGTTTCAAGAATTATTCAGGATCATCTACCGGGATGGAATCGACCATAATAGTTGAGGGGTTTAAACGTTCCTTTGTTGATCACGGTGTAATTTATAATAAATTTGTAGCAGACGGCGATTCCAGTACTTATAAAAAAATATTAGATTCGCGTCCGTACGATAATTTAATAGTAGAGAAAATTGAATGCAAAAATCATCTTTTACGAAACTACTGCAATAGCTTGGAGAAATTGTCGAAAGACACTAAGTATCCTTGCGAGTTGCGGAAATTCCTAAAAGAAAGGTATTTGCGTTTAAGAACGGGTGTAAAATGCGCGATTAAATATTGGGGGGATCAAAATCAGTCACTCGAAGAAAAAATAAAAAATCTTAGTGAAGATATTCTAAATGGTCCACAACACGTATTTGGTAATCACCAACATTGCAAGGAGTATTTTTGTAGACCTGACACTCGTCGAATAGAACCTGTTGGGTTACTTCCAGCAATTGTTGGATGCGGATTAATGGACGCGGTAGAAATTTTAAGTAAAAGACTGTCATATCATTCTAGAAGTTTAATTCATAATTGCACAAGTAATATAGTTGAAAGTTTTAACGGAGTAATTGCCAAATTAGTTGGGGGTAAGCGTGTAAATTATTCTTCCCGTGGTTCTTATGCGGGCCGATGCGCAGCTGCTGTTGTGTCTTTTAATACGGGATCGATTCATAGTAAAACTCATGAAGTCATATTTAAATCTAGTCCTAATCCTTTGATCGCGAAAGTGGAAAATAGTAATCGTAGAAACCGTTTAATTGCTAAACATAAATTAAGATTGAAAAAAAGCCACAGCGCTGTATCGAAAGACGCTCACTATGGACCAAACTGCGAAAAACCTGATCTGAGTCCAGAATTATATGAGAAAGCCAAGTCATCTTTTTTAGTTGATTTAAAGTTGTCTTGTGCTGAAAGAGAGGAGCTTGAAAGGTCGACCCATTTGCAAAGAAGTAGTGCTGAGTGGATGAGTACAAGGAGAAAATTACTAACCTCATCATCGTTCGGGGAAGTTTGTAAAAAACGAGAGAGCACAAGTTGTGCTGCTCTTGTTTGTAAAATCGTTTATGGTAGTAATATCTCCAGTTTGCCTGCTGTACGGTACGGTATCGAAAACGAAGAAACTGCAATTAGACAGTTAGAAATTCAAGAGAATATTAGTATACAAGGTTGCGGTTTGTTCGTCGACGATCAATATGAATTTCTTGGTACTACACCAGATGGCATTTATGCAAACGGTTTAATTGAAATTAAGTGCCCACATTCTTTAGCTGGCATGACTCTTGATGAAGCAATGGCCAAACATACCTTTTGGGTTAAGGACAAGGCTTCCAAGGGTTATGTCATAAATAAAAATCATTACTGGTATTTCCAAATTCAGGGACAGCTACATATAACTAAAAGAAACGTTTGCATGCTTGGCATCTGGTTTGGTGCTACTGTACCTATGAAAGTTTATATTATAGAAAAGGACGACAAATTTTGGAAGGAGAAAATGGAGATGAAATTAGTTAGATTTTATTACGATTGCCTCCTTCCAGAATTAGTTGATCCTCGGCAGTCACGAAGCATGCCTATTCGTGACCCGCCCAATGTCATAGAGGCTATGAAAGAGAGGAAAGAAAGAGCTTTACGTGTTTTGAAAGAGAAGAACGTCTAATGATTTTGAAAGAGACTGAGGTAACTTAACTACCCAGCCGGTCGATTCACGTAAACACGCCAGTTCAAAAGTCGTTTTAACTTAGAAACTTAGAAATCGCCTTTTGGTTTTCTGTTTTTAACGCACTTACTTATCTAGTCTTGGATTGTCATAAATCTTCCAATAGCTCAATTTCTATACAATTCCTATACGATTTTGAAGAGTTACCTGGTGTAAACCCAAGGTCCGATCCTAATGAAATTAAAATGTGACCACACGGGATCACCAGCTTTCAAATAAAAAAAAAAATCATCAAAATCGGTTCAAAAAATACAGCGAATTGAGAATCTTCTTCTTTTTTGAAGTCGGTTAAAAAGTGTGCGAAGTGACATTTTTAAGTCACTACGCTACGGTTTTTATTACGTGAATCGGGCAGCTGGTAACATTTTCATTCTGATAGGTTTTGCAATAGCAATTGATTTTATCATCAAATTAGTAGAAATCAGAATTTGATCAGTAATCATTAAAATGAAAAAAACATTAGAAACTCTTAAACTCATATTTTGTTATTGTTTACTTTCGTTTAATTAAGTATATGAATAATTTATAAATTTCATGTTTGTTTATAACTAATTTTTGTACAACCCTAGCACGCTTTTTAGGTGGCGACTCATATTTTGTTTACTTTTAATTATATGAACCATTTTTATACTTGTGTTTCATTTATTGACAATTTTTTGTACAACCCTAGAAGATTTTTTAGATTGCGAGGTGATCGTAAGCAAAAAGTATTTGAGTTTACGCAATAGGCACATTTCCTTGCGTAGATATAAACACTAGCGAGGAAAGGCGTGATGTTATTTCGACCGTACTTCCTACTGAATTTGCAATTATTTTATTGAATGAAAATTTTACGAAATAAGAATAAACTTTGGTAGTAAAATTACAAATAAATACATAGGTACTCGTAGTTGGAATTTTAGGTAAGTAGAATACAAAAAGGTCAGTCCGGACCTGCTCTTGATTGTTTATTATAAATAGAAAATCATAAAAATTGTGTCTCAAACTACTCTTATTTATTTATCTAGTAATTAGGATCATTTTATAACGAAAACTACTCTTGGAATATTTTACAAATAGGCAGTCGTTTATTTCCAATAATTCAACATTTTTGTTATGCTGTAAATATTCAACTTCAATAACAATAACTCAACGTGGAACGTTTGTCGCAAAACATTTTCAAAATCGCGCTCTCTGGGTCATTCACCCGCCCATCGGATGATTCGGGCAACAATAGCGCTGCTGTCGCTCAAAATCGACTTTATCCGTGCGCGGCCTGGGCCCTTAAAGGTAAGATAGGTCTCATTGCTTAACGAAGTTTCGGTTGGATTGCAGCAACCATAGTCACGAGTGACTACAGTCGCTTACTTGTGTTACTATTCTTCTCAATGCATGCCGTGGCAGCTTGTAATTGAAATAGCACCAAATTAGACTTAAGATGATTGTGTAATGTGTTGGTGTATATATTGTGAGCTGTTCTAAATAAATAAAATTATATGCTACAGTCAACACATGACCATGCTCGATGCAATCCACGTTTGGACATTCATGGTATTTTCCCCGCTGATGCTGCTTTCGGTTTAAGAAGTTAAAAAAAATTATTCTTCATCATGAGTTTAGTTTAGTGCAAACGCCCTGGGGCTTATACTTACGAAGAGGTACCCGGGTCGCTTAAAATTCGCTCTAAATTTACAACTCCAAGCTTCAACGTGAGGACTTGAAATGCAACTGGGGTCAACGTTCTAATGATCGCAATTACAAGTAATAGGTATACCGGACACATTTATACGTGGTTTCGACAATTTAGGAGATCTAGAGTTATCATAAACCTGATTGAATTAGTCTGTGGAGTTTAGATGCAGAAAATAAAATATGAAATTTATTTTAAGGCTTTACTTCCTACCGAATCAATTTCGCAATGAAGTAGAAACAAGGCCTGTGTGACAAAAAATCTAACCTTCCAACGAAGCTTTTGCTCAATACCAGTTGGAAAGTACTTATATTTGAAAGCTATTAGCGTTTTTTTATGTTAGAATCTTTAATTGAATAAGTGAAACATACAAACATACGGGAATTAAGTACAATTTTGTTTGATGACAGTCGTGATTCAATTAAGTGCCCGTGTTTCTACAGAGTACAGGAGATTTGTGATTGCGCAGTTAACTTTCTCTTATGCAATTACAAAGAAATAGAGGAAGAAGCGAAATAAGGACAAAATATTATTACAGCATTGTATTTTGGCTTTAATTGGATTAGTCCATGGTCCTAGAGGTTTCATTAATTCCTTCAACTGGTAGATAGCGCCTAGAGTTTTGTGAAGAGTGCAGTGATATGTTAAGCCTAAAGTCCGACGTAGTTTAGCCGTCTATAGCAGTATTCTTTTATACAGCTCAGAAATATTTTTAATCATCCAGAAAATGAGAGAACCAGAATCGAGTTATTGCTCCGAAATTTTAGAGCAATATGCTCGACTTTCCGCCTGAGACTACGTTGGGTCGCACTTCATCTGAGGAATATAATTATGTTACGTCTAAAGCCCGAGTTGGTTGGAGTTTGAAAGATGTATTTTCCGCAAACACCTATTTGTAATGCAGTTTAGAATTTTGTTATGAATTTGGTTCCTAAAGAATTAAGTATTTGGGTTAATTATCTAATCTTATAATCTGGTTCTTTACACAAGCTATGCTTAGTGTTCTAGATGTATTTGATACAATTATGTTTTAATATTTTCACTGTTAACAATTAACGCTTTGATATTCTGAAAGAACGAAACGTTTAATTAGTGCATCACAACATTTTACATTATAAACCTATCATGATTTAAATGATCATGAATATTCATATCATGATTATGTCCCGTTTTATCAGTTATTATTTTCTAATCTTTATTCATAATAAAAAAGAGTCAATTTCCATATAGTCCGAGACGCCCAGGACCTTTAATTGGCTGTGCCATAGCGGCTGGCACGGTATATTTTATTGCATTTCATTAACATTTCATCGCACGGCAACGGGTTTCAAATTATTATTTTTTTTTTTTCAAAATTTCAATATGGCTGCTACTTTTTATTAATTTCATTCAATTCATTCGGCCATTTTGGACATAACCCATTATATGTGTGCCCGGTGACGGCTTGCCCCCTATTACGTGGGACTAAAAATACTGCCAAATTGTGGGTTTGTAATTCGCCTCTGCCTACCCTTACGGGGATATAGGCGTGGTATGTGTGTGTCAATTTCCATTTTAAAGCCTTTCCGTCGAATCACTTCGTTCATTGGTTGAACCATATAGCAGCATTTTGTTGCAGCATGGGTCGAAAGTATATCGCCCAGCATGGGTCGAAAGTATATCGCCATAAGATAAGTGCAATTAATTGTGTCAAGACTAACTCCTGCGCAAGTAAGGTACAAGTTCTTAAAGCAACCTTGGCTTGTGAATTATCTTGATATTTATTTCTAGAAATAACTTACATTTATAAGTTGCTTTTATGACTATTATATGATAAAAATATAGTATTAAATTAAAGTTTAATGACCATGAATAGACATTAAGGCTAGGACTAGTAAGAACGGAGAGGGGCTTAGCTAACCGATTAGGTTATACCACACTGTAAAAGTAAAGCAACACTAGCAATAGGTTGGTCTTAAGATTAGTGACCAACAATTTAATAGGGATTTGAGACTCCTCAGTGCCTCACAGAGAACATTAAGGTTAAGCCGTCGTCAGTCCCGGTTACCATATGAACATCTAAAGGCAGTCGTTAAGAGTAGTTGGAGCACTTCGATATCGTCAATGGGTTGTGCAAGCCAGATAGCCGCCCAATCACGGAAAATAACGTTTTTTACAAAAACGCTTGAACTTTCCACAATAAAGCGCTTTTGTTAAATACGTGTAGCTAATTCCACAAAGTTACATCAATCGACAGTATAAATAGAAAATATCGAAGTTCAACCGCTTTGCATTTATACCAGAAACTAAACTAGGTTGAGTAAAGGATCAGTGGATGTTGTCTATAATTTATAGTAGGAAGGTTCGGAGTAGTAATGAAAAATATTGCAAAAACAGGGAAAATTTATTAGTTTTAACAGCTCCTGTGTACCTAAACGACTAAAGATGCAATAATGTTTACCATTTTACCGCTAGCCGCCACCAAGAAGTGATTACTGGCACGCAACAGAAGTCGCAAGTATCCAAGACTTAAATATAAAATCTTATAATGAAATCGTTCTAAGTCAACAAAATTTCCGAGACCTGCATATTAAATACCATTACCTGTATAAGTTGGGTCAATTGTCAGAATTTCCAACGTGTAATTACGAATGGTTAAGACCTTGAAGTTGTCCTAGTAAGGCTGGCTTGCCCGGCAACAGACGTTAGAGCGGCCTGGCTTTTTCTGATTTTAAACCAGATGTTTTATGATTAGACCCTTGAAATATCTACTTATTGGATAGTAAATTAATTACATTATAATTTATGCTTCAAGCAGACAACGACGTAATAATTGCTAATCCTATTTCTAGTATTTCATTTGCAAATAAGCGTCATCGCCTAATATCATTTGTATAGAACAATGACCGACTAGCCGACTACTGCCTTATTAAAATTTCAATACAGCCACTTCCCGGTAATATAATATTTCTATGAAATACATACATAGAAATCTGTCCTTCGCGGACTAGTCAGCGTATACCGTCATATTTACGATGTACATTCATAGAAGATTATAATAAAACAATGTAAATTAAAACTATGAGTCACTCAGCTAATAATTATAATGAGTGATGTTTATATTTAGAATTAATTAAATAATGAATAATTCATGAGTTACTTATGTTACATAGGTTTTGTGGATCACTGTTAACATGCTAATACATAATGCACAAAAATAATTACGCTGGCGCCGGGTAACAAAAGATGCATTGCTATGGCACAGAGTAGATAAAGGTAGTCCGTTGCTTTGTTCTTTTTGTCTATTTTGTGGCTAAGGTGCAGTAGTTTTCTTAGTATCACGTAATGGACTACTATTTAATTGCCGTTATGAGTAGCAGGCACTACGTACTACAGCAAATCAATAACCATTGTTTTTCGATCCTACACTCCAACCTTCTCCATACATTTCACACCAGCGCCCCTTGCGGTAACGTCAGGGAACTGTGTAAAATGTAGGATGAATGCAAAAACGTATTTCGAGCAAATTAACGTAGGTACTAGACACTCTGACTGATGTTACGGACCTTACCTAGGTCTAGCGGTAATATCAGTCAGTATTGCTTGTGCAACTTATTAGTAAGTATTAACAAACCTTCTTTGTAAATAATCTGGTGGAATATAAAGTAGGATTGGAGGAGAATATGCATTTCCAAGTCTCTATGGCGGTGCCATAGAATGTAACTTGTATTATATTCTGTCATGGCTACCTCAGCACATTACATTATTATTTCGGTACGTGCGCTTATGTAAAAAAAAAAGTCAGATATTATAGTCACTAGCTGGCCCGGCAAACGTTGTTTTGCTTTAGAGGTGGACTACCCTTAACATTTAAGGGGATGAAAAATAGATGTTGTCCAATTCTCATACCTACCCAATATACACACAAAATTTCGGTCAAGCCGTTTGGGAATTTAACTACAAACACCGCGACACAGAATTTTATATATTAGATTACCATATACAATCTCTATTGTTTTACTGACTCGCAATAGTCTTGATAACAATGTTGGTAACCTTAATAATATGTAGGAACTTCTTGGAGGCTTTGGCAAACCCAAATTGTCCGGAAAAACTTATCCGCTCGTGGAAACGCCAGTGACCGGCGAAATGTAAGCCTTTACCTTCGGTAATAAATACGTGATTTTGTGTGTAATTTCGTGAAGGTTTATACTATTAATACTAAAACGCAGTTGCGTGAACAGTTCATGAAGCCATTATTACATAAGTACTCGTCTATACTTACAATAAATCTGTAGAAGTGAAATTTCTGTACATTGAAAATATCAAAAAAAATAAATGGCAGGGGGTGTTACTAGACCGACACCGAAACCAAAAATGTGATTAAAAAATTGTTTTGTCTGTCTGTCTGTTTGTTCAGGCATCACGCAAAAACTACCGGTTCGATTACGATGAAACTTGGTATAATTATTCTATAAAATCCTGGTCACCACGCTGGGTACTTTTTATCCCGAAAAAGTATATACAATAAAAAACAAACTTAATTTTGCAGTTCGATCCCTAGACACGATTACTATACCAACCGCAAATAATAAGTTTGTCGTAGGTTACGTCACCCGCAGTGGAGTTCACTAAGGGGCGCTGCACACGGCTAAGATTCTATAATATTTTATCTTAAGATACAATATCGCTATACATAATAAATCAGTAACTGGTGATCAAGAAAGCTATATCACGCAGGCGGAGCTGCGGGGAACAGCTAGTTCTCCTGGAATTGGTTTCTTTTGTCGCTTCCATGTGGAGTCTTGTGAATGAAGTTATGAACACGTTAACTTCGTAAGAGTTACGAGTACAATCAACATCTCTAGGGCCCAAGCCATCCTCATTTTCACGCGGTGCACCTGTCTACACGGATACGAGACTTTGGCAAGAAACGCGTAAAACAGGAACAGACTCGTCCCCTATAACGACAGATAAACAGTTACTAGGGAAGTGTGGGTGTAATGACCGTATCTGTCTACCCCTTCTAGGATAAATACCTGATTATTTACGTGTCTAAAAAAATTACAGGAAGGAATAAATATTCAATATTCGTTGGCATCGAACGTGTGAAGTTTTCTTGTATCTAATATTTATACCTATTTGTAGTTTTTATTTATTTTATTTATTCGTTTATGTAATGAAGTTATAGAAACGACAAGAGGAATACTGAGGCTAGATTAACAGTACAAAGGCACCACTTGTTTCATAAGAAATCTCTACCAGTGGGCCAAGGTAAGGATATGCTTGGAAGAATAAGTTTTGTGTGTATCAGTCGAATATACAAATTAATACACGTACCTACAGCAAATGCGCCAGAATAGACATACATATACCTACCTACATAGATATAAATACCAGTACATCTTATCACTTAACTCCTCCTAAACGGCTGGACCGATGTCGATAATTTTTTTTGTGTGTGTTCAAGGGGATTCGATAATGGTTTAGATTCACAATTTGGTTCTTTTTTTTGCAGGACAACGTCTGTCGGGTCCGCTAGTATAAGTATATATATATAAATACATAATATTAAGTTTTCTGAGTCATTAAGTTTATAATTAATGCACATATTCTACTAAAAGGTGACTAATAAATAAATTATAACGGATCTAACTTGCGCGGCGGAACAATCCATTTCTAGGAAGTAATGTGTGGCCGCGGTATTAACATAACAACTGAAGACATTCTAGATTTTTAACATTAGTCTAAGTTATTGGAATTTAGGTACGGATTTACAACTTTTACAGAATAGTTATTAATTTTCTGTTGAAAGTGCCGTAACAGCAACCATAAATATGTGATACCAACAAAATTACAGGCGAAATGTAGGAGTAATGTACGTCTGCCTAACTTCTCGGAGATATAGGCGTGAAGATGTATGTATATCGATTATGTATCAATTTATTGTCGCCATTTAATATATGGCGAATACGAGCAGCGTGATATGAGAACTTTGCGGTGCATCAGAAGATGTAGTGAGTAAGATAGAAAAAGGGATGCTTAGATGGTTCGGGCACAAAGAAAGGATGGATGAAAGAAGATTGACGAAACAGATACATAAGGCGGGCGTGTATGGACACGCAGGTAAGGGTCGACCTAGGCGAACGTACTTCGACCAAATCCGAGATGTTTTGAACAAAGGTCAGGTCAAGAGTACCCAGAACCGGAGAGCGTGCATGAAGATAGTTATGCAAGTGGAAGAAGCGAAAGAAGTATGGCCAGGATCGTAGCAAGTGGAATTTCATAGTCTCTGCCTACCCCCATGGGAAAGAGGCGTGACCATATGTATGTATGTATGTATGTACGTAATATATTAGGGTGCATACTGTTTGCCTAGTCTTGTCCATGTTTAAGCAGATGTATCGAATGTTGGATGATTTCAGTCCAATAATTCTACAGGTGAAGAAACTGTATAACAAACTCTAAAAGAAAGCATACACTGTCCGTAATGTTGACACCGAGCTATGTGCATGCTCACCGATATGCAAACAAACAATTGAACAGCACACACCTGCAAGCTGAGACATCCGCCAGATGGCAGGAAACACCATCGATCGAGACCGATACCTATAGTCAATATCTTTCGACTAGCCGGTGCCCGCGGTTCCACCTGCGTGGTATGTGGCATATACACATACAATCGCGTTTTTATCCCGGAATTTGTAGACAGAGGCGTTTAATACGACCACATTTCGTCAGTAACTTTCTGAGTCCCACGTGATAGGGGGTGAGACTATGTGTACCAGAGTTTGAGCAATTCGGATAATGTTTGCCATAGTCCGAGACGCCCAGCACTTAAATTGATTGTGCCATAGCGGCTGACACGTAAGATTTTGTTGCCTTTCATCAACATTTCATCGCAAGGCAACGGGTTTCAATATTTTTTTTCATAATTTCAATATAGCTGCTACGTTTTATTAAATTCATTCGTTCATTTTGGTCCCATTATAAATGTGCCCGGTGATGGAAATAGACTTGCCCCTTATTACGTGGGATCAAAAACTGGCAAATTGGGGGTTTGTAATGCACCTCTGCCTACCCCTTCGGGCGTGATATGTGTGTGTGTTTATCAAAGTTTACTCCGTTCTATCAGCAGGTGCACCGCATGCAAATGAGGATTACTTCGGCGCTAGAGTTGTTAGCACTTTGAAAAGTATTGTATGTGTGAATTCAGGAAATCGTCTATATATATATTTATATATATATATTTTGATTCAATCTGCTCCAATGTTAAAGACTTTTCCTCCTTGATCATGGCGCTTGTAACAATGCCAAAATAACGGAAACTCCAAACAATAGGCTCCAATCAATATTTTACAATATGAATCGCAAAAACTATAGGTTTGAGATGGATTCGAACTAGTGAAAGTCCTCTTCCTATGACGAACGATCAATGCCAATTGCCAACTAAAGCAAGACCCAATATCCCAAGACTTCGAAACTGTCGATCTGATCCTGGCTTATAGTCGTTTCCTCACAAACACCCTTCCACCATGGAAATCTTTTAGTGCTTAACAGAGGCCCTCGGCAACGGACGTAGGTGCAGCCGCGGATTAAAAAAAAACATCTCATTTTAAAACATACCTACACCTGTGCGTAATAGATTGCAAGATTGCCTCTGTCGTTTCATCACAATTTATACAGACTAGTCACCCCGTCACTCCGTACTGTTAGTTTCTCGGAAGTGGCCTTGAAGCCTTTTAAATTTAATTATTTCGCTGGAAACTCATTACGGTGGCCTCAATCGGTATTTTATTACATTTATTGAAATAAGATCTTGTGAAAACCTTCAAAGGAGGGGTTTTCCATAAATTACGTCACATATTAGACGGTTCGATTGACACCAAAATATAGTGAAAGGACAAGCAAAGTAAAATGTTTTAGATAAGCGGAAATATGGTCATATGTTATCCAGTATAATGTAAAAATGGTAATTTTGTGGAAAGAAGATAACTCAAAAAAAGATGGCTGACATTCAATTATATAATTTGAAGCATTACCTATATCTGCAGAGATAATGCCCCTATAGTCATTTATGCAATGATATTCAATAGTTAAAAAAATGCCAATATATTAGTTGATCGCACCGTGTGAAGACTCAAAAAGGAGCTTATTGAGCTGGTCAAAACCCAGTAGAAATTAGCTGGTTGTGCGGGAACAGATTTTGAGTGTCAGTTTATAATATGAAGGTAACATTATGGGTTTTTAGAAATAGAACTTCTAAAAGCGAGGCATCTTAACCCAGCAGGCAGAGGAGATGTATGTGAGAGTTCACACTGAACTAGCGGGCGGAGCGCGCGATTCGCGAACACGAGCCCGCGAGGTCCCCCGCGCCCGAGCCCGCCACCGCGCCCGCGAGTTCAGCCTGTTTTCTTACTTACAATTGTTTGCGTCGGCGTCGCGTCGTTAGTAAACCAGGGAAACGAACAGGAAGAAACTAAAAAAGACATCTTCACTACCCGCCGGCATACAACTCTAGCTTTGGAACACGGTTTGCGAAGTAAATCTCTATAGAGCGCCACAACCGAACAAAAAGCAATGAATAAATTTAACTATACTAAAGATATAAATTATCTTCAATTAAACATCTAAAACTGAGAACAGTATCACATTGCAATCAAAAGCGTACCACACTTCAGTACACCTAAACGTGAAACCGGAAAGTGATTTAACGAAGGTTGCTAGCGCAAAAAAATAAATAACAATCCATTGCCCATCGCTGACAGGAATGTTGTTTTACCAATGAAAAGAAACCAGCGATGGAAATATCTGATGAAATTGTTGCGTAACTAGGAGCGAGCAATGAACGGCGAATGGGCAATGACCGCAGGTGAAAAAAATGGTGTACGTTTCTCTGGCGCGATTTGATCGAGTGTCACGACTGTGGTTAATGGATTGGTACAGCAGACAAAAAAAAATTACAAACGATGTTGCCATTATTGGTATTGGTTGGCGAGAACAGGACTGCAAAACTGATGAAACTATGAACTATAACTACTTGATGGTTACGCAATATGATCACAAACCTATCAGTATCGGAGCTTGAACATGAAAGGAACACCACAGAATTTTCTGGAATGTCCTGCTTCACACAATCAGCATGTAAAATACCTCCCCAATAGAGTTCTTCAAATAGATCATAGTTACGGGATTGAGAAGGCACATAAGATTACTTGGGTGTTTCGAGAGCCCATTCGCTGCGATACCTGTGGTGTGATGAGCTAAGGCTCATCAGGTGTTCAGTACAGGTGTTTGTAGTTTTAGTCGTAGACAAACAGTTACATGAAAGACTGGTTGAACAAAATTGCCAGGGTCCAAGTTATGTTCACAAGGTACTCCTGCAGACGGAAGAGATTCTTGTAGCAAAGCTCTCAGAAATAACAATAGGCTTTTAGAATTACATAGAATCAACTGACTGATGCTCTACCGACATCTGCAGAGTCCAATTCATCCTCACTTGGACGCTGTGCACCTGCTAACAAATGGAAAAGGCTCTGACAAATACATTCGGTCTCTGAACACGGCAAATAGCTCGCCACCTGTTACGTGAGGGTTAATGAAAGTGACTTTATTTTTATAGGGGGCAAGTCTATTGCCGTCACCAGGCACATTTATAATGGGTAATGTCCAAAATGCCCGAATGAATTTAATAAAAAGTACCAGCTATATTATTGTAATTTTGAAAAAATTGAAACCCGTTGCCTTGCGATGAAATGTTGATGAAAGGCAACAAAATCTTACGTGCCAGCCGCTGTGGCACAGCCAATTAAAGTCCTGGGCGTCTCGGACTATGATAATAAGCGTGGGGATAAAGCTGTGATTTGTGTCTGTGTGTAACTGACTGGTGAACTGTGTCACATTTATCCCTGTGGAGATAAAGACGTAATCTTGGCTGTATCTAAACGCGTGAGACAAAGGATCTGATTATTACATTCAGCTAAATAGATAATGAGTCATACGGTGGCGTATAAGGCACGTTGTGATTAAGATACAGTATGTTTACAGTTATTGTGCTAGTATCCACAAAACCTAAATTTGCACAAGGAAATAGTTATATGGCGTACGCTAAATATATACGTAAACAGATGAGTAGTAGGCGACAAACTAGGTTACGGCTATATATAGAATCACATATATTTCCCTGCAGGGGTAAGCAGAGGTACACTATATGTCCACATTTAATTTTATAGAATTGGTTCCACATAATTAGGGGTTCACTAATTTCCGCTTATCGGGAACTTTCGTACTTTGCGGTTACCGCTAGACGATCATAGATAGGTCGTAAGGCCTTAAATGGCTTTGTATGCGGTAACGGGTTAAGGTGATTCCTTACAACATAATATAATATATATGAATACCAACATGAGAACTGAATAAAAAGCTTGCGTAAATTAGGAGGTGAAGTATGAAACGACTTGCTATTTTTAGAAGTTAGACGAGACCTTTGTTCGTTTGTCTTTGTCATCTGAGTGTTATTTCGGCGGCAAAAGCAAATTGTCTGCTCCTTTTTAGGGTTACGTACCCAAAGGGGAAAACGGAACCCTATTACTGAGACTTCGCTGTACGTCCGTCCGTCCGACTCGTACTAGGCCGGTTTGGTATAACTTGGGTAGTTAACGAGACATGGAAATGAAATGAAATGATTTATTATTTGTATAGGTCACTAAATGGCTCTTACAAACGTCAGTAAGTACTTAAAATAAAAAATATCATTGCTTCTATATTTACATGTACTGCCAGATTCGCAAAGCAATAAGTAGAACCGAGAGAAAGAACCTGGCAATAAAACTCTCGGTCACTCTTTTTCAATAATTGACTCATTTACACATTTTCTTAAGACTAAATGTGGACGAATGTACATTGGTCTCGTGTCAAAATCAATAAGCGTGTATAAAGCAAAAAAATAATTGTAGTCACCTAAGTACAAAACATGCTACAATTACGGCATTTTAGGAGGCGCCTGCACCATGCCATGGATAATAGGTTAGAAAGATAGCGAGAGCAGAGTTTGAAATGTGGTGTTAGAGGATATGGACCCTTGCGATGTAGCTCCCTCTCAAATATAGAACAACGATCGCCTATTAATCAGATAGGTACAAGTCCACACAACATTGATTTGGTCAGATCGTGAAAGGTCAAAATAATGATTGCAAATTTCAATTCAATATTGCTTTTGTATGTATGTCTGCATGAGTGTTCCGGGTTACCGGTCACATTTTTTATCGGATCACTACGAAACTTGGCACAAGTATTCTTGGGAGCAAAGAGCCCAAATAATGTTTTTAATAATCGAGATCGCAAGGTTTACTGTTCAATCATAAGGGCAACTACTAGTTTAATGTATTTGTGACTGCAACTCACGCGCATTGCACGTCCATCGAACCCGAAAGACCGGTAGCTTTGAACCGAGCATGTATTGCGTAACCAAGTCACGTAACATTGGACAACAGGGTTCGATTCCCAGAGGAGTACAAATTGCAGTGTGGAATTGTAATTGGTCTTGAAAGTGCCTTTACGTGTTGTTGGGGGCTTTATCCACATATATTTATACTTTACAGTAGAAATCATATCATACATTAAATAAAGTTAATAAAAAATATTAAGAAAGATCGCGTATAAGGCGATGTAGAAATTATGAATATGATATGAAGCAAAAATTCGATGTTGTCGGTATTGGTCATCGTAGCTCAGTGGTCAGAGCACTCTCCCTGTTAGGGAAAGCCGTGGGTTCGAGTCCCGCCGATGACATCAGTTTTTGTGATCTATTTATAATTTCTTTCTTAATATTTTAAGAATAGTTTAAGCAAACTCATTGCTTTAAAATACAAAAATATAATAAAAAATACAATACAAATAAGGATTTTTGTTTTCGTTCTTGTCTGTGGAACAGGTTTTCTTTTGGTTTTCACGTAGGTATTATTAAAGAGAGTTCAGGGTAGAAAATATTACCTATCTCAAGCACACTTATTATTACAAGTACACTCATGTAGACAACTGTTATTACGTCCATCGCAGAGGCCACGGTCTGAAACTGTGCACTGGTTTATTACCTAACAACACACATAAACACTTCTTAACCAATCGGGTTGTCAGGGAGTGGAATAAGCTGCCAGAGGACGTGATCTTAGCCCAAAACATGAACCAGTTTAAGAACCGACTTGACAAACATATTTTAAACTCCAAGACTTAAATTAGTAGGCACCAGCAGGATACAGGCATCATCAGTTGTTTTTCAACTGCTGCTTGATCAAGAATAATAATTAAAAAAATATGAATATTATTATTTTCGTCGGTATACCAGTATCCGATAATATTGCTAGCATTACCGTTAACCCTTCCGGTTAAGCTAAAAGTAATTTTACGTGGGTTAGCAGTGGGGTTTAGTCAGTAGTGTGACTTTGTGCTAGAGGCGATAACGGTCGGGAAACTTCACTTCACCACCTGATAATTCTATGTACTGATCACTTTAAATGTTGTGATTTGGACTCCAAATATTGTTCAAATGTGTTTTTTCTATCTATATTTTGAGTATATTTAAGAGATAACACAGGCGCTTAACTATGTACTATCACTTACCCTTTTATATCTGAAGAGGTAATCGATTAGCAAGTCTTTCTTCTTCTCTTTCTCGTCGTGTTCACATATGCCAATATTGAGTCCCATCACGAGAGTCCTTAGAAGTCCACCTTCGAAGGCGTCCCAGAGGAACTTCGGCGTGTAGCACATTAAAGCCTGTGAAACAACAAAATTGTTAAGATTCCTTGAGACTCGTTTTTTATGATCTTTTGAACATTACAGTCACCGTATTTATTTATTTGTCACAAGAAGATAAAAAAGCGAGAAGAATAAATACAACTGTAGAGTAACATTACAAAGGCATCACTTATTTCAAAAGAAATCTCATCCAGTGGGCTGGAATTACTGGCTATTAGAAAAGAGGCCATGAGATTTTATTGTCAGGTTCTTTTCTTACTGGCTTAACTATAGTCTGGTAAATTTGGAAGAATTCATTAGTGTTACTTGGTGGCCTATATGACTTAAGATATTTTTAGTTTGATTGATATCAAACTGAGTAGAGTTTCTGTAATAAAAAGAAGATTACTGATACAAATACTAAACAGAAAATTGTAGAATAAATTTAGTTACTTTGAGAACTGATCACGGACATTTTATATACTCGTATTGTGTTGTGATAGATTGGGGGTTTTATGGTGATTGTGTTAGGTGGGTACGTACATACAAGTATAGCCAACTAGTTTTTTTAGAGGTATTAGGCCAAGAAAAAAATTTAAAACTACATTTAAATTATTTTTTGTATTTTAATCAGGAGCTACGTCTGCCAACAAACTATGCTGCCTTTTGGCTAAAGTAAATAATCACTGTAATGCACAAGACATTTCGAATAAACATTTTTTCTTTTTGAATGAAACTCGTATTTATCCCACTAAAGGGTAGACAGAGTCGTTTATAACGCTCTCGTTGCGGCAGAGACCTTATTTGCAGACGATTGCCGCGAGACTATTGCCGTAGCCCGACACTCTGGATATTTTGGCCAGAGCTTCACCAGCTGTCAGTAGGTGAGGACGACTTGATCCTACCATATTTTGCTTTACAAATAATATACTTATAGAAAACGCACACACTCCAACACAAATGCGAATCCGACAAGTACCGACCGGGATATGTGTCCCGTGATCCTGTCCCTCCAAATCCGCAAGCGTATACACTATACAGCATGCTACCAAAACTATTCGTCATAAAATCAAAATGGCGGAAGTTTAGTAAGGTATTATTAAAAAAAATATTTACAGTACTTTAGTTACTAACTGTACTTCCCTAATTCCAAATTTGATCATGTACACCCATTATGACTTCTCATTGACCTGTTAACTTCAAATCTATTGTGTCCTTTCATTAGCGTATAAGTGATAAGGACAATGTTTTGACGCGAATTATTTCCGTGTTAACTTTAAATGTAATATTAAAACGAATTGTACAAATTAACTCAACCGTTTGAAATGCGAAATAAACGCGGATATTATGTACTAGTTCATTACCGCTGCTTCACTTGCGTTAAATAGTTTTCTTGGTTCGAATTTCTACGGGAACACATTACCAGAATAAAAAGTTTAGGTTTTAAGTAGTATCTAGATCCTATAATAAAATAAGAAGTAATTTATTACGTGAGAAATTTCATCTAAATTAATACAGTATTTAACACACACATAAAGACACTTTCGCTCTTAGAAGAATCGTGTTTGTCGAGGCTATTTAAAAATTCAATACTTTAATAATACTCAAAATGGAAGGAACTATTTAGAGGTCACGAGTTTTATCGTCGAGTCGGTGAATTTGCAAACCATAGGCATTTGCAATCCGCTTTGTCGATAGATAACCAATGATATCACAGGAAATTTAAAAAAAAATGTAGTAATTGGATCACGTGATCGACATTTCGTGCGTTATCATTGGTTATCGACAAACTCTTCCGATACAATGCTCATTGGGCTGGATCGGGTTTAAACTGGTATCTATAACGCCGGTTACCAGTGACGCTTTACTTAATTTGAGACTTGATATCGTTCCATATAAATGTCCTAACAGAATATAAGGTGACATAATTTACATATTTAAATAATATAATAAATTCAAAAGCAGTTAACCCGAGTTCAATGTCTTGAGAAGAAGTTTACCTTGACCAACAAATGTAGTTCAAAAGGGCAACAGCCTGTACATAAGTCAGTAACGATTTTGCATGTATGTTCTAATGGCTATACTAGACATCATTAATGGAATTCCCGTGAGGAAGGTAAGCGTGTGCGTAAGGGCGTTCTTCCATAATGCAAGTGTGACATCATACATGCATGCAAGACTTGCATAATGGAATAGCACCCACTACAATAACCACCCGCGACAAATAATATACTAAAACCTTCCTCGAGAACCCCTGTATCCCTTAGTGAAAGCAACATGAAAATCGGTGCAGTAGTTTTTGGATTTCTCGCGAACAGACACAGACGCTACACACTTTGTTTTATAATAGCTATGTAGTAATGGCAATAGTATATAATAATATTACTGGGAGTTCATCGAGAACATTAAACTTGGAATATTTATTTATCGTGTCTTTTAAACAATTACATACACAGCCACAAATCACCGAAGGAGACAACAGCCACATTTCACCAACTCTTTAACCTTCACGTATAGATGGCAAGCCTATTACCGTTTCAGGGGAGTGTATTTTTGCCAGATACAAGTGTCTTCAGGAGATGCACCGAGTGCAGTTGAGGATGCCAAGGGCCCTGGAGAAGTTGGTATTTAGAGCCCCTTACCTTGCCCCTAAATAATTTATCTCAGCGCATTTGACGCCCCCTGACGCCTCCCCTGGTGCAGTGTCAAGATTTCCTTTTCTAATAATCCCAAATAATTACACCTTATTAATTGCCAGGCGCCACCGGGAATTCTCTCAGTCTCTACCGGAGGCGCTCGGCAATGGACGTAGGTGCGGCCGCGCCCTCAGGCGGCGGATTAAAAAAAAACACCTTATTAATTACCCCAATAAAGTACCTTACACAGACCCCGTCGTGTCGACATCTATATATATAAATGGGGAATGTCCCCCTTAGCTCTCGAGAACTGCTTATGCTCCAATGATGGTTGACCTCTCTATGGATAGCCCTCGATCTGGAGGCAACCCAAAAAATCAGAAATTTGACCTAGTCCTAAGGAGTCAAAAGTTATAGGCCAAAACCTATAGCGTGGTGCGGCGCGAAGCACCGCGCAAGACACCGTAATAGTCCCTGAGAAGTTTCCCTGAAAACAGTCGCTAGCTAGTATGGGTTGGAGTATCTGTAGGTTTTTCTTATGACCAGGCGTGGCTGTGGCGTATTTCCAAAATTTCTTATTTAGAATATTAAAAATGATATTCCCTAAGTATTTGCTAACGGGCCAAAAAACAAACAATAACTCCTAAACAGCTTGTGCACGACCGTGAAGGTGTTAACGGTCGAATCACGTGCTGTAACGGTATCAAAATGGTGACGATATTTTTGTCACCATTACAACTGAGATCGGTTTCATTAACAACAGTACAGGTATTTAGAATCTACGAGTATCTCTGGAACAACATAACATCTATAGGTACTTATTATTAAAATTCTAATTTTTCCTTAAATTTGCCGTATATCATTACTTCGCAGAATTTGTATTAGAATGTGTATTTTTTTCAAAATCAACGGGTTCGATTCCCAGCTAGGATTATTGGTTTTCCAAAAATCTAATGATGAGGTTTTAAGTTTCAGCAAAATCGGGCTCGTGACTCCTTTGAGCATTTTTCGCTATTCCTTATAGTATCGGATTTGGCCATCCAAGCCCTTTTCAAAAATTCAGCCTGTATACTAATAGTTCGTTAGTTTCGCTGGTTCCAGCCTTACCCCCTAGGCAAGCCTATTACCGTTATCGGGCACTATAGAAAACCCATAATCACTCTATAAATCAAACCAAAATTCCAAACAGCCATGACAGAAGTTTCATACCACTAAATAGACTGCAGCACAGAATAGGGAATAGTATATTTCATGTAACTGCATTTCGAGCAAATGTCATCATGAAAAATTTGGTCACTTTCACGCGAAGTGTAACACGACACCCGCAAACAACAGACATTTTACTGTTCATATTATAAGATATAATTATATGTATTTTTAACTTTAAGGTATGTATCTATGGGCCGTAGAATAAGTTAATATAAGATCTGTAGCTTCTCAAGTAGCTTGATAATAAATCGAGTGTTTTCCCAACACAGTCGGGGTCGGCTGTTCAGTCTAACTGCGATTTGGAAGAACTTCTTATAATAAATAAATGATTTCCACAAAGGGTCACGTGAAATAAAATAGAAAAATCCTATCTTCCTAGATTCGATTACACAAGATTTGTCCAAATTTCATTCACATTTACATATTTGATGATTCATATAAACGGTAAATTCAAATCGGAGTTTCTTAACCCTAACTAATAGACCCATTATCTAAAGTCATTAACTATGCGTAACGTCATTTTCGTCACCTCGTCTTATTATTTGAATTTTTAACGAGGTCACAATAAGAATCATCATTTTATGATTGTAGTAAGTGTCAACCACGACGAACATATTGCCACAAAATTGTGACCAAATAGCAGATGTCTTGAATAAAGGTCAGAATGAAGAGCATGAATGAAAGTTCAGCAAGCGAAAGTCAGGATCGTAACAAGGTGAATATATATAAATAAATAAATATTTTGACATTCTCACACGACTTTATCTAGCCTAAATTAAGCTAATATAAGCTTGTGCTATGGGATCTAGACGACTGATAAACATACTTATATATTTCTAAATACATACATATTATACATGGAAAATACCGAAACAAACATTTGTGAATCGCACAAATAATTTGATTCGACCCGGAATCGAAACTGGGACCTCAGGGACGGCAGTCGCATACTCATACCACTGCGCCACCGAGGCAGTCAAATTATTTTACAATGTGAATCACAAAAACTATATGTAGTCTTGTACTGGACTCGAAGCAGTCCTTTACGGGAACAGTATCAGTATAGTGGGAAAGTTGCGTAATTTTAGGTATGTTCGCCAGTAACTTTGCTAGACTCACGAAATAGGAGGCAAGTCCATTGCCACTAGGCGATCGAACTTAATCGGCAGCTACACTATTTGGCAGGTGACATTAGTTTAGACATCTAAAACTTAGGAGTTGCCCCTGTACTTAAAAATAATTCTATAAAGGTCACTAGTGCACGTCAGTGACCCAAATCCCACCGCACAAGTTAATGATACCCGTATGCCTTAGAAATATTACTCACTAATGTTTTAGATAAACAAAGTTATCGTGAATTTACAAAACAATATGAATAGAGCATAACAACTAACATGAAACACTTTTTTTTTAATTCCGCGTGTCCGCGGCCGCTCCTATGTCCATTGCTGCGGGCGTCTCTGGTAAACACCAGAGGGTATTTCCATTTGGACATAAATTACTAAAACTTCGCTGTCCGTCCATCCGTGCAGGCTGTATCTCACTGGGATAGTTACAAAGTTGAAATTTTCGCAGACTATGTATTTCTGTTGCCGCTATAACAACAAATACTAAAAATCAGAATTTAATTAAGCTAATAACACACTGGTCGTTCACATACGACGTATGTCATGTGACGTGGGAGACAACGACACACTGCTCCTACGTATACCACGTCTTACGACGTCTGACGTATACGTTATTTGGAAGGTGTATGTTAGTATCTTACGCGCTCAGACACTTTAACGTGTGTGACAGCGTCGTACGCGTGGGATAGCATGGGAACACGCGAATCTGGTACGATGACGCGTAAGACGGCGTGGTGGATGACCAGTGTGTTCATTACCATACCAATTGTATAGGCCAGATCCGGTTCAGATGTCATAATGCGTGGTTTACGTCGTATGTGAAGGACGAGTTTGTCCGTGCCTACCATACAATAAACGTGCTTTTTTACCGTTTTGGTACGGAACGCTTTATGGTTGGCCGGTATTTTTTTCCCAAAAAATCGAACGATAAAACTATTTTGCATGCGTTCACAAGTCCTTTCTATAATCGATAAACATCAGTTAACGTATATTTTATGGTTAATATAGAAACATACTTATCATACATAGAAACACCAATAAATTGCTGGTATTAGTATAATAGCATAAGGTTGTGGTTTCACTAGAGCGGTGATGAGCGAAGCGTAAATCAGACATGCGGGTAAACATACTCAACTAATTGTAATTCATGTCTCGTGTCAGACAATACACGGCATTGATTATATCTGGGGAGCGACCATGAACATTTTTTACAATATTAAATTAAACTGGTCAAAAAAAAAGTGAGTTAAAAGAAATACCTTTGTGTATAATTATCCCAAAATTCAAGTACTTCAGACACTACATCTCCGAAGCAGTCGTCTAGCTAATAGTTCAAGAATTACATTACAGAACAGTGTGTGGTTTACGATACGACTCACGTATTGCTTCTACAAGCAATAGGGTACAAGAGATTCGTCCAATCTTATTATCTTTCCTGTATTTATTTTTAATCATCAAATTAATAACTAATAATTAATCAAATACGTGACGTCATTATTTATTATTTCATAGAAATTTCTACGTGGCTCTATCACAGAATAGGGAATAGTGCTATATGCCTCATTTAATAAATTTTCTACTTCTTCTTTTTTTAAAAACGTGGCTCCATCGATATTTATCGATGGTTTCGCCAATGTCAAGGTAATGCTTGATTAGTTGATATAGCACAGAAGAACTAGTTATTCCTAACTAGCTCCAGGTGCAGGACAAGATACGTTCGGTATGTGAGTATCTGGGAACCCGATTTTTGCGGAGCGCCAGAGGTAACCTAAAAGCCACCAACCACGCGCTCAGCAAAAATCGAACTCCATTTAATAAATCGAATGTGATGTGATTTACTTGACAGTCATCTGCTATATTGATGGTCAATACACATCTCGCGTCTACTCCGCTCATCGTCGCTTTAGTGAATTAGCACCTTATCCATAACACAATGCTATTATACTATTTGTATTATGATAATACGATTTGATCGGCATGTGACATATGAGAGCACACATCATTAAACCACTCGATTGATATGACACTATACCATTACAAGAGTACTTCAGTATTGACAGCTTGTCCCATAATTGTCCAAACGCAAATCCACCAAAATCATAGGGACTCAAATCAACTTGACTTACAGAGGCTAGCACAGCCATCGCCGACTTCAGTCAATAGGCAGAAAAATAAAAAATGAAAATTTGATCACGTGATCCAAATTTTAATTTAATTTACGAATATAGGGTGAATCTCTGCCATTTTTATTTACATGTATACTAGTGACCCGCCCCGGCTTAGCGCAGGTACTATATCAATGTGGCCTCGCGGTTATGAGATAGTAAAAAATAGAATTTTGGCCTCTCGAGTGATTATACCGAAATCTATTACTAGGTATGCAATGCAGTATGCTGTTGCAATAATTGAGCTGAGTTTGTCGATCCGGGTCGAACTCCTAAACGACTGGACCGATCTTTATGAATTCAGATATATGCACTAACGGTGATGGTCACTATGACCGTGCCAAATTTCAAAAAGATCGGTCCAGTCGTTTAGGAGGAGTTCGATCACGAACGAAATACACGAGTCGCCTAAGAAATTATAGTAAATATTTATAAAGTTCTGGTGTCACAGTGTTTGTTTCCAAACTCCTCCGATACGACTTAACCGATTTTTATGATTTTTTGTGAAAAGGTCTGTGAATAGGTCATAAACTATTTTTAAACCTCTAAGTGAAAAGAGTGACCCTGAAGCAAAACGATGTTTTAGGGATAAAAAACCGGCCAAGTCCGAGTCGGACTCATGCACAAAGGGTTCCGTACCGGCAAAACAATCAGTATGGAAGCCCCCTTAAATATTTATTATATTCCGTTTTTTATTATTTGTTGTTTTAGTATAAAGGCAACAGAAATAAATACATCATGTGTGAAAATTTCAACTTTCTATGATTTTTTAGGTGGCTTTTTCTCCTTTTCTCAACCATAACAAACGAGGAATATTTCTACTTATTCTCTAATTGCCAGGTAACTTATTCAGAAGACGCACTAATAAGTGGCTTCTAGAGAAATGCTTTTACTCTATGCAGGAATACTTGACATACAAAAGTAAAAAATATTAGATTATTGACATTAGGTAGGTATACAGAGTTAAGGTTGATGATTATTGTATGGTACTGGAAATTAATTATAATAGTGATAATAACTATCATTCTCTTTCTGACTAATTTGACATAATAATGCTACATTACAATATAATAATAATTAATAGGTGACATTTTGTATTGCTATAGTTTTAGGAATGGCATAATGGTAATGAAATAATATTGTAATAATTGTCGAATGTCGTTAAAAAAAATTATATTTGAATGCCGTGATCCATCCGGCGAGACATGATGTAACCTGGGACAGTTAAGAAAACCCATGTCAACCATATTTCTAGCGAATAAAAATATTTCTATTTCTATAGCTATTTCTACTGTTACCTATGTAATTAAATGTCTGTGTTAAATAATATAATCTTTACCTGAAAGAATAATACAAAGCACACCCACTGATAGTAAGTATAGTATTTCTTCTCTTGCGAACTGTCATATTCATTGGCTACACCCGGATGAGCCACTTCTCTGCCAACCTGAAATAAAACACATAAGTTAAAATGCTTATAAAATCAAATACCAGATGAGGTTCTGTCAAAACATAGTGCTAACGAAATAGATTCGAAGAGACCGCCGAAAGTAAAGCGTAATGAATGTCTTACCTACATCACGTGGATTTGTGTAATACATTCATTACAGTATGGAAAGGGAAACTAAACGCTTCTGTATGTTACCTGTAAGTATCATGTTCTGTGGAACTGATTAATTCGGTTGTCGTTCACACATCATGAACGCACTGCTAAAGCAATTGAGAACATCATGAATTCTGAATAGTTTTCAGAAGATATAAAACTTTATGATCTGATAACCACAAACACGAAATTATCATGATGTCAATAACATAAAACTGTTATAAATAATGTAAGAGACAAAAATATAAAAGTAACTTCATGAAATTCAAAACAAATAGTGAGAAATCTATAAAATCAAATATGGAATTTTAAGGGGCCTTTCAATACGTTTTACATGCGATTTTCAGAAATCTAAATACAAAAGTATCAGAATATGATAGTCTACATTATAATATCATAAATATAAATTGAATTACAATAAGAAGACTGGTATATTGGTACAAAGGGGCTCTCCAGGGTATTAAATTTAGATACTTTTCTCAGAGGCTCACGCAAGGAAGCAACTCAGGCCCATTTCTAGATGGGCTATAAATATCAAATCAAATGTATATTTTATTCATGTAAGTCACACAGTGACGTTTATGAACTGAAACGATTCTATATGGATGTCGGATTCACAAGGCAACAAGTAGAAACTGTGTAAAAAAGGCCGGTAACAAAATTTGTAATTGTAATTACTTCAACTACTTTTAAATACACCACGCACATTGCGCATCGATCTTTGGATATAACTTATTTTATTGAATAGGTATTCTATAATGTTTTTTCTTAGAAATGAAGTCTGTTAACTTTACTCAAATAATTTTACAATATGAATCGCAAACCGATACTATTAGGCTGGACTTGAACCAGCTACTGTTCTCTTTCCAGGAAGAACGTTCTGCCAACTGACCGAGACTCCACTAGCCTCAAGACTTATTTTAGCTATGTGAAGTTTGTCATCGTTACCGTTTGCGTGTGAAATGAAACTTAATGCGAAAATTATAACATAAATATAACCTCAATTCAAAGAAAGAAGGTTGTTAATTAGTATTAATATTCTTGTTTATTCTTTGCAGACACGTTTTTTAAAAAATTTAATTAAAATTCCTAGACAAGTATCACACTCACAAAATTTCAATAGCTAATTTAATAAGAAACTAATTAATTTATAAGAACTATTCGGAAATTAAACCAAACAGGTCATACAGGTCAAATAAACAATAAGCAGAAGACAAGTGGTGACCTCGTGAACACGCCCAGCAGAATACGTCAATAGCATATAATCCCCTAAGGATGTTATCTATATGGTCAATAGAGACTATTTGCGAATAACAAGCTGTGATTTAACAAGTAGCTAGGGTTGCCAACTTGAGAGTATAAATATGTGTGGTTTACATATCCAGTCGGACTTCAAAAGAACTAAACAGTACATTTGTGTGTATTCTTTTCGAACAGATCTGATTAAGATATAATCAGCTTTCCCGATATCTCTTACCGTTGCATATTTCCACAAGCACTTTTAACTTTCTTTTAAATAGTATAATTATGAAAACTGACAAACAAGAAGGCCATAACAAAACACTTAGCCAGTTAGTAACACATTGACTTAAAGTAGACCAATATCGATATCTTAACAAGGATAATTGCATACCATTTGACCCGTCAATTGAGTACAGAGATCCATAGGTTGACACGATAATGTCCAGGAAACGGTGTCGTTGCACTTTAATTGGGATAAATTATGATTAACCTATATAAGGTAACTTGGCTACAGTTACGTCACATTACACATCAGATGATAGATCAATAGCGGACCAAGAACTTTGCCCTGAGAAGCACCAATTATAGAATCCGATTTCTTGCAATAGAAACATTTCATGTACATAAAGGTGCACGTCAAAAATCTCACTGGAGAGCAAACGCCATGATGAATGTAGCTAAAAAACAGCCTTCTTGACCCACAGTACACGCCTGAAGCTTTCGCTTCTTGATAATCTATGAATGCTCACTGAGAGGCCACCAAGCCTTATCTATAAGCTGTGCAGCAGATTTTAACACGAGAATGTCTGGCAAGCATTAAAATTGTGCTATTAATGAATATTATTACAGACCCGGCGACTAATAAACTAGGTAATGAAAATATGAAATCACCATCAATACCAGTAACAACCTTAGATGACAACAAAACTCATGCGCATCAACCACACCAAGGAGGAAATAGCCAGTTAAATAATTGACTACCACGTGCAGTTGAGTTCAGCTATACCATTAGTCAATCATCATCACAGTCATCATCATCCACTGAGCCTTTTACCAACCTAGTTGGGTTCGGATTTCCAGTCTAACTGCTGCATGAACTTCGACAATCATCATCACAATATTTTCTTACATAACTAAATAGCCACTGCCATCGGTGTTTGGCTACAGAAGTTTCAAAACTCCCACTCAACTTTCTTCCCATCAAATCCCTTTCATTACTTCAGTTTTCTCACGGCAAATCTGCAGTTTCACACCAATTAGAATCGACAACCGAATTCCATAACAAACAAAACATCCGCCTGAATGTGAGAACTGGGAAGTATGAACCGATTTTATTCAATTTCAAAGATCATAAACAAATGTGTCAGGATATTTTCGCGTCATAGCCATAGCATAGCATAGTCGTGAACCAAGCAGAGGAAATACATAACTGATATAATTACTTTCCATTACTCTCCATAACGCTCAAAGGATAATTGTAATTTTTAAAGCCAACGAGACACACATTTACTATTTCATTTAATTTATGCATTAACAATGAAAAACTTGATGCCATTAGATAACGTTAAAATAAATATTTTACTGGGGCAATGTGTGTAAATATTCGGAACTGGCGAAACGCCAATATTGTGTTACGACTTGTAATTAATTCTGACCGTGACTGGTGATGCACTTTCGTGTGCACCCATTGTCACGAACAGAATGAACAATGAAGTACGAGTAAATAGTATATTTATACACAAGGAAGAATAATAGCCTAATTCCATGAATACACAAAAATGAAAACATAGGCACACACAACACAAGGTCTTACTACCCAAAGATTACCTACCGCAGAGGATAATATGCCAACCATAAACTTTGGGCTAGATCCCTTCTCATGTAAGAAAGAAAAACATTTATTGCATTCCATTATGGACCCTGTCGGATACAGACAGCACAATCTACTTACAGACCGCTTTTGGTACATTTCGGTTTGGATTCCCATGAACTCCTCATCCTCTAGTGAAAAACCGCCTGAAAATCCATTCAGTAAATGGTATATGCGGCAAAAGACTTGTTGCTAACCTTCTTCGAATCTTTTTCTCGTAGCAAGCTCATATTAGTTAAGAGACTAGATGACTTACTGAACGACGTACCGTCTTCTTGTGGGAAATACGAACAAGAAACTATTTGACCGAGGGAGCGAAGCGTGTATATTTCGAAACTGAACATTTTGCTTTAGAAGGAAGGAAGAATTTTTTTTAACATTCGCGAGGTACCATTAGTAATATAATAACTGATCAAAACAGGACCGAATCGTGATAATATTAAAGGTAACGACGTTATAGTACCATTTAGATATCAGTGAAAAAACAAAACAGCTCACCTCTCTGGCAAATGCATCAGGCATTGTAAACGTCGATGTGATCCAGCAATACGTATTCACCACATTAGTTGGTAACCCGCTGACGATGCACTGGATCGGCTGTCCTACATACTGAGTCGCAGTTATGATCATGGAACACGCCAACAATAACACAGTTGTGAACACATTGTGTAGTCTGAACACGGCATTGTCAGTCCTTATTGGCTGATACTTAAAATATACGCGTAAGTCTCCTAGCAGTTTAAACATATTGGTGTTTTATTAATCTATAGCATTATTCACTTGTAAGATGTATTTCTGTCTTAAACAAGTGTTAGTTTTACTTTCGCATTGTTTGTCGATGTGAATATTTCTTATTCTAATTAAAATCAGTCTTGATTTAATTGCTTTCTAGTTTCGGAATGTTCGAGATTGTCAAATTGCAGTTGTCACGTTGTCATCTGAAACAAGAGAAATAAATATAGGCAATTAGAAAACAGATTAGGTATATTATTAGGTGTCAGGAATTCATGATAATTGAACACGCTCCATTAGTTATTAGTCTAGGCGCACACTAGGCGACACGCGACAGCGACAGCTCGGCGACTAGACGCGACGACAGGCTGCGGCCGTCCATTTCATATATGTTGTTCAAAGCTTCGCACACTTGGCGACAGAGTCGCGGAGTTGCGACGACAAGCTAGGGGAGTCACGCGCTCTCGCTACTTTTTAGACGCGCTGTGCACGAGCACACACGACGACAGTCACGCGACAGCTCTGCGTCTTTTTTGTTAAATATCTTTTTGTTAAATTCTTATTTAATATATAAATACCTACTCGTACGGTCTTTAATTTAATTATTCTCTTAATGTACAACTCTATTTTAATTTCTTTATATACAGGATGAATTTTTCAAAAGGGCTTGGATGGCCAAATCCAAAACTATAAGGAATAGCGAAAAATGCTCAAAGGAGTCACGAGCCGGATTTAGATGAAACTTAAAACCTCATCACTAGATTTTTGGAAAACCAATAATCCTAGCTGGGAATCGAACCCGTTGAATTTGAAAAAATAACACACCCTTTATTATTACACAATACGATAGTGTCGCTGTTAAAGATCAAATTCTGCGAAGTAATGATATACGGCAAATTTAAGGGAAATTTGGAATTTTAATAAAATTCTAATTTCATATACCTAAATTTTGTTCAAATTTCGATGTGTTTCGATTCCCAGCTAGGATTATTGGTTTTCCAAAAATCTAATGATGAGGTTTTAAGTTTCATCAAAATCGGGCTCGTGACTCCTTTGAACCTTTTTCGCTATTCCTTATAGTTTCGGATTTGGCCTTTCAAGCCCTTTTGAAGAATTCATCCTGTATATAATTCTACTGTACGTGTACGTGTATGTCACTGAACTCATAAACGGCTGGGCCTATGTTGATGATGTTGATTTTTTGTGTGTGCTCAAGGGGATTCGAGAATGGTTTAAATTCTCAATTTGGTTCTTTTTTTTTTGCAGGATAACGTCTGTCGGGTCCGCTAGTGTAGTATATAAATGCTTCTACCTATTCCTACTATCATCTACGCCTTCGCATTATAAGCATCAAGCCAAGTGCAACTAGAGGCTCCATATTCACTCACAAGATGAACCATAACCGTCTCTCTCGAATACTCCACTACTAATGATCGCTTCCTGCACGACGTCTGTCGTAACGACTAGTTGCCCGACGCTAGCGACAGCTCCGCGTCTAGTCTCGACGCGACGACAAGACGCCAAATGCAAACGACAACGCCGCAACAAGAGGCTGCGAGTAGACGCGGCGACATGTCGCCTAGTTTGCGATGGCTCTTAATCTATCTATAGGTATTTTTTTAAATTAGATAAGTACAAATATTATAAGATTTGTTTGTTTTCGTAATGATCGATTGCTCCAAAACTACTGATCTGACCTCAACAACCCATGGACGATATAGAAGTTATGTAGTTAGGCTAGTCAGATTTTATTTTTGATATACTGTCATAGATGTTTGTATAACAGCCGGTATCGACAGCTTAACATGTTCTCCAAGGCACGGAGGGTTCTCAAAGTCTTAAGAAATGGTCACACATCTACAGACCGGCCTGGCTATATGATGCTTAACCTCTACTCGGTTACCACTAAGCCCTTTCATTTGCCGTTCTTTATTTGACGAACATGAAGCACCTTCATGCTACTACGAGAACGAGTATAAGACAATCAATATGTAGATATATTGTATACATTCTAGTTCAAAGGTACGACACGAGGCATATTATTTATACAATCACGCGGTTTATACAAACAAACCCTAGGCCAGTAATTCAACACATTGTTCTAAGCTATATAAATAAACAAGGGATTTCGATTACAAGTCGAAGCCGACAAAAAATTACGAAATCTTAACGAGATCTGTTTAAGTGCAAAGTCTTGATAACAACATGAGCCAAGACGTGTTTGTTTATAAAAAAAATAGCGATAATGCAATGTCATATTTTTTTTATTATTGTAACAGATAAAAAATACTACTATAGGTTACTACAGCAGAAGTAGATAATTTGTACTTCTGATTGTCGGCACTGGGTATAGTTAAGACGGAGCTTGCGGAGTCTTCACAACGATGGGCTCAATCAAGAATGTATGCGACACGATAGCGGGCGCATCTCTTAACCTATCAACTTGAAACTTGGCACAAAGATATAACATAAGCCTGTGGTTTGCTGTATAGTTTTTGGTGTATGTGGCTCTTATAGTTTTTGAATTATTAAGCATTAAAGAAACATGCCTTTGACAGTGCTAAAAAAATTGTTTGTTACCTCGCGCGCGAAATTTAAATTTTTAAATGCAGCATTTGAAAGTATAAGCTCCGTTTTTATTATTTCGATGTAATCGCTCGCGTTCCAGCGAACCGCCCTAGTTTATAATAGGTAATACTGACTCAAATTATTTGATTTTTTGATGGCTCAAGCGTACAAAATACAGAGCCACGAATTGCGGCCCTGCGAAGGAGCTAATCCTAGAGCTCGGGGACGAAAGTCATATAGCGAAACCTGCCATTGAAATTTCGTGTAACTTTCCTTTTTACCCCTAGTACATACTAAACTACAATAGGTAAGTATATAACCTTTTACGCTTGCCCGGACTGTAAAAATTAAAGTCATCCTGTTCTTGTATAATTATGGTGCCGGGTAACGGCAATAGTAGGTCGAACAATACCACTAGGCTGGGTTCCGTAACGGATATTACCTTGATTAAATATATGTTCTACGTTTACACGGGAATTCTTCAAATGCCCTGATGCCAGCACTGAAAGAGAATATGCGATTGTGTCACCGAAAAAGAGTACTTCCATGCTTTGAGTTCAATACAGTAACCCATCCTTTTTGAACGTCTGAATCTATCTGAGCAGTGAATTACCATTACGAACAACATGGCGATACATGTGGGGAACAGCCAGGGTCGCCTTCAGTCGATAGCCAATGATGTTGCAGAAAATTGCAAGATTTGTGTTTTTTGGGTCACGTGACCGACATTTTCTGCGATATAATTGGTTGAATAAGTTGATCGACTTAGTAGACACTGCCATGCTCATAGGTCTTCATAGTTTTCCCATCATTGTTCCCCGTGCCCAGAACTATACTTTACTATTGACCAATTCGGCTTGATTACTACCTCTCTGTTCAGTTTATTTATATTTAGTTCTCATAGCATAAACTCCGCTTAGTCGGTAACTATAGATGTTGTTTTAATATTCAGCTGACATAGATCATAAAGCTGATAAGATAGGTAGGTACTTTAAATCTTTACAATATTTTCCTCCGTCAGTTATCAAACGAAGTCCCGCTAAGGCTTTCTAAAAGTAGATGTTTCACAACTCATCTTAATTTATCAAAATCAAATCAAATCGTTTATTTGCTAGAAACATGGTTGACATAGGTTTTCTTATCTGTCTTAGGTTCTTCATGTTTCACCGGATTGTTCACAGCATGCAAATTTTTAAGTTTGTACACATGTTCACCAATTAATTTAATATAATGTCTTCTTAAATCTAAATCAATATAAAAATGTCAAACTTAATCAATATAATAATGTCAAATATTACCTATTTTTGCCTATATCCTTTACTTCTATCTAACTTAAATTTAATTTAGTACCATACCAATGTCCTCACTATAAACTATGTGCGTGTCACTAATGTTTCTTTAATTTTTATATTCCCAAAATTATTTCATTGAATAAAAGCATTTTTCTACTGAACAAATTAGGTATATGGTGTTAAATGCGAAAACCAAAATCGAGATTGAAACTATTTGAAACAAACAAAATTAAATATAATTCGTTAGTAGATAAAACTGTGACTTTAATAACGAGATCGTAGCCTCGCTGGTCATCGATTTTCGTGCCGTATTTGCGAATACTTAGCTGCAACAAATTCTTATTTAGTCACGGCCGTGTTACTCTGTAGTGTAACAGAACAGCATAGTAACAGCACCAATGAGGTAGAGTCGTCGTCAACCGTAAGGTTTAAACTATGAAATGCACTACTATCGGACGCTCGCGACTTCCTTTGCAAAATATGTAATTGTTCCTCTGCTCCTATTGCTCTGCCTTCCTCGATAAATGGACTTACTTATTTAAGTAATACATTTTTTTTTTATTCGTACAAATATTTCCTGCGATTAGCATGTTCAAATGGATATGTATATTTACTACGCCGACAAAGTGCTAAAATAATTTTTTTTTAAATATATTTTTTGCGTAGGTACCTCCGATACACGTAAATTGGGAATGATATTTCTTTTTTTCTCACGTCTACTCCATAGTCTAAGGTATCATTAAATAGGTCTTTTAAAATAATTAAGAGGTTGCTAAGGCGATTTTTTGATTTAAGTATTCATTTGCGAGATATTTAGCTTACAAGAGCATATTTTTGCGAAAACAGGGCGTCTCCTTCCTCTAAATTCTAAACAGCTGGCGTGAAAAACCTGAAAAAATCGTTATGGTAGTCCATGTAATGAACTTTAAAGTAAAACTATAACGGATGGTATGACTCTGTTAGTTCAGGAGTTATAGAGGCTTTTATGGGTAACTACGGAACCCGGTTTGTATAATTAAAACTTGTTACGACTGAACACTTTAACCTGATGCCAGTTGCGCAAAATAGTGCCCCGTTTACTTAGAAAATTAAGGAAACACAGTGTGTTAACACTAACTTATACTTTCCCAAAGAACTTTCCAAGAAAGTTTTCTTGGTTTTCTATCTTTATTAACCGATAATGTACTGAGGAGTAATGGCCAGGCGTACGCTCTTTACGATCCAGCAAACCCACGTACTAGAAGGGATACGAGCTATTTTAGTCCTCGGTCTATTAAAGGGGGACTAGTCAGAAAGCAATGTCCATATATCTCGATCTTTATTTAAAACAGAGTCAACACCGAACGTTTTATTATCTAAGAGTAGTCTTAGACGGAATGCTTGTTTTTCTGTATCCCAAAGTCGTCTTGATATACAGACTATTTAGTGTTGATGTTTTTATTATAAAAAATTATATGGTTGGAAAAAATGTACCTCATGCGTATTGTTTTAGTGGGCTTATCCCACCCACTAGTGGGCATCGGTCGCAGTAGCCTAGTCTAACCTGTTCGTCAACGGAACCACAAATAGCTAATAAGAATGTACGAGTATATCTCAGTTACATTTTAAAAGTTTTCAAAGTGCAATAGGTTCTGAGTAATAATGGGTACACTACATAAATACGAATAACTTTATTCCGTCAGTCACAAATACGAATTTCAAAATACCGATTTTCATAATTCCGACCGGTTCAAAATTCCGAATATAACAACTCCGATTGATCATTATTCCTATTTTTATAATTTCTAAATTTCAATATTCCTAACGTTTATAATTACTACTCTCAAAATACCGAGTTTCAATAGATGGAATAACAAAAAGTTCGACTTAATGATATTTCGAAACATCAACAATCAATTCCGGCTCTGTTGTGGTCACAGTTCTAACCTAACCTAACCTAACCCACTTCTACCCATTCCAGATACCCAGACCAGACTGCGTGAAGTTGGTTCTGCAGCGATTTCTTTCTGTCACTACATTCTGTAGAACAAACATGTTGACTTTTAGTTTATTCGAAGTATTGAAAATCGGAATGTCGTGTTTCGGACCGAGAACCCTTCGAGCATTTGACTCTTCGAACGTATGATAATCGGAAAACTAACAAATCGCATTAATGACTTTCGGTAAAATAAGTTTCGTGATTTTTAATAATAGACATTACAATTCTTAGGTACTCGTATTATGAAATTCGGACTTTTGAAAATCGGAACATCGAAATTCGGAATAGTTTTTCGGAGTATTTGGGTGTTCCCATTAATAATTCATTGAGGCCAATCTGCACCTCTTCCAGTTAATACTATTATTATAAAGCTAAGGAGTTTGATTGGCTGAACGCTTTAATCTCAAGTACTACTAGTTCGAATTGCAAAATGGTTTTCGAGTTAAATAGTCCATTTATAGAACATGGTTTTAGGCTATATAACATCACGCTATGGTCAGTAGAAGCGGAGTAGATTTTATCCAACCGGGACAGTCTTGATAATATTAAAGGTACGTTGCAGCAACCGTGGTCATGGGTAGACTGTTCAGTCAATGCGTGATATCAATCTATTAATGCTGATTAAAACTAAACAGGAAATGAGTCTCATTGCAGGAAATAATTATTAATAAAGTATAAGAAATACAATTTCCTGATAAAAAATGTAACGTTAAGTGCATAAATTGACCTTTAAGTATTAGGGTATCGGTATATAATCTATCTACTGTTTCCAATCTATGGAACCCTTGTCTTGGTCGCTCAGCGATCTTCTAACGTTACTTAGGGATCTCTCATTCCTTAAAAATTCTAGAATATTTGGGGAACAGTATACAGAGATAAATAGCGTGTTAATATGGTTTCCCTAGCTATTAAAGTTTTACGACTGCAGTACAATCTATTTCAATCATTAACTCACCAAACCTCAGACCACGAACACCCATCTGACTCTTACTACGTACTAATGTTGCTTTGAAGTAACAAAAACTTGGGTAGCTCCTGAATGAGATAAATAAAGAACCAGCTCTTTGATTTCAATCTAGCTCACATTTGTTTAGTCACTCAGATAATAGTTCAACGGCTGAATCGGCTTTTTGACTCGTAACATTCGGTCTATAGAGTATAAGACCTTAAACTCCCATCCGAGTCTTACTACGCACTACCGTCGTCGCTTTAAAGTATGACAAAATGACAACATTTAATTGGTGTATTGTAATGCCCGAAGGCTACTTCAATTGGTCATTTATTCACAACAGTCCCAATTGAGATGATAGATTGAATGTAGGACTTGCGACACAATACACTTATAAGAGCAAAGTGCAAGTTTATAGATTCCACTCTCAGACAAACGAAAAAAGACATAGTGTTGAGTCGTCTTCACATTCCTTGCTTCAAAAATTGTGCGCAACATTATGTCTAGGATTCCTTCTAGCGCGATTTCCTTCTAAGAATTGTAAACGTCCCACTTTTCAACAACTTTCAATCATCATAAACTCAAGCGCGACTGTCGGAACTCGTAAAGTTCTTGTCCGAATAAGGAACCAGTACAGACAAATTTACATTTGATTAGCTTGTACTTTAGTATAATTCGACATTAATAGAACTACTGTCGTTTCTCAATACTAGGTTTGTTTTAATGATATTTTGTGTAGTCAATCATTTTGCGTCATAAAACTAGTTGTATTATTGAGAATCGATTAGATTGATTTTGTAAACACACACAACACATCGACTGCGGATAACACACACACGACCACTATAACCAGAATGTTATCGGGTAGATCTCGGACATAATTATAAATACTAGGTCCATGGGTATTGTTCTCACTAGATCCATGGGCATTTAAAACCGACTTCAAAAGAAGAGGTATTTCTCAATTGGAATATTTTTTATGTTTGTTATGTATATGTACCTCAGAACTGCCTTAAATTCGGTTTTTTTGTTAACCTAAATATAATTTTGTCCCATGGAAAAAACGGGAAACAAATCTCTCTAGTTCCATTAACAAGCCCTAGGAGCAAAATGATAATGGAAGACCAGACAATCAAATGCCACATGGCCGTGATCTATGTGGCATTTGCTTGTCTCAATTTAAAATGATCAATTCAATTCAATCAATTTAAAATGTAAAATGATTTTTTTTAAATCATTTCGTCATTAGGTTACCGCAGATAATGGATACCTAGTAAGTATGTTTTAAGTGACGGACTACGTTTTATTTTTATTTGTAGCTATGGTTCTGTTACATAGTTATTAAAACAAGTAAATAAAACCAACCTACGAGGTAGGCAGAATTGTTATAAGTAGGTATTAGACCAGAACTTTTCAAGTTTCTACGTAACACGTGGCAAGCCAATTAACGTTTCATGGAGTATACCTTACCTTTTGGCGTTGCGGTCCACAACTCATTGGCGATGTCGACCAGTCGGACATTTTAGGGGTCCAACTACCCGTAACGACTTTTGATACAAAAATCGACTTCAAATTACCAGAATGGGACAATATAATGGTCGGAATGGGACCAAAAACTTTTAAAAATACATACAGTCGAATTGAGAATCTCCTCCTTTTTTGAATTCGATTAAAAATTAGAAAATATTGATTTTTATAATACAGTAATAACGGCCCGCGGCGCGCCGTTTCGGGAGACCGTGTTGCTATGTATCCTATATAATCTATCTCACACTAACATATTATGTAAAGTTAGTGATTTCGCACTAGTTTGTAAAAGTAGTAATATCCGCTGGACCGATCTATAAAACATCATAATTATGTGGCCATAATTTGGTAAATCATTACCCTATTATCGCATTTATCGCTCAATTAATTACTTGTCTACATAATAAACTTATAAATTATATTAAAGTGTTAATATTTGTTAATTTCTTACACTAAATAGAAGCCTCACTGCTTTATTCCCGAGTGCTATAGACTACTCTTTAATCTTAGTAATGTTTTGTTTTTGTTGTTAATCCCGTGGGAATTGGGAATGTGAAAACTATACCACGCCTGTAGGGGTCAGTTACTAGGTAAATTAAGACTTCCCGGAACATCAATTTTTTTTTTATATTATATATTGTGATATCATTGGTTATCAACATACTCTTCCGAGCGCTATGGTAAGGGGACAGCTAGGCTATCGAGGTATGTCGGTTAATATCACCTGTTTGCTGCAAATTAAGACCCAGCTGTCTTCATAAAACCATAGAGTCTCAGATGACATTCGCCTAGTTATATAACAGGTTCGTTTCGCGGTCAAGGCAAACTGCAAGTGCGATATCTTATTGTAGAGTCTGGCATTGGTTTATCAGAACCTGTTTACATCAATTCAAGAATTCACTCTTTTACTGAAGACCTCAGTTGCGAAAAGCAATTACTACTAGAATGTTCTCATCTTCTGACCATAAAACAGGTTCTCAGAACCTCACCTGCAGACTGACTGCGAATCCAGCGTGAGACCATCCTTCCTATTGCAAAGTTCTAAACCTCAGAATATTGCAGACATAGGATTAAAGAAGCCACAGGCTTGATCAACCATGTCAAGCTTTCGTATGCTCGAAATCGTGATAAGTAAAAGACAGACGAACACCACCAGCACCACATCTGCCGCACTCCTTACCGGACAATACCAAGTACGGACAAGATCGGGTACCTGCAAACCACCGAACCAGTAAACCAGGCCTTAAGGACTGCTATCGTCAGTATAATTATACTTGACTAAACCTTGAAAGTCTAATTGTAGTGAGTCTACTGAGTTGTTACCGGCTTGATTATTACCTAACTTCAAATCGTGTAATTTTTTGCGTTCAATTTTGTAATGAAATGGCCCGTTTGTTGTCAAGTTATCGATACAAATTGATCACGACTGATGTTATAAATTAATTAGAAAAACACGCGAAATTAATGATATTGTAATTTGTAAGTATTTGGCATTGTTTTGTATTGAACCGTTCCTCTCTAGTTTATTTGATCGAAGTCTTCGTTGAATACTAATAGACTAGCGGACGACCTACTCGCCAGAAAACCTCTGCTCGTGTGGTGTTTGGTAGAAAAGGGTTGTGAAAACTATAACGGATCGTAAGCTGTCAAAAATAATAAATTCGTCGCAGTCCAACAACTTTTTTCAATGCTGCTGTGCTCATATTTAATGTTCAGCAGTGCAGCATAGTCTAGAACTCTTCGAATAGAAAATTTTGGGTTGCAAGATATATGAATGTCTATTAACAGATTGCTCGCCAAAGACGTTCGGTTGGAGCCCAGCAACTACAGAAAAAGTAGCTAATATTTAGATGGTAGTATGAATATGATTGATGTACGTTGATGTATCTGATGTGGTAACGATCCCTTTAAGAAAAAAATAATGTTCATAGTTTAATGGATAATGTTAAACAGCCTACCTGAATAATTGGACTATCGAACATAAAAATTAATCATGTTTCGAAGTATAATCTGCTAATAAGATGGTTGCCTATAATGTTAGAAATATATTATAATAACTGCCCAGAGCGTAATCTATATATTTAATCCGACAATTTGTCTGTCTGTCTGTCCGTCCGTCGCGTTTTTCAATATACATACATTTGCATGAAATATTACAAGTCTTTTTTTTTTTTTGAGGCGATTCTAAGTTTATTATTATAAACATGGGTAACATAGGTAGTTTCGTGGTTTTCGAGAATTCGAGAATTTCGAGCCATTTCAAGTCCAAACTAAAATTAATAGTTTAAATGTAACATAATAATATGTAATCGAGTTCATCCTGAGAGAGATGTTAATACTTATTAAGTTTTAACTTTATTTTTTAATCATCTGTTGAATCACTAACGACTGACGTTTCTGTATTCGGTCGTAAGGCTCAAGAAAGACTGACGGCACTGCATTGGACCTGCACTTCGACTTTACACTGACTGCAATTAGACTGCATTGTTGGTATGAGGTTTTATCAGTCGTACTTATACTTACCTGGATTCAAAATGCAAAGTTGCAGTCGAAGTGCTGTTGAAATACCGGTCTGTCTCTAGAGGCTTTACTCGCTCACTACGCTTTGCTAACTCTTTCTAGGTGGAAGCACTTGTATTGACTTTATCTGTCGCTCATTGTAGGAATTTCATAGATTTCTACGTTTTGAACTACCTATTTGTAAGACTAATTTTGAACCAATAAGCTGTAGCTTCGAAGTTATTTATACACTGACATTTCGGACAATACAGAACGACTGCGGGAATCTGGACTACCAGTTTACTAAGACCTCGGCTATAACTTTTGTTATCTTCTTGAGATGGAAATTGGAAGATCACGAGTTTTCGGTTGGATTCTAGACAAGTTGGTCTATAAATCACCCCGCCCCGCCTTCGGCGATCTACCATTAAAGGTGATTAGAGTGTGCGCGAGAGCAGGATGGACCAAATTATACGGTTTGCTTCAGTTAGGGCCACAAAAATGTGCGGTCTGCGGTCATTATCCGCTGTGAACGCTGTGTTAGGCACGCGCGCTGGTGACCACATGTTGGAATGGTACAATCGCATCGCGTCTACTAGACATTTGGCTCTTTCATACATTATTAACCTATTGCTGTAATGGAGTCAGAAAACGTAGTAGGAATATACTTGGTACGACTAGCTATCCTTTTATTATCACAGCCACCTAGGGACACAGCTCTATCGTCCATTGCCAAGCACTCCGAGCGCTTTGGAGTATTACACCATGGCACCGGCGGCGGACTTGTTGGGTTTTATTCCGCGTCGGTAAGTGAAGGCGTGCGTGGGCTACGACCCCATAAACCTTCTGGCCTGCTTCTGTTAGGATGTTGGGTAACCAGTTCGCCGTCTTTAGGCACCGAATATGAAGATCGGTGGTCCGGCACGTAAGTACAAGCAAGCAAGCGGCAAGTGTGGATACCAGGGTAATATGGGGGAATCAAAGATGATGCAATTGAAAAGTTGATGATGATGCATGCAACCAAATGCTACTCAAACGTATACCCTCAGAAAGATAACCCTGCGTACACTGTATAGGGTAGATGGAGAACTAGAAGAACGGAACTAGAACTACAAGTTATCTCAATAATTGGTTCCCGTTGGTGCTGGGCACGGGAAACTTTTAACGGGAAACGTTTAATAACAGATATCTCTTGTTCAATCTATAGAGTTTCAAATATAAAAGTAGGACCTTGCAAAAATGTTTCATTGGCTAGACTACCTAAGATAGGTACTTAGTAGCAGTAGATGAGGAAATCTCTAAGTTCAGAAAACTGTACCTACCATTTCTATTTTAAATTACTACTGATGAAGAACTTCCTATATTCTACATGCAAAACCCGTGTACTAGATGTGGACTTGCGGACATCAGCCCGTGACTACAAAGAACTTTCTATAATTTCTGGTGGGAACAATTCGAAACAATGAAATGATGGAAGAATCCCCAATAAAAAAATTATAATCCCTAAATCTTTAATGACAACCTATATTTATGGAAACATAGGGTATTATTAATGTGAGTCATTCATTAGATTACTCAGTACACATAGGTATGTGAAATATGGGTAAGAGATTAAGGATTTTTTATACTACTAGGTGATCCCCATGGTTTCATCTGTGTGATTCCCATGGGACCACATCACCAAGATAAGAACTAGACTAAAGTTACTCCTTATAACACATCAGCTACATCTGCCAGTGAAAGTCCTGTTAAAATCAGTCCAGCCATTTCAGAGATTACCCAAACAAACAGATTGACAGACATAAGTTTAAAAAAAATTAAAGCACCGTTAAATTTGGAATTAACAATGATACTTACTTATCTACACTACTATTATAAAGAGGAAAGATTTGTATTTTTGTGTATATGTTTGTAATAAATAAACTCAAAAAGTACTGTGCCGATTTCAAAAATTCTTTCACCATTGGAAAGCTACGTTCACACTGAGTAACATAGGCTACTTTTTATCCCGGTAATGTGTTCCCACGAACCGGGAACGAGTAAACAAAATCACGCGGGCGGAGCTGCAGCGATCAGCTAGTAAATAATATTTTGTTGGGCTTATAGATACTTACAAGTTTTATAATACCAGGTGAGTTGAGTAGGGCCTTCAATAATTTGTATAGAGATTTTCGATTTATAAAGTAAATAATACAGTTTCTCAATAGATTTAGTTGAAAAAATATTATTTCTTCTCTCAACATTATCTTTAACTGCTTGATGGAAAATTTCCATAATACAAAGGTATTTGTTAACTATTTCGATAATTAATAAACTAAGTATGTAGTTTGTAGGTATACAATTTAGAAAATTCTATGACGTCCGCGGTGAATGACCTACATTAGTTGACTTCAATTATTAATTGCATCTAACTAAAATTAAAAGAGGGAACTAAATTAATAAGACAAAAGCTAGTTTTTTTTAATTGACGCAGAATGCAAGATTTTTTTTGAATGAACCTAGTTCGTCAAACAATACTGGCATGAGAAATAAAGTCAGCTGTGTTTGCGTTTGCGAGACACTGGCTTAAAAATCGTAAAATGTTACGCGACCGACTTACGAATTACAGTCCATACACTTACCGATTCTGATTATTGTTTAGCCAAACAGGGTTCAAAACAACGTCCTTTGTGCTATAAAAATGTTTTCCGCGGAAAATTGGCCCGCTTCCGATAAATATCGTTAACAAAATTACAACTTCACATAAAGTTTATAATAGACATCGATGAAACCACACAATTTCATTTAAAACAATATATCTAAATCTTTACAGTTAATTTTTTAGTTAAAAAATTATGTTTTCTTTTAAAAATCACGAACACAAATGCAAAACACATACACCACAAACGGAACCATGCAACGTCAAAGAAAAATGCTCCGTTTCACGACTGACCCGTCCCGGCTCTCACAACACAAATTATTTTGATCACATTCATTTCACATGAACGAAAATATTATCTCTGTCCATCTACGCGAGAGATAGCAATATATTTCCTAGCAAGTTAGAAAAAGACGACAAGTAAATGAAGAGTACGCTGTCGCCATTTTTATTCTTGCCAGAGTATAAAAGGTGCGTTTCGGTTTACGCAGGAATTCCCTAAGTTTAAATGATTATTGAGTTCTAACAAGAATTATAAATATTTTATGAATAGATGTTGAAAATATATGTATAATCCCATTAATCCAAACCTCTAACTAAATTAAAAATCGGTAAATTTATTATTCTAGTCATGCAGACTTATATCACGCCTGCATCCCGTAATTCACATTAGTTAGCTTACGCAAACGCACAACCAAGATTCGTCAATTTAGTATTTATAAAAGTATAATGTTCATTAAAATGTGTATTATTTTATACATTCTCCATTATCAGGTATTGGCTAACGCAGCCTGCAGATTTTTCTGTTTATTTCTAAGGGAGTAAATTTAGTTTGGCTACTCTTCGCTAGATGGCGCTTAGTAATAGTACACTTTAACTTCACTGTACGTGGGGTCGTGGGGTTGACATATTGGCGAAATGTGTGCAAAATTAGCGCCTCTATCTTCCCCTTCGGGTATCAAGTAATTTGTGTCTGCTGGTTGATAATTTTGACCTCGTCAATATAATACAGCTATAGGTACCTAGTAGGTACCTACCTATATCAGAATAATAGGCCAGGTAATTTTTATGTGGGATTGAAAACAAGAAAATCCGCGCAGGCGGAGCAGCGAGCACCAACTCTTAGTTTAACAACACAAGAATTTATTTTATTAAATGAACCTTTGACTAATGACCTCTTTTTTTTTCTAATTCCGCGAGATCGCGGCCGCTCCCATGTCCATTGCTGCGGGCGACTCCGGTGACCCCAGAAGGTATTTCCAGTGGCGCCCAACGGACTTTGGCCAGCTGTGTGGCCTTTTCGGGTAATGACCTCCTGAACTAGCTTTTATGACGCATGCTAATTACAAATATTCACAGAGCGCCTTTATTTACCTGATTAAATGTTACCTACAATGAATATTTACTAATTAACTAGAGGACTTGTTATATTTAGTAAGATACAAATATAGTTAGATGTAGTCATCATTTGTGTTTGAAGAAATAATTAGACACGTTCACATTTAAGTCGCGAAGGTTAAACTCCACTATTTGTTTGACGAATGAAATCATATGAATGTATTATGGAAGTTCGAAAAACTTTTAGGCTTTTTGCATTGATTTCGTGTAAGTACCTACCATTTTTCCTCCGCTTCATTCCGTGTAATATGTATTATACATACATAGAAAACACCCAAACTCCGAAACAAACATTTGTGGATCACACCAAATAATATTTGATTCGACCCGGAATCCAATGCACACCGAGGCAGTCAAGGTAGATCACAGTGAAATACTTTCTGGTGCATACCACAGACCCCCGTTTGGACGTAAGAGCGGCCGCGCTTGCGCGGACTTAAAAAAAAGTAAGAAGTAGAGGTGCTTGCTCTTTGAATTAATTAGGTAGGAACTAGAAAACATAAAAAAAAACTATCTAATTAAAGAGATAACATTTTTTACTAACATTCTTCTTATCTTCTAAAGCCTCCATGATGATTGCTTATTAATAAATTCAAAATTTATGTACAAAAATACCTACTTACCATACCTACATACCATTAATTTGTCTTTACCCCATTCACACTCTCGTCTCGTGTCTCGACTCGCCCCGTACCTCGTCTGGCGTTTCGTCTCGCCACTTGCGGTTGACTCGTGCCTAAATAACTGCAACGGAGGCGAGCGCCGCGAGTGGTGAGACGAGGTAATAGACAAGAGTATGTACAAACGCTCGAGCCTCGTCTCGTCTCGCCACTCGCACGAATGTGTGAATGACCCATAAGAATTAGGATTTTTAATACTTCAAAACTATATCTACGAGTACCTTGCGGATTGCGTCACAAGTCACAACTAACAACAATCCTTAATAATCAATATTTACAAATACCTTATAACCTAACATATTATTCAAACCATAATCATATTAACATAACATTGTTGGACATGGTCACACAACGTCACCTAGCCCAAACTAAGCTATAAGCTTGTGCTATGGGATCTAGACAATATAAATATAAAATATTGGATAGAAACAGGCGTTACTTGGCGAAAATCCATGACAAAGCAATGGTAAGTAAAATGTTTTAAGAAAAACTTTTTAAATTTATAATAGCATTAATTTTTCGCAGAATTAAAAAGACAACAAAACGTCGACAATTGTTTCGCCTCTAAACATATAAATATACTTATATTTCTAAATACATACATAACATACATAGAAAACACCCATTTGTGGATCACACAAATATTGGATTCATGATATAAAACAAAGTCACTTCCACTGTCTGTCCGTCCCTAAGTACTCGTATCTTTAAAACTATGCAACTGATTTTGATGCGGTTTTTACCAATGGATAGACTGGTTCTCGAGGCAGGTTTTAATATATAATTTGTCAGCGGGCGAAGCCGTGGGCGTCCGCTAGTAGAGTAATTCAAAACATTCAAGGAATCCCTACTCATCGATGTCAGAGGGTCATTCTCTGTCTAGATTTTAGGAGTCTTGCTCTGGTCGGTGGAGTAACCGCCCTTATTTTTAATCTTTTTTGTACACCAATACAAATATGCATATGAAACAATTTATGATAATGTACAAATGGCGGCCTTATCACTAAACAGCGAGCTCTTACAGGCAACCTTTGGATGGAAATAAATTGTTTAAACTATTATGTGAAATGTGAGTAGTCATTGGTGTTTGAGTACTTAATAGAAACGTGGACATTACTAGTATAATATGAAAAGTAGAAAGATAATTATAATTAGTGAACACAAGTAAAGGACAGAAAGCATACTTAATTACAAAGGTATTATATACATGCATACATAGACATACCATTTTGAATATCATATAAAACAAAATATATTATTAAGTATAACCTCTTGTTCTCTTCTCTCCGCCAAACCTTTCACCTCCTCATGTTGTTCCAGTTCCTCCAATGTTTCCCTTGGCCTATCCCTTCCTCCTTCAACTTTACTTTCCCTTCGATGATGTTTTTAACAATACCCAGGTAATCGTCTCAAAATATTCCCGTTTTGCCACATTTATAATTGTTCTATTTTATTTTTTATTTTTCTTATAATAACTACGAAACAATGTCAGTGAACGTGAAATACGTTGAGCAGAATGATATATCTACCTACATAAGTATCCACACATTTCATGTCATTTTGTAAATTTTTTGAACCTACTTATGTAATAATTCTATCTATTAACACCCTGTATAATACTAGTAAATTTTATCTCTGGAACACCTATACAATCATACAATCATGGCCATTCAACTACACTACGCGTTTTCTACTTAAAACTCTATTTTTTTTGTGTGGCAGCTCAATTCCATGGTAGTTTAAATTTGTCGCTACCAACTCGTTGGTGTTAAAACTTTTACGATGATTTCTTGCGGTCTCTAAGTGGTAACGTTTCGTCATCATAATCTATTTTCCCAAGAAGTACAGGATCACCTTCGTTTGCACCGTTGCTTTTTTCAGGGAACTGAGGTACTTCACTTGCCTTCAGCTCTTCAGCGAGTTTTACGAATAATTGCCTGTAGGAAATTAAAAATACTGTTGTATAATTGTACATTTGAATAGTTCCAGCTCTTCAAACTAAGCAGAATTTGTGGGATGATGGTGCGACGTACTAGGGAGCGAACCCATTGAGCGTTTTCATATTGCACGATAACGACACACGATATCGTGACGATATTGTAAGTAGCAGCAGTAAGTTTAAGGTAAGGATGTAAATTATCGTGACGGTATTGACACGATATCGTCGCCGTGTGTCTTTGAGTATTTTTGTCAGAGCCACGTTAGTTTCTTAGCAGGCGCACCGCGTGCAGTTGAGGATGACTTGCGATCTGAAGTTGATAGGACCCCTTAGCACGTCCATATATTCTAATAGCTTATATTTATTAATAATTCAATAACAATCTATCTCAATTATTTTGTTAAATATTGACACAGCTCATTTGTTATTCACTCGTATTCAGTTAATACCTGAAGTACATATTTTATCAGAGTGCTTATTTGTTTGCTGGTAACAATAGACTTGACGCACTCTGGGATCATACTGGGTAGTATCTGTATACATTGTCATATACATACACGTGCACCCATGAAGTAATTTCTAAGAATGACCACTAGTTTAGTATCTACACCCTATTGGTCAAGTTAATTTATTCTGCCAACATAAATGGCAGGGTAATTCGACCAGCCCACCAATTTATGTTGGGCTGTTGTATAGGTTTGTACCGGTTATCCCAGTTGAAAGTTCTCAACCTGGAATTTGGAATTTGCCATTCCATTCGAAGGTCGGAATTATGATGGATCACTTTTGCCTTTCATTTTATCTCTTTAGGAACGAAAGAAGCTAGAAAGGCTTTCAATAAAATCAATATTTCTATACTTACTGAAAGACGATTCCACTCATATTCTTCGCCAAGTAATATAAAAACAGCCAATCCCCAAATTGGCACCCGTTGACCACCCTGATGACGTTGTACGCGTCAAACTTGCCGGAAGACACCCGGTTGAATAACACCTCGTTAAAGCGAAGTGACCGTCGGTACATGATATAAGATGCAAATCGCCAAATTACAGCTGAAAGAATATTAAACAAGAGATCTAGAAAAGCTGTTGATCAGCGAATCCGAGACCAAGACTAGTTAATTTGCTGCCTAGTTGTATTGCTTGGGTATTTGGAGCCGTAAAATAAAATCAGACTGGTCTAACTACAGAGTTTCAATATCGCCCATGGGTTGTGAAGGTCAGATGGCAGTCGCTATACGGAAAACATAGAAGTTCAGCCGCATTGCAGTGAGACTGGAAAGCCGACCGCAACTGAGTTGGGAAAAGGCTCGGTGGATGATGAGAAGGCTGGGAAAAGGCTTGGCGATTAGAAAAGAGGTTTATTTGCTAGGTTATTTTCTCAGGTCTTCACCATCGGGCTGTAAAACCAGATGTAAAAGTAATAATATTGACGTTCATAAGTTACTTTGTGACCAACAGCGTAATGCTGCCAGCCTTCTGAGAACTTTGTTTTGTTTGGGATGGGCAAAAAGTTAAAACGATATAAAGGCAGGTAAAGGATGGACGTAATTTGATTTGATTAAATTAGAGATGTCTTGAGGTGAAAACGGCATCAAAATCCGTTGCGTAGTTTTAAAGATCTATGCATACAAAGGGAACAGCAGCAACTTTGTTTTATAATATGTAGTGATAGTGATAGTGATAATAGTGATAGTGGTATAAATGATAGTGGTATAAATAATTGACTATGATTTAGACTTACCAAGTACTGATACAATGAACAAGAACAACAGCCAGAACCAGAGAATAGAATATATCTTCTCATGTATGATGTTCAGTGCCATCACGCAGAGGGCATCGTGCTGCTGGATCGAACCGCTTGGACCGTATTTGTGGAACAAACACTTGGTCACCTGTAACAAGAGCTCACAAAATCACATATTTATCCACCGTTGATAGAGGCATTTCATACGCTCTTATTGCATCAGAGCTACTTTTTGGCACTGAGGGGCTCGTGGCAAAGTTGTCACCGATTAGGTTAACACGTTGCAAAGGTTACTCAAACACAAACCCAGGTAAGTCTGATTTGGGATGGGTAACGTATCTCGGAGAAAACATTAAAGCCGTCAATTATGTCATATTATGAACATCTATGGCAGTCGTTACGTGTAGTTGGAGACCAGAAAAATCAGACTGACTACAAAACTTCGATGTCGTAAATAGGTCGTGGAAGTCAGATAGCAGTAACTTCACGGAAAATATCGAAGTTGCATCGAAGTTAGCCTGGAAAGCCGACCCCAACCGGGTTGTGAAAAGCTTAGTGTATAAGCCTCGTTCGTCCGTCAGCAGGTGACTCATGCGAGGATGAGGATGAGGCTCAGGTGAGGATGACTGAAGCCTCTGCAGTTAGAGCCTGATAGTATCACAACAAGTAGGTAAGGTACTCAAGATAACCGGCTATTTTTACCTGTTGCTAAAAAGACGCAGTACTGCAGAGATTCTATTTAGTGGTATGTAACTATGTAACATCTGTCCTGGCTGTATAAATTTTGGTTTGTAGCCCGGTTACGGCAATAGGCTTGCCCCTATTACGTAGGACCAACAAAATTACAGGCAATATGTGGGTGTTTAGGCAGATGATTAATTTTTCTTACCTTTGGAAATACAGTCTCAAGAGGATCATTGATATGATGTGACCATTCACTGTAGTTGAGGACCCTGAGTCCGAGTCCTATAAAGGCCCCGTTCAGAAATACGTTTATCAACCAGATTTGGAACATGACGTGTAGTAGATTCAACACTTCCATGGAAACGAGCCACACCGACCACGTTCGCGATATTTTTAACCTGAAAAAAAACCAAGTTATTTGACTAAACGTACGACTTGAAGACCTCAGAGATTCCGGTTTTTATACATTGTATTTGCAGTTACCTAGTTGATCATGACAAGCTCTGCAAGCAAGTTCTACCCAGCATGAAAGAGCTGATTAAAAGGTTTCTACATAACTCAAAATCAAATCCATAAGTCCATACAGGTATAAAGACCGTACCTCAATATGATATCTCTTCGTATGATGTCAATTCGTTTGTTAATTGTCGCTTTACACGGTATATCCATGCCGGCTACCTTCATGTCTTTGTTGTCGTCTAGAACCAGGGTCGCGTACTGCAGACCGTCGACCAGTGCCTTTATTCTGCCACCTGCATAGTGAAAACACTACTTAAGATATATCATTTGTATTTGAAGGTATACCGCCGTTTGCCTGAATTTTATTTGCCCTAATTTCATTTGACATAATAGTCAACAGACATATTATATGAGATAATATTCATTTGCCCTACTCTTAGTTGCTATATTAGTCACGTGCTAGAAGCTTTGTTTCCCATAAAGTCTCTTACCATAATATCACTTGTCATAATCATTGTAAGCCCTAATTATCACATGCACTAATTATCACATGCCCTAATTATCACATGTCCTAATTATCACAAGCCCTAATTATCACATGCACTAATTATCACATGCCCTAATTATCACAAGCCCTAATTATCACATGCACTAATTATCACATGCCCTAATTATCACATGCCATAATTATCACATGCCCTACTTATCACATGCCAAAACATCAGTGAGGTTTAGGTTATGTTAGAACATGAAAGACAACGCACGAGCCGCGGCAGCGGCCAGCGAAGTGTCAGTAAGCTAATAAGTAGGTAGGTATTAGAATTAAATCGCCTACAAATGTATTGTCTACCCACTAATGTATTTATAACGGGTTTGTAAATCATTTTAGAGCGCTTGTAGAAATATCATGAACAAATGCATAGCTTGGAAGGAGATTCGAAAACAATTTATTATGGCGTTTAAATATTATGTCTAATAATTGTTATGGCAATTAAAAATATGAAAAACAATACGTATGGCCCTCGTATCTTATGGTATCTAAGTTTCGGGCAATTAAAAGTATGTAATATGTCTTTTAGGGCAAACAAAACATTCGGGGAAATGAAATTCGGGGAAAAGAAATTCGGGAATATGATGATTATGGTATATAATCTTCGGGCAAACAATAGACAACCGTAAGTATTTGAATGCTGTCTACTTAAAATTTATTTCTAAAGATTTAAATATCGCAGGAATTCCTCAGTGCCAGCACTGAGTTTGAATGCTTAACCGCGTTCTCATTCTAAGAGTAAGATGCCCGTTCTGATTTCAGACCCGGTCCTGCTGTCTGATAAGATGAATTTGCGATAGTTACCTACATAAATATTTGGGGATTTTGTAATACGAATATTCATAATATTTCGAAATAGGTACTAAACAACAACAAGAACTGTATCACCGATAGTTAGGTACTGTAGACAGACATTGCAGATTTAGGGTACCTTCTAAGAACAATCGTCATAAGAATAGCTTGATACGGAAAAACCATCTACCTATAGATATAATATGCAAACGCAGCGCCCAAAGTCAGATTCTGGTAGAAACCCGACAACTAATACTTCGGCAGTGAAGTTCATGAGGATTCAGCAAGGAAGTGTGTTTATTAATTTCCTCTGACTATAGCGGCGCATTTTTTCAGTCCTCAGGCCTCGATCATGGAGGTCGATGATTTTGGGCGTAGATAAGTCTGCGACGCCCTCGCCGCTGACTTCAGAACTCGGCTCCCTTTCAACCGCCTCCTTCGCGAGTATGACCTGCTCGCAGAAGGACACGGCCGCGTTCCACCCACTCCCGCTGGAAACCATGGCTTGAAGCATTGTCTCCAGCGAGAGGGTATCGGCGCTGACTCGCTCACGCTGAGCATTCCACTTATACCGGGGCTAAAGTATTTCTATGGAGAAATGGTGGACGTTAAGTTTGTCTATATGAAGAAACATTTCATCAAATACAACAAATTACATTAAAAAACAATAAAAAGATGTACCGAATATGATCGACTCTTCTGAAGACATCAAACGCGCTCCCACTTCACCACGCCTTTGATAGATATTGATGGACTCCTCCTCAGTCATAATTAATAGGCTGTTAACTTTTTAGCTCAAAGAATAAGAATCGTCATACAACGTGGCAATGCTGCCAGCCTTCTGGGAACATTGCCAGTCGGCGACGATGCGGAGGAGTTCTTTGACGCCTGTATATAGTGTAAATTTTAATGTGTAAAGTATAGTTTTTAGCAAGTGTAAATAGTATTTTCATCTACTAGCCATAAATATTTTATGTACCGAATTTAATCAGTTACTTACCATAGACTAATAAATAAAGATTAAAAAAAGAAAAGAGAAGATATAAAAAAAAATCTTGAATTTTGTAAAAACGAAAAACGTCGCCTCAAAATTATATATGAACTAACCTTCTTTCTTCTTCCAGATATAATGTGGAACATAGAAGCACATAGCTTGCAAGAAGAGAACGAACGGCACCCACTGGTAATACGTGTGGTGAAGGGTCTCGTCGGTGTCTGTCATTGGTCCCACGCCAGGGTGTGGTATAAACCCAGCTTCCAGTTGACTTTCATTGTAATGACGCACCTGGGTACACAAAGAAGATAACTCTAGCTATCATAATCATAACATAGTATAAAACAAATTCGTTCCGTTCCCTATGTATGCTTAGATCTTTAAAACTACGCAACGGATTTAAATGCGGTTTTCATCAATGGATAGAGTGGTTCTCGAGGAAGGTTTTTGTGTACGTTATTTGTCAAATAAACTAAGTATTTGATCGAAAGTGTAGGAGGGAAGAAAAAAAAACACACTGAAAAGCTGTATTGGCATTCTTGTTTATCTGTCTTTCTGCTAGATTTTCTGTCTGTCTGTCTTAATATTTCTCCGAAGTCACTGAACAGATCTTCGTGCGGTTTTCCCAAAAATACTAAGCACAATTTGGTGCACCATAATAGGTTTGCTTTATCAAAATTAACGTTTAGGAAAAATGTTATCTTCATAAGCTATTACAGTATTATCCGTGGGTGCAATGGCAGGCATCAACTAGTAGGTACTTAATATATCAGCACTTATAAAGAGACCGCTGTAAAACCCACTATTGGTTAATCCACAAACTAAAGCCACTATAGTCATAAGGGCCCAGATAAGATAGTTTCTTACCGTATACAATACATAGCAATAAGAATTTACAATGCCGCCGATTGTAATCATAATTTTGACATAATATTAAGGTTAAATATCAATGTGATAGAAGGCAAATCAGTGTTATGAAATTAAAGGTACTTAATGTAAATATTATTTCGATTCTTTTAATCATTCCAAGGACATATGGCTCTGGCAAACGAAAGTTTCCAATTAGTAGCAATATGCTTGCCAATTGTTACTTGGAACCAACAAAAATAGTAGGACTAAATGGGCTTTATGCCTATATGCAGTTTTATTGAAAAAGTCGTTAGTAGGTCGTAGAACAAACACATGTAGAAACCGAATTATAATCTTAAATTCTAACCGAATATCAAACAGTCTTATATGTACACAGTGACGCCTCTCTGTCGTTGGGGTAGACAGAGACTTTGGAATTCCACACTGCTACAATCTTGACATACTTCTCGCGCTTTTTCAACTTTCATAAGTATTCGTCATGCATGCTCTCCGGTAACAAGATTTGCCTACTTAGGTCGACCCTTGCCAACCTGAACATCGACATTCGCTTTAGATATATGTTTCGTCAATGTCCTTTTATTCATCCTTTCTGCATGACCGAAACAACTAAGCAGACTTTTTCCATTCTTAACACAACATCTTCTGACACATTGCAAAGTTCCCAAATCACACTGTTTCTTACAATATTTTTCGTTTTTGGTTGAGCGCGAGGCTGGTGGCTTTTTAGGTTACCTATGGCAAAAATCGGGTTCCCAGACCCTCACTTGTACCGAACAACGTTTCTTATATTGTCCTGCACCTGGAGCTAGTTCGGAATAACTAGTTCTTCTGTGTGTGTTACTATAAAGCATTACCTTGACATTGGCGAAATCATTGATAATAACGATGGAGCCACGTTTTTAAAAAAAGGAGAAGAGCTATTAAACTATACTAAACTTACTATAGTAAACGTAGCCATGAAGAAGCAATATGTCTGTATAACATTGTCCGCGACTCCCTGGTCGGAGATACAACTGATGTGCTGTCCGAAGTATTCCCTGGCACATACGAGCACAACAAACGCCAGAAGTATTGTCACAGTCATCTGGTAATGGAGTTTAAACGCGAAGTTCTCTATGGAAACCTTTCTGGCGTTAAGTTGCGCCCGCAAGCGCGGAGCTAATGTGCCTGTTACTGCGCCTACTAACATTGTGATGGAGTTCTCGTTTGACTGGTTCTAAAAGGGTGGTCGATTCATCTGAAGAGCTGTTGTCTGAAAGAAGAAGAACTGTATAACAACCTTCATAGGAATTTATAGAAGTCGAAATGCCTGCTAAGAGAATCCTTCTAGTAGGCTTTTGACTTTAGGCACTCAGTTTTATACGAGTATTATATGACATGCAGCATCTTTGCAATAAAATACTTCTTCGTTTGCAAACATGATTTATGGAATTAGGCGATTAGAAAAGAGTGGCCGTAACTTATAATTGCCTGGTTCTGTTCTAACCTATTGCCTTGTTCCTGTTTCTTTGTGATCTATTTGAATTAATATTTTACTTTGGTAGAAAACGAGCACTCACAGTCTACCTGTGACCTGACAGCAGTAAATGGTTACTGTGACCTATTATAGACACTTGTAACACTAGAAATATTTACTATTACATGTTAAGAGATAAATTGTGAATAAGATAGAGGAAGGAAAATAATCTGTAGCCTGAAGTGCTGTTGCATTGGTACCGTACGACACAGCATAAGCTATATGACGTGTGCCCCAAAAGGAAGGTAATCCCGGTGGAATCACTCAATAATAAACTGTCGTATAGTGACACAATTGCAATGATATCACTATCGAACGTTAGCAAATATAGTAATTATTGGTGTAATTTTGGAAAAATGTAGAATTTTTGGGCAGACTAGACCACTTAATACAAAATTCTATGTGTAACACAAACAAAAACGATGTATTAGAGCTATTTGTAATTTGCAACCCATCGAGAGTTGCAAACCGCTTTTTAAAGAGTTGAGGATCCTTACCATGCCCTGTTTATATATCTATGAAATATCTGTCTTTTTAAAGACAAACATCTCAAAATTTGAGCAAATTAGTAGTCAGCGTCGAAAGGATACAGTACATGTAAGGAAATGCAAAACAGCACTTTTTCATAAAAGCGTATTTGCAATGGCGCCAAAAGTGTATAATAAACTACCAAGAAAGCTAAGAAACTTAGAGAACATTGATTTATTTAAACAACAGCTATCGGAGTTTTTACTCAACAAGACTTATTACTCAGTCGAGGAGTACCTGAATGATAATTGCTGCACTTGAGTACACTTAGCATTGTATACATTGCATTATATATATAGATATAGACATTGTAGAGCATAAACTTTTTGACATTGTATTTCTTGTAGACTAGTATGTAGTGACTTTGTAATATTAATTTCATGACATTTACTAAAGAATGATCTTTGAGACGGTCTTAATGAATATTCCTATGATTTTTTACATTTAGAGGTAAATTAATGACATATAATTTTTGACATTTAATTCTTTTGACATTGTATTTCTTCTAGACTTGTAGTGATTATGTAATATTAATTTCATGACATTTAGAATGATTTTATGATACAATTTTAATGAATATTCCTATGAAATTTTGGTCAAGTACAAGTACTGGTATTATAATTTAAAGTGCTTGTTTTTACTAGATTTTATGTAATTGTAATCTGCATGCCTGTACCTACCTATAGGTAGAACATGGTTCGAGCTGTAATCTGCATGCCTGTACCTACCTATAGGTAGAACATGGTTCGAGCTTTAATCTGCATGCCTGTACCTACCTATAGGTAGAACATGGTTCGAGCTTTAATCTGCATGCCTGTACCTACCTATAGGTAGAACAAGGTTCGATCTTTAATCTGCATGCCTGTACCTACCTATAGGTAGAACAAGGTTCGATCTTTAATCTGCATGCCTGTACCTACCTATAGGTAGAACAAGGTTCGAGCTTTAATCTGCATGCCTGTACCTACCTATAGGTAGAACATGGTTCGAGCTTTAATCTGCATGCCTGTACCTACCTATAGGTAGAACATGGTTCGAGCTTTAATCTGCATGCCTGTACCTACCTATAGGTAGAACATGGTTCGAGCTTTAATCTGCATGCCTGTACCTACCTATAGGTAGAACATGGTTCGAGCTTTAATCTGCATGCCTGTACCTACCTATAGGTAGAACATGGTTCGAGCTTTAATCTGCATGCCTGTACCTACCTATAGGTAGAACAAGGTTCGATCTTTAATCTGCATGCCTGTACCTACCTATAGGTAGAACATGGTTCGAGCTTTAATCTGCATGCCTGTACCTACCTATAGGTAGAACAAGGTTCGATCTTTAATCTGCATGCCTGTACCTACCTATAGGTAGAACAAGGTTCGAGCTTTAATCTGCATGCCTGTACCTACCTATAGGTAGAACATGGTTCGAGCTTTAATCTGCATGCCTGTACCTACCTATAGGTAGAACATGGTTCGAGCTTTAATCTGCATGCCTGTACCTACCTATAGGTAGAACATGGTTCGAGCTTTAATCTGCATGCCTGTACCTACCTATAGGTAGAACATGGTTCGAGCTTTAATCTGCATGCCTGTACCTACCTATAGGTAGAACATGGTTCGAGCTTTAATCTGCATGCCTGTACCTACCTATAGGTAGAACATGGTTCGAGCTTTAATCTGCATGCCTGTACCTACCTATAGGTAGAACATGGTTCGAGCTTTAATCTGCATGCCTGTACCTACCTATAGGTAGAACATGGTTCGAGCTTTAATCTGCATGCCTGTATCTACCTATAGGTAGAACATGGTTCGAGCTTTAATCTGCATGCCTGTACCTACCTATAGGTAGAACATGGTTCGAGCTTTAATCTGCATGCCTGTACCTACCTATAGGTAGAACATGGTTCGAGCTTTAATCTGCATGCCTGTACCTACCTATAGGTAGAACATGGTTCGAGCTTTAATCTGCATGCCTGTACCTACCTATAGGTAGAACATGGTTCGAGCTTTAATCTGCATGCCTGTACCTACCTATAGGTAGAACAAGGTTCGAGCTTTAATCTGCATGCCTGTACCTACCTATAGGTAGAACATGGTTCGAGCTTTAATCTGCATGCCTGTACCTACCTATAGGTAGAACATGGTTCGAGCTTTAATCTGCATGCCTGTACCTACCTATAGGTAGAACATGGTTCGAGCTTTAATCTGCATGCCTGTACCTACCTATAGGTAGAACAAGGTTCGAGCTTTAATCTGCATGCCCGTACCTACCTATAGGTAGAACAAGGTTCGAGCTTTAATCTGCATGCCTGTACCTACCTATAGGTAGAACAAGGTTCGAGCTTTAATCTGCATGCCTGTACCTACCTATAGGTAGAACATGGTTCGAGCTTTAATCTGCATGCCTGTACCTACCTATAGGTAGAACATGGTTCGAGCTTTAATCTGCATGCCTGTACCTACCTATAGGTAGAACATGGTTCGAGCTTTAATCTGCATGCCTGTACCTACCTATAGGTAGAACAAGGTTCGAGCTTTAATCTGCATGCCTGTACCTACCTATAGGTAGAACAAGGTTCGAGCTTTAATCTGCATGCCTGTACCTACCTATAGGTAGAACAAGGTTCGAGCTTTAATCTGCATGCCTGTACCTACCTATAGGTAGAACATGGTTCGAGCTTTAATCTGCATGCCTGTACCTACCTATAGGTAGAACATGGTTCGAGCTTTAATCTGCATGCCTGTACCTACCTATAGGTAGAACATGGTTCGAGCTTTAATCTGCATGCCTGTACCTACCTATAGGTAGAACAAGGTTCGAGCTTTAATCTGCATGCCTGTACCTACCTATAGGTAGAACATGGTTCGAGCTTTAATCTGCATGCCTGTACCTACCTATAGGTAGAACATGGTTCGAGCTTTAATCTGCATGCCTGTACCTACCTATAGGTAGAACATGGTTCGAGCTTTAATCTGCATGCCTGTACCTACCTATATGTAGAACAAGGTTCGAGCTTTAATCTGCATGCCTGTACCTACCTATAGGTAGAACAAGGTTCGAGCTTTAATCTGCGTGCCTGTACCTACCTATAGGTAGAACATGGTTCGAGCTTTAATCTGCATGCCTGTACCTACCTATAGGTAGAACATGGTTCGAGCTTTAATCTGCATGCCTGTACCTACCTATAGGTAGAACATGGTTCGAGCTTTAATATCCTGTAACATCTTGGATAAAATATTAGATTAGATATTTAGATTAAATAAATATGAATATGAATATGAACATTTTAAATGGAAATATTAATGACCGAGCCTGGGTCCAAGCGTCTCTACCAGTTCGCTTGGGTGGGCTAGGTATTCGTAGAGTCACAGATGTCAGTCTGCCAGCATTTCTGTCGTCGGTCCATAGCACCGAAGAATTAGTCAGGAAAATTTTGTCAAATACACTGATTGATTCCGAGGTGCGATGCAAGAGCGATACCATAAATGCTTGGAGGCCGTCTTGCCCCGACACTGACCTGCCCTCAAGTGCCCTCAGGCCTAGGCTCACAGCGACTGTGGGATTCGCCGCTCTGTAAATTGAGAATTAATACACTAATTGACACTTCTGTCAATATTTCAGAGCGTGCACGCCTACTAGCTGTTGGAGAATGGGAGTCAGGGTTATGGATCCAGGCGCTCCCATCGCCCAAAATCGGTACAATGTTGGACGACACAACCTTCCGCATTGCCACTTGCCTTCGGCTGGGTACACCTTGTGTATCTCCGCATCATTGCACCTGTGGAGTAGCCGTCGAAAATCTGGGACACCATGGCCTTTCTTGTAGAAGAAGCGCAGGTCGTATGCCTCGGCACGCTATTCTAAACGACATAATTCGTAGGGCTCTTTCCACCGCAGGTCTTCCGGCCGTACGTGAACCAAATGGTTTAGCACGAACCGATGGAAAGAGACCGGACGGTATGTCGTTGCTACCCTGGAAGATGGGAAGGCCTTTGGTGTGGGACGCTACATGCGTTGACACCTTAGCACCTTCACACCTTCCAAGCACATCCGGATGTGCTGGCGCTGCTGCTGCATCGGCTGAAGGCCTCAAACGGCGTAAATATGCTAACCTAGCAGGCTACATATTTGAGCCGTTTGGGGTTGAGACACTGGGGTCATGGGGTCTGAGTGCTCGCCGCCTTTATAGAGACATTGCTAAACGCTTAATCGATGCTTCTTAGGACCAGAAGGCTGGCTTTTTTCTGGCCCAAAGAATAAGTATCGCCATCCAACGTGGCAACACAGCCAGCATTCTGGCAACCTTCCCAGTCGGCAATGACGCGGAGGATTTTTTAAACGATTTGATAATGTAAATATTTTTAGTATATAATTATGTATATTGTAATTCTTATTGTAATTATCAAAATAAACTAATCTATACATAATTGTTGTAATTACATCGTTACGTAACTTATTTCCAAGGGCGACCACTCTTTATTATGCTCTTTAAGGTGGAGTGTCAGCAGAGGTAGTAAAAAGGAACACCTTGGTTGTTTGGTGACGCAAACAGAATGAAAGAAGATGCGAGTCTGTTCGAGAAACATATTTTGAGAACATCAGTTCGAAGTCGCACAAGAGCTCAAGATAATTTACATGGTTAGGTAACAGTACCTAATTACTAACTTACTTTTGATATAAAGTACTTACTTAGATCTTGAATGATAAAAGTGCAGCGTACAATGGAGGGCTATTCATTAGGCATTTTATTCGTATCATCTATAAGGTGATGCAGAAATATGTACTCGTATCTCTCTTACTCATTATTTGTCATGAATAGTCATGATGAAATTGAACATATAAAATATGCACGAGTTCAAGGGGTTGAAGGCATTTACTGCCTTTCACAACAATGTTTGTCTCACATAATAGGGGATGAGTCTATTGCTGTGATTTTTATCATTTTTGGGCATTATGGGTACTTTCGCAAGATTTGGGCTCTGTAGATAGATGACACTACACTAAAAGCCAGTTGCTACAGTATGTTTATACATGGTTCTACTGTATAGTTATCTGTACCCAAATCTCCGCACGATAAGAAACAAGTTATTTGTTCTTGACACAAGAAACATTTCACTTGATATGTAGCGTATGACACACTTTTGACAATGATTTATTTGAGTTTTACGGCAAACATATAATAAAACAGTGGGCTAAAGAAATCGGCATTATCTTTGTTACCGTTTTGATATAAATACGTGTATGGGCCCGGTAATAGCGGACGATCGTGACTTGGATTGCGGGATATTCTGACATGCCAAATGTCTGGTTTTTATTTAAATGCCGTCCTATTGTCTGGACAGGCATCCCGAGTACGCCCTCGGAAGCATAACCCCAGGGCACCCACCGATGAGTTTTGGCTTTGACCTATGCGGCCTCGCTCAGGGGTTTGGTCCAGGTGTCATGCCGTATATTTCCCTTTGTCCACAAAAAAAGATCCATCTTGGATTTTTATGGACTTTCATGTCCACTTTAATATACTCAACAGATTTTTACGAAAAATGGATCTTTGGGGTCAGGTCCCTGCGTCGGTATGTGATAGCGTGAGTGGGCTGAAGCCCCACAGAACGCAACCCTTCTGGCTTGCATCTGTGAATACGGCGGGTGGGATAAAGTTTTTGAGAGATTTTTTGAATTGATTGATAAATGATTGAATTATCTATAACCGGTTTCACAGTGCACGGGACGATTTTTGAAGTTAATGTGGTTCACAGTGTTACACTTTCGAAGTCAGGTAACACACTTGTTGTGTGTGTGTTGTTTCCAATAACAAACCGAAGTCGTTTAGTCAATACGAATACTACATTTATCCTCTCGCCATTTTTCTACTTTGCCCTATCTCAGATCTATACCTATCCTATCTGACCACGGATGGTAACGCGCTTATAATGCCTACTTCTGCCCTAAGACTATCCTATGTGTCGACTTCAGTTGATAACGAAATGATATCGCAGAAAATGTCGATCATGTGACCGAAACAACCATTTTTTTTAAATATTCGCCTATATCATTGACTGATGTCAACGCCGGCAGTGTTTGCATTGCAGGTGTTACGGTAGCTGTCCACCAGAGAATCAGATGTGATGCGCTACTTTGCTGTGAATGCTTTCGACATCCACACATTGTATTCATTACTGCATAACTCTGGTGTAAGAGAGTTCATAACTAAGTTTATTTATAATTTACATGATCTGGCTTTTTGCATACTGTGGGTTTGTTCTCTAGAGCCAGTCTATGGATGCTTGCTATGGATAGTCGCGAGTATTATTATAACTATATGCACCGGCACTGTAAGTGTAATTGCCGCCGACTGTGATTTGTAGAATCATCTAAGGCGTTTTCAGTGAACAGTTCAATACATCAAAGAAGGGTAATTGGCATTCGATTTTGAGGCGCTATGAGAAATGTTTTTGACGTTTGTCTGTTCCTAAAGTTTCGTATAAATTTATTGGAATGCAATTTTTGCGTATTTCGCCGCTCCGCTACGGGGGTAGCAGGACGTGTGGAGCTCTCGGCCCTTAGATGGAAACCCACTAAACTTGGCTAAACCACCTCTTTCTCCTTTACCTTAGCCTGCCCACCGGATAGGTAGAATCTCTTAATCGACGACGGCCGGCAAATGGACACTCGCTCGCCACGGGGAAATTAATAGGCAGAGTTTGAAAGAGCACATTTCTGAGTGTGAATTACTTATAGTGAGGAGTCAACTCTGCATTTATGTACTATCTATTACAACATTTTAATAACGTGAATCTATACAATCGTGAGATATAAAGGGGCTAGTGGACAGGGACCCATCGTGGGCCAATGTATACTGGAGCCTTAAGATCGATCGCCACCACAACAACATTTGATCATGTTTTTTTTTTGATAATACTTAAATTGACATTTTAACGTCACTATTTTAATGTGTCAAAACCGTCATTAGTCATGCTAGTATGTAAGTAGGTACCTCAGTGTTTCCTTATGTCAATTCTTCCTGCAAAGTTTTGGTCACACACTTGCACAGTTAATTAATTTAAAACTTAATATTAATATTCGTTCTTTAAGAATGTGTCGGTTGAACGGATAAGTGTCACTTACTGCGACAACGTGTATCACGCGTATCTCTGTGATAGCGATAAGTAATAATGTTGACTACATTTTTGATATTTTTAGAAGATACACACATACAATCACGACTATTACCCCAGGGAGTAAGCAGAGCTGCACTACTTAATAGTTCATTAGTAGTAGGTACTTAGTAATAGCTCAGAGGTCTGCTTTTTGCATATTGTCATGATAGATTAGAATAAGTGCAAGGGCGACCAGAAGTGTACCAGACCTAGGAAGAAAGAAAGAAAAACATTTATTACTCCACTTAGGTAGGTACTTATATAAAATAACAAAAAACAACGAAAACAATAACAGTTTGGTATATACATAATAACAAAGAAGTATTTAACAAAGAATAAAATAAAATGAAATAATAAAAATACATAAATGTGGAGTAAAAGGCCGTCTCTCAGCGTTATGCTGTCTGCGTGGTGCAAGGCAGACAGCGCTGGTTTTCAGAGACGGCCTGTGGTAGAAAACTAAAAAACTGAGAAACGAAACACTATTACATCGAAATACCAGGAACAAATAAAGAATAAAGAAAAAGAGACACCATAAACAAAGTTAAACAATTACCTATACTTCAGAGACAGGAGTGTGAACGCCAGAAAGCCGTTCTTCGACCTTAGCTTATTTTTGGTTAATTTTATTCAATGGACAGACACGATTTCTACATTTTTATTATAAGTAAAAAATACACGTCAAAAATTGACACAGCCACCGACTTCAAACTACCGAAATGGGATCAAATATTTGTTGGTATCAAATTAATAAATATCCAAAATTTCTTGACCCAGTCCAAAGAAATGAGGTAAAAAACATTAACAAAGAAAAAAAACAGACTCCTCCTTTTTTGGAAGTCGCTTGATACTCGTAACTATATTACTAACAGACCTCGCAAATGTTGTTTTACTACATACATTATGTATAAATTTAATACGATCATTTGTCCGTCCGTCGCGTTTTTCAATTTACATACATTCTTTTTGTTTATACATTTTATATACATATATGAGCTCAATTGCAAAAAATAAGAAATAAAAATTTTAATAGCATGAAAAGTGGCTAGTGTTGCACTATTTTGAAATCTTGATTAAATGCGCCATCTTCTGAAATAACTTGCCAAGGGTAGTGTAGCACAATTTTTTTTCAAAATTAGGTGTCAAAGTTAACTAACAATATTTTTGTGAACCATGACTCACTAAAACTTGACTTATTTTATTAAATTAACAATGTTTTTTGCATTAATTTGTAGTTGCGATTAATAGCATCGTTAATGAAGATTACGAAATTAAAAAAATCACAGCGAAATTGTGACAGGACTTGAAAATGTGACCAAGGGTGTCGAATTTCAACTTTTTTGAAAAAAGTCTATTATCGCTGAACTGAGTGATATGGATTTTTCTTTTATTTTTCCCAGAACTGGTGTAACTTGGCCTTTCATCCGGTCCCCGATTATCGTTGAGTTTTGGGACATATCTTTTTTTTTTATTTTTTTTATTTTTTAGGCGATACAAATTTCGCTGGGATAACTAGTATATTTAAAACGACAATTTGTCTGTCTGTCTGTCCGTCCGTCGCATTTTTCAATTTACATACATTTGCATGAAATATTAAAATATTTTCTTCTTTTTTTTTATATATTAGGCGATACAAAGTTCGTCGGAATAACTAGTATTTATTAATTTGATGCTACTACTTCCCAAGAGGTCCCAATCCCCCTTAGGTAGGCCACCCACTTAGGGGTTTAACAAAAAATCATAAGAAACGATCAAGCTGTTTTGGAGGAGTTTAGCAACAAACACTGTGACACGGAAATTTATCAATCCACTATGTGTACTTGACAATTAATCGATCATAACTAAATCTTAATCCGATGATAATTAAACTGGATTTATTCGGTCACATTCAGATTAAATTTGTCTAGTGTATTACAAAGATAACTAAATAAAATTTATGAGTATGTACTTTAACTATTTCATTGATTTTAACAGATTTATTTATTACTAGCAGACGTCCGCGGCTTCGTCCGCTTGACAAATTAGATATACAAAAATCTTCCTCGAGAACCACTCTATTAATTGGTGAAAATCGCATCAAAATCTGTTGCGTAGTTTTAAAGTTATCATAGATACGGAACGAAAGCGACTATGATTTATACTATTAGATATGTTATGATTTGTCTAGAGATGCTGTACAATTTGTGGTTATATAACATTAGGAATCTCCTTCCAGTAAAACTTAAGGTGAAAAATGTCGTCCCAACTGTGTTAGGAAATGGCTGAGTGGATTAAACCTAAAGGTGTTAATATTAATAGACTCATCATTCATCAAGGCCAGAATTGACCTTTCTCTAACAAGGAGAACGCGTTAACATATCAGCCGGCCGGAGACATGTGAGAATTGTTGAATTTCTTCGCCAAATGTTTCTTTTCTAAATCGCGTTTTTTGGCCACGTTTTGCATCCATCCAAGACATCTAACGTTTGTTTCTCTTTCTCATCTAATTACTCGGTGTTGCTGAAATAAAGTTCAGTTAGGTGCTCCTTGTTGGTCTTGAACTTATGATCGACAATAGTACAAATACAGTTCAATAATAAGAATTACAATATACAAAATATACATAAGTATTATAGACTAAAAATATTTACATTACAAAATATCATTTAAAAAATCCTCCACGTCATTGCCGACTGGGATGGTTCCCGGAATGCTCGCTGTGTTGCCACGTTGGACGATACTTATTCTTTGGGCCAGAAAAGAGCCAGCCTTCTGGTCCTGAGAAGCATCGATTAGGTGTTTAGCAATGTCTCTATAAAGACGGCGAGCACTCGGACCCCATGAACCCAGTGTCTCAACCCCAAACGGCTCAAATATGTAATCACCTGCTAGGTTAGCATATTTACGCCGTTTAAGGCCTTCAGCCGATGCAGCAGCAGCGCCGACACATCCGGATGTCCTTGGAAGGTGTGAAGGTGCTAAGGTGTCAATAATTAATAGGTTCTTATACATAAAATCTTTCTTACGAGTATGACGGACGACTGAACACCAAATACTTAAATATCTTTTGTTTGAAATAACTTCTTCTTTAATAAATTAACTTGGGTACCGTATAACAAGGAGAGGGTGCGGACTTGCGGTGATGCCCCTATACCACCAACATGTTTACGAAAAGTAAAGTAGGGTAATTTCTACAATACTATACATGAAACACAATTTGCTGATCACATTCCTACTAGGTACGGTTTTTGGCAGTATTAAGTTTTTCTCTGGCGTTATAACTTACTATATCTGGTGATTAGTAAAGTCATTACTTTTGCAAACGACCAGCTTTGCATTTAATATATTTATGCACTTAACACAATACGTGTTAGCTGTTAAGGAGTTTATTTAGGTTATCGATATAATCGTTACTTGTACGAGAGCTGTTATCGCTGCCTAAGTACTAGATTGTTGATACAATACTTTGGAAAAGAAGTACCTACACTTAACTACGATAACAGGTATTAGGTACTTACTCACAAGAGAGCATGCCTCGTATCATGGTCTCTTGGCACGCCATTTTCAGTGTACACACCGGCCTCCTCCGAAAATCAGCGCTGGTCAATGTGGCACCGCCCATGTCAGCATATGCTGAGAGGAGACCAATTTCCACGCAGATGTGGCGTGCACTAGCATGCACCGACGACCTTCTTATACATGGTTTTTATTTTACTTTACGAGAGAGTATCCACGCCTAGTCCAATAAACGAGGTCCTGGAATTGACTCGCCCAAGCTGAGCACTCCACTCAACGTGTAGAGTGCCGTTGCTCAAGTCACACCTTCCATGTCTCCAGTAGATCCTGGCGGAGTTAAGACCGCTAAGCCTCGAGTTCTCAAGAGGAATCGGCAGACTATAAAATAAAAAAAATGGCTATTATCTTTAGATTTGTGTAAGTTTTTACCTGTTTACCATAGTAGTGATGTGATAAGCAACTATTGGGTATTTCATAGACGACGCATTGTGCTATCAGCTATGATTACTGGGAAATAAGATGTGTAACAATTTTATGGTGTGAGTAATTCGTACATCATCGTCATCATCATTACAGCCGCTTGACGCTCACTGCTGTGCATAGATCTCTTCCAACGAACGCAACATTCAGTCTCGAGCTTCCCGCATCCAGTGGCTTCCCGCGAGCTTTCTTTAGTTGCCTACTGCTTACCTAAGTACTTGACACATTGGCGAGTCTTTGGGCTATGTCGGTGACCCGGTGATTTAGGTCGACAAATTGACGCCACCCGCCTGATGGTAAGCTGTGGCGATTGTGGGCGACTCTCATAGTACGCAGAAAACTATAAAGAGTGGCCCTCAACTTTAAGACGTAGTAATGTTCCTCTTCACGCTTCGCTTAAAGAACCCAGGGTTATATGTGGGAGGAAACACGTGCGCATGCTGGGCGTTCCAAGCCACCATCGCGTCACCAAAACGCGTTTCCACAGTATGAGAGTGGCATCCCAGTGCAGGTGTAAAATAATCAGTAGAAATAGTTACCAATAGAAATAAGGTAAGTACCTCTCTTTTACGTGAGACCAACAGATTCGCCGGGCGCCACTGGAAACGCCGGGCGCCACTGGAAATACGTTCTGCTTGTAACCAGAGACGCCCGGCAACGGACGTTAAAGCGGCCGCGGCCTTGGTCGCGGAACAAAAAAAAAAAAAAAAAAAAAAAAAAAAAAAAAAAAAAAAAAAAAAAAAAAAAAAAAAAAAAAGACCAACAGATTGGTGAATCAATCGAATTAATTCTTCAATAAATCAACCTAAAGTCGATCAGACTGTGTGGGCGGCACATCCTAAGAAAACTTCTGTTTTTTGCGTAAAGATAATATACCTATGCGATGGAAAGATAGAAATACGGTTGACTCTCTTTCTAACTCTTTCAAGAGCCCACACGTCATGGACAGGATCGCCTACAGGGTCAGATTTTTTGTTCGATTTTCAACTCACGTTCGTAGCCAATTTCAACCTTATCGACCGTTTAAACGCTCTTAGACTGCAGGCGGGATTCTGTGTGCATCTCTTTAGATATCGTTTGTATTTGAAAACTATGAGTGCTCTTTAAAACAGGATCTTTAATAAATTTCTTGATTTAATTTATTGATTTCAATTATTTGGTTCCAAATAGGTCGCAAAATTTCACAGTCATCAAGCACTGGCACATTTCTCTTACAAGTACCATTAGCCATCTCGGAGAGGGCCATAGCTTTCCCCAGCTGGCTCGGGCCAGCTCGGCGGGATGTGTCGTGCGGTGTTCCGCAGGGGTCGGTCCTGGGGCCGCTTCTGTGGAACATCGGCTACGACTGGGTGCTGCGGGGTGCGTTGCCTGAGGGCGTCGGCGTAACGTGCTACGCCGACGATACCCTCGTCACGGCGCGGGGTGCAACGTACCAGGAGGCAGCACTCAAGGTCACGACGGGTGTTGCTCAAGTCGTGGGTCGGATACGGCGGCTGGGACTGGAGGTGGCCTTGCACAAGTCCGAGGTTCTGTGTTTTCACAGACCTCGGAACGGTCCACCTGAAGGTTCCAGCATAAATGTCGGAGGCGTTAGCATCGGCATCAAGCCCTCGATGAAGTATCTAGGGATCGTACTTGATAGCCGATGGAACTTCGGACCACATTTCCGAAGTTTGGTCCCCAAGGTGACACAGGCATCGGTCGCGCTTTCGCGACTGATGCCCAACCTAAAGGGACCCAACGCTTCCTGCAGGAGACTGTACCTGGGGATCGTGCGGAGTATGGCCCTATACGGGGCTCCCGTATGGGCGGCGCGGTTGACGGCCATTAACTCAACGCTCCTTAATAGACCGTTGAGGACCTTGGCCGTCAAAACAATAAGGGGCTACCGCACGATCTCCGGAGAGGCTGCATGTCTCCTAGCCGGGACCCCTCCATGGGACCTGGAAGCGAGAGCCCTTGCGCCATTGGAACAATGGAGAGGCGCTGGAGCGGGACCACAGGCCTGCGTCTCGAGAAATCGAGGACCAGCAGTCCCAACTCCGCCAGGATCTCATGGAGTCATGGAGGGTGCGACTTGAGCAACCCAAGTGGGGTACCACCATAATCGCGGCGGTGAGACCGATCATGGACGATTGGCTGCAGAGGCAGCATGGTGACCTCACGTATCGTGCGACGCAGATCGTTACCGGGCATGGATGCTTCGGTAGCTATCTGTTTCGCATCCGTCGTGAGGTCACACCCCGGTGTCAACACTGCGAGGTTTCCGACGACGACACCGCACTCCACACGTTGGTGGAGTGCTCAGCGTGGGCGAGTCAGCGCCGGGACCTCGTAGTGGGTCTGGGCGTGGATACCCTCTCGCTGGAGACCATGCTTCAAGCCATGGTCTCCAGCGGGAGTAGGTGGAACGCGGCCGTGTCCTTCTGCGAGCAAGTCGTGCTCGCGAAGGAGGCGGCCGAGAGGGAGAGGGAGCGTACCCTCCCCGCCGAGTTCCGTAGTCAGCGGCGAGGACGCCGCAGACTCATCTACGCCCAAGACCATCGACCTCCATGATCGGGGCCTGAGGACGGCGGGATCGCCACCCGTCGTCCTTACAGAAGCAGGCTAGAAGGGTTGCGTGCTGCGGGGCATTTGCCCCATAGCACGCAACCAGATTCACTCACTGACGCGGGATAAAACCCGACCCCAACGACGCGGGATTCTCATCCCGACCCAACTCCCGCAGAGACCACAGAGGTGGTCAAAGTTCGCCGGGCGCCACTGGAAATACGTTCTGCTTGTAACCAGAGACGCCCGGCAACGGAAGTTAGAGCGGCCGCGGCCTTGAGCCGCGGAACTAAAAGAAAAAAAAAAAAAAAAAAAAGTACCATTAGCCACCGATGAACCTCTTTCTGATAACCTCTATCGAGTAGTTAGGTAGGTTGAGATGTAGATGTAGCCGTTCAACGTATTAAACTTCACAAATACCTACCCGTTAAGTTATTTATTTATTATTTTACAGACATTTTTTGCTTACAACTAAACCAAAGTCCCACAAAACCGTGTTGTCGGTTTGACTGTGGGATAAAGCCTCCGTAATAAATACATGACATAATCTAAACAAAAATGTAGACAATAAAATATATATAGACATTAGGTGGGTATAGTAAGTATATAGGTGCTTACTTATGTTACAGTGTAACTATTACAATTGGTTTATATAAAAATTAAATAGCTTACGCTTATATTTAAGTGGATTTGTTTCGTCCCTGATTTCCTGAGGCAAGCCATTCAATAGATATGGCAAGCGTATTTTTAATGACCTATCACCATAATAGTTATGTATTTGTGGTACAACTAAGGTACCTGTGTCCATAGATCGGGTGTTATAAATATTATTTACCTTTTTTAGATGATGCTCTTGACTTCCATGGTTGTTTACCGCTAGTAGGTATTTATGTTTCAAGGTAATTGGTAGAATTTTGCATAGTTTAAATAATTGTATATAGTTATTTTTAAAGCTTTCTTTCACCTTTTTATTAACCAATAACTTGATAAATCTTGTTTGAAGTGTTTCTAAGTTGTCTAAATATGTTGTCAACGTAAGTCCGTAGCAGTCAAGAGCATAACCAAAGATAGGATCTACAAGTGACTTATACAGCAGTCGCAATGTACCTATAGGGACTTTAAAACTTAAATGATAGAATTTTCAAATGAACAGTCATTGTCATAAATAATTATGTCGACATATTTGACTCATATTTGTAGGTTTAGACAACATCTGAGTAATAGTTCTTTGTCACACATACACACATATCACGCTTTTATCCCCGAACGGGTAGGCAGAGATGCATTACACACCTACAGTTTGCCAGTATGTTTAGTCCCATGTAGTAAGCCTTTTGCCATCACCGGGTACACATTAAGGGGTTATGTCCAAAATGGCCCAATAAATTTAAAAAAAAGTAGCAGCAAAATAGTAATTTTGAAAAAAAAATTGGAACCCGTTGGTTTGCGATGAAATGTTGATGAAAGGCAACAAAATCTTACGTGCCAGCCGCTATGGCACAGCCAATTAAATTTCTGGGCGTTTCGGACTATTTATTAGTTCTTTGTCATAATTACGAAATTGTTTGAGTATTGAGTATGATGTTGTTAGTAGGAGGAATCTCATCTAGATCCCTGTGGTGTTACTATAAAGGAAATGTACTATATAATAACACCACAGGGATCAGTGGATCAGTAAAAAGTAGCATATTAACACTTCCATTTACTGTTTTCTTTTTCCTCTCTTCTCTAACCCTCTACAGCTAGGCAACTTCCACCACCTGGAAACTACAACAACAAAAAGGAAATTTTCTAACCTATTTACCATAATTCCAGCTTATATATATTCTTTGGAAAATGTATGTCGCAGGGGATTTCCAAAAGTCCACCATCATTCATCATTCACCGAGCCTTTTCCTAACACAGTTATGGTCGGCATTCCAAAAGTCCATTGTAAGTTATATCGTTTTTAGTAGTAGTCCGAGACGCCTAGGACTTTAATTGGCTTGTGCCATAGCGAATCAACATTTCATATCAAAGGCAACGGGGTTTCACAATTATAACAAAGCTGCAAATTTGAAACTGCTGCTTAATTTTGGAACCCCGTTGCGTTGCGATGAAATGTTGATTAAAGGCAACTAAATCTTACGTGCCAGTCGCTATGGCACAACCAATTAAAGTTCTGGGCATCTCGGACTGCTACTATAAACGATATAGGTAACGTACAATTTACTTTTGGAATGCTGACCCTAACTGTGTTGGGAAAAGGCTCTTTATTATTAAACTCATTCGGCCATTATGGACATAAACTATATAAAACCTATAAAAAAAATTCAATAGTGCCCAGTTATTTTTTGGTCCCACTATTACGTGGGACCAAAAAATTACTGGTAAAGAGTGGGTGTGTAGTGCACCTCTGCCTACCCCTTCTGGGATATAGGCGTGATATGTGTATGTATGTATCGTTTATATTTGAAAGCCAAGCAGTCCACTTGGAACTTTGATTATAAATATTTATATAGGTATAATCGAAAAAAAACCGAACCTTATTGGTATGAAACAGGAAATACCCAGCCACCATTCCCCTAGCGCTCGGAAGAGTTTGTCGTTTTCCAATAATATCGCAGGAAATTCAAAAAAAATGTGTGTAGAGTCACGTGATCAGCATTTTCAGCGAAATCATTGGATCTACAAACTCTTCCGGTACCATGCTGTCCGGAATTGAACCGGGATATTTTTCTTACAAAGAGAACGCTTTAAGTCTCAGCCACCAGTCGAACTATTACTTAACGGTACTTATGTCTCATATATGTCTGTCCACTGCCCATAAAGAAAACCTGTATCAGGTTTATTGCAAAAAATGCTAATGTTATTACGTCGGTGCACACACGGACACTGAATTATATGTCTCTTTCCACACAACTACGAGATAATTTCTTAACTGATTCTCACTTAATTATCACGCGTTTAAATTTGTCTATTTCAAGTTATTAGCATTACAAACTGTCATCATCGCAGTTAGTACAAGTACCTTATTAAAAAGACGTGTCCAGTGATGCCCAAAATTCCATCCGCTTTTTAATAGTTTGCTCGTGGCAAATGTCCTGGCAAACCATTCGGAATAAAATTTATCTTTTCCAGTTGTTCAAATTAATGCAATGCCAATTTGTACAGTCCTAATGTTCTTTTTATGTGACAGTCAAACAAACTTCCGCATTTATAATAACTTTAATGCTATACATTTTATTACAATTCTTTTACTCTTTGGGGAGTGTATGAAGAATAGTTATGTAACAATAATATTTATTGTGTCTGCAATTCCGTCAGAAGATCTAGTATTCGGTGGCAGTACCTCTCGTAACATATTTTACTTTTAAATAGTCATAGAATAGAAGATAAAATTATTTTAAAAAATTAACATCAAGCAAGTGTCCAGATTTCCAGAATGCGCAATAGACACTATAATGTGACTGTTGAGACGATGCACAGAAAATATTTTAAGGAGATGTACAAATTACGATAAAAATATTTCATGTGTATATTGCCGTTATCACAAGAAGAATTGAAATAGTTACGTAGTTTTACGAACCTATATTTTACATAAGTTTTTTGTCAATTTGTTCAACATCAAATTGTATATATTGTATTCTAATATGTTCAAATAAAATGTGCCAAATAAAAACTCGAACGCTACATTAAATAATGATAATCACGCGATGATCGAGTGAGTTTCGAACCATTAGTAACTCTTCGCACACACTCAAACAACGGACTTGTGCACATAAATAACCTTATGTGAACCTAATAAGATGTATGTGTGAGTGAATGTCTAGTAAAGTGTTCACCAAGAGTCGCAAGACTGCATTCCTGTCCGCTGCGTACGCGCACCCGACAATGTGAAATCATTCGCTCTTTTCAAAGGATAGGTTCATCATTTTTATATCTGTGTGAAGTTAGACATGCACGCCTATATTTCCTGGGGGATAGGCAGAGGTAGACACACCCACACTTTGACAGTATTGGTCCCAAGTACTTATTACCACTTTTTATTAAATTCATTCGGCTATTTTGGACATAACTCATTAGGCTTGCCCCCTATTACGTGGAACTAAAAATACTGGCAAACTGTGGGTGTGTAATGCACCTCTGCCTACCCTGCGGGGATATAGGCGTGATATGTGTGTGTGTGTGTGTGTGGTCCCAAGTAATAGGGGTCTATTGTCGTTACCGGGCACAAATCAAGGACGATTCTGTAATCAGAACCTGAATTCTGAAACTGCCATGACGTATAATGTTATAGGTACTTGTTAAATATCCCGTTAAATAGCTAATTATAATAGTGACCATGACAGTTAAATAACTAAATTTATTAATAAAATAATTACATAATCGTAAGAACAATTATATATTTAAATTATATAATTATGTTAAATCATCTCTTCATTCAACAAAATATTTGTATTTTACATTTTAATTAAGTACTTTAAGTGACGTTTTTCTCGTCATTCACAAAACTAACTTTGAACAACGAATAAAAATTACACGTCAGAAATTAACACAACCGGCAATGACGAGGAGGATTTTTTAAACAATATTTTTTTTATGTATGTAAATATTTTTAGTATATAATTATGTATATTGTAATTCTTATTGTAAATAAATGTCAATACAACCGACTTCAAATTACCGAAATGTGACCAAATGATTGTCGGAATGGGACTTGGGAAGTCAATCAATCAAAGAATCAATTTCGTTTCTTCAGTTTAGGCACATAAAGAGCACATATGAATGTCAAAATTTTACCATTTTATGTCAAGCAATATTATAAAAATACTAAATTAAGTACATAAATAACCATTTGAAAATGATTATCTCGCTGATTCGGTAATTCAGTTGGTTCTCCTGATACCAGCAAGAAACTCAGGTAGATTATCCATCGTATTAATAGTAGCTTTCATTTAAAAAAAATCTAAGATATAAATAGTGGAAAAAGAAGTAAGAATACGAGGTACTTATTCGCTAACATCGTGTTACGTCGGCAGTTGATTTGCATTGTCTGGTCTGGTAGCTGCCAGCAATGTCAGTGTGTATATAGGTACGTCAACTATAAACTTTATACATTCATGTGTGTCTGCATGTTGGCGAGTGTGCGTCAAGTCATAGGTCAAACTGATCTTGCAAATTAGTAAGAAGCCTGTCGAGTGATTCAAGTTTTAATCATATTAGAGATTTTTTTTTTTTTTTTTTTTTTTTATATTTGGTTCGCCAAATTGACGCCGCCCGCCTGGTGGTAAGTCGTGACGACGTCTAGCGATTGTGGGCCACTCTCACAGCACACATTACTATTGAGAGTGGCCCTCAACTTGACGACCTACTGATGTGCCTCTTCACGCTCCGCTTAAAGAACCCAGGATTATATGTGGGAGGAAACACGTGCACAGGCAGGGCGTTCCAGGCCACTATCGTTCGGCAGAGAAACGAACGTTTAAAACGTTCGGTTCTCGCGAACATGCTATTCACTGTGTGGGGGTGGCATCTCTGCCCGGCACGAGTCGTTCGGGATCGGAAGGAAGAGGGTGGGATCAGATTGAAGAGCTCTTCAGAACACTCGCCGTGGTAAATACGGTAGAATGCGGCCAAGGAAGCTATTGTTCGGCGCTGAACTAGCGGCTCAAGGCTTCCCGTTACCTCCGGACAATCTATAATACGGATAGCCCGTCGCTGCATAGCGTCGAGAGCGTCCAGCAGATACTTCGCGGAGCCGTCCCAGAGGTGAGAGCAGTATTCGACGCAGGGTCTAATCTGCGTCTTGTACAGCAGACACCTCTGGTCCGGTGTACAGAATCTCTTTACCTTATTCAGTATTCCTAGTTTCCGCGAAGCTAGCCCTATACATCTTTCGATGTAGTTTTTATTATTGAGCTCTCGACGAACGTCTATGCCAAGGATATCAAGGTTGTCCTTCATTGGTAATAATGCATTCTGAAGAGAGGGTAGGGGAAGGAAAGGGGATTTCTTCGCAGTAAATGCACACGCCTGTGTTTTGCGGGCATTGAACTCGACCAGGTTCTCGGTACCCCATTGAGAGATACTGTCGAGGTTACGGTCGAGGTCAGCCACGAGTCGTCGTCTCTCCTCCTCAATCTCAGATCGCCCCGCCGTCGGACGAACCGAGTAACTCCCGTGCAGTGTGCTGTCATCTGCATAGCAATGAATGTTCCCGAGGGATAGCATATCATTGATATGCAGAAGAAAGAGAGTTGGTGATAGTACGGACCCCTGCGGTACCCCGGCATTCACTTGCAAGAAGCGAGAAGCCTGGCCATCGCAGAGGACCCGCACTCGGCGCTCGTTTAAAAAGCTGGCAATCCAGCTGCACAGTTGAGGAGGTAGACCATATGCCGGAAGCTTGGAAAGGAGCGAAGCATGCCAGACCCTATCGAAGGCTTTGGCGATGTCCAGGCTAATAGCCAAGGACTCGCCGTGCCTTTCCATAGCCCCACCCCAGACATGCGTTACGAATGCCAGAAGATCACCCGTTGATCGCTTTGGCCTGAAGCCGTATTGTCGATCATTGATTAGCGAGTGATCCTCTAGGAATTGCATGAGCTGCTTATTTATAAGGAGCTCAAGCACCTTGCAAATGACTGAGGTGACAGCTATGGGTCGATAGTTGCCTGGATCGGACCGATCCCCTTTCTTGGGGATCGGTTGTACGTTCGCCTCCTTCCAGACCTCCGGCACGAGCCCTGAAGAGTATGACAGGCGGTACAGACGCGTTAATACTGGAGACAACTAAGCTGCACATTTTCGTAGCACCACCGCCGGAATGCCGTCAGGGCCACTGGCTTTCCGCGTGTCGAGTGACCGCAGCACTGCCCGTACATCACATTGCCTGATAACAATATCAGGCATTGTGTGGCCACAGTTGGCGATGGCGGGGGGCTGCAGGCCACGGTCGTCGACCCGGGAATTAGCCGCAAAGAGGTCTGCGAGCATATCCGCTTTCTCTTGGGCTTTGTGAGCCAGTGTTCCATCTGGGTAACGCAGCGGTGGCAGCGAGGGCTGACAAAAGTTAGATTGCACGGCTTTGGCCAGTTGCCAGAATCCACGGCTGCCCGTGGGATGGGAAGTGAGCTCCTGACCAAGCCGCGCGACGCGCTGGGCATCCGCTCTCTTAAAGGCCCTCTTACTCGATTTTGTGGCCCGGTTGTACGCTGCTTTGAGGTGGCCCACGTTTGGGTCGCGCACAGCCCGGGCCCTGATCCAGGCGCGATATGCCGACTGTTTTTGTCGAACAGCTTTGGCACAATCTCGCCCGAACCAGGGACGGGCTCTGCGGATACTGGCGACATCAGTGAAAGGGATGTAATAATCCATCCCTAAACTGATCTCGCCAGCAATAGCAGAAGCACTATCCGAAGGAGCCTTTCCTACAAAGCAGCGCTGGCTCCAGGGGACGAACGCATAATAATCGCGTAGACCGTCCCAATCCGCTGACGAGTAGTGCCATAGTCGTCGTGACGTTTGTACAGGACGTGCAGGAGGTGACACCTTCATGCCAGCGTGAACAACACAGTGGTCGGAACTACCCAGTGGGGCTCCTACCGAAACACTGTACTGGGCTGGGCGACTCGTCAGCAGTAGATCCAGCAGAGCGGGCGCGTGATCTGACCTGTCTGGTATCCGGGTGATCCCGCATACCATCTGGGTCAGACCGTGGGAGAGAGCGAACGCATGGGCGGCTCTACCCGCATGATCAGTCTTGAGGGACCCCAGCCATTCAATGTGATGGCCATTGAAGTCCCCCAGAAATACTAGGTCAGCGTTCGGGAACCGCACCTGCGCTTCATCAGCCGTCTCGCTGAGGTACTGGAAGAGCTTTGTTGTCTCAGAATCCCCTGTGTGGGATCGGTAGACGCACACGTAGATCTGGCTCATGGAGCCATGGTCTACGTGCAGCCAAAGGACGGAATTGGAGGGGTTCTCTAGGCGGCAGCAAACATCCGCCCTAACGAACACGCACACCCCGGCTTTGTCTCGAAATTGTTCCTCGATGACATAGCCGGGGTAACACAGGTAAGACGTGTCGTCAGGGCGGCGTATTTGTGTCTCCGTGAGGAACATCACAGCGGGCCGTGCCGTCTCAAGGTGGTGGTGGACGGTATCGAGGTTCGCATGGAGTCCACGGACGTTAGTGAACTCCACCTCGAAATGTGAACTTGTGGGGTTTCCTAGGGCCGCTGTGTAACGTTTAACGTTTAATAATTAAGATAATTTTAGAAGTTAATATTCAAAGTATAAAACTGGCAAAATGCAGAAATTTACTGTAGCTGCTGAAATGGGACATCTGTGTATCCATTTGAGGAATCCAAGATGTAATTTTGTGAAGGGTAATGAATGAAACCTATATTTGCTCTGTGGGTGAGGCTCTAGTACACTAACATAATGTGTAAACAACTGCAAACATCAGGTACATTAGTTAGCGACTCCAAATAAGGAAGAGGTTCTCAATTCGACAGTATGTTTTTTTTTATTGTTACCTCATATATTCGGACTGGGCAAATCGATTTTCAATTTCTTTTTTTATTTTATAGGGTAAATTTTTATTTACAATAAGAATTACAATATACATAATCATATACTAAAACATTTACATTACAAAACATCGTTTAAAAAATCCTCCACGTCATTGCCGACTGGGAAGGTTCCCAGAATGCTGGCTGTGTTGCCACGTTGGATGGCGATACTTATTCTTTGGGCCAGAAAATAGCCAGCGTTTTTTTTAATTGAAAGCTACTTCTTCCCAAAGTGGCCTCATTTCAATTTAGTCCCATTCCGACAAGTATTTGGTCCTATTCCGGTGATTTGCATGAAGTCGGTCAAAAACGGAGGAGATTCTTAATTCTACTGTATGTCTTTTTTTAACCCCCGACGGAAACCCGAACGGGGTGTTATAAGTTTGACGTGTGTGTGTGTGTTTGTAAGTCTGCCTGTGGCATCGTAGCTTCCAAACGGATGAACCGATTTTGATTCTGTTTCTTTTGTTTGAAAGATGGGTTAGGGGAGAGTGTTCTTAGCTATGTTTTATAAAAATCGCTTAAGCCATTTCAAAGATATGAGGAGTGAAAGTGGTGATAAAAAATTGAATGCGTTCAAATATACCCGTGTTGGGTATCAAATGAAAGGTCATAACTTATACATCACGATACCGTAAGTTATATGAAAATCGGTTTAGCCATTCAAAAGATATGAGTAGTGGAATGTAATTCTAATTCTGTAACCACACTCTGCGCAATTCGCATTAGCTCTTGATAATTGTTGATAGACTATACGTATGTTGATTTTAAATAATGAATTATGTGAGACGGGGGTTTTTTAAATTTTAAATTTAATTTACTTGTTAATTTATTTTTTGTTAGTTACCTCATATTATCTTTTGACTGGTCAAACCAGAGACTTGGGATGCCGCTCGCTTTGCTCTCTTAATAAACCAACAGAGCGTGAGAAAGAGAAGTCTGGAAAAGTCATCATCAATCAAACATTGCCTATGAGTAATAAAGATAGACGATGACGTACTTATATATATGTGTGTCAGTGTCAGTGACAAGAATTTTCTGTAGTTTTCCAAATTGCGATAATAGCGATTACCTTGATAACTGGCGATTATTAGATTTCTAAAATATAAGCGAATCCTTGTGTTGTTGACAGTAAAACTGTATATAAGAGCCATGGTGTCTTGTTCTTTAAGTAATTGTAATGTGACTAAAGCCGACAATCCAAATAATTACACGTTTCGCAGGTAAATACAAAATTTTCCAGCAATTCTTACATAACAGATATTTGTTTATGTCTTGTGTTTATCAAATAAGTAAAAAGTTCTAATCATAGTACATTGATTACCCTTGCATTGTGCAGTAATATTTCCTATTCACAAAGAAGAATTGTTCTTAAATAACGTAAAATAGGAGAATGTCCTTTTCGTTAGGGCTTGACCACCTGATGACGTCATGATTATCGATGTATCGATAAACCGTGGCAACATGAAGTATAATGTTATACGTACACGCCTGTTTTTGATCACATTAACGGGATAACAAGTAGCATATTATAGAGCTACTTTTTAACCCGCTAATTTGTTTCAGGAGGAATTGGGAAGAAGAAACGGGTGGAACCGCGGTAATTTGCCTTAGAAGCTGAACAATTTCATGGTTATGTACCAATGAAAAAAAACTTTCGAGTATATAATATCCTAAATGGTAAACTAACTTAAAGAAACATAGGTTTGTCATGTTCGTTCGTCCGTCTGTCCATTCTCGGCTTTCCTCCTAAACGGTTAAGGCTAGGAAAATGAAATTTTGCACAAATATGTGTATTTATAACGGTGACCAAGGGTTACAATGAAATAAGGAAAAAAAATGTATTTGGGTTGCCTCCCGTATAAATAAAGTGAAAATGATTTTTTTCTACCGTCAACCCCATCGTGTGTGGTATGAATAGATAGTTCTTTTGACAATATTAAGAAGTTGCAAAGACAACTTTTTTTATTTTAAGAAGCCGTTTTCGAGATATTCAACTTTAAAACCCATATTTTCGTTAAAACAGCGTTTCCTATAAAATCTAAACGGCTGACTCGAAAAATCTTAAAAAATCATGATGATAGTCTATGTAATTAAACTTTAAAGAAAAACTATAACAGATCAGATAACTTTGTTAGTTCAGGAGTTATAGGCTATATATACTCGTAACATGACTACGGACTATACTTGGTCGGTTTTTTTATTAACTAATGCCAGTGCGAAAAGGAGACGTAAGGGGCTAAAAGTATGACCGATTAGTGAGATTCTATTGATTTATTCAGAAATAACACTCAACACTATCGATATTTTGCGTATTTCATAGTGTACACAACACTATTTCACACAAACATTTGCATTTTGATTTTGGGATCGCCTCTGAAATGTCTTTGTGTATTTTTCTACATACTATATCTATGGGGCAAACTGATTATGAAATATTTTTTTAATTAAAAGCTACTACTTACTTCCTAAGTGGTCCCATTTCAATTTGGTCCCAATCCGGTAATTTGAAGTCGTTTTTCGGTCAATGTTTGACGAGGGAATTTTGTATGTTTTTTTTTTCATTTATTTACACACAAGAAGTTACAGATAAGAGAAGAGGAATACAAAGGATAGATTAAAAGTACAAATGCTCCACTTATTTCCTAAGAAATCTCTTCCAGTGGGCCAAGGGAAGGAAATGCTTGGAAGAATAAGTTTTATGTGTGTGTAGGTCATATCATTCAAATATGCAAATAAATACACGTATCTACCGCAAATGCGCTAAAATATACGCTATAATATTACTACCTACATAGATATTAATACTAATAGATATAAGTATATAAATACATAATAAATACATAAATTATTTCTTACTTTTACGAATTTTTTCTTGGTTCTACTACTAGGAACTTTATGAATATTATAGCTTCTCATAGTGCACCATATACTAGTGAAGGTAACTGCCTCCGAGTCCTTGTGAACGCACTCATTAATAGTCTGAGAAATAATGTAACCGAGAGCAACATAAAGGATAGCGTAAGGATGATGGCATGGATGACTTGCAAGTTATGGATTGATTATATCAGATTATTTATAATCTAATCGAGTTGGTTACTTTGTATAGAATATAATATAAGTTTAATTATATATTTACATTATAGGTACCTACGTATACTTATAATAATTTAAATTAATTAATAATTTATGTAGCATGCATACGGTTTTGTTGCGTGGTATAGACTTTTAGAATAGAAGATGTCGAACATTGTGTTCAACATATAGGTACTTACCTACTTTGAAGGATCGCAAGCGTCTCTGGTATGCACCAGAAGATACGAGTATTTCCAGTGGCGCCCGGCTGAAGGATCACACTGACTAAAATCCGTACCTACCTATGTAGTATATATATATTTAATACGACAATTTGTCTGTCTGTCTGTTTGTCCGTCGGTCGCGTTTTTCAATTTACATACATTTGCATGAAATATTAAAAAAAAATTTTTTTTGAGGTAATACAAAGTTCGTCGGGATAACTAGTACTTACTTATATCAATAACTTTTGTCCTGCCATCTGAATTGGCCAAAACAAAGCCTATATAACATACGACTATTTAATTGCCGAAATGGAAATCGGCAACAACAACAAGACAACTACACTCAGTAGCAATCAATGAGGCATACTTAATTTAATAAAACCATAGTTTATAACTTACCAGAGGACGCCCGCTTCGCTCGCTTGACAATTGATATACACAAAGACCTTCCTCGAGAACCACTCTATCCATTAGTGAAAACCGCATCAAAATCCGTTGCGTAGTTTTAAAGATCTAAGCATACATACAGAACGTGTGACTATGTTATGATTTTGATATATATGTAGTACCTGTACCTATCTGGATTTTCGAGTTAGCGTGTCAAAAGTCAAAACAAAATACTAAATCAGTGAGGGAGTCTGTCTGGAATGCAGGACCACGTCTGAGAGAGATACTGGAACCAGTTTGTCCGGCTCGTGTCGCTATCTAACTCATCCATTCTGTTGCTAAGTGTGCTAACTGCTAAACCGAAAAGACTAATCTATATATTTAATACGACAATTTGTCTGTCTGTCTGTCCGTCCGTCGCGTTTTTCAATTTACATACATTTGCATGAAATATTTTTCTTTTTTTGAGGTGATACAAAGTTCGTTGGGATAACTAGTACATTTAATTTTATGTTCTAGACAGAAAACTGTGCTGCTTGGACGTAGTATTTTATTATGTCTGTTGGAATTGTGGTTTGAATTACAAAGTGGTAAAAGAATACCTAATGGCAAAGTATGGGTGTGGAATGCACCTCTGCCTACGCCTTCCGGGATATGTGAGTGATGATATGTAGGTACCTGTATGTATGTAGATAGAAATCGAAAAAATATTGTAGGTACTTAGTAATCTATATAATATAATACGCCTGTGCAGCCGCTTCTCCTCCTAAACTAAGAGTCGCACAGTCAAGTGTGGCACACCGTTGGAAAGGTCGTGGTCTCAAGTGGTGCGATAAGATTAGAAATTTGTCAAAAAGTTAATTTTAACATGATTTAAACTGGATTTAAGATCATGCGCGCGATTTAGTAGCAATTCAAATTAAACACAAAAAAATTTATTCGCGCGTGCTATTTTTGAGTTATAGTTTTCTTGATCACCTGTTACTGATTTATTATGTATACTAGCTTATCGCCGCAGCTCCGCCCGCGTGATTTAGTTTACTCGTTCCCGGTTCATTACCACATTACCGGAATAAAAAGTAGCCTATGTTACTCAGGGTGAATGTAGCTTTCCAATGTAATGAAAGAATTTTTGAAATCGGCACAGTAGTTTTTGAGTTTATTCATTACAAACATACAAATCTTTCCTTTTTATAATAAGTAGTATAGATAACTGTTGCCCGCAGCTCCACCTGCATGTTACTTTAGACTTTAGATCGACATAACTTTAGATTGACAAACAGACAAAAATTCTAAAAACCATTGTTTTGGGTTCTATTACGTTCATAAAGCCCGCCTACAACAGTTTCTTTATTATACTCGTATCTTCGATGTACGGACATCGAACACTTACAATTCTATTAAATGTATTGTTTGCTAGGACTGCAGATATTATATTTAGTGGTATGTAACAACTGTCCTGGCTGTGGGAATTTTGGTTTGAATTACAGATTGGTTTTGAATAGACCGACAAAATTCTTGGCAAAGTGTGGGTGTGTTATGCACCTCTGCCTACCCCTTCGGGTATAAAGGCGTGATATATGTCTGTCTTAAGTAATTATTCACAGATACATTTAAGATAGGTGACCTTCTTATCTCCAGATCTCGAGTCATACTCGCCTGCACCTATGGAGAGGACGATTATCCATCGATGTTTGTATGACCGATCTCCAAGCCACGGAGGGGTCTCAATATCTTAAGAAATGGTCACCCATCCTAAGACCGGCCTGACTAGATGTTGCTTAACCTTTGCAATGTGTTAAAGTCGGTTACCACTAGAGTCTAGACCACGGATAATGTTGTGTACATGTTAGACCTAATATTAATGCTCATGCATAGAACTTTGCCTATGTGGTTTAGTTGTCTAGTCCGCCTACCCTCTAGGGTATATAGGCGTGATTGTACGTATGTATGTAGATAAGTCTCAAAGCGTACATTCCGCGGCATCGAACTCACTAACAACCTATTGAACTAGGTACAAACTGCTCATCATCATCGAGAATACACAATTAAGGCCCTTATCAAAATGCTTTCCCACCCTTTTTTGTTGACCTCTGCCACTGTACAAGTAATTGAGAGAAGTTCTATAAAGTGATTGGCTCTAGGAGAAACTAAAAAGCCCTAATATCAATATTAACTTTAAAACTTTGACATGGTATTGTTATAATTAATACTATACCACGGCTTCGCTCGCGTGAAATCTTTTTCTAGTTCCCAGCTCCCTAAATTATGTAGGTACTACTGCAGCCTGTTGCATTAAACTCGGTCCAGCCATTTCAGAGATTAGACGAATAAACTGAGAAAAAAAAAATTAAAATAGATTTCTGTAGGTAAGTACCGTTAACACTTCATATTTTCATTTATGCTATTGAAATAGAGGCTCTGGCTCCAGAGCCTCCTTAAAATCCATACAAAGTGCCCTTTGGGTATCAAATTACCTTTGTACATATTTGCCGGTGCTTTCTCCGTCTAATAGTTCGAAAAGGTAATAGACTGACTATATGGGGCCTCGTGGTCTAGTGGTTACCGACAATGTTAACACCTCAGACTAAAAGAATAACATAGACGGAACATGTAGAATAAACACGTGAAGCCAAATGACACTTTCAATGTGTGCGTGTGACTCCGATTTCCATGTACCGATACCACTAACGGCGTGTGCGTAATGTTGCCAGCAAATGAAAAAATCTCCTAAAAATCTCTATATAGTGGACATATGGAAAATTAATATTTGTTATAGTAAATGTTATCTGCAATTATTTTGTCATTTTCACAAATGATTATTATGATAAGTGCCTAAAATGGGGAAGTGTTAAAATAAATAAAAACGTGATAAACACTGAGTAAACACACTTTAATTACTAGCTTTCAAAAAAATTCTCATCTTTAAAATAATCCTTTTTAAGATGAATGAACAAAGCTTCATTCCTGTGTAAGTACAAAGTACAGTCAACAACAAAAGTTGATTAGCACAAAAATATTTATTATTCTTTTTTACATCCCAATGCATGTGCCACAGCAATGTACAAGTAATTTTAGAATCCCCAAGGACAAAGTTAATATATTTCGTGTTTCGTTTATGATTTTGTGATCGGTTTAACAGCTATTAGTGATCAACAGATAAGAATTATTGGTTAAGCTACTTTTGTCGTTGACTATACATGAAGTAGATATCAATAGTCGTTAGGTTAAGACTGAGGCCTTTGTAGTGTTAGACTGAAATTAAACTACTGACACAGTAACATAAATATATAGGATGGCTGGGAGGTCAGACAGCGGTCAATTCCAAGATTGCCGAAATAACCAAGCCACGTATTAAGTAGATCCCGGACACAGATGTGATCGGGAGTTCGGGACTAACGCACAAATGATGATGATGATGATTAGAAACATCGAGGTTGTCAACATTGATGACACTGATTTTTTTTACTCAGTACTTTATAAATTCCCATAAATACTGCTAAATATTTTGTGGAAATGATGAAAAAATTATGGCAACTCTGTATGATATGGCGGAGGTTTTGTGTTCCTAGTTTGTGCAACTAAAATATTTAGAAAAATGTTATGAAATCTAATAAGAAATAGTTAATTACTTATGAAACGATAATCCAGCATTCTTTCTATGAATAATTGAAGTGTTTTTACACCTTTTCACCACACAATACGGCATATTTATAATATTTTGTTCAACCGTGATCGCACGTGCGTACACACTCGCTGCTCACAAAGGAGTGGCGAGCGAAATGGTATCCCATTGCTATATAGTATCCCTTTTGGCGGCTTCACTCGCTAGTTCTATTCGTTCCGTCTATGTTATTCTTTTAGTCTGAGGTTAACACATTGCAAAGGTTAAGCAACATCGACTCTGAAGACACTGAGACCCCTCCGTGCCTCGGAGAGCACGTTAAGCCGTCGGTCCCGGTTGTCATACTAACGAACGTCATACTAACGTCATACTAACGTCATCTATGACAGTCGTTAAGAGTAGTTGGAGCCCTAAATCAAAAATCCGACCGGTCGAGAGAACTTCGATATCGCCCATGGGTTGTGAAGGTCAGATGGCAGTCGCTTCACGGAAAATATCGAAGTTCAGCCGAATCGCAGTTAGACTGGAAAGCCGACCCCAACTGAGTTGGGAAAAGGCTCGGTGAATGATGATGGGGGTGTAATGAATACCTAACTAGATCTATCTTTTTGGAGATAAAGACTTCTTTTGTGTTCAAAACTAACCTTCTATGTTACCTGTCATATGCCACACACTCAGTTATTTGGGTTACACCTACGCGCGAAGAGTACCAACATATATGTTTGTCATTAAGATGAAACGAGATAGCCAATGACCGTTAGGAAAGTAGTTTAGACTACTACATACGCATAACAGTGATGATTGGTCAGTGATCAATATTGTGCTGCGAGTACAAGCGAGTATGGTCAGTCGTACAGGCTACACTGACTGTTAAGCTTGATGAGAATAATGGAGGTTGAGAACTGAAACCATTATGTGTGCTGTAAGTATTAAGTAACTGGTTACTTAATAAAATAGTTAGGAACCTTTTGATTTTGTACTGTATACGATACGATACCCGGTCAATAGCCTTGCCTAAATATCGGACTACAGATAGGTATTCTATTTAGTGATAGATAATTATATATGTAAATGTCTAGGCTGTTTGAAATTTGGTTTACATTACAGAGTGGATAATAATATGAACTTTATACAGTACATTGGTTGAGAAAGTGAGGAACAGCGGGATACGAGAATGTTGCGGTGTATCAGAAGATGTAGTGAGTAAGAGACAAAAAGGGATGCTTAGATGGTTCGGGCACGTAGAAAGGATGGATGAAAGATTTATGTTTTGACCAAAGGCCCAGGTCAAGAGTACCCAGAACCGGAGAGCGTGCATGCAGATTGTTATGAAAGTGGAAGAAGCGAAAGAAGTATGCCAGCATCGTAGCTAGTGGAATATGTAAGTATGTATCTATACAGTGCCTGATAAGTCTGATAACAGCAATAGGGTTACCTCCTATGACGTGTGACCAAAAATCTACTAGCAAAGAGTGGTTGTGTAATGCACCTCCGCCTACCCCTTCGGGTATACACGTGAAATGAAATGAAATGATTTATTTAAATAAATAAATCATTTCACGTGTGATATATGTCTGTCTTAGGTTTACTATTGAACCATATGGGCGACCACTAGTATTTTAATAAGTAGGTATTAGGTAGGTACAGATTCGACCTACGTTACTTGTAATAACGATCATGTTTAAACGTGTTACTATTCATCAACACCCAATACAAAGACCAGCCTTTCTTGAGCAAAAAAAAACAATCCAATTTTACCTGAGCAATATTTAGTGACTCACGCGTTCATTTTCTAAATGGCTACCTGCTTTGAAATATAGTGTTTATGATTCATTATTTTTTGTGATGACAGCTTGGACCAGTACTACGGACCTCTGTTGCTCTGTGGATGACAGATCGTTCTCTTTCTTTTTATATTTAAGTACTAGCTTTTGCCCGCAGCTCCCCCTGTGTGTTACATTACTTTTTTTATTTTATGAAGCGATTGAAAACCAAACCGCAAATTCAAATCAAAAATTCAAATCGGTTAAGCAGTTTCAGAGATTAGCGTGTTCAAACATTCAGACAAACAGACTCTAACAAACTTCTAAAAACCTTTGTTTTGGGATTTATTGCGTTCTTAAAGCCCCCCTACAAAAGTTTCTCTATTATATCTTCTATTATATTCTCTATTATACCATAAAAATTAATCTTAAGATACGAAAATATGAAATATTATTTATTATCTTCGTCATGTGTGATAGTCCATTGAATTGTATGGCGAGCGATATTGTATCTTAAGTTAAAATATTATAGTATCTTAGCCGTATGCAGCGCCCCTTAGTGAACGCCACTGCGGGTGACGTAACCTGTTCTGAAGAGCTCTTCAATCTGATCCCACCCTCTTCCTTCAGATCCCGAACAACACGTGCCGGGCAGAGATGCCACCGAACGTTTTAACCGTTCGTTTCTCTGCCGAACGATAGTGGCCTGGAACGCCCTGCCTGTGCACGTGTTTCCTCCCACATATAACCCTGGTTTCTTTAAGCGGAGCGTGAAGAGGCACATCAGTATTTCGTCAAATTGAGGGCCACTCTCTATAGTATTGTGCGCTGTGACAGTGGCCCACAATCGCTAGACGTCGCCACGACTTACCACCAGGCGGGCGGCGTTAATTTGGCGAAACCAATATAAAAAAAAAACTTTATCTTCCCACTTTCATAAACGGATACTAAGTAACTTCAGTTTTTCAAATAAACATCTGTACGATAGTAAAGCGAAACTAAAACAGTGAGTGACGAATTTGCGAGCAATATTATCTCAGTTACAGAGGTAAATGCATTTCAAATTCACTCGCTGCCTCAGTTATAAAGGTAAATATGACCACGCAAGAACGAGTGCCAGATTTAGAGGTTTCCTTCGTCTTACTCATCATTCACCGAACCTTTTCCCAACTCAGTTGGGGTCGGTTTTCCAGTCTAACTGCGATTCGGCTGAACTTCGATATTTTCCGTGAACTGCCATCAGACCTCCACAACGACCTGGCCGATATCGAAGTTCTGTAGCTAGACCGGTCGGGTTTTTGATTTAGGGCTCCGACTATTCCTAACGACTGCCACAGATGTTCGTCGACAATCGACAACCGGGACTGACGCCTTAACGTGCTCTGCGAGGCACGGAGGGGTCTCAGTGTCTTAAGAAATGGTCACCCATCCTAAGACCGGCCTGACTAGATGTTGCTTAACCTTTGCAATGTGTTAACATTGTCGTTTACCACTAGACAATGAGCCTCAACTTCTTCGTCTCACTAACAGAGGTAATTCAGTACAAAAGTGTTGAGATCAGCATGTGTTCCAGTTATGACGGTTTGTCTCTTATCCAGGTCCCACTTAACGAAGTTTCACTGTATTAACTTCCTATAGTATCCATACATAGACAAGTAACCCTCACTGCATACAAGGATATGACAACAAATATATACTTATACCTACAATGACCTACATTATATAAACTTAGTTGTACATTGTATAACAAATTGCACAGAGATGATCATGTAACAATATCCACCCGGCAATTGCTGTTGCGTCCCGCGGGAAACTGCGCCAATTACTTCGACCTTGCTCATCCACTCCTGCGCATCTTGTGTTGCCGCGACTACTTATGCATAGATAGATCATATTTATTACCTACCTTACTAGTGGATAATCGTGACTTTACTTACCTTGGATTTTTTTCCTCAATTCACTATAATCCGAGCCTTTTTCCAATGCAGTGTTGGAGCCAGCTTTCCAGTCTAACTCAGCACCTATGTGTATGTGACTGCCGTCCTGAGGTCGCAGGTTGGATTCTCGGGTCAAATCCAATATTTGTGTGATCCTCAAATATGTGGAAAGTGTGGAAACCCCACAGCCACCACCATTCAGGCCTGCTGCTGTAAGGACGGTGGGTTACCAACCTGTCGTCATCAGGCCCCGGTTTTACAGACCCATTTTTGATACGAAACATTATCAAACATGTTTGTGATCCACAAATGTTTGTTTCGGAGTTTGGGTGTCTTCTATAATATGTATGTATTTAGAAATATATAAGTATGTTTATCAGTCGTCTAGGTCCCATAACAAAAGCTTATATTAGCTTAATTTGGGCTAGATAACGTTGTGTCCAAACATATATATATTATCTAGAATCAAACATCATAATACCAATAACCCTTTAGCGTGCTCTGTCCATTATGTATTTATCTTATGTGTAACAAACAGCTCCTTAACTATCCTTGAAGGTCTCGTGTGTCTATGGCCGTATCGATATCGTTTGACCGTGGTTTGACCCGTGTCTATTATTACGTAAGTGACATTCCGTACCAAAATGTGCCAACGTGCCAACACTCCTAGATTGTGGGCTCGATGAATGTTATTATTACAGCGTTCCATCGATTCATTATTTATCGAATGATGGCTGTTAATGGTATTATTAACAGTCGCATAAGTAACTCCTTATGACATCAGCTATCTGCCAGTAAAGTGCTCGTTAAAAGTGGTACAACCATTTCAGCGATTAACTGCAATAAACAGACATACAGCATAACAAAAGAAGTATTTTAATTTTTTTTATTACGCGGCCCAAAGCCTTGGCCGCTCCTACTTCCATTGCTGAGTGCCTCTGGTTAAAGCACTAGGAAGAATTTCCGGTGACTAGAGACTTCTGTGTGGCCTCTGTTGGGGTCGGGTTCGGACGGCGGCGCCGGCGGGTGGCTGGCCCGCCTTCCTCAGGCCGCGATCATGGAGGTCTATGGTCCTGGGTGTTGATGAGCCTGCGCCCTGGCCGCTGTAAAAGTAGTGGGAACGAGTATACCACGAGAATCAGCCAGAAACTAATTTGATATACTACACCTTTCTATGTGGGATCGAACAGTAGGTAGACCTCGGGAACATTAGGAACATTTGGGGTTTATCTCCCCATTTCCACTTCCACCCCAATCAAATAAACCTCACGATGAAAAAAATGTTTTTAATTAAGAAACACTTGTGCTAATCCATGGAGATTAGTCCGGAACACACAGAATTACAGAGAGACGAAAGCAAAATTGTCGCTCATTGCTCGGATCGTTTGCTCGGTCAATTGGTTCCATGGCAACAAGGTTGACTTGTAAGTAATGAAATTCATTCCTGATAACTTGTATGACACGTATTCAATATAACTTAATCTTATACAATGTACATTCAGCACTTGACCCACCTGTGAAGTGTATCAGGTTACAGATAATTGCATAACGCTTAGAATTGGATGCCACCTGACAACATTCAAGCAACTGTGTCGTTGCTACCTACTCAGTTCCATTGGCTTCTGAACTTAACGTTACGTTAATTTTACAATATGAATCACAAAAGCTATAGGCTTGGGCTGAACTCGAACCAGTGACTGATCCCTTTCCAGGAGGAACGTTCTACCAACTCAGCAAGACACCACTAGCCCAAGACATCTAATTTTGTGATCACATTGTGTTAATATCGCGACTTACAGCTCCTTTTTTGACTACCTCGGTGGCACAATGGTACTATGTACGGACTGCCACGCTCGAGGTCTCGGGTTCGATTCCCGGGTCTGGTGGATAATGTATAATTCTCTTTAGAATTTTACCCAGATAATTATCCCAGAGTCTGGAACTTGTGCCCGGTAAATGGCAATAGGCTCGCCCCCTATTACATGGGACCTAACATAGCTGGCGAGATGTGGGTGTGTTTGCACACCTCTGCCTACCCCTTCGGGGAAAAAGGCGTGATGCTATGTTATGTTATGTCCGTTTTTGGAAGTCGGTTTTAAATAAATTGGGCCCCGAAAGGTCAAAGGCCAATCACCCCCGACTGAGTAGACAGAGTCGTTTATTACACCCAGATTTCGCAGGATTGACGGTCCCGTTAGCGTTTCAAAGCACTTCTGATATTTTTGCCAGAACCTCGTTCGTCTTTCAGGATATACACCGCGTGCACGTTGATGAGTTTGGCCCTGGAGATGACGAGGGCCTCTTAGCTAACCACCCAAGCTCCTATTTGACGTCAGTCTCAAATTGACAGTGATTATTATCCGGTTGAATTAGTTCCTTCGTGCGACGGCGACGTGCTGGCAAAAGCATAGTTATATTACTTTCAGCCGAATACTGAAACGTCACTCAAATATTCAGGATATTCAAAAGTGACGTTTGGGCACAGAGTAGGGAATAGTACTTACATACAGAACTTGCACTCCGACGTTAATTAAAGCACATTCTTATTTAATTTATTTTTATTTTATAATTTTTGTACATACACACAAACAAAAAAAACAAGAAACAGAAGTACAAAAGAATAAAGTGAGCATAGTACAAGGGTACTACTTATTCCTAAAGGAACTTCTTCTAGCAGGCCTGAGAGGAGAAGTAAGAGCGATTCTTTTGTGTACAGAGTACATCATTGGAACGTTAGGGTTGTCCAGTAAAGTAAAATATATACCAGCATAATTTGACTAATAATTATGACATAAATGCTTCAATGTCAACTCTATGGTCAATGCCGTGTCACAAACAAGAGACAACCCTTACTGATTTACAACTTCAAGTTGTCGCTGACGTCACGAATTTTTTGCGGTTGTTAGGCGAGTGACATAGTCCTGGTTTGGGTATGAAAAATTTAAGTATAAGGGCTGCTCAAGCATTTCTTCTTCTTTTTTAAAAAATGTGTCTCCATTGATGTTCATCGATAATTTCGCCAATGTCAAGTTAATGCTTGATATTTCCCGCACAGAAGAATTAATTACTCAACTAGTTCACGGTACAGTACAAGGAAACGTTGTTCGATATTGCAATTGATCGTCTAGAACCTGATTATTGCGGAGTGCCAGAGGTAACCTAAAAAGCCACCTGGCACGCGCTCAGCAAAAATCGAACTCCGCTCAAGCATTTAAACGGGTCTTAAATATTTGAGTGACGTTTCAGTATTCCGTCGTTAAACACACTGAACTTTCTCTCATATTTGTTGTATCGAACACTAGTAACCTAATTTGGGTTTAGGCGCATTAGGGCTAATTCTCATTATGGCAACCGACTCGCTAATGGACTACTTCTCATCATGGCCACTTCTCATTTTGGCTACTTCTGATTAGGACTAATTCTCCCTTGGGCTACTTCTCATTAGGGCTACTTCTTAATATTTGGGAATGCTTATTGAAATAAGTACTGTCTTTATTTATATAAACATGTTTATTCATTCATATGAGATCAATGACATTATTTTAAGAATAAATCAACATTAATTGAACCAATGTAATATGTAAGTACACAATATTATAAGTATTACTTTTTGTCATCCCGAATCATCCCGAATATATACTGGAGGCCAGAAAACACCGTCTGCCAATTGAGAGCGTCTTGGAATGAGGCCTTGAGTTGCTTGAATTTAATACAGTTTAATATAGGTTAAGGGTTAGATAGGTCGTTCATCGCGTGCTGTTGCGAGCTCTTCGAATTATAAAATCGGTCAAGTGTGAGTCGGACTCGGGGTTCCCGTACCGGCAAAAAAGAAACATTTGTTGTACGGGAGCCAGTGCCAGTGGGAGCCCCCCTTAAATATTTATTACTTTCTGTTTTTCAACCGACTACCAAAAAAGTAGGAGGTTCTCAATTTATATGTTTTTTTTGTCTGTTCTCTCCTGTTTTTTTTGTCTGTTCCTCATATCTTCGGATTGGGTAAACCGATATTGAAAAAAAAGTCCCATTGGTCTCATTTCAATTTGGTCCCATTCCGACAACTTATTTGGTCCCATTTCAATTTGGTCCCATTCCGACAACTTATTTGGTCCCATTTCAATTTGGTCTCATTCCGACAACTTATTTGGTCCCATTTCAATTTGGTCCTATTCCGACAACTTATTTGGTCCCATTTCAATTTGGTCCCATTCCGACAACTTATTTGGTCCCATTTCGGTAGTTTGAAGTCGGTTGCTGTGTCAATTTTTGACGTGTAATTTTTAGTAAGTATTTGTTGCTATAGAGGCAACAGAAATACATCGTCTGTGAAAATTTTAACTTACTCACTATCACGGTTCATGAGATATAGCACAAGACAGACGGACAGACGCACGGACAGCCAAGTCTCAGTAATAGGGTTCCCGTTTTACCCTTTGTGTACGGAAACCCAAAAATTGAACCAATAATCTTCTTTCTTCTTCTTCTTAAAAATGAATCGCAGTTCCTGTGTCTCGTTAAAACTCGAGAACGGCTAGACCAACTCTCCGGAAACAGCAAAAGGATCGGCACCTTTATTTTGTTGTTATTACATAGGTACTTAATATCTTATATTAATATTAAAGTACACCTGAATCACAAATTACATCACCAATACGTGCTGATTCGACAGTAGATACGGATACAGGATCTGATAATTCATGATATTTAATACTTTCTAAGAGACTTATCGCTTTGACTTTTGATAAAAGAAGGTTATTTGCCTTAACGGTCAATAACCCGTTAGAGTTTCCCCGTAGGGTCTACAGAGGCATAATATACACCCACTTTTCGCCACTAACTTTGTAGCTCACACATAATAGAGTGAGGTTATTGCCGATTACATAGTGATAGTGTAATCATTACCAGAGGCTCCTCCGTGGAGCTCCTCCGTGGTGCAGGAGGTTAGTTTGGCCCTCTAATACACTTTTTTTTGTATTATAAGTACTTAGGTAGGTACTAATTTCAGATTACACAATGTTCAATACATTTTACATAGCTCTTACTATAAGGAAAATATATTGATTTATGTTTTAGGAAAAAAAATGGTTTCAATCAGCAATACGATAAATCTTATCTTTATACCCAACTAGCGGACGCCCGACATATTTTATACTAAAATCTTCCTAGAAAACCACTCTATCCATTGGTGAAAACAGCTTCAAAATCTGTTGCGTAGTTTTAAAGATCTAAGCATACACAGGAAACGGGAGCGCCTTTGTTTTATACATGTTATGTTGAGACAAACCCATGTTAAAATATTCGCCAGTCTCTATTTTGAACTTGAAACCACTATATTTTGGCGTATTTTTATATTGTTGCCTCGTCGCGGCCTATCAAAAGGTACTTAGTGTCTTTTGGCAACCGACCAAAAGATTCACATTTTTTTTCTTTATTTTTATCGAGGTTTTTGTCCATAATGGCCATGTCAGCCTGACCATACCCTAAGCAAACAATCATTATTTACATATAAAGGAATAATTAAGAGTTAAATAATTGCCACAATAGGTCTGCTTTTTCTGATCATTTTATTTAATACATATTTCATCAGTAGGCAGAATAGAAATCAACCAAGGCCAACCTAACAGAAAAATGAGCAAAACTCCATTGAAATGGCGCAATCTCGATATTTTTTTTACGGAACTGACGGTACATACCTACATGGCTGTATCTCATCATAATTTATCTTGGGCGTCTCAGAATTGAGATAAACAGCATCAATATGATAACAGACGTGTCTAAGTAAGTAGGTAGATAGGTATGTGGGTCAACGCACTGAATAATTTGTAAAACTTTTATTTGAACAATGATTTGTTAAAAATATAAGCTATAAGCGAGCGAAGCTCCTTATCAGGTGACTCCAATGCAACTCGATGTACAATTGTTTCTCGACAACTACCCAACCGATTTTCATGATTTTTTCACTCAAAAATCAAGCATTCTCAGGAGCAGGTTTTGTTTGAGACCAAATTTAGATTTAGGACCCTCAAAAAAAGTAATTGACCAAAAATATGTCAACAACCGATTTTGATGATTTTTTCACTCAAAAATCAAGTATTCTCAGGAGCAGGTTTTGTTCGGGACCGAATTCTGATATAGGACCCTCAAAAAAAAATTATGACCAAAAAAGTTATTGACCAAAAAAAAGTTATTGACCAAAAAAAGTTATTGACCAAAAAGTTATTGACCAAAAAAGTTATTGACCAAAAAAGTTATTGACCAAAAATATGACAATAGTCGCTTCGCTCAATTGCATGGTGCAGCGCAGTACCACGGCAGCGAACGCAGCTCCTAGTTATTTATCATCATCAAATAACAAGAGTATTTAAACGCTCTCACGTCTGTTGCCGGGCGTCTCTGGTAGAACGTCTCTGGTAGACGCAGAAGGTATTTCCAGTGGCGCCCGACGGTATACCTACATTTTGGCAACTGTGTTGTTACACGTAGACCGCAGCGCAGGTTCGAAATGCGGTTGCTTTCTGCCACGTAGGTATTGGTTATGTCCCAATAACCGGTTGTAAATCAGCCCAGGTGTTCATTCTACCAGTAACGTTTAAATTTTCAAGAGCCACACCCACTGATCGGTAGCGACCAGTTGCAGGTGTTGGCTTGGGTCAATCAAAATATCTGACATACTTTGTCAGTAAATAAATAACAAAACGGTCTAAACTGAACATTGCATTTCACAATGGACATACGCTTCTTCAACTAGTTTCCAGTGTGACCAGTCCATTTCCACCTGTATCCAACGAGACCCAGGGCTTTTCACTATGTCGTCGGTCCATGGGGTAGGTGGCCTTCCCAATTCCCACACAGCGCTTGCCATTTTTAGTGTTCCGTTTACTGAGACTTCGCTGTCCATCGTCTGTCTTGGCCTGTATCTCATGAACCGTTAGAAAGTTGAAATTTTCACAGATGATCTATTTCTGTTATTTCGATAACAACAATACAACAAAAACAGAATATAATAAATATTTGAGGGGTACAACAAACGTGATATTTTGGCCGTTTTTGGTACGGCCTCTATGCACGTGTCGGACTCGCCCTTGGCCGGTATTTTTACCCCGTCGACCATAGTTTTTTTTTTAATTCCCCGAGAACGCGGCCGCTCCCGTGTGCATTGCTGGCACTTTCAGCTTGCTAATCCTTCGAGCTGCCTATGTCGGCCACCTTGGTTCTTCTACGGATCTCCGCAATGACAAGGCAGTACTGTGGCAGTACTTAGTAAGTAAAACTTCACGTATCAGAAGCGTGTTATCCGCTATTGCAAATATTTCATGCCAAAATTTTCTATCACTGCCATTTGCAGGTCATCGTATCGGATTAAGATACATCGATAATATGCACAAAAAACTTGTTACCTAACCTGTTTTATATAACTAGTTAACATAACGAGTATTTTAGCGATATTATAATTTATTATCGTATCAGATAACTGCATAAACGTTACTCAGTTTTCAAATACCGCGAATTGAAAAAAATCTCATTTATTTCAGTGAATTTGGTTGGTAGGAATTGTATGAATACTTAGCTGGACAAAGCGGTTAGGGCTGTCCGTTTTCGAGGGTCCTAAATCTAAATTCGGTCTCAAACAAAACCTGCTCCTGAGAATGCTTGATTTTTGAGTGAAAAAATCATGAAAATCGGTTGGGTAGTTGTCGAGAAACAATTGTACATCGAGTTGCATTGGAGTCACCTGATAAGGAGCTTCGCTCGCTTCGCTCAATAATCTTCTTTACAGCTTATATTTTTAACAAATCATTGTTCAAATAAAAGTTTTACAAATTATTCAGTGCGTTGACCCACATACCTATCTACCTACTTACAGGGGGACTGCTCTGCCAACTGAGCTACGATGACCACTACCGACAACATCGAATTTTTGCTTCATTTCATATTTATAATTTCTACATCGCGCTATTAAGGTTAGCGTTGGATCCACCTACCGCAGTTCTACCGAACTGACAAAAATTCGATGTTGTCGGTAGTGGTCATCGTAGCTCAGTTGGCAGAGCAGTCTCCCTGTTAGGGAAAGGCCGTGGGTTCGAATCCCGCCGATTACATCAGTTTTTGTGATCTATTTATAATTTCTTTCTTAATATTTTAAGAATAGTTTAAGCAAACTCATTGCTTTGAAATACAAAAACTGTTTATAAAATTAGTGCGACCATAAATATTACGATTAGACGAATGTTAACATTTAAGTGCATCATTATTGTGATAACGTAATTGATGCCAGTTCATATCGGTGTATACAAAGTAGCTATGCACTGATTTGAACTTGAACTATATTGATAAACAGTTAATAAATAATCACTATTTATATTATAACAAAGTATGTATGTTTGTATGGCCGTAATGTAAAAACAGCCGTGGCCACAGGCTGTCTGTTACATGTTGCACACCCGTAATTAGAGTTAATTTGCGTGTTAAGTAAATCTATATATACAAATGGGGAATGTAATTTTTGTCTCCCCTTAGCTCTCGAGAACTGCTTATGCTCTAATGATGGTTGACCCCTCTATGGATAGCCCTCGGTCTGGAGGCAAGCCAAAACATCGAAAATTAGACCTACCCCTAAGGGGTCAAAAGTTATAGGCCAAAACCTATGGCGTGGTGCGGCCGAAGCACCGCGCAAGACACTGTACTAGTTAAAGATAATGAAAGACAAAGTAAAGAAAAGAAATAAACATAGTAATGGTAAGTAAGATGTTAAAAACTTATTTAATTATAATAGCATTATTTTTCGCAGAGTTTAAAAAAGACAACAAAACGTCGACAATTGTTTCGCCTCTAAACGAGGCATTATCAAGACTGTCTCAACGAGAACAGCAAAATTTGTAGCTAGAACATTTCTGCTTATAAGTAAGAGTATGCAAATGTTATTAGCGCGATGTAGGATTTATCACAAAAACTAACGCGGGTAGAAACCGCAAATCTTACTAACGAAATTCAAAAATAGGTATTCACCGATACAAGACATTGTCTTTTTTAATAAGTTGTATAGAAACGCCAAGTGACACATACAAACCAACAAACAACTAATGTGTCTGTCTGTTCACAAACAGATTAAGTAAGGGGGACGCATGAAAATCTATTTGTTCATTGAGTAAGGTGTCCACATCTCTTCTTGCTGTTCTCGTTGAGACAGTCTTGATAATGCCTCGTTTAGAGGCGAAACAATTGTCGACGTTTTGTTGTCTTTTTAATTCTGCGAAAAATTAATGCTATTATAAAATTTTTAAAAACTTTTTTCTTAAAACATTTTACTTACCATCGCTGAATCTAAATAATTTGCTAAAAATTTCAAAGATAATAAACGTTATTTTATTTTATTTTACTTTTTATCCAAACAAATTACAGAAATTATCTTTTGTGGGCTTATTGTATACTATATAATTGCCTACTTAAAAATATATAGTATGGCTGTGGCCCATTGCCATTTGCCCATTGTTCTTTATTTTTAAAGATACCATAGACAAGTTATTCAACATTCATATCGCACTGCCCTTTTCATGGTGTATTTAATTATAGAATGTAACGTGTTCTTTTTTCAAACATTGCAATGTGTCAAATAATAAAAAAAAACAAATGTTGCCACGTATAGGGTAAACAACCCAATAATAGGCCTGTTACTAATCCGACGTGGATGGATGGCCATACTCGTTTTTTCGTCGACCATTTTTTGTAGTCATTTTTTAATATAACCCGTGGGACCGGACTCCGGTCATAAAAATGCAATGCGCGTACGAAGTCGTGAACACGAGTTAAGACGATTAGTGTAGTTGCGACTAAAAGCTTTCGAACTTCAAAGATATAATTTTGTACTTTGTACACACTATTTATCTTATTACTATTGACTCTGTGTTAACTTCTAACTTGATTGTCTAGTTTGATGCATTCTGAATTTAAATTGTTTTATGTATTGAGACTTACAACGAAAAGTACTTACTACATATTGAAATCAATAAAAAATACATTAGTGTCTCTAAGCTTTGGGTTGACTAGAAATGCAAAAAAAAATAAGTGGATTGAAGATGATTTTGACATTTTATGGCTGTCGCAAAATGTGGCATAAGCTAATTAATCAAACAGTAAAAAAAAACGAAACATCAAAAAGTATTGTCATATTACACACAGAGGTTTTTTTTTATTTCACTCTACTATAGCAACATATAGCAGACACCAGTGTTAATTCTATTCTTATTATATCTATGTAAAGTGCAAATCACATACCTACATATCTACGTACGTAGGTAACCACCTACTTCATCTCATAATTAATCTTTAATTCCGGTTCTTTGACCGTTTTAATGTGATAGGTTACAAAAAAGCATACTGTGAAAAACACGTTGTCGAATAGAAAAAAAGGACGGCTGCGTCTTAGAAGTTCCACCTGCATAGATTTTTTTTTAAACTATTTTCCTATTCCGCCATCTTATTCTGTACCTTGTCATAGTTATCATTAAATTAAAAAAAAAACAAAATGTAGTACTTACAGTGGTATTATTATTAAAAATTAGACGAAAACCTGAAATATTAAAACTTGAACAAATTATAAATGACAGTGCTAGTTTTTATAGCCTTCAAATCGGAACAACTTAATTTTCTTAACAGAAAAATAAATAACATAGCCTCCACTAACGACAGCATTTTTCAATTCCAAGAATCTTGAAACTCGAACATGTCTTGTGCATTACCCTTGGCAAACTATAAAAGACATAAACTATTCAAGTTATTCATAGAAAAATCAATCTTATTAATTTTAAAGAATGTTTAAAATCGCAAGATAAAACATAGATCACATAAAACGCAAACCAATTCACTCCTTATGTCAAAAGACGATAGCAAGGTTACATCAGTTACATTATTGAAATGAATATTTTAAACTTTTTTGTTGGAAAGCGATCTACAGAATAGGTCATCTCTAAAACTGGCTTCACTACAAACAATTTTAAATACTATTTTTTAGATTATAAAGTTTATTTTGGTATAAAAGTTGATCAAAGTAAGGCATTTCGCGAGAGAGACATTGAGGCTCTCGGCATCTCTCGCTCGGCTGCAGGTTTGACGGGTTCCGTGTTACTCATTCCTCTCCCCTCGCAACCACCGGCTCTTTACCCCTCTCTGGCCCGTCTGCGCCGGCGCAGGCTCCAAAGCTACCCGTCTACAAGCAATTATTCTTATTATAAGCATGACAATTTGTGTTTTACCGTTGAGTTTTTGCGGTTTTCTTAATTTTCCCTATGCGATCTCTCAAGGGAATGTGATTAATAAAAACAACCCGTCTATAAGACAAATATTAGTATGACCATTTACAGGTAGTACTTGTACTTGCCAAAAGAATAGCTATCTTGTTATTATAAACTTTGGAAATGTATTCGGGATATTTACCATGTATTATTTTGTTGTCGAGTTTCCGATATTTCGGCACTATTGCAGGCGCCATGGTCACGGAGGAACTGTGACCTGAGTTCCTAGTTCATAATTTCAAGATACATATTTTTTAGGTTAATTTTATTTTTATTGGGTAGTTTTATTTGTGAATTAAGGACTGTCGCAAATATAAGACTGTTCTTATTAAAATACCAACACAGTAAGACAAACTCATTATAATGTGCCAACATTGATGGTGATAAACTGATAAATGAGTCTCCAGTACATGTTTTTAATCATGTTCCTTTCTAGCTCACGCTAGGTTTCAATTTCAATAAATCACCATCGCGACAGCGGCTAATACTTACGTGCCATTGAAAATCAGTGATGAGCTCTTTATCACAAACAATAAAAATTCTAATTTAGAATCAGTATAATCACAGATATAAGAATACTATACTAGGTATAATCAATAATCATAGTGCAGATAGATTGACTGACGTCTCAAGGACTTCCAATCTACTTCGTCTTATTATTTTTATCTTGTTAAATATCGTCTTATTTTATCTAGTAAAATGACAAGCGTAATTTTTTTCTTTTTTGCTGTATTTATTTTTAATACCATTATTCCAATTGTATTTAAAAATAAGGTACATAAGTAAGTACAACGTACACGTAAGCACAGATTATTAAATAGTTACTACGTAAGTGACGTAAGTAAGTGACTGCTTCGGTGGTGCTTCGTGGTCGATTCCCGGGTCGAATCAAATATTTGTGTGATCCACAAATGTTTGGTTCGGAGTTTGGGTGTTTTCTATGTATATTATGTATGTATTCAGAAATATATAAGTATGTTTATCAGTTGTCTAGATCCCATAGCACAAGCTTATCGCTTAATTTGGGCTAGATGACGTTTTTTTTTTTTTTTAATTCCGCGGCCCAAGGCCGCGGCCACTCTAACGTCCGTTGCCGGGCGTCCCTGGTTACTAGCAGAGGGTATGTCCAGTGGCGCCCGGCGGACTTTGACCACCCCTGTGGTCTCTGCGGGTGTTTGGTCGGGACGAGAATCCCGCGTCATTGGGGTCGGGTTTTATCCCGCGTCAGTGAGTGAATCTGGTTGCGTGCTATGGGGCAAAGGCCCCGCAGCACGCAACCCTTCTAGCCTGCTTCTGTAAGAACGGTGGGTGGCGATCCTGCCGTCCTCAGGCCCCGATCATGGAGGACGATAGTCTTGGGCGTGGTCGCGTAGTCTGGGGCGGCCTGGCCGCCGACTACGGAACTCGGCGGGGAGGGTACGCTCCCTCTCCCTCCCGGCCGCCTCCTTCGCGAGCATGACTTTCTCACAGAAGGACACGGCCGCGTTCCACCTACTCCCGCTGGATACCATGGGTTGAAGCATGGTCCCCAGCGAGAGGGTATCCACGCCCAGACCCACTACGAGGTCCCGGCGCTGACTCGCCCACGCTGAGCACTCCACCAACGTGTGGAGTGCGGTGTCGTCGTCGGAAACCTCGCAGTGTTGACACCGGGGTGTGACCTCACGATGCATGCGAAACAGATAGCTACCGAAGCATCCATGCCCGGCAACCATCTGCGTCGCACGGTACGTGAGGTCACCATGCTGCCTCTGCAGCCAATCGTCCATGATCGGTCTCACCGCCGCGATGAAGATGGCACCCCCCTTGGGTTGCTCAAGTCGCACCCTCCATGACTCCATGAGATCCTGGCGGAGTTGGGACCGCTGGTCCTCGATTTCTCGAGAGGGCTAGATGACGTTGTGTGAGAACGTCTAAAATATTTATTATTTTATTTTATTTACAACCTACATATTCATCAGTAATTTAGATTCCATAACACAAACTAATATTATTGTACCTATAGCTTAGTTTGGGGCAGATGATTATGCGTAAAACGTCCTTAATAATATAGGTATTATTAATATAGTTTCGTCAATATTAGTGACTTTCATAAAGGTCTGAGTAATCATTACCAAATAATTTTTCTCCGGAAATGAGTCATTACGCTAGGTGGTCTTCCATGAGTAAAAGCTTGTCAAGATTGAGGCCGCGATTGCGGTTCTAAAATGAACCGTAGAATTATAATAATATATTGTGTAAGTACCTACTCATTATTTATATGTGACTCATGCACCTTTGATACTACAGGTTAAAAGGTAAGCAGGAATAATTACTGCTTCGGTGGCGCAGTGGTATTAGTATCGAACCAAGTTATTTGTGTGATCCACAAATCTTTGTTTCGTAGTTTGGGTATTTTCTATATAATATGTTTGTATTTTAAAATTTATTAGAATGTTTATCAGTCGTCTAGATCCCATAGCAGAAGTCTTTTTTTTTTTACGTGGTCGGTGATGCGTTTACACACTTCACCGTTTCGCTGCGGGGGGGAGCGAGACGGCTTCGTGTGGGACTCCCGGCCCTAGGATGGAAAACGGTCCGGACTACCCACTAAAACCTATCCACGGTGTTTCTCCTTCGCCTTAGCCGGGCCGCCGGATAGGCAGGAACTGTTAAGCAACAGCGGCCCGGCAAGGAGGCGCTCTTTCGAGTTCTACTCGGGGGGGGGCTGAACCCCTCCTGATCAACACAGAAGCGACGCCCCCGAAACACATAAGGGGCGTCGGACTCCTCAGGGCCGTTCGCGTGAGCGGTGGGGCCCACTAGCCCACGGCCCTACAGTCGGGGGCTTGGGCATAGGCAATGCGCCGTCGCCCCCTGACTGGTGCCCGCCTACGCTCCTGCACGTTCCCGCTCACGCAGGGCCTCTCTTTTCGCCGCCATCACCTCCCGAGCGAAGGAAGCGACGGCGGCCCAACATTCTTCGCTGCCGGCCATGGATTGAATTACGGCCGGCACTTACCTACAGTGCCGATAACACCCGTGAGGGCCAACCTCGGCGAGTCCTAGGCGGCGCACACGAAGAGCGTATGCTCCGCCGTATCTACGGCGCCGCCTGCGCAGTGATGACAATCGGGCTCCGACAGGATCCCCACCACTTCCCGGGACAGGAATTTGGCAAAACAGTCATGACCGTTTTAGTCTCATCCGAGGCTCATGGAAGAAAAGGGCCTCGGACTTTTCGAGGGCCACCTTGAGGTGCGCGCAATGATGCGACCTACAATCTGCACCGTGCCCGCAGTGGCGAGCACGGCAGCGTCTCTAAAGGTAGGTCCTCGCGCGGTGACCAGGGTATCGTCGGCGTAACAAAGTACACCGACGCCCTAAAGAGTGGTACCGCGCAGGACCCAGTCATAACCTACGTACCACAGGAGCGGACCCAACACCGACCCCTGTGGAACACCACACGACATTTCCCTGCGGACTACGGCCGACCGAGTCGGATAAGTGATAGCCCGGTCGACGAAGTAGTCCGCAAGGACGCGCCTGAGGTACCACAGGACGTTGTGGTATCTCAGCGCTTAAGCGATAGTAGACCAGGGGAGGGTGTTGAAGGCGTTGGCTATGTCGAGCGACACAGCCAACACCACCTGCCCCTGGCCAACGGCATCCTCGACGCTGTCCCTGAGTCGGGACACGGCGTCCAGAGTGGACTTCCCGCGACGAAAGGCGTACTGGCCACTACTCAAATTCAGCCCCGCCCCCGCCAGATGCCCGACGAGATGCGCAGCGAGCACCCGCTCGAAGAGATCTAGTATTGTATTAATAAACCATCTTTGTGCCAAGGATATATTTTATATTATCGGCAAGAGACATTCAAAGATATCCTTGAAAAGTCTATCAAATTAGACCGGTTCGATAACAATCCTTTTATAATGATAAGACTATCGAGATATAATCGTACTACGCGACGACGTTTGCAGCGGCTTTATCAAAGTACTTCAAGATAAAATAAATGTGATTATTATTCTCTGGCAGTGGCGTAGAATGGTATCGTTACCCGAATGTACCTACTAGTTACTAACTCAGCGACGACACGGAGCGACTGTGAGGCGAGGTATTAAAGAGCGCGGGGCAGCCACGGCACCGGGAAGCTCGTTTGCGTACCGGTACTGTCGTGTGTGTTATATACCTACACGAAATCAGTAGCACGTTCTATGTTAACATCATGTAAGGAAGTTTATGCTAGACGTCGAGACAGCCCTGCTTTGCAGGGTAATTAAAAAGTTGACTACCTGCATTGCTTAGCTGCTTTGGTAGCGTAGTGGATAGCTTACCTCCGACACCAAAGTCTCGAGTTCGATCAATCGGTACAATTTTTTGTGCGCAAATGTTTGTACTGGAGCTAGATGTTTTGATGTCTAGTAAAATTGACAGCACGCGGCCAGGCGGTGCGCTGGCACGGCAGCAAGTGGTGACATCCATGTGCATGTAAAAAGAAGGTGAAATATCAAATTATATCAGAATGATCGAAATTATCTACAACAGTCGGCCACACCCTGCATCACCAAGGTCGACAATTTACAACTTATTAATATAAAATGATAATCAATGATAATGTTATCTTGCATTTATAATATCACAATGCTGGAGCAACTTTTTACATTTATAAGCGTCATATCCGGCATGCGTATTATTCTGTAAGTATGTATTATTCACGTGTAGTATAAGTGAAGTGTATTATTTATCGTAGTTAAGTAGGTACCTGTTGTCTGTAAAGTAACAATCGGCGTCAATATTTATATATTTATGTATTTCAAAGCAATGAGTTTGCTTAAACTATTCTTAAAATATTAAGAAAGAAATTATAAATAGATCACAAAAACTGATGTCATCGGCGGGATTCGAACCCACGGCCTTTCCCTAACAGGGGGACTGCTCTGCCAACTGAGCTACGATGACCACTACGTTGTCAATATTTATGTCCAATTTTGCACCATCACCAAATTACTAGAAAACGGTTTATTGAGGTAAATAAGTAAATATAATAGATACGTGTTCTAAGAATTATAAATCATAAGTTCGAGGCGTGCATAAACAAATGACAAAGCGGATTTCACATGTAGCACTACATACAATTAGATTAGTTCCATTTTTGTCACACGCCAACTTATAATGGCAAACTGTATGACTGTTAAGTTTCGATAAATATAGGTGCACTTACCTTATATTGCCCTTACCACAGAATAGGGAATAGTACTTACATACAGAACTTGCACTCCGACGTTAATTAAAACACATTCTTTTGTTTACAGAGAACATCATTCGAACGTTAGGGTTGTCCACTAAAGTAAAATATATACCAGCTTAATTGGACCAATAATTATGACTTTAATGCCTCAATATCAATTCTATGGTCAATGTCGTGTCACAAACAAGAGACAACCCTTACTGATTTACAACTTCAAGTTGTCGCTGACGTCACGTATTTTTTTGCAGTTGTTAGGTGAGTGACATAAGGCCTGTCCTTACGCTGAAAATATTTCAAATACGGTAATGATTAATCAATAAAGTCGCCGTAGCCTGGTGGCTGAGGATTGTTTGGACGTGACATGACTTCTATCTCCGATTTTAAAACTTTTGATTGTCGGCCAATGCTGAAACCTATAATGAAAAATTGATTTAATTTATTATTTTTTAAATATAATTTTAAATTTCATTTATTATTTTTTAAATATAATTATATTACATTGTACACAGCCCCTATCATCTCTTGTAACTTTCATTCCATCCTAAGGTTGCCTGGAAGAGATTGCTCTTTAGCAATCAGGCCGCCTGTTGTACATTATTATTTTTTAGACTCGCATGAACCATTTGTTTATCTATTGTGTATGTACAATAAAGAGTATTTATTATTATTTCGTTTATTCCTTTACATTCTTATTTTATACATTTTTAAATACATTTATAAAAAAAAACAAATACATTTAAAAATATAAAAAACAGTGACCCACCAGTAGCGGATTAGGACCCAAACTACCGGCGGTGGAGGCTACAGACTAAGAAACCTCCTAACAATACGGCACGTGTCGAGGATAACAGCCTTCTGAATCTGACTCTTGATCCAACAATCTAACGAGAGTCTCTTGGGATGTTGATCGAGACTCTTCGCTATTAATCCGTTTGCCGAAACGACCACCGGGACGATGATCGTCGAGTCTACGTCCCACATGGCGGTTATCTCGAAGGACAGATCAAGGTATTTACTAAGTTTGTCCTTCTCTGCCTTCACGAGATTTTCGTCATGCGGGACGGCGATATCGACGAGCACTGCCCGACGCTGGGTCCGATCAACCAACACGATATCGGGCCTATTGGCAACAATAGTCCTGTCCGTGATGATTGATCGGTCCCAGTAGAGCAATGCACGACCATTCTCAAGAACTGGCACTGGTGTGTACTTATAGTACGGTACTTCAAACTCAATAAGGCCATATTGAAGAGCAAGTTGCTGGTGGATGATCCTGGCTACTTGATTGTGCCTATGCAAGTACTCGGTGTTAGCAAGATACGAACAACCGGAAATAATATGACGAAGTGATTCACCAGGACGGTGGCATGCACGACAAATGTCGACCGTACCGTCCTTCATGATGTATTTCCGATAGTTGTTCGTCTTGATAACCTCATCTGTAATTGCACAGGCAAAACCTTCAGTTTCCCCAAAGAGGTCCCCAAAACGCAGCCAGTTCACCGAAGCGAGCAGGTCTACGTCGGGTCCTGTTAAGACCCAGTAGAACCGCCCGTGTAGCTCCTTACTCTTCCATACGTCCCTACGGTCTTCAGTACCTAGCACCTTTGGTTTACGCCAGTTCTCGTTGGCCAAGGAAAGAGGTGTCAGGCCCTTGTCAACCATCACGACATCGCAATGAATATCACACCCGTTCTGTAGAAAGTAATCTCTCAGACTGCACACTTCACGGTTGTGGAGGTTCTTGGCATTCAAAAAGCCTCGACCCCCCCACTTCCGCGGAATGTACAGTCTCATGACAGAAGATCGTGGGTGTAACATTCGATGCAATGTCAGTTGTTGACGGACTCGCCTATCCAGGGCGTCTAGTTCCGTTTGAGTCCACCTAAGTATGCCAAAGGAGTATAACAATAAAGGTATCACCCAACCGTTGAAAGCCCGCATTTTGTTACCACCGGACAAAGAACTGTTAATAACTTTTGTCAGGTGGCCAAAAAAACGTTCTTTCACCGATTTCTTAATATCCTCTACCGCTATACCCTATGACTCTGACATAGGTACCTAGGTATTTGTATGTTTCGGTTTCGGAGAGAGATCTGAGGGTTATTATCTCAGAAAGTTGTAGATTCGGTGAATTTACAACCTTCCCCCGCTGTACATGCATAACCGCACACTTATCAATACCGAACTCCATCTTAATGGCATTACTAAAAACTTCCGTAGTTTTTAATAATGTCACAAAATCTTGGTGCTTCAGTGTGAACAGTTTGAGGTCATCCATATACATCAGGTGAGAGATAACCTCACCCCCTCTACGAAACCGGTAGCCTAGCCCTGAATCCTTCAGCAATGTGCTAAGTGGATTCAGTGCTAAACAAAACCATAATGGACTCAAACTGTCGCCCTGGAATATACCACGCTCAATCCTTATCAAGCCATGCGGATCAGAGACATACCCACCATTACCTGGTTGACGAAGGACTGTGGTCCACCGCCCCATACATGAGACTAAGAAGGATTTAAGAGTCGGATTAATTTTATACAACTCTAAAATCCTCCTCAGCCATGAATGAGGCACCGAATCATAGGCCTTCTTGTAGTCAATCCAGGCAGTAGAGAGGGCGCCCCTACTCCGCTTGACTTGTTGGCTAATGGCCATATCAATGAGGAGTAGCTCCTTAGTACCACGAGACCAAGCCCTACATCCATTCTGAGCGTTATCTAAGATATTATTAGATAATATGTGTGAGTTTATTTTACTTCTCAGAATAGATGTAAGGAGCTTGTAGATGGTAGGTAAGCAAGTGATGGGTCTATAGTTTTTAGGTTCCATGGTACTACCTGATTTATGGAGCAGGAAGGTGATGCCAGTGGTCATGAAAGCGGGTAAAGAACTAGACTCAAGGGCTTCTTGATACTGTGTTGCCAAGCGTTCATGCGAGCTCTGAACCCACTTTATCCAAAAGTTGTGCAATCCATCCGGCCCAGGACTTTTCCAGTTCGGGGCCGTATGAATTGCACAACTAACGTCTTCGGAGTCTATGGTAATAGACTCCATGGGTTCGATGGTACTGCATTCACGCTCGACGACACGGATCCAATCGCCCTCCGAATGTTCGACGGGCACCGACCATATGTCACGCCAAAATTGGTTCATGGCGTGAGCATCTGGCAGTTGTCCGTCGCTTAAACGTTGTCCAGTTCCCTCCCACTCTCGGTACACCTTCCTTTGGTCACTTTGGAAGATGCGATTCTGCCAGTATCTATTTACACGCTCTCTATAACGACGGATACGGCTTGCCCATGCATTATTATTATTATTATAAAAAATACACGTCAAAAATAGACACAACAAGTGGCTTCATATGACTGAAATGGAACCAAATAATTATCGGAATGGGACCAAATTGAAATGGGACCAAATAATTGTCGGAATGGGACCAAATTGAAATGGGTCCAAATAATTGTCGGAATGGAACCCAAATTGAAATGGGACCAAATAATTGTTGGAATGGGACCAAATTGAAATGGCACCAAATAATTGTCGGAATGGGATCAAATTGAAATGGGACCAAATAATTGTCGGAATGGGATCAAATTGAAATGGGACCGCTTGGGAAGTAGAAGCATTGATTTAAAAAGAAATTTCAAAATCAGTTCAAATACTTATATGACGTAACAAACATAAAAAAGCATACAGTTGAATGGAGAACCTCCTTTTTTGGAAGTCGGTTGACAAACCGGTTTTACCTTGTAGTGTAGTCGTCACCTTTAATAATGCGGTAGGTCAAAACTGTTTAAAAGTATAACATTATTATCAGTTATCTAGATTCCAAAACTCATGCTTACTTTTGGGTGCTTTGGCTTAGCTGACACTATGTTAAAAATAACCTAAACTACTCGCTGCGGTCGCTGTGGTACTGTGGTACTGTGGTACTGTGGTACTGTGGTACTGCGCTGCAGCAGGCAATTGAGCGAAGCGACTATTTCTATTAAGGCATTTATCAATCTATAAGGAGCAGGTTTTGTTCGAAACCGAATTCTGATTTAGGACCCTCAAAAAAAGTTATTGATATATTTTTGGTCAATAACTTTTTTTGAGGGTCCTAAGTGTCTAAACACACTATGCCGAACGTACGCGACCGAAGTTCGGCATGATTACGCCTGCAATGTTATTTGTATTACTGACGACACATTACGCCGAAGTTACATTGCGTTATAAACGCAACGTCATTTCGGTCGGGCGTAAGTTCAGCGTAGTGTTCAGTTGTAGTGGACACATTATACGCGACCGAAGTTCGGTTCGATTGCCGACGGACATCTAGCGGGGAGACTATTAAATAATAGGACTATTAAATAACATACGACACGACTCAACGATAGCGCTCGAAACACTGAATTCACGAACCAGTTTAAATTTGTATAATTTGTTAACAAACAGACATTCGTATTTGTAGGTTATAATTGTCACATTGTCTCTGACTTCTGATACAGATACTACATAGATTATATCACTGACAACTTAAGGAGGTTCTTCGCTCACACTCAACACAGTGATCGAGATACTTATAAAATAGTTTTATTACCTATAGCCAAGCCTGTCCCACGTCTAGCGAGCTATCAAAAACACACTAAACACGCATCAAGTTACTGAATTTCTGCCGCGTAAGTTCGGCACTTATAGTGTGTCATATAAGCCGAACACGTCGGAACGTAAAATCAGCAGCGCAACTTCGGACACGTAACTTCGGCATAGTGTGGATAGACACTTAATCAAAAATTCGGTCTCGAACAAAACCTGCTCCTGAGAATGCTTGATTATTGAGTGAAAAAATCATGAAAATCGGTTGTTGACATATTTGTGGTAAATAACTGTTTTTGAGGGTCCTAAATCAAAATTCGGTCTTGAACAAAACCTGCTCCTGAGAATGCTTGATTTTTGAGTGAAAAAATCATGAAAATCGGTTGTTGACATATTTGTGGTCAATAACTTTTTTTGAGGGTCCTAAATCAAAATTCGGTCTCGAACAAAACCTGCTCCTGAGAATGCTTGATTTTTGAGTGAAAAAATCATGAAAATCGGTTGGGTAGTTGTCGAGAAACAATTTCACATCGAGTTGCATTGGAGTCACCTGATAAGGAGCTCCGCTCGCTACGCTCACTTCGCTCATAAAATTATTACATTATAAATATCACACACACATATCACGCCTATATCCCGGAAAGGGTAGGCAGAGGTGCATTACACACCCAAAATTTGCCAGTATTTTTAGTCCCACGTAATAGGGGGCAAGCCTATTGCCGTCACCAGGCACATTTATAATGGGTTATGTCCAAAATGGCCGAATGAATTTAATAAAAAGTAACAGCTTTCTTGCAATGAAATGTTGATTAAAGGCAACAAAATCTTACGTGCCAGCCATTATGGCACAGCCCATTAAAGTCCTAGGCGTCTTGGACTATTATAAATATATACCTACTTATTTGTATATATGTATGTTAACAGGAAATGTTTATATATAACAATTCATTCATAAATGATTTTGACAAAACACGTAGAAACGGTAATTTTGAGTATAAGTATACAATAAATTTAATAGATTTTGTTTTGTGATGAAGTTGTCTCGGATTGCCGAGACAACTTCATCACAAAACAAAATCTTAAATAGAATAATTAATAAATTACTATTAAATCTATTAATTCTTGTGATAACCATTACTTACATGAGTCACTATATTGACACACATAAGGATACTTCTTACTTATCGAACTCAAGGAAATCCCACCAAAAAACTTTCAAGATTATTATGTAACCTGCTAGTACTCACGTAGAATTACGACTTTATTCCCTTAAGGGCCCAGACCGCGCACGGATAAAGTCGATTTTGAGCGACAGCAGCGCTATTGTTGCCCGAATCATCCGACGGGCGGGTGAATGACCCAGAGAGCGCGATTTTGAAAATGTTTTGCGACAAACGTTCCACGTTGAGTTATTGTTATTGAAGTTGAATATTTACAGCATAACAAAAATGTTGAATTATTGGAAATAAACGACTGCCTATTTGTAAAATATTCCAAGAGTAGTTTTCGTTATAAAATGATCCTAATTACTAGATAAATAAATAAGAGTAGTTTGAGACACAATTTTTATGATTTTCTATTTATAATAAACAATCAAGAGCAGGTCCGGACTGACCTTTTTGTATTCTACTTACCTAAAATTCCAACTACGAGTACCTATGTATTTATTTGTAATTTTACTACCAAAGTTTATTCTTATTTCGTAAAATTTTCATTCAATAAAATAATTGCAAATTCAGTAGGAAGTACGGTCGAAATAACATCACGCCTTTCCTCGCTAGTGTTTATATCTACGCAAGGAAATGTGCCTATTGCGTAAACTCAAATACTTTTTGCTTACGATCACCTCGCAATCTAAAAAATCTTCTAGGGTTGTACAAAAAATTGTCAATAAATGAAACACAAGTATAAAAATGGTTCATATAATTAAAAGTAAACAAAATATGAGTCGCCACCTAAAAAGCATGCTAGGGTTGTACAAAAATTAGTTATAAACAAACATGAAATTTATAAATTATTCATATACTTAATTAAACGAAAGTAAACAATAACAAAATATGAGTTTAAGAGTTTCTAATGTTTTTTTCATTTTAATGATTACTGATCAAATTCTGATTTCTACTAATTTGATGATAAAATCAATTGCTATTGCAAAACCTATCAGAATGAAAATGTTACCAGCTGCCCGATTCACGTAATAAAAACCGTAGCGTAGTGACTTAAAAATGTCACTTCGCACACTTTTTAACCGACTTAAAAAAAGAAGAAGATTCTCAATTCGCTGTATTTTTTGAACCGATTTTGATGATTTTTTTTTTATTTGAAAGCTGGTGATCCCGTGTGGTCACATTTTAATTTCATTAGGATCGGACCTTGGGTTTACACCAGGTAACTCTTCAAAATCGTATAGGAATTGTATAGAAATTGAGCTATTGGAAGATTTATGACAATCCAAGACTAGATAAGTAAGTGCGTTAAAAACAGAAAACCAAAAGGCGATTTCTAAGTTTCTAAGTTAAAACGACTTTTGAACTGGCGTGTTTACGTGAATCGACCGGCTGGGTAGTTAAGTTACCTCAGTCTCTTTCAAAATCATTAGACGTTCTTCTCTTTCAAAACACGTAAAGCTCTTTCTTTCCTCTCTTTCATAGCCTCTATGACATTGGGCGGGTCACGAATAGGCATGCTTCGTGACTGCCGAGGATCAACTAATTCTGGAAGGAGGCAATCGTAATAAAATCTAACTAATTTCATCTCCATTTTCTCCTTCCAAAATTTGTCGTCCTTTTCTATAATATAAACTTTCATAGGTACAGTAGCACCAAACCAGATGCCAAGCATGCAAACGTTTCTTTTAGTTATATGTAGCTGTCCCTGAATTTGGAAATACCAGTAATGATTTTTATTTATGACATAACCCTTGGAAGCCTTGTCCTTAACCCAAAAGGTATGTTTGGCCATTGCTTCATCAAGAGTCATGCCAGCTAAAGAATGTGGGCACTTAATTTCAATTAAACCGTTTGCATAAATGCCATCTGGTGTAGTACCAAGAAATTCATATTGATCGTCGACGAACTAACCGCAACCTTGTATACTAATATTCTCTTGAATTTCTAACTGTCTAATTGCAGTTTCTTCGTTTTCGATACCGTACCGTACAGCAGGCAAACTGGAGATATTACTACCATAAACGATTTTACAAACAAGAGCAGCACATCTTGTGCTCTCTCGTTTTTTACACACTTCCCCGAACGATGATGAGGTTAGTAATTTTCTCCTTGTACTCATCCACTCAGCACTACTTCTTTGCAAATGGGTCGACCTTTCAAGCTCCTCTCTTTCAGCACAAGACAACTTTAAATCAACTAAAAAAGATGACTTGGCTTTCTCATATAATTCTGGACTCAGATCAGGTTTTTCGCAGTTTGGTCCATAGTGAGCGTCTTTCGATACAGCGCTGTGGCTTTTTTTCAATCTTAATTTAGGTTTAGCAATTAAACGGTTTCTACGATTACTATTTTCCACTTTCGCGATCAAAGGATTAGGACTAGATTTAAATATGACTTCATGAGTTTTACTATGAATCGATCCCGTATTAAAAGACACAACAGCAGCTGCGCATCGGCCCGCATAAGAACCACGGGAAGAATAATTTACACGCTTACCCCCAACTAATTTGGCAATTACTCCGTTAAAACTTTCAACTATATTACTTGTGCAATTATGAATTAAACTTCTAGAATGATATGACAGTCTTTTACTTAAAATTTCTACCGCGTCCATTAATCCGCATCCAACAATTGCTGGAAGTAACCCAACAGGTTCTATTCGACGAGTGTCAGGTCTACAAAAATACTCCTTGCAATGTTGGTGATTACCAAATACGTGTTGTGGACCATTTAGAATATCTTCACTAAGATTTTTTATTTTTTCTTCGAGTGACTGATTTTGATCCCCCCAATATTTAATCGCGCATTTTACACCCGTTCTTAAACGCAAATACCTTTCTTTTAGGAATTTCCGCAACTCGCAAGGATACTTAGTGTCTTTCGACAATTTCTCCAAGCTATTGCAGTAGTTTCGTAAAAGATGATTTTTGCATTCAATTTTCTCTACTATTAAATTATCGTACGGACGCGAATCTAATATTTTTTTATAAGTACTGGAATCGCCGTCTGCTACAAATTTATTATAAATTACACCGTGATCAACAAAGGAACGTTTAAACCCCTCAACTATTATGGTCGATTCCATCCCGGTAGATGATCCTGAATAATTCTTGAAACAATGGTGTTCCGGGGGCTGACTGTTGTTCTTTGCGGCTCGTGCACAGACTACGCAGTATTTATTTTTAACTCCAAAAAACAATACTTTATTAGTTTTAATGCCAATTATCGCAGCTGCGCCGGATAAGGCGGAAAAATTCTTACCATAAGATCTCTTGCTCCAACAACCGTCAACAGCAACAGATATTAATGGTGTACCATTTTTATCAACACTACCTATAGACACTGCGTACTCCGCTTCTTCCTTGACAGCTTCTGCCATGGAATGTGCTGCTGTCTTTTCCCACCAATCGCAAACCGTATTATTAATTTCATTGTACAATGAAGGTGACATGATTGGTAGGGCTACTGCGGCACTTAATGTTTTTAACTGAGAGTAGCTCCCACCAGATGATATGATACCAGACGCAATTTGATGATTCACTTCCATGCTATCTTCTTTCTTTTCAACCAAACACACAGTAAATTTCATATTACACATACTACATTTTATGATGAGTTTTGAGTCCAGACCAACTTTTACTTCACTATTATACTGAGGTAACTTAACTTACAATCCATTGGACCGTGGTCCCCTATGGCCTGAAGAGCTTTAAAAAAAAAAGAAATATCCACTACTCTACGCCCAACTTCCACTTCATCCACCTTTCACTCTTGACGGTTGTCAATAACTAGTTCCTGTAAAGAAAGATAATGGCTTGATTTTTATTATAAAAAATAATTCAAAAGGTATGGGCCAAATTTCTTCAAACATAGCTAAGAACTCCCTTAGAATACATCTTTGAAACACAGAACACTAGATCAAAATCTTAAACGTTTTTATCAGTCTTCGTCAATTATGAAAGTGAATAAATAAACATAATAAAAAACTGGTTGCTTGTAAAGTCGGTTTAGGACGATAATTTTATCGGATAACGTCATAATATTATTCTCCATCGCTTGTACTGCGCTCTCGCTTGACCCTAGCGTGACATAATGTGACACTTTTTTGTGCGTGTTGCCGGTGTTCATCGATTTATAAGACGTTATCACGTCATAAATTTAATAAATCCGACTATATGCATAAAAACTCAAAAGGTAAAAAGAAAACAAGTCTACGGTCTTGAATTATGTTACATAAAAATAAATAAGAACACTATTGTAATAAATCGAATTCAACAGTTGAGACCCATTGAAATCCTCACAGGCTCGAAGATATTCCTGACTAGCTAAATATTTCTTTAGAAATAGGCCCCGACTGCTAAATACGCTATATTACAATGGTGTTGTTATTTATTTTTATTACACATTTTCATTTTTTAATCTGTCGGGTTTTAACATTTTTATTGTTTATTTATTTATATTCATAACTGACGAAGACAAATATAAAAGTGCAAAAGAATTCATACAATATTATGTTCGTGATGAACAGAAATTATAAATTTCCTTTACGCTATACGTATTGGTTTTTTATGGCGTCACTTATTCTATGTCACTCGGGCTTAGAAGACAATTCTAATGATACTAAAAACATTAAAATCGGTTCAATAATTTTGAACTTATCGTGCCACAAAGATATATTACTTAGTATACATACATACATACGTACACCAGTCGCGTAAAAGATAATATTTTACAAAAAAAATTCTTGATTTTGGTAAAATACGAGATTTGAACGTGAATTTTCTTTTGAGAAAGTAATTGAGAAGTATGTGTTTGTCTCACAATGAAAATAATAAATATTGCAAAAAAAAAACTGTAGGTACTGAGATTTTGTCTTCGCCCATCACTAGCTAGTTTGTTTATTTATGTAACAAGTCTACAAGAATTACGTATAACAACTTACCTCTATACAGCGCGTAGCAGTGTTGCTCGGAGTCTCGGCCTGAAGGTTTTCTTCATTTTCAGTACTGGAAATATTATTCATCAATATCCACTTTTTATTTATTTTGTAATTTTTGTACAACCCTAAACCAGGCACGGCGCGCGCGCGCCCGTGCAATTTCTGATAGGAAACATACCTACTTCCACTTCCACATATTTAGACATGATGAACATGAAAACTAATAATACTGTAACTAATAATAGTGTAAGCAAACTCATTGCTTTGAAATACATAAATATATGAAAACTAATACTATATTATGTAATAAAATTTATTATTATGAAAATTGTTCCTATAGAAATTGACTTTATTACTTATATAGATATTGAAATTACGTAATTATTACCTACTGGACATTGTAATTTTTCTTCTTAGACTGACATACCTAATTGTGTACCTATCTAATTACATGTCAAATCAATATTTACATGCTGTTGTAGGTATATGTCTGAATCAGGCGATCTAAATCATTGTACCTATTTGCTTTGTAATGTACCTACCCTGTTCAAAATGCAAATAGATTATATTATTATTACTACTAAGACATGATAAGCATACACACAAATAAAAGTAATAAAACTAGGATTTTTACTTGACACTAACACAAATCTAGTAAATTTTTTCTAGGTAATTAGGACAAGACGTAGTCAAGTAGGCAGGTAAATAAATAAGTAGGGAGGAACTTACATTTTATTCCGAGATCTTTTGGCTTTCACGTTTTTATAATGCGTACTAAATTTTCTTTTCGCTGGCATGGCACTCAGCAAATTATCCTGCGAAAAGAGACCCTCGATTACCAATTACGTTTATGATACCTATTGCCCTTATCATGTTGAAAAATCTATGTATGTCGTGCAGAGAACTATATACCCCGCCAGTTCATATCTCGAGAAAATAAGGTGGGCAGGGCTTTGATTGTTTCAAGCCTGAATTGATACCTACTTTACAAGGTTCATAAAATGACCTACGCAACAAAGTAAATAATTTTGTATTTCTTACGATTTATATCTAGTTCCATCATGGTTTTCTTTCAGACTTTCATTATATCGGTACTTTCTATTTACTGAAAGTAAATTAGTTATAAAAATATTGTACTTACAGTTTTTCACAAAAAACACAAATTCACAACACGTAATTTTGCTGTAGCATCCGACACGCGTGGAGTCACTTTGAAATTCTATGGCGCACTGGCGATTAGTTGCGACGATCGTTCTATCGGGACGCGTTTGAATTTGCATACATTTTTCTATGGAGAATTTACGTAATCTAGATTTTAGGGCTTTAAAAGGGGAAGTCTTTGTTTGTAAAGGTACAAAAAAAAGTACATTGTTATATTTATTGGCTTTTTCAGTGTTCAAAAAGTGTTTCTTTTTATCAATTTGTGTTGATTTATTGGGTTAAATCTGAAAAATACGAAGGCAGGTTTTCGAATTTTTTCTCAATTTTGTGAGTTTGTTGACGTTTATTATATAACAACTACAGGGTTTTAAGAGTTAAAATTAGCACTAACATCATTTTTGGTCTTTCATTTTAATATATACAAATTATCGTTGTTATTAATCATATGTAAATAGGTTAAATATGAAAAATCGTAACACTCTTTTCGGTGATTTTCACGATCTGGGCCCTTAATCCATCCAAGTCGGATTGTCCTAAGACTTGATTAGATTTTGATGTGCTATCAACATATTTTGATATGCAAATCATATTTTTTTGTACGTTAAACATCTTTTTAATGCATCTGAAGAAAATCTAAAATACACTGTTGATGTATATTTTAGAATTATTTTTAGTACCTACCTACTCAGTTTATTTCCAATAAAATACACTTCAAAAATTGCCACAACAACCGACTTCAAGTTACCGAAATGGGACCAAATAATTGTCGGAATGGGACCAAATTGAAATAGGATCAAATAATTGTCAGAATGGGACCAAATTGAAATGGGACCAAATAATTGTCGGAATGGGACCAAATTGAAATGGGACCCACACGGGAAGTAGGGATTTTGTCTACCCCCGTAATAGTTGGTAATTCGTTTGTAGGTAAATGTATAAAAATATTTAATAAAATTCCTCAGGATTTGATTCTTAATAAGTTTAAAATAGTAGTGAAAAAATGTTTGATGATGAAAGGCTACTTAATGTAGACAAATATCTTAATGATAAAAAACATGGTCACCCTAATCTTCTGTTGTTATTGTTAGCCACTCGTACAATAAATACAATATAAATTGTAATACAATGTAAACAAAACAATATTAAAAATGAAAATGGATCTACCTGAGTCTAATCTACCTGAGTTTCTTGCTGGTATCTTCTCAGGAAAACCAACTTACCGAACCAGCGAAAAAATCATTTTCAAATGGTTATTTATGTACTTAATTTAGTATTTTCATAATATTGCTTGACATAAAATTGTAAAATTTTGACATTCATATGTGTTCTTTATGTGCCTAAACTGAATAAACGAAATTGATTCTTTGATTTAATGTAATAAAATAAAGTCGTAATTCTACGTGAGTACCCGACTGCACTTAACCAGATATTTAACTAAAAGCAGGCGGGACTCAGTTTGCATTTAGGTTTGAACTGATATTCGAGGCCCACCTGCTTATCCTACTAAAATAATAAATAAAATAATATTATAAACGCGAAAGTTTGTGAGTATGTATGAATGTATGTATGGACGGATGGATGTTTGTTACTCTTTCACGTAAAAACTACTGAATGGATTTTAATGAAACTTTACAATAATATAGCTTATACATCAGAATAACACATAGGCTACAATTTATAAAGATATTGTGTGAATTGTTCAAAATATGACGCGGCGCGACGGGAACGGGAAAAAATCCAAATTACCACCCGGACGAAGTCGCGGGCGACCACTAGTAGTTAAATATCTGGTGAAAAGGGGCCCTTCTTACATCTATCGGGCCCCAGCGACCTCACCTGCTAGTGGCGCACCTGCTGATTAACGGACGAGGTTCGTATATTACGGTACTCATGTGGTGGCTTCGGCCCCTACGTGGATACCAGGTGGTACAACAGTGTTGGTCCGGGGGGGTACCATCGTGCAGCTGTGCTAAAGCCCCCGAAGTAACCCAGCCCAGGCTGGGTTGCGTTAGGGGTTCAGCAGCTGCACTGCCGGGCCCAGGGCGATGTATGGTGCGGCAGGCAGGGGTCCAGTGGGGGCGAAGCGGAGTCTAGTGTGGGTGGTGTGGGTCGATTCGCCGGCCAGGGAGACCCTTAGCAACGGCGTTGCCGCGGCCGCCCGCAACACAGTCATGGGGCCCGCCTGGGGCCAACCACCCCAGGAGGCTGCCCCACATGTTGCGCATAATCCTGATGTGGGGTCGCCGCTCCGGGTGGTAACCGGTGTGGGGTAGCGGCGGCCTTGCATCAGGGGGGTTTGGGAGCCCTTACGTCCGACGGGTCGGCTCCGACCTAGCCACACGGTTCTAGACGAAGCTAGCCTCTGCACTTTGTCACTTACTGCCGCACCAAATGACGCCCTGTCTTCACGCTTCCCTATATCTCATCATGACAGTGCAACAAAGTTATAAACGGTACACAGCGGCCTCTAGAAACCCCACAAAGTCGATTCCTTTTGAGGTGGAGTTCGCGAATATCCGCGGACTCCATGCGAACCTCGATACCGTCCACCATCACCTAGAGACGGCACGGCCTTCTGTGATGTTCCTTACGGAGACACAGATACGCCGCCCTGACGACACGTCTTACCTCAGTTACCCGGGTTATGTCATTGAGGAACAATTCCGCGACAAAGCCGGAGTGTGCGTGTTCGTTAGGGCGGATGTCTGCTGCCGCCGGTTGCGCTGTCTAGAGAACCCCTCCTACTCCGTCCTTTGGCTGCACGTGGATCATGGCTCTATGAGCCAGATCTGCGTGTGCGTCTACCGCTCCCACACAGGGGACACTGGGACAACAAGGCTTTTCGAATACCTCAGCGAAATGGCTGACGATGCGCAGGTGCGGTTCCCGAACGCTGACCTGGTTTTCCTGGGGGACTTTAACGGTCATCACGTTGAGTGGCTGGGGTCCCTTAGGGCCGATCATGCGGGACGATCCGCCCATGCATTCGCTCTCTCCCACGGGCTGACCCAGATGGTACAGGGGATCACCCGAATACCTGACAGTTCAGACCACACGCCCGCCTTGCTGGATCTACTGCTGACGAGTCGCCCAGCCGAGTACAGTGTGTCGGTACGCGCCCCACTGGGCACTTCCGACCACTGTGTGGTGCACGCCAGCTTCCAAGTGCCACCGCCTGCTCGTGCTGAGCAAATGACTCGACGACTATGGCACTACTCGTCGGCAGACTGGGACGGTCTCCGCGATTACTTTGCGTCCGTCCCGTGGAGCCAACGCTGCTTTGTAGGGAAGGCGCCTTCGGATAGCGCTGCTGCCGTTGCTGGCGAGATCAGTCTAGGGATAGAATATTATATCCCTTTCACTGATGTCGCCAGCATCCGCAAAGCTCGCCCCTGGTTCGGGCGTGAATGTGCCGAGGCTGTCCAGAAAAAACAGTCGGCGTATCGCGCCTGGATCAGGGCTCGGGCGGCACGTGACCCGAATGTGAACCGCCTCAAAGCAGCGTACAATAGGGCCACTAGGTTCAGCAGGAGGGCCTTCAAGAGAGCGGATGCCCAGCGCGTCGCGCGGCTTGGTCAGGAGCTCACATCCCACCCCACGGGCAGCCATGGATACTGGCAACTGGCCAAAGCCGTACAGTCTAATTTTTGCCAACCCTCGCTGCCACCACTGCGTTTTTCTGATGGATCACTGGCTCACAAAGCCCAAGAGAAGGCGGACATGCTCGCAGACCTCTTTGCGGCTAATTCCCGCGTCGATGACCGTGGCCTGCAACCCCCCGCCATCGCCAACTGTGGCCACACTATGCCTGATATTGTTATCAGGCAATGTGATGTACGGGCAGTGCTGCGGTCGCTCGACACTCGGAAAGCCAGTGGCCCTGACGGCATTCCGGCGGTGGTGTTACGAAAATGTGCTGCTGAGTTCTCTCCAGTACTAACGCGTCTGTACCGCCTGTCATACTCTACAGGGCTCGTGCCGGAGGTCTGGAAAGAGGCGAACGTACAACCGATCCCCAAGAAAGGGGATCGCTCCGATCCAGGCAACTATCGACCCATAGCTGTCACCTCAGTCATTTGCAAGGTGCTTGAGCTCCTTATCAATAAGCAGCTCATGCGATACCTGGAGGATCACTCGCTAATCAATGATCGGCAATATGGCTTCAGGCCAAAACGATCAACGGGTGACCTCCTGGCATTCGTCACGCATGTATGGGGTGAGGCTATGGAAAAGTACGGCTAGTCCTTGGCTATTAGCCTGGACATCGCCAAAGCTTTCGATAGGGTCTGGCATGCTTCGCTCCTTTCCAATATGGCTTCCAAACGCTTCCGGCATATGGTTCCTCAACTGTGCAGCTGGATTGCCAGCTTTTTAAACGAGCGCCGAGTGCGGGTCCTCTGCGATGGCCAGGCTTCTCGCTTCTTGCAAGTGAATGCCGGGGTACCGCAGGGGTACTATCACCAACTCTCTTTCTTCTGCATATCAATGATATGCTATCCCTCGGGAACATTCATTGCTATGCAGATGACAGCACACTGCACGGGAGTTACTCGGTTCGTCCGACGGCGGGGCGATCTGCGATTGAGGAGGAGAGACGACGACTCGTGGCTGATCTCGACCGTAACCTCGACAGTATCTCTCAACAATGGGGTACCGAGAACCTGGTCGAGTTCAATGCCCGCAAAACACAGGCGTGTGCATTTACTACGAAGAAATCCCCTTTCCTTCCCCTACCCTCTCTTCAGAATGCATTATTACCAATGAAGTACAACCTTGATATACTTGGCATAGACATTCGTCGAGAGCTCAATAACACTAAATACATTGAGAGATGTATTGGGCTAGCTTCGCGGAAACTAGGAATACTGAACAAGGTAAAGCGATTCTTTACACCGCACCAGAGGTGTCTGCTGTACAAAACGCAGATTAGACCCTGCGTCGAATACTGCTCTCACCTCTGGGACGGCTCCGCGAAGTATTTGCTGGACGCACTCGACGCTATGCAGCGACGCGCTTTTCGCATTATAGATTGTCCGGAGGTAACGGGAAGCCTTGAGCCGCTAGCCCAGCGCCGAACAATTGCTTCCTTGGCCGCGTTCTACCGTATTTACCACGGTGAGTGTTCTGAAGAGCTCTTCAATCTGATCCCACCCTCTCCCTTCCGATCCCGAACAAGCCGGGCAGAGATGTCACTCTCGTACCGTGGAAACCGTCTTCGCGAGAACTGAGCGTTTTAAACGTTCGTTTCTCTGCCGAACGATGGTGGCTTGGAACGCCCTGCCCGCGCACGTGTTTCCTCCAACATATAACCCTGGGTTCTTTAAGCGAAGCGTGAAGAGGCACATTACTGGGTCGTCAAGTTGAGGGTCACTCTCTATAGTATTCCTGTGTACTGTGAGAGTTGCCCACAATCACCAGAGGTCGCCACAGCTTACCATCAGGCGGGTGGCGTCAATTTGTCGACCTAAATATAAAAATAATAAAAAAATATTTATTTTTATTTACAGCTTTTTAGTTGTAATTAAGTACCTTAAGACATTCAGGAGATAAATACCTTTCATTTGAGACCTCATTCATTGAAATCCATCCAGCCGTCTGGCCTGTAGAAGGGAACAAAAAAACATATATACATACGCGCGAAACACATAACCCTCGCTGACGCAATCGGAGTAAAAAGAACAGGCATTGGTACGTTCCCAGTAAGGTTTATACTGACGAAGTGTTTTAAAAAATGTTTTGAAAACATAACTATGTTTTGAATCTCGGTTTTCTTAAGCAACAGATCAACTTAATGTTCACTATATGATCCCTGCGGCTCGACCCCGCGCGATATAGTTTTCTCGATCCCGGGTAAAAAGTATCTACAGAAAGTTAAGGAGCCTCATCAATTCCAACAATCAAATCATTCCTCTTTACATGTATTCATATTCATGTTCATATTTATTCAATTTTTGAACACAGGTAGGTACATAATAAAATAATATCTAAGATGTCATACGATACAATGATCTGACCATGTTCAACCTTGTATAGGTTGAACATGGTCAGATCATTGTATCGTATCGGCATGCAGATTATAATTATAATTATTTATGAGACTATTAATTTAAAAGATTACATTAAAGAAAAGCCTCGACGCTATTATATATATGCACATAAAAATAAATTAAGAAAGCATTATGTCATACCACTATTCATTTACCTACAATGTTTTATTAAATGTCATGAAAATTTATACTTCGTATTCTGGGAAATGTCACTAGAAAAAATATAAAATGTGAAAAAAAAAATATTATAAATAAAATGTCACAAAATAAATAATAATTAAATTAAATGTCAGAAAAGCTTGTCAATCTAATAGGAAATAGCAAGCAGATATTTCGATAATTATTTTTTTGAAAAAGTCAATTTTCTCGACATTTCTAAAACTCCCTGGTATATATATACTCGTATATTTTGGTGCCATTGCAAATTTGCTTTTATGATAAAGCGCGTGTATCATAATCGACATAATGCTCAAAATGTACACAGCGAGCGAACTGTACTGCCTATGTTGTCCCACAGTTAATAAATGACCTACCCTCAGACCTTAAAAATAGTATTACGTGTAAAAATATTAAAAGTTAAAGCAGTATATCTTAGACGCAGTTTGACTGCGCAATGATGAGTAACTTCTGTGAATGTATGAGTGTATTATGGGACCTTATCTCTGTATGATAGAAAATTGTATTAATTTAGTTGAGCTTTTTTGAAAAACTAAAATAAATGGAAGTCCGACCAAGCTAAACTGAGCTGCAAGTGGTACACCTGCTGGTCACAGTTAGGCCGCTACACATAACTGCACATACGAAACAAGTTTTGTGAGTAGGTAATTGCACTTAAAATTCAGTTAACACACATTATTCACAGACTGTATAACGGTTTACTGGTCAAGTTTATGCCGAAAACGAAGATGTTCAACCAAAACTATGCTAATAATATGCTCATTTTATGTCTATCGTGACATATTATAACTGTATCAATTTACATTTTGTTATTGGGTTGTATAGAAGCGGCATTTGTATGTTAATAGCGCCCATTATGGGCTCGCGCCCTATTAAGAGTATGAGGGCCACAAAACTAAACGAAATCTGTATGAGTTATGCACCTCTGCCTACTCCCTCGCAGATAGTGTGTTTCAGAAATTCAAAAATTTCGGAATATCAGAAAATACTTTAACACTGTCCAGTGTTAACTGTGTATTATATTTTAAATTTAAAACTAGTGGTTCTGTGAACAGTAGACCTCGCGTTATTTTCGCATTTTCCCCCCAATCGAAAAATCCCTTAGACAAAAGTTGCGCCTTGCAACAAAGAACACTTGTGCCAAATTTCATGAAAATCGGCTGAAAAATGCGGCCTGTAAACCGGAACTGACACACATACCAACAACGCCAAATCGGCCAGTCCTCGAGTTAAAACTGAGCCGCTTCGCTCGCTCGGTTAACAAACAGGTCTTTTACGCGATTATTGAGATATATACATACCTGAAGCCAGATGAGCTGAAGCCAGTCCACCCGTGACCACGGCTCTTGTTACAGGGTCGGAACGTTCGGGTAATAAAGAGGTATGTATATATCTCAATATTCGCGTAAAAGACCCGTTGGGCTTAAGTTTATAATGTGTACGAAACGCGAACGTTTCAAAAAGGTAGGTATTATAGTTTAATCGTTTAATTTCGTTTCACTTCTTATGTGTAGTAAATAGATAAAAAATACTCATTTAAAATCTATGCCTACAACTACTTTTCAATACAAATACTGACCTAGAATTAAATAAAATATAGGTAGGTATATCAGAAATAAGTAGGAACATAATATCAAACTCAAACTCAAAAATATTTAATAATATAGGTTATAAAATAATACTTATTATTATTCCCTTTATTACACATTATACATATTTACTATATTTTGAAATGAACTTATAAAAAAACACAAATGTATTTAAAAATATAAAAAAGATAGATTTAATAAATGTATTCTTATAAATGTGGTACTAGGTATAGGTACATTGTTCTCTTCTAGAAATTCATTCTAGTTGTAATAAAGTAATACTTACCCTATTTATCTAACATATGTTTATTAAGTCTCTCCAACTTCGCTTTGTCGTGGCGGCTGCTTGTCTTGTCAATATGCTGCAGGATGCAGGTGGCTCGCTTGTGATCGATAAAATGCATTACTAGAAAGAAATTGTTTACAAAACGCTTTGACCAAGATATTGTTTAGTGTAAGCATAGCAAAATCCCTGGTGTTAACACTGGTAGACCAAAGAAATAACGTATTAAATTCCCTATAAAGAGACCAATAACTTCGAAAGCTTCAGAATGTAACAGGAAAAACCCCAGTGTTTTTAAATATCACCTTTCTTAGTAGCCTTTGGTAAACAAAATGAATGTATACTAAAAAATGTCCCTTGTCACGTACACAATGTATTGATTCAACTTCAAAACCGCGAAAATTATGATTCAATCTATCTGTCACCACCTGTACCTATACTAAAGAAGTTATTGAAGAACTTTTCCCTTTGATTTGCCATTTTGCATTTACTTATTTATTGAACATTTTTATACCTACTAAGATCTACCTACTTAATTGAATCATCGTGTCTGTCAAATAATTACACCCTATTATGAGAACCGATCACTTTTTCGAAATGTTTTTGCTCGAATTTCATTTTACCGTAAACTATTGACTGACGTCTTTTTAGGGTTCGCTCGAAGCGTAAGCTCGTGATCGACTCAGGCCGGTCTTAGGATGGGAGACCATTTCTTAAGACATTGAGACCCCTCCGTGCCTCGGAGAGAACGTTAAGCCGTCGGTCCCGGTTGTCATACGAACATCTATGGCAGTCGTTAGGGGCAGTTGGAGCCCTAAATCAAAAATCCGGCCGGTCTAACTACAGAACTTCGATATTGCCCATGCGTTGTGGTGGCATTCGCTTCACGGAAAATTTTGAAGTTTAGCCGAATCGCAGCAGTTAGACTGGAAAGCCGACCACAACTGCGTTGAGAAAAGGCTCGGTGGATGATGAAAGCGTAAATAATGTGTGTAACTTTCATTATTTTGTATAATGTACGATGTTGTTGCTATATGGGCTGATTGTAGTCAGGTCTCGTTACCTACCACAGGCACCAGCTATCCATACTCTAAAAATTATTGCATATTGTTTATGCCTAGATGGCAATATCAAATGTTTTAGTTTTAGTTTGTGGATGGCAAATAAATAAACTATTTATTAAACCTAGTCCAGCCAAGTAAGTTTTGTTACAAATGAAAATGCAATTTTTTTTAAATGAAGTAATGTAATATTATTAAAATTGATACCTACATATTTATTAAAGTCAAGTAGAAATGGCCACCTTTGGCTTTTATACAGGCCTTTAATCTTCGGCCGTTTGTTTCGGAGTTTGGGTGTTTTCTATGTAATATGTATCTATTTAGAAATATATTAGTATGTTTATCAGTCGTCTAGATCCCATAGCACAAGCTTATATTAGCTTAATTTGGGCTAAATGACGTTGTGTGAGAATGTCCAAAATATTTATTATTATTATTTTTAGAAAATCTGTTTGGCCACGAATCTATCGATTTACGCACTGTTTCCAAGGCCAATTTTGCCACTGCTTGCTCCAAAGATTTTTAAGAGACTCAATGTCGCCGTGTCATTTAGAGCAGGTCATGTCTACTAAAATTAATTTGTAGTCTGAAGGGTTGAGGTTTGGGCGAGATGAGGGCCAGTCTTCGGCTCTTATAAAGTCCAGAACGTTGGTTTCTAGCCAGGCTTGGGTAGTTCGTGTCTTGTGACCAGGAGCTGAGTCCTGCTGGAAAGTCCATGGTATATTTTTAAAAAGTGTATTGCTGAGAGGCTTCCTTAGAACTGTGAGCGTACACTTTATGATTTTGCTTATTGTAGTGTTATTCAATTGTGAAAATGTTTTCATCGGTAAAGAGGATATTTCTGTGCCTTTCACCTGCGTATCGCGACAGAAGGCGCTTTGATCGATCCACTCTCTTTTATCGTAAAGATTGATTTAGGGCATGTCCTGTATATCGACGATAAGCATTGAACTTCAGGGCCCTGTTTAATAAACGTTACAATTCAGCAATTATGTAAATTAGTTACATATTTTGTAAAGTTGTATGACAAGTGTTGTTTAATAAACCTTACAATATGTAAAAAAGTTACAAGGAAAAATGTTACAAATTTTGCAAGTATTAATGCTGTTTAATAAACGTTTACAATTGTAGAAAACGCCTGTAGATTTCGATGACAATAATTGTATCTACAAATTGGAGTAGTTGTAAGTTACAATTTACATAAAATGTAAGTTTTTGTTGAACGCGTCGTTGACGTTCCCTTGTATTATTGTATTCATTATCACTATTATCACTACTTTCAGGAATCAGGAATTTACGCAGAAGTTTACGCAACTGTAACGCAACCCAACCTGGGTTTGGGTTACTTTTCGTTTTGTCTTGTTTTATAATACGTAACAGAGTCCTAGCGGGAATCTTCTTTTCTCGCGATAAGATTTTTTGGTTCCTTACGGGGTTACGACGAATTCTGGCTTTAACAGCATTAATAGCCTTTGTAGCTCTAACAGCACGCGGCCGCCCCGATCTTTTCTGGTCTTCGACAGACGAAGTGTTGTTGTATCTATTGATAGTACGATATACGAACATACGGCTGATACCAAATTTTTGGAGTGTCTGCAATATGACCGACGGCTCCATACCCACTTTGTGCAAGGCGATCACTGCGATCCTATTTTCTTTAACACTCCTTTCCATATTGTAATTCGATAATGAACACGAAAAAATATGTGAAATGGCGCGAAATCGAAAGAAGTTTTTTAAATAATATACGTGTTAAAACAATGGAGAATATGATGTTTAATTTATATATAATTGCAATGATTTCGCTAAATAGAAGACATTAAAACGTCGACATATGTTTCACCTACTCACGAGGCATTATCAAGACTGTCTCAAAGAGACTTACTATAATGTTGCTCTTTTTTTTTTTAATTTCGCCAGATCGCGGCCGCTCCCATGTCCATTGCTGCGGGCGTCTCCGGTGACCCCAGAAGGTATTTCCAGTGGCGCCCGGCAGTGAAACCTCGCAGTGTTGACACCGGGGTGTGACCTCACGATGGATGCGAAACAGATAGCTACCGAAGCATCCATGCCCGATAACGATCTGCGTCGCACGATACCATCACCCTGCCGCCCGCCTGCGGTCACCATGCCGCCTCTGCAGCCACTCGTCCATGATCGGTCTCACCGCCGCGATGACGGTAGTTCCCCACTTTGGTTGCTCAAGTCGCACCCTCCAAGTCTCCATGAGATCCTGGCGGAGTTGGGACCGCTGGTCTTCGATTTCTCGAGTCGCAGGCCTGTGGTCCCTCTCTAGCGCCACCTTATGCCATTGAAACAATAATGCAAGGGCTCTCGCTTCCAGGTCCCATGGAGGGGATAATGTTGCTCTGAATTAAACTTTGTATAAGTATTTGAAAACCGCAGGAATATCCGTTCAGTATCTATCTTTGGAAATTTGTGTTTTGTTAATCTTGTTTAATTGGACACAGTAACTATCTACCTATTTGTTATATACATATACTACGCGCTGTAAATGGCTACTTATCACAACACAATTTATTAATAGCATACTTATCTTTAATTTAATCATACCTTATTATAGAATTTGTATTTTTACTATAGTTAAGTAGTTGTTTTACTATATCTAATTAGCGTGTAAGTACCTAACCAATCAAGGTTACAGGGTGGTAAAGTAACCAGTTCAAGGTTAAGGTAATCGAATCAATCGAATCACCTTATTTTTATCAAATATCAAAACAATAACGTGACTGACGAATCACCAAATGTTAATGATTCAAATTGATGATTAAAATAAATATATCATGAAGCAATGGTAAGTAAAATATTAAAAAAAAAACACTTTAAAGTTATTTTAAATTTCTTAATAGCACTATTTTTCGCAGGATTAAAAAGACAACAAAACGTCGACAATTGTTTCGCCTCTAAACGAAGCATTATCAAGACTGTCTCAGAGAGAACAGCAAAATTTGTGGTTAGAACATATTTGCTTATAAGTGAACGTGTGCAAATTTCATTATCGCGATGTAGGTCTTGGGCTGGACTAGTACCAGTGACTGATTCCTTTCAAGGAAGAACGTTTGACCAACTGACCAATACTAGAAAGGGATCAGTCGCTCTGGTTGGAGTCAGCCTGACTAGGTATAGTTTTTGGATTCATATTGTAAAACTATTTGAATATAATTGACCGAGCGAGCGAAGCGTCTCAGTTTTATGGCCGATTTGGCGTTCTGTGTGTTCTTTGTTGCAAGGCGCAAGTTTTGTCGGAAGGATTTTTCGATTGGGAGGAAAATGGGGGAGAAATTGGGGGAAAATGCATTTTTCAGCCGATTTTCATGAAATTTGGCACAAGTGTTCCATGTTGCAAGGCGCAACTTTTGTCGAAGGGGTTTTTCGATTGGGGGGGAAATGGGGGGAAAATGCGAAAATAACGCGAGATCTACTGTTCACAGAACCACTAGTATAATATAATTATTAAGTATAGCACGAAAGCGTGCTCCTAGAAACAAACAACAACAACAGGTAGGGTAGCCTACCCAATTATTGGCACTTTAGTAGTGAGCTCTATTGTCAAGCCGAAATTAAATTAACATAAAATCTCATTTACAAAAGCTAGTTTTTTTTTCATGTCCTCAAGCGTGCGGCCGCTCTTACGTCCATTGCCGGGCGTCTCTGGTACGCACCAGGAGGTATTTCCAGTGGCTCCTGGTGGACTTTGGCGCCCTGTGTGGCCTCTTCGGGGGTTTGGTCGAGATGAGAATCCCGCGCCGTTGGGGTAGGGTTTCATCCCGCGTCGTTGAGTGAATCTGATCCTACTTCCCCGCAGCACGCAACCCTTCTAACCTGCCTTTGTAAGGACGGCGGGTGACTATCCCGCCGTCCTTAAAATCATCCCTCCCTCCCTCTAAAATCAAAACGGCTAGCTCGAAGAATCTGAAAAAATTCATGATGGTAATCCACATAATGAACTTTGAAGGAAAACTATAACGGACCAGGTGAATTTGTTAGTTTAGGAGTTATAGAGCCTATAATGGGTAACTACCGAAATTGAATAAAATAGGGTTACCTTGTTTTTTCGAACCGCACTCTAAAGTGCCAAAATTAGGAGCAGTGCCAACAATAGGGTAGTTTACCGTAGTTAAATGAAAAATCCAAAAAAATATGAAATTTTGATATCACCTAATTCATAGACTTCGAAAAAAAACCCTAATAGTTGTGGTAATTACCTGATATTTTATTAATGAATCATATAACCATTAAATGCAATTTTAAAATTATTTGTTATAATTGCGGTCAATATATTTCCTTCCTGCAATAACTGACTATTAAGTATGACTATGCTCTGGCGCCTTGGAGTTATCTGTACGAGGTGTACCTACTTACTTACCTAGGGGACAAATAAATAATATAAGTACTTATTAAATAAAGAAGTTCAATAAAGATTCGAATATTATATTCAATCGTACCTGCCTAATTATCCCATCAATTCAATTATAGGTAGTTACTAGTTACTGATTCGCCACTACGAAGCAGCTACGCCCGTATCCCCGAAGGAGTAGGCAGAGGTGAATTACACACCCACAATTTGCCTGTATTTTAAGTCGCACGTAATAGGGGGCAAGCCTATTGCCGTCACCGGGCACACATATAATGGGTTAAGTCCGAATAGGCCGAATGAATATAATACAAAGTATCAGCTAAATTGTAATTTTGAAAAAAAATTAAAACCCGTTGTCTAGCTATGAAATGTTGATTAAAGGCAAGAAAATCTTAAAGTAGGTACTTAAATAAATATATAATACCTGCCAATGTTACAGACTACGTCCAAAAAATATTTATTTATCAGAAGAGATATTGTACTTATCTTATGATTGAAGTGGCGAAATATTATTATCAGAAGTAACTACCTACGTTGTATTTAAAGATTGTTTAAATGTTATTTTTTTGTAAGTATTTTTGTTTTTGTACCAAAATCGATAAGTGATTATAATCACTAAATAATGCTGCTTTTATTAAAATCACCACAATCCTTTACCTTGTGTCCTTCGAGGTATAACCCCAGGATGCCGCCCGGTGGACTTTGGTCACTTAGCAATGCATCCTCTGTCAAAACAAGACCTGCCTCCGATTCCCAACTTATATTTACACTTAAGTACACTATGGTACACAAGTTATGTTTCAGTGAAGAAAAAGAAGAAGTTATTTCTATGAAACAACATTTTGTGATCATTTATCAATTATAATACTAAGCCATTGCGGCTGGCACGTAAGATTTTGTTGCCTTTCATCAACATTTCATCGCAAGGCAACGGGTTAATTTTTTTTTAAAATTACAATATGTATAGCTGCTACTTTTTATTAAATTCATTCGGCCATTTTGGACATAACCCATTATAAATGTGCCCGGTGACGGCAATAGGCTTGCCCCCTATTACGTGGGAATAAAAATACTGTCAAATTGTGGGTGTGTAATGCTGCGTGATATGTGTGTGTGTGTGTGTAATTTAGTATTTCATACAAATTTTTAACGAGACTTATCGTTTTGACCAGGTTTTGACATTCAATAACAAGAATATTGTTCTCAAACTCTTGAATCAATAATAATGATTTAACAATACATGTAAGAGTGACGTCATAATTTTATTAATTCATTCAAATTCAAATTTTACTAGGCTTATCGTTTTGACATTCAATAACAAGAATATTAGTAGGATAATTCTACGCGCATACAATGGAAAGATTAAATTGTACTTGAACTATTAACCTCTGGCTGATATATCGTTGTCTCAAACTATGAACAACCCACGCTTTTCATAATTATCGGCTGTATGCATTGTTATTTCATATAATAATTAATTTAATAATTTATTTACTTCCTTTCCACGTGGCAATTCTGCCAACTTACAAAAATATTACCAGACTGCTTTTTTAGATTTTATGGCCTGGGTTTCAAGACAACAAGGATGCAGAGTACACAGATAAGCAGAGGATATATTTACAAATAAAAAAAAATGTCGTTAAGTTGTATGTAGGTAATATCATTTTCCATAGAAATAAATGTATAGTGGCTTAAAATTATTGGCTTTCAAACAATGATTCAACAATGCATAGGTATAAAAAGTTACGAATACCTATATAGAAATGCCGACTGGTTAATATTCGGACGCAGTAATAAAAGTAGGTTCACTACCTTTATTTTTTGCAATAATGCCTTCGTGTCAAAGACAATAGGAAAATATAATATCTTGAAAGAAACGGAAGGAAACAAAGCATAAGGAAGTTGTTAACAAAATTGGTCAGGTACTAACTAACCGCCTGCTGGTCCACTGGAAATACCTTCAGGTGTTTACCAAAGACGCCCGCAGCAATGGACATAGGAGCGGAGCGAGCGGAAAAATACAAATCGGTACTCGGGCAAAAACGGTATTTAACTAAACTGCATAGTCACACCAAGGTACACTTAAAATAACGATTTTACTAAAAATAAATAAATAAAATGTTAGGACAATAAGTTAGTAATAATTTAGCTAAACCATAAATTACTCTATTAACTTTTAAACTTTGGCGTTTCATAATCTATATTTTACTTTACCACGTGAATTAATACAAAATTGCATGACGTTTCGACCAAGCATGGCGGTAAGAAGAATGTCGAAAAAGATATCATTGGTTATCGAGAAACTTTACCGATGCCATGTTCATGCTGCTGGTTACACAGGCCGTGGTCACACTCCCATACTTAAGTATAAAGAATTACTCTCTTAAATGATCTCTCGTTGTACCTTTGAATATATAGATGTCGTTGAATAATATCTAGGTATATTCTTATATTATTTTTAGTCCGAGACGCCCAGGACTGTAATTGGCTGTGCAACAGTGGCTGCACGTAAGATTTTGTTGCCTTTCATCAACATTTGCATCGCAAGGCAACGGGTTAATTTTTTTTTTTAAATTACAATATATAGCTGCTACTTTTTATTAAATTCATTCGGCCATTTTGGACATAATCCATTATAAATGTGCCCGGTGACGGCAATAGCCTTGCCCCCTATTACGTGGGACTAAAAATACTGGCAAATTGTAGGTGTGTAATGCACCTCTGCCTACACCTTCAGGATACAGGCGTGATATGTGTGTGTGTGTGTGTATATTTGAAACCACTGTAAATAAAATACCACGAGGTCGGAGCAGCATACATCAAGACTAGGTAGCATTTTATATTCGTATCGTGACTTTTTTTTGAGTAAGTAGGTACCTACCACAATAATTGGCCGCAATAAATAATTACTTACATATGTTTATTCTAAGATAAACATTTACTGTTTCCGACGAGCGCGGAGGAGCACGTCCCTCCGCGCATGGCTCCGTCTCTGCCCGACGCGGATAGCACCAGCGAGGACGACGTACCCGAAGTCAGGGTGGGGGAGCTAGGTGCGGCAGTACTCCGGCTTAAACGCCGGAAAATCACTGCCCCCGGACCCGACGGCATTCCTGGCCGTGCATGGGTCCTGGCCCTCGAAGAACTCGGGCCTCGACTGATGGGGCTCTTTAGCGCATGCCTCGAAAGGGGCCAGTTTCCCAAGGTGTGGAGGACGGGGAAACTGGTCCTGATCCGTAAGGCGGGGCGGCCGGTGGACTCACCGTCCGGATACCGGCCGATCGTGTTGCTCGACGAGGTGTGTAAGCTCTTTGAGCGAATTATCGCGGAACGCCTCGTCGAGCATCTCACGAGTGTGGGGCCAGACCTGGCGGATAACCATCAACATCGCCAACGCGTTCAACACCTTGCCATGGAGCTGCGTTAGGGAGGCGCTCGTGTATCACGAACCTCCGTCGTATTGTCGGGGCCTATCTCTCGGAGAGGGCCATAGCTTTCCCCAGCTGGCTCGGGCCAGCTCGGCGAGATGTGTCGTGCGGTGTTCCGCAGGGGTCGGTCCTGGGGCCGCTTCTGTGGAACATCGGCTACGACTGGGTGCTGCGGGGTGCGTTGCCTAGGGGCGTCGGCGTAACGTGCTACGCCGACGATACCCTCGTCACGGCGCGGGGTGCAACGTACCAGGAGGCAGCACTCAAGGTCACGACGGGTGTTGCTCGAGTCGTGGGTCGGATACGGCAGCTGGGACTGGAGGTGGCCTTGCACAAGTCCGAGGCTCTGTGTTTTCACAGACCTCGGAACGGTCCACCCGAAGGTTCCAGCATAAATGTGGGAGGCGTTAGCATCGGCATCAAGCCCTCGATGAAGTACCTAGGGATCGTACTTGGTAGCCGATGGAACTTCGGACCACATTTCCGAAGTTTGGTCCCAAAGGTGACGCAGGCATCGGTCGCGCTTTCGCGACTGATGCCCAACCTAAAGGGACCCAACGCCTCCTGCAGGAGACTGTACCTGGGGATCGTGCGGAGTATGGCCCTATACGGGGCACCCGTATGGGCGGATAGGTTGGCGGTCAAGGGGAACGTGACTCTGTTAAACAGACCACTTCGAACCTTGGCCGTCAGAACCATACGGGGGTACCGCACGATCTCCGGAGAGGCTGCATGTCTCCTAGCCGGGACCCCTCCATGGGACCTGGAAGCGAGAGCACTTGCGTCATTGTTGCGCAAGGAGGCGCTGGAGCGGGACCACAGGCCTGCGTCTCGAGAAATCGAGGACCAGCGGTCCCAACTCCACCAGGATCTCATGGAGTCATGGAGGGTGCGACTTGAGCAACCCAAGGGGGGTGCCACCATCATCGCGGCGGTGAGACCGATCATAGACGATTGGCTGCAGAGGCAGCATGTGACCTCACGTACCGTGCGACGCAGATCGTTGCCGGGCATGGATGCTTCGGTAGCTATCTGTTTCGCATGCATCGTGAGGTCACACCCCGGTGTCAACACTGCGAGGTTTCCGACGACGACACCGCAGTCCACACGTTGGTGGAGTGCTCAGCGTGGGCGAGTCAGCGCCGGGACCTCGTAGTGGGTCTGGGCGTGGATACCCTCTCGCTGGGGACCATGCTTCAAGCCATGGTATCCAGCGGGAGTAGGTGGAACGCGGCCGTGTCCTTCAGCGAGCAAGTCGCGAAGGAGGCGGCCGGGAGGGAGAGGGAGCGTACCCTCCCCGCCGAGCTCCGTAGTCGGCGGCCAGGCCGCCCCAGACTACGCGACTACGCCCAAGACTATCGTCCTCCATGATCGGGGCCTGAGGACGGCGGGATCGCCACCCACCGTCCTTACAGAAGCAGGCTAGAAGGGTTGCGTGCTGCGGGGCCTTTGCCCCATAGCACGCAACCAGATTCACTCACTGACGCGGGATAAAACCCGACCCCAATGACGCGGGATTCTCGTCCCAACCAAACACCCGCAGAGACCACAGAGGTGGTCAAAGTCCGCCGGGCGCCACTGGACATACCCTCTGCTAATAACCAGAATAAACATTTAGTTTTTCCTTACTGCAAAAATTGGTCAAGGTTGCATTAGATACTGTACGGCCTAATGAGGGTAATCGCCATTAATTACTTGCTTTTAATATCGATATATTATGACGTATGTATGTAGTAGTCACGTGAACTTCAGAAAACACAATCTGTAGGTACTTTATCTAAGCCTTAGATAAAAGACCACTTACTGGTTCATATAGCATACAAATAAAAGGCACGTTCTTACTTAGACATACCGAGATAGCTAAGAGTGTAAGACTTAGACTTATCGTAGTTTATTTTAGCGTAAAATTCTCAATAGTTGTAGGTTTTGGACACAGGGTCTGTGTTCTTAGACGATAATTTAATTTTAGAAATGGAATCCCAGTATGATGTCAGTTGTAACCGAGTGCACTGCTTAATTTGTTAATTATGGAAAACATAAAGCCGATTTTGACCTTTAAATTGTTATATTTAAACCAAACCACTGTTACAATCACTTTAGAATAAAAGAAAGTTTCAAATACTGATAAAGAAAAGTAAAATGTAAAAATTAAAACTTCGTTTTCACTGAACGCTGCGGTCATAGTCTGCACTGTGTGCTACTGCTAACTCTTCAAAACAGTTGGAATAAATAATAAAAAATCTTAAGTATCTGTCAACTAGCGCTTCGTGAGTCGAACATCTTACTATAAAGGCACCCGAATGAAGGATTGCTCTAATGATGGATGATTATATAGAGTACAACGGAAAAAGATAAAACCAAATGAGTAGTTATGATAATTTACGTTATAGGTACTACTACGCTACGCTCACTCACGCGCATCACGTAATGTTGAGTTGAGAGTTCAAGATAAATTATACTTGGAACTCGCAAGATCGATGCTCTAGGCCTATAATAATGACCATTAGCCCTTCCCCGTTACGTTGCATGCCGGATTACCTATTCACGGGATTCTCGATCTCACCAAAACCGGTGATCACAAGTATTTAATTAAGCAGTGCATCGCCTGCCGTAAGTATCTGAGATGCATAGCCTCCGGGCAAGCGTCGCCGAGTGCTACCAGATGACGCCACAGAGAAATAGGGTCACCGTTGTGTCGTTGTACTCCGAGAGTGTGCGACGGCACCGGGTAGGTGGGAGCGGGGCCGCGCCCCCTGCCGCCCGCACCCCACCGCAGTGCAGGCCTGCGCCGCCCTCCTCGACTAGTGCTCCACTCCCCGCTGATCAGCCAGCATTCCGCACTCGACGCGAGGGCGAACCGCACGCCGTAACTTACTCGACAGTGTCTAACGCGCCGCGCGCTCGCGGCTAACACAACCGCCATGTTTGACGTTTTTGGCTCCGTGAAAGGGCTTCTGAAGCTCGACTCAGTGTGCATCGACAACAATGTGTTCCGTTTGCACTACAAAGCGACTGTAATCATCCTTATAGCGTTCTCGCTACTTGTGACCTCAAGACAATACATCGGAGACCCTATCGACTGCATCGTCGATGAAATTCCGCTTGCTGTTATGGACACGTACTGCTGGATTTACTCGACTTTCACCATCCCCAACCGCCTGGTGGGTCGCGTGGGCCAAGATGTAGCGCAGCTGGGGGTTGGCCCACAAGCAGAGGGCGACGAGCTTAAATACCACAAGTATTACCAGTGGGTGTGTTTTGTGTTATTTTTCCAAGCAATATTGTTTTATGTGCCGCGGTACCTGTGGAAGACGTGGGAAGGAGGGCGCATCAAGATGTTAGTGCTCGACCTGAACTGCCCTGTCGTCGGCGAGGACTGCAAAGCCGACCGTAAGAAGTTGCTGGTGGACTATTTTCATACGAACTTACACACTCAAAACTTTTATGCGTTCCGTTTCTTTATATGCGAAGTGTTAAACTTTATTAACGTCGTTGGCCAGATTTTCTTCATGGATTTCTTCCTTGACGGCGAATTCTCCACGTACGGGAGTGACGTTGTGAGCTTCACTGAAATGGAGCCCGAGGAGCGTGTGGACCCTATGGCTCGAGTGTTTCCGAAAGTGACAAAGTGTACTTTCCATAAATACGGTCCATCAGGTTCCGTGCAAAAGTTTGACGGACTGTGTGTGTTACCGCTCAACATCGTTAACGAGAAGATCTACGTGTTCCTTTGGTTCTGGTTTATGATCCTGGCTATCCTGAGCGGCATCTCGCTGATCTATCGCATGGCTGTAGTCGCGGGCCCTCGGGTGCGCCTCTACCTGCTGCGCGCGCGCAGCCGTCTGGCACCGCAGGCGCAGGTGGAGCTGGTGGCCCGCGAGCTGCAGATCGGCGACTGGTTCGTGCTTTACCAGCTCGGGAAGAACATTGACCCCCTGATATACAAAGAGTTGATGGGCGAGCTGGCCGATAAGTTCGAAGAAAAGAATAGTGTGTAATTGTTGCGGGGTGTGTGAAGCGGATAGTGGACTTTAGATCGTCCGTGTGACGTGTTAATAGTGATAGAGGGCCCGGCCCGCGTGGCGGGCGGCACGGCTACCTGCTCGGGCCGGGCCGCGCGCCGCGGGGCGGGAGGGGCGAGGGACAAGGGACGGCGTACAAAGAGCGCCGGGAGCGGCTGTACGCTGTGCGCGGTACGCCGACATTCCATTACCCACGACCACGGCCTGTGCGGGGAACGACCTCCGCACCGACGTGCTCGTTGTATTCCATTCCAGAACCGCTTTTCTTTGAAACACTTTTATGCTACCGAAATTCGAATAGGTGATATGCCTCTTCCAAATGTAAAACACTTCGACTGAGCCACGCCGCACGATGAGGTGCGCGTGCATTTAGCGTAACGCCAGTGCAGCATATTTGTACTGATAGACAATAAACTCTAGGTGTAGTTGGATCTCGTGCCTTCGTTTTTTGTATTTTGTATTATTTGTGTGCGAGTGTATCATGTTGAAGGAACGTCTCATTGTGATATGTAATTATTATTAATCTAAATTAAGTGACTAGCGTGTATGTACGATATAGGACGAGTGAAAAGAATGGCTGCACGATGATATTGTATAAAGCATCAATAAAAGCAAAATACTGTAATAAACTGAACTACTATTTTTAAGGTAACGCTAAGAGTATACAAATGAAGTCGACAATACTTTGTAACTATTTTAAAGTTTTTTTACGATAGCTACCTATTACGAACGATACGAACGATAGCTACCTATTATCATGGTTGATATTTTCTGAATATATTTACTGCCACATTATAATTATCTTGTATCATTTCCATAATAACACCTAACGAGACGATTTAACAAATCGTAGAAATACGCTGTGTTTAACATTTCTGGATTCCTCAACTCGTCATGTTTCTCAAACAAAGTAACAAAATAAAAAGTTACTTGGCTTTGGCACATGATGGAACTAGTAGCGCCCTCTTGTGGCAACACACGAGAAAACTCGTTACGAACAATAAATATAGATGGCGTGCTGTTAAATAAAGTTTTAAGCTGCCTATATTGCATTTGTTGCATATTTGTTTATACATGTAAAATTTAAGAGAAAGCTCTCTCAGAATATCTGGTTATAATAACGACCCATAATTCTTAAAAAAATTAAGTATACCTACTTATAATTTTTTAAACAGTAATAATTTGTATCAGGTGAAGCATTTTAACTGTCTTTTAAAACAGTAATTTAATACCATTAAAAATACCCCGCTTAGATAATCGCAGCAAATATAACTAGGTAGTATTAGAATAAAATTGCAGCCACCCAGAGTCACAATAAGTGCAAGCACTATAAGAAGTGCCTCTACCACAAATAGGTAAGTATTCATTGTTCGCAGTACATCTTTATATATATATATATATATATATATAACTAGCGGACCCGACAGACGTCCTGAAAAAAAAAATGCAAATTGTGAATCTAAACCATTCTCGAATCCCCTTGAACACACACAAAAAATTTCATCAACAACTTTACGTGTGTATGTCCTGAACTCCTCCTATACGGCTGGACCGATGTTGATGAAATTTGTTTGTGTGTGTTCAAGGGTAAGGCACAATTTGGTAATTTTTTTTTGCACGACAACGTCTGTCGGGTATGTATTTCTTGTGCGTAATTAAACGTAATTAAACTCCTAAACCTCAGCACCGATTTTAATGAAATTTATAGTCTGCGTTCAGGTGGATTCGAGAATGGTTTAGATATACACTTATACCCGGCAGGTGGGGCTACTACTGTGGCAGTACTCATTATATTATAAATTTCGCCGGGACGAATTATTAATCGAAAACATCTTTGAGTCTACTTGAACACATAGTATTAACTTCAGAGTTCATTAACAAAGGACCGATTTGACTAATTTTGGTCTTAAAATATTTACAAATGTTCCTCAGGATAGGTTTTTTCAACTTTTTTCTATTGTGAGGCAGTACGCTTGTAATCTTCGGTTCCCTATATACCTATGCTTAGATCTTTAAAACTACGCAAAGGATTTTGATGCGGTTTTCACCGTGGTTTTTGTCAAACGGGCGAGGCCGCGGGCGTCCACTAGTAATATAATAATATGTATTATTAGGTAGATGGGTACCTACCTAACGTATACAGTTAGGTATATTATAAACACAATCAGCTGTGTCCACGTCATCATAACGTCACCAAGTAAACTATTCTATCGTTTTAGTCACAGACGCGCCTTCACCGAGTGAATGGGAAATACAATCGCACATTATAATTCACTACAAACATCGTTAGTAGACACACTTCTTTTACATAATTTAAAGGTGTTATAAGGTGCACCTGTTGAACGATTAAACTACCCAGAAACGGGGTAGATGTAGTAAGCTATATGAACTAGTGGTTCTGTGAACAGGCGAAAATGCGAAAATAACGCGAGGTCTGCGTTATTTTCGCATTTTCCCCCCAATCGAAAAAAGTTGCGCCTTGCAACAAAGAACACTTGTGCCAATTTTCATGAAAATCGGCTGAAAAATGCATTTTTTTCCCCAATCGAAAAATCCCTTCGACAAAAGTTGCGTCTTGCAACAAAGAACACTTGTGCCAAATTTCATGAAAATCGGATGAAAAATGCGGCCTGTAGACCGGAACTGACACACTGCCATCTGACCTCCACAACCCGTGGGCGATATCGAAGTTCTGTGTCTGTGGTTAGACCGGTCGGATTTTTGATTTGGGGCTCCAACTACCTACCCCTAACGGCTGCCATAGATGTTTGTATGACAATCGGGATCGACGGCTTAACGCGTGCTCTCCGAGGCACGGAGGGGTCTGTGTCTTAAGAAATGGTCACCCATCCTAAGACCGGCCTGACTAGATGTTGCTTAACCTTTGCAATTTGTTAACATTGTCGAACCACTAGACTATACCTAAGTATTAAATTTAGGAGCTCGTCCTAAATTTAATACTTAGGTATCTACTTATTAAATAAAGAATTCCAAAAGAGATTCGAATATTCTATTCAAATACACTTTATTGTACACAACATGGAGAATTTATTAGGAAGGTACTTATTCTTCTTCTTCTTCTTCTTACACTTACTTAGGCAGAGTGGTCGTGGCTGCCGATAGATTAGGATGCCCCGCCACTCGCCTCGGCAAGAGCGGCTACACGTCGGGCGATGTGCCTCCACTGGCCTCCACTTGTCTTTGACTAGCCTGCGAGCACATTCCACCGCGGTTGACTAGACGAGGTACTTATTATGTAGATATTAGGTCTTTACCTATGAAATTGCCGTTTTGTATGAAAAAAATTAAACAATTTTTTTTGTGTATTTTTTATTTGTATTAATCGAAGTAATCACCCATGTAATCAATGCATCTTTGCCAACGCAGCAGCAGTTTATTGATGCCCTTTTTAAAGAAATCAGCTGGACGGGAGGCAACAAATTCTTCAAAGGCATTTTGTACTGCCTCTCGGGTATTGAATTTTTTTTCCGCCAAGAAGTTATCCAAATTCTGGAAAAAGTAGTAGTCTGTAGGCGCAAGGTCTGGTGAGTATGGTGGATGACGGAGAGCTTCCAACCCCAGTTCTTGCAACTTGGAGACCGTCTGCTGTGCAGTATCGGGTCGCGCATTGTCGTGCAGGAGCAGCGGAGACGAGCGATTGACCAGTGCTGGTTGGAGATGTGCCAGTTTCTCCATCATTGTGTTCAGTTCTTCACAGTACACGTCTGCAGTAATGCTCACCCCGTTTGGTAAGAAGCTGTGATGAATCACACCGGCGCTAGACCACCAAACAGTGACCATCACTTTTCTAGGGGTAAGTTTTCGTTTAGGGCACTGAAGTGAACTCCTTTACCACAAGGTCTATCCACGTACGCCCGTACGGGCACTATTACTCCAGGGATAGTGCGTAAACATTCTAGCTACATACTCATATTCATAATGACGCCTAATTGCTCATGGGACAGATGAAGGGGCGCATTTTGCAAATATTTTCTTTGGTCCCACATAAGAAGAAAGAAAGAAAAAAAAATAAAAAAAGTGTGTGTGTCAGCTCCGACGCACGACTGGAGTTTACTCCTTAAGTACGAGTATCTAACCATAACAAATTAGAAAGTTGCGCACTAGAGGTGCGCACCAAAAACGTGACACGATTTTCGTTACTTGTTAGTAGGTTTTACCCCTCGGATTTTTCTCATACCGGGCGCCTTATATATGAAAATCGATTCTTAAGGAGTAAACTCCAAAATTCCCGGGTCGAATCCAATATTTGTGTGATCTACAAACGTTTGTTTCGGAGTTTGGGTGTTTTCTATGTATGTTATGTACCTATGTATTTAGAAATATATAAGTATGTTTATCAGTGGCCTAGATCCCATAGCACAAGCTTATAGTTTAGTTTGCCTATTCGCAGTAGTCCGGTGGTTAGTCCGGTATACCGAACTACTGTTACTTTTTATTCGCAGTAGTCCGGTAAGCACAATGCACCGTACTATTGCTACATTTTTAGTAGCAATAGTTCGGTAAGTAACATAAGCAAAGAAAATACAATAACAATATAATTATTTTAAAATGAAGTTAAGAGAGCCATTTTATATAAAAATAGCTCCTTTGTTGCCCGTGGTACATAAAAATAAAATAAAATAAATAAAATAACGTTTATTATCTTTGAAATTTTCAGAAAATTATTTAGATTCGTCAGAAGTTGGTGTGACTCTACCGAGGGTTCCAAAATGCAACGAGACTGAGAAGAGCCCTCAAGAAACTCAGCTCGGCTTTTTTCAAAATATTTCATCTTAAATCTAATACAGAGTTATTTAGAAAGGAGCAATTCGTTACGTTGTTACAACCAGGCCGCCTTGTCATCTAAGAAATCATTAATACTATAATAAGCTTTATGGCACAATTTACTTTTTATTAGTTTTTTAAATTTATTGACAGATAAATTTGCTATTTCGGTTGGCAATGTATTGTACATTCGAATAAAGTTCCCCGCAAAAGAATTACTCACTTTATGAAGCCTAAATTTAGGAACAGCCAGTTTATTCTTATTTCTTAAGTTTAGATTATGATTATCACTATTTTTCACAAATTTACTTTTGTTCTTGTGGGTATACAATAAAATTTCATAAATATACTGTGAATACACTGTAAGGATGTTAATATGCTTAAACTTATCTCTTAATGACTCCCGAGACCCCATTCCATAGATAGTCCGGATAGCCCTCTTCTGCAACACAAAGATGCATTCAATATCGGCAGCGTTACCCCACAGTAGTATGCCATATGTCATGATACTGTGGAAGTAGCTGAAGTAGACAAGACGCGCCGTTTTAATGTCTGTAAGTTGTCGGATCTTTTTGACAGCATAGGCTGCTGAACTAAGCCTGGCCGAAATTTTCCCGATATGAGGCCCCCATTGCAATTTGGAGTCTAACGTTATGCCCAGAAAGACAGTGTCATCGACCAATTCTATTATATCATCCCTAACCTTAACACTGGTTTTAACAAGTCTTACATTAGGTAAGGTGAATCTTACACATTTAGTTTTATTTTCATTTAATAATAAATTATTAGCACAAAACCAGTGGACTATCCTAGAGAGGGCAATGTTTACATCGTCAAGTTCGCGCTGTCCACGTTTAACTTTAAATATTAAAGAAGTGTCATCAGCAAACAAAACTACCTCGTGGTCGTCTCTTATGAGGTGAGGGAGATCATTAATATATACTAGAAAAAGAAAAGGTCCCAAAATTGAACCCTGCGGTACCCCCATTGCTACAGGAGAACCAGGTGACTGTTTACCATTGATCACTACTTTCTGGACCCTATCACTTAAGTAAGAATTGACGAAATTCAAGGCCGTCCCCCGGATTCCGTAATGATCAAGTTTCTTAATTAAAGTCTGGTGCTGAACGCAATCGAAGGCCTTAGATAAGTCACAGAATACACCATAAGCATCATATGACTCATCCCACTCCCTGTATATACACTCTAATAATTTAATACCGGCATCAGTGGTGGACCGACCACGAGTGAAACCGAATTGTTTTGTATGTAATAGTTTATTAACGTTAAAGTGATTTTGCATTTGATTAAGCATAATTTTTTCAAAAATTTTGCTAAATGTAGGTAGTACAGAAATGGGACGGAAATTGGACGGATCTGAAGTACTACCCGATTTAAACTACTTACTTAGTACTTTATAATATTATGGTCAGTCTCTCTAATCTTGAAGGCTCTTATGTTGTTATGTATCCCTGGTACATTTGAGGTTTGTGTCTTTTATAATGGACAATCATTTTTATCTGTACTCGGTGCACCTGTTGACACATTTAAATAAACTAAATGGATCGAGGTTAGAATGCGATTTCCAGAGTGCTTATGTAGTTCTGTAGTCCTAGTATTTTATTCGAGGTTTGTGTCATATATAATAAAAGATGACCTCACAATCAATGTGACTAATGAAATATGGGTACAATAAACAGCTCTGTCTACCTCGTCAAAGCAGAAGAATCTATATGACATTAAGCACGATCAAAGGTGTACGGTTTCTGAACAAAACTTCTTCGAACACATTTTGAATAAACCAAACTGAGCGAGATAAGAGTTGGCGAGTGCTCTTTTGTAGTTCTGTACTCCTAGTACTTTTGTTGTTTGTGTATCTTATAATAGAGAGTTAAGGGACCCAAGCGGCTCTGGTAAGATATATCTATACTGCCCTACTAAGCGCATGATACATTTTTTTATCCCGATGAAAAATAAAGAAATGTGTCCTGGTGGTAAGTCATGACGACGTCTAGAGATTGTGCGCCATTCTCACAGCACACAATACTATAGAGAGTGGCCCTCAACTTGACGACCTACTGATGTGCCTCTTCACGCTCCGCTTAAAGAACCTAGGGTTATATGTGGGAGGAAACACGTGCACAGGCAGGTGAGGCAGGGCGTTGGAGGCCACTATCGTTCGGCAGAGAAACTAACTTTTAAAACGTTCGGCTCTCGCGAACATGCTATCCACTGTGTGGGAGTGGCATCTCAGCCCGGCACGGGTTGTTCGGGATCGGACGGAAGAGGGTGGGATCAGATTGAAGAGCTCTTCAGAACACTCACCGTGGTAAATACGGTAGAATGCGGCCAAGGAAGCTATTGTTCGGCGCTGAGCTAGCGGCTTAAGGCTTCATTGTTATTGTAATTTTTTTGCTTACGTTACTTACCGAACTATTGCTACTAAAAATGTAGCAATAGTACGGTGCATTGTGCTTACCGGACTACTGCGAATAAAAAGTAGCAGTAGTTCGGTATACCGGACTAACCACCGGACTACTGCGAATATATAGGCCGTGAGAGCATGTCCAATAATATTTATTAAATTTATTACAATCTATAATCCAAACTCCGCTCCGGTCCAAATTTATTGCAAAGTCGAGTCGGCTATACGTTAGTTGATACAGGCGTGTACTTTGTAGTCGTTTGTGGTCGTGAGTTTTTCTTTTGATTTTGATTTTTGATTGATTTTGTAGGAATTATTTCAAAAATCAAAAAAATCAAAACACCTATCTTTATTCATGTAGGTCACAAAGTAACACTTATGAACGTCAAAAAATAAAATGCTTCTACATTTACATTTACCGCCAGATTCGCAAGGCAATAAGTACAGCTTAGAGTATACATTACAATGTATACTCTAAGCTGGTAAGTAACTAGGTCTATACCGAAATTACCCGGAAATAACAATAGGCTCCCCCATATTTAGTAGTACTAGTTATCCCAGCGAACTTTGTATCGCCTAAAATATAAAAATATATATATAAAATATGAAAAAAAAAAAATAAAAATAAAAATAAAAAAAAAAACAATATATATGTTACGGCTAATATCCAAAGTGCGGCTGCACCTAGTTTTAGCCGGTTAGAACTAGGTGTAGCCACTTACTCTACTTACACTATATATATAAAATGTAAAAAAAAAATGTATGTAAATTGAAAAACGCGACGGACGGACAGACAAATTGTCGTATTAAATATATAGATTAACGAAGTGATTACTTATTCCAGGGGCAAAAGGATTAAGCGACTATTTAGCGAAATGCAGACGCCTGTCTATCCCGTCGGGCATTAAGGCGTGATTGTTGGTGTGTGTGTTTTGTATTTTACTGTGTTGCTTCTTCATTCATTGTCTGTTTATAAATAGGTCGTCGCTGGAACCAAAACAGAGTTAGGTACTAACTCGCTGTTCGGTTCGTGTCTTTTATTGTTGAATAGTAGATGATGATTTACTAACTATTTGGGTCAATCATATTTATTATTTACAAGCTGTCCCGGCGGACTTCGTACCGCATTCATTTTTCTAATGTTCCGCATAACTTTTTTTTTCTTCCATAAGATCCTTCTCCTGATAATTACGAACACAACAAAAAATTTAGAGATTACCGAGTTCCATAAGTTCTTTGAATAGTTGTACCAACAAACTACATGCAAAGTTTGCTTATTATTACTCCGTCACACTCCAACCACTTAACGACATAGTTGTTTTTTTTATTTACTACAAAGGATGCATTATGATAAGAACATACATTCCTTGTACTCTCAAACACAACATTCGATCTGTAAAGGGATAAGTAGAAAATACTAATAAACCTCACCATCGTTATAATATTGTCAATGTTTTGTCTGTGCTTCCAAGAGACCCAGATCGTTGAAAAGATTAATGCCACAGTTGTTAAACAAAAACTGTATACTTACGTAGAACCTTAAAACAATAGACAACTACAAACTTCAGATAAAACTAGTGACTAGCACCGGCTCCTAAACAAGGAATCGCAGAAAATATTATGGAGAAGTAGAAGAACCACTCAATTCTTCATAACTAGTACGGTGTCTTGCGCGGTGCTTCGCGCCGCACCACGCCATAGGTTTTGGCCTATAACTTTTGACCCCTTAGGGCTAGGTCAAATTTTCGCTTGCCTCCAGGGCTATCCATAGAGGGGTCAACCATCATTGGAGCATAAGCAGTTCTCGAGAGCTAAGGGGGGACAAAAATTACATTCCCCATTTGTATATAAGTAGGTAAGTATAATTAATAGATTAATTAATTTATATAATTTATAGATATATAGATCTAATCCTAATTTATAGATCCCCATATTTCTATTTTCTGTACCTACTATGACGGTACGGTCATTGTAGCTTAGTGGTAGAGTATTCTCCTCCTAGTTAGAGAGAGGCCGCAGGTTCGAGTTCTGCCGATGATATTCGTTATTGCGATTTATAATGCCCATCTAATAATAATAGTAGAAGCAAACTCGTTGCTTTCAAATACAGGAACACACAAGTATAGATAGAACGTGTGAAATATTTCACTGAGGCATCAATACATGGCGCGTCCGTCGTGATGTTTGCTCGGTGCGCCCGCGCACACAATGCTGTTCCGGGAAACGCTCGTTTACCTGTCTAGAACAAACGACTCGGACATAAAAGGCAAGGTATAAAAACGTTCAAATGTAAGCTTTTGCAAGTAATTGTTTGTCTCTGAATGGGTTAACAAATGCCCAGAATGCCCTAGGCACCCTAAGTTTCAGTAATTTTCTTGGTCTCACGTAGTTACCTACCTAAATATTTAATTCGTTAGTTATACATGGGGCACACTAAAAGTTTTGCACTTCTAGCTAATCGGAATTATTTGAATTTCGAATGTTATATTTTTTTAAACGTTGCAACCTTCTTAGTAATAAAAAAGAACAATTGGCTGGAAATCATTTGTCAATTGTTTTTTATCACACATCAAAGTTCTACGTATGAAACGAAAATGGAATTTAGTCGAAAAGGTTTTAGAGCGATGATTTTTTATGATTTTAAAAGTTCTCTCTCTCCGCAAGACTGTGCCGCTCGTCTTCAAAATGCTTTTGGGAGAGAAACACCTTGTTTGAGCACCGTGAGGCGATGGTTTGCGGAATTTGAGAGGTCGATTTTCTTTACATGACGAATTTCGTGGAGGGCGGCCTTCAACTGCCGTCAACGAAACTAATGTGGCTACTGTTAAGCGGTTAATTGAAGAAAACCCGCGGATTACCTATGAGACAATTCGAGGACTATTGAGGATTGGTATGAGTCAAATCCAAAAAATTTTACACGTATAATTGAAAGTTCGGAAACTTTGTTGTCGTTGGATCCCTCATGAACTGACAGCGGAGCAGAAGCGGGCTCGCGTAGAATGGTGCTCACAGATGCTACTGAAGTACGACCACGGACATTCTAATGCTGTTTATGACATTGTCACAGGAGACGAAACGTGGATTTATTGTTTCGAACCCGAAAAAACAGCAATCTTGTGAATGGGTGTTTGAAAATGAGAACAAGCCTACAAAAGTGAGGCAGACGAGAAACGTTGGTAAAAAAATGATCGCGTTTTTTTCTCAGTCCCATCTGTACAATTCCACTTGAAGATCAAAAGAGTGTTAATGCCGCGTGGTATTCTACCATTTGTTTACCCAGGGTGTTAGAAAAAGTTCGCGATAGACGACCCAAAAGCCGCGTTCTCCTACATCATGACAACGCTTCTTCACACACGGCCAACAAAACAAAGTCATTTTTAGCTTCCGAAAAAGTACAACTGGACGCTTCCGTCAGATAGAATGCACCAACCGTGGTGTGACCGTGGTCACAGCTTGCGCCAGAAATGAGGATTACCTACAGCTTGACGTTCAAGCTTTAATCCAACGCCGAAACTTTAATGCGACTATTTTTTGTTACATGTATGATTTATGACTGGTTCACGACTATTTTTTAGACAGACAGACACATATGACGTCTATATCCCCGAAGGGTTAGGCAGAGGTGCATTACACACCCACAATTTGCTTGTATTTTTAGTCCCACGTAATAGGGAGCAAGCCTATTGCCGTTACCGGGCACATATAATGGGTTATGTCTCAAATGGCCGAATGAATTTAATAAAAAATAGCAACTATATTGCAATTTTGAAAAAAAAATTGAAACCCGTTGCCTTGCGATGAAATGTTGATGAAAGGCAACTAAATCTTACGTGCCAGCCGCTATGGCACAGCCAATTAAAGTCCTGGGCGTCTAGGAACATAACCTCTCCGAAATAACAAGAATATAACCTCTCCGAAAGGTATTGTAAATGCATTTGAAGATTATTTTACCAACATTCCATTTAAAGTCACTTCTTCTGTTAATTCATGTGCCCACAGTGCTGTGGTCCTTCTCGAAAGTAATATTGGTTCTTCATCTAAATTTAACTTCAAACATCTATATGTTTGAAGTTAAATTAAAAAGCATTTAAAAATCTCAAAATTAAAAAGTCGGAAGATCACTGGGGCATATCAGTTAGCTTAATAAGTAATGTAATTGATATCATTGCACCTGACTTGGCACTAATTTTTAATGAATGTGTAGATGAAGGTATATTCCCTAACCTAATGAAAAATAGTAGACTAATACCATTATTTAAGAAGGGATCTAAGTCAGAACTTGGTAACTACCGCCCCATTTCTATTTTGCCAGCTCTGAGTAAGGTGTTTGAGAGAGTGATGCTAAATCAAATGCAAGTCCACTTCACGACCAACAATCTTTTCCACAGCCAGCAATTTGGCTTTACTCGCGGAAAATCTACCACCGATGCAGGAGTAACCCTTGTTAGCTTGATTTACGACGCATGGGAGGGATCGCAGGATGCCATTGGGGTATTCTGCGATCTGTCTAAAGCATTCACCTCAGTCATTTGCAAGGTGCTTGAGCTCCTTATAAATAAGCAGCTCATGCAATTCCTAGAGGATCACTCGCTAATCAATGATCGACAATACGGCTTCAGGCCAAAGCGATCAACGGGTGATCTTCTGGCATTCGTAACGCATGTCTGGGGTGGGGCTATGGAAAGGCACGGCGAGTCCTTGGCTATTAGCCTGGACATCGCCAAAGCCTTCGATAGGGTCTGGCATGCTTCGCTCCTTTCCAAGCTTCCGGCATATGGTCTACCTCCTCAACTGTGCAGCTGGATTGCCAGCTTTTTAAACGAGCGCCGAGTGCGGGTCCTCTGCGATGGCCAGGCTTCTCGCTTCTTGCAAGTGAATGCCGGGGTACCGCAGGGGTCCGTACTATCACCAACTCTCTTTCTTCTGCATATCAATGATATGCTATCCCTCGGGAACATTCATTGCTATGCAGATGACAGCACACTGCACGGGAGTTACTCGGTTCGTCCGACGGCGGGGCGATCTGAGATTGAGGAGGAGAGACGACGACTCGTGGCTGATCTCGACCGTAACCTCGACAGTATCTCTCAATGGGGTACCGAGAACCTGGTCGAGTTCAATGCCCGCAAAACACAGGCGTGTGCATTTACTGCGAAGAAATCCCCTTTCCTTCCCCTACCCTCTCTTCAGAATGCATTATTACCAATGAAGGACAACCTTGATATCCTTGGCATAGACGTTCGTCGAGAGCTCAATAATAAAAACTACATCGAAAGATGTATAGGGCTAGCTTCGCGGAAACTAGGAATACTGAATAAGGTAAAGAGATTCTTTACACCGGACCAGAGGTGTCTGCTGTACAAGACGCAGATTAGATCCTGCGTCGAATACTGCTCTCACCTCTGGGACGGCTCCGCGAAGTATCTGCTGGACGCTCTCGACGCTATGCAGCGACGGGCTATCCGTATTATTGGTTGTCCGGAGGTAACGGGAAGCCTTGAGCCGCTAGCTCAGCGCCGAACAATAGCTTCCTTGGCCGCATTCTACCGTATTTACCACGGCGAGTGTTCTGAAGAGCTCTTCAATCTGATCCCACCCTCTTCCTTCCGATCCCGAACGACTCGTGCCGGGCAGAGATGCCACCCCCACACAGTGGATAGCATGTTCGCGAGAACCGAACGTTTTAAACGTTCGTTTCTCTGCCGAACGATAGTGGCCTGGAACGCCCTGCCTGTGCACGTGTTTCCTCCCACATATAATCCTGGGTTCTTTAAGCGGAGCGTGAAGAGGCACATCAGTAGGTTGTCAAGTTGAGGGCCACTCTCAATAGTAATGTGTGCTGTGAGAGTGGCCCACAATCGCTAGACGTCGTCACGACTTACCACCAGGCGGGCGGCGTCAATTTGGCGAACCAAATATAAAAAAAAAAAAAAAAAAAAAAAAATTTGATTGTGTTGACCATCAGACACTTTTGATAAAGTTACGTCGGTATGGTTTTGACAAAAAATCCTTAGAACTATTAGGATCTTACCTGACAGATAGGCTGCAGACTGTTCATGTGAACAACGTTAAGTCAAACGGAACTAACGTCAAAATAGGCGTACCTCAGGGATCAATTTTAGGTCCTTTTCTCTTCTTGGTTTATGTTAATGACATGCCTTGCATGATCGAGGCACAAGCTGGCATAGTAATGTTCGCGGATGATACATCACTTATATTCAAAGTAAATCGGCATAGTACAGATGCGAATAATGTTAATAATATTTTAAATGATATTTCAAATTGGTTTTCTACAAACAACCTATTGTTGAATGCAGAAAAGACCAAATGCGTTAAATTTACAATGCCCAATGTCAGACTAGCAAACGTCCATGTCGTGCTGGGTAGCCCAAGGTTAGATTTTGTGAATAACACTACCTTTTTAGGAATAACAATAGATTCTAAATTACAATGGGGTGACCATATCACCATTTTAGCTAATAAGCTTAGCTCTGCTCCATATGCTGTGAGACGGATTAGGCAGTTGACAGATGTAGCTACTGCTAGGCTAGTTTACTTTGGTTACTTCCATAGCTTGATGTCCTATGGAATACAACTTTGGGGAAATGCGGCAGATATAGAAACAATTTTTATACTATAAAAGAGGGCAGTCCGTGCCTTTTATTGTTTAGGTAAAAGATATTCTCTTAGGGAGCGATTTAAAGATATTAATATTTTAACCGTAGCTTCCCAATATATATTTGATAACATACTGTATGTCAGGAAAAATATATCTAGCTATACTAAAGTAAGTGACGTTACAGAGTGAAATCTACGTAGGTAATAAAAATAAACTACTCCCTCCGTGTTATCGGCTTAGTAAGGTTAGTCATTCTTTCAAGGGGGAAGGTATACGCTTTTATAATAAATTGCCTGAATCGGTCCTTTGTATACCCGACAATAAATTTAAAACCTTAATAAAGACCACTTTGTGTCAAAAAGCATATTATATGACAGTTGATTACCTTAATGATAAAAATGTCTGGCTTGAGCATGGTGCAGGCGCCTCCTAAAATGCCGTAATTGTAGCATATTTTGTACTTAGGCGACTATAATTTTTTTTTTGTTGTATTATACACTCTTTTTGATTTTGACACGAGACCAATGTAGGTACATTCGTCCACATTTAGTCTTAAGAAAATGTGTAAATGAGTCAATTATTTGAAAAGAGTGACCGAGAGTTTTATTGCCAGGTTCTTTCTCTCGGTTCTACTTATTGCTTTGCGAATCTGGCAGTCCATGTAAATATTTTTTATTTTAAGCAATTATATTTTTTATTTTAAGTTCTTACTGACGTTTGTAAGATCCATTTAGTGACCTATGCAAATAAATAAATCATTTCATTTCATTTCAGGACTATTTTTTAGCTTTGTCAAAATTCGCTTTCATTGAGATTTCAAATATGAGTTTAACATCACGTTCATTTGACACTCACATAGGTATAATTTACTTAACTACCTACAAATACTCGTACAATACGGTCACTGTTTTTGTCTCATGGCAGAATGTGAAAAGGATAATAAAATATCTGCATTTAAAATTTACAGCCTTGTTACAATGGATCGTTAAATTCTGCAGAATAAGAACGCATGTAGGCTCCGTACGTGTAATTTTATTTTAAAAACTCGCCGCTCTTTATTTAGCAAAGATGGCTGACAATATAGTACCTTACCTTTATGCCTGTTCAGTATTTATAGAAGATTAGGCACAGTTTAAATTCAAATAATACTAGATGTTATGTATGTAGCTTTCTTTGTTCCCCTCTAAAGCCCTTAAAATACAAGGTTGTAATTGCAAACTCCATTAAAATTCCCTAATAAATACCATACAATCTATATGCATAGTACTGTACCAATATTATCAAGTAGAAGAATTTGTTTATTTGTTTGAACGCGCTAATCTCAGAAAGTACTGGTTCGATTTAAGTAGTGCATTTATCGAGGCAGGCTATCCTACTAATATTATAAACGCGAAAGTTTGTGAGTATGTAAGTAGGTATGTAAGTATGTATGGATGGATGGATGTTTGTTACTCTTTCACGTAAAAACTACTGAATGGATTTTAATGAAACTTTACAATAATATAGCTTATACATCAGAATAACACATAGGCTACAATTTATAAAGATATTGTGTGAATTGTTCAAAATATGACGCGGCGCGACAGGAAAGGGAAAAAATCCAAATTACCACGCGGACGAAGTCGCGGGCGACCACTAGTTGGCTATATAACATCACGCTACGAAAAATAGAAGCAGAGCACCAGTGAAATATGTTTCAGAAACGGGGAAAAATTGTTTCTTTTGAGAACTTCCGTTGTGTGCGCTGGTCAAAATGGTTAATGTTATGTTAAAATGATGTACTGAAGAATTGCTCCTCCGCTCCGCGGTTGCATACATATATTAAGGTTAACCCACTATAATATATTTTATGAAGCTAGATGTTACTGAGGGGGAAGTGACGGGAACGGAAAAATAATTACAGGCGATGGGTACGGGAAAAATTAATAGGATGTGTGGGTCATCGCAGCTAAGTTGAAGTCCAAGTCCGTATATACCTACCTGATGAATGTTCCAATTACCACGCGAAGTCGCGGGCGTCCGCTAGTAAGACATTCAGTAGTTATTCATAGTATGTATACTATGACTTGCAAATGACAAACAATAAGTTCATAAAGGAAGTGATATGGCCTCAAGGTCTAGTCATTAATTAATGACATAATGAGACCCAATGTCGCCATTATTGGGCGTTTTCACATTGACGATATAGTGACGATAATTTACATTCTAACCTTGAAGTTACTGCTGCTACGTACGATATCGTCACGATATTATAGGTAGACGATATCGTGTGTCTTTATCGTTACGATAATTTACATTCTAACCTTGAAGTTACTGCTGCTACTTACGATATCGTCACGATATTATCGATAGACGATATCGTGTGTCTTTATCGTTACGATCATTTACATTCTAACCTTGAAGTTACTGCTGCTACTTACGATATCGTCACGATATTATAGATAGACGATATCGTGTGTCTTTATCGTTACGATCATTTACATTCTAACCTTGAAGTTACTGCTGCTACTTACGATATCGTCACGATATTATCGATAGTCGATATCGTGTGTCTTTATCGTTACGATAATTTATATTCTAACCTTGAAGTTACTGCTGCTACTTACGATATCGTCACGATATTATAGGTAGACGATATCGTGTGTCTTTATCGTTACGATAATTTACATTCTAACCTTGAAGTTACTGCTGCTACTTACGATATCGTCACGATATTATAGATAGACGATATCGTGTGTCTTTATCGTTACGATAATTTACATTCTAACCTTGAAGTTACTGCTGCTACTTACGATATCGTCACGATATTATCGATAGACGATATCGTCACGATATCAAGTGTCTTTATCGTTACGATATTTACATTCTAAACTTAAAGTTACTTATAATAACGACCATGGCAGTTTAAATAACTTAAAGTTACTGCTGCTACTTACGATTTCGTCACGATATCGTATGTCGTTATCGTGCAATGTGAAAACTCCCATTGGGTCTGGCTTATGTAGTTGGGTAAGACATACCTAATATATACAGAGTGTAACAGTCAAATGGGTTATAATGGGAAAGTCTGTAACTATAAGACATACGAAGATCTGCTCTTCAGAACCACGTCGATGTCGTATATTTTAGTAAAAATAAAAACTGAATTCACAGATTAAAAAAAAATGTATATAAAGGGGCATTTCACTTCACGTCAAGCGGACCAGAAGCGTAACCAAAAAAAAGTTTGGTTGTGAATTTTGCTTATCTATAACTCTGGTAATTTATCTTCTAGTAGACATGGATGTGTACACACAATATTTTTTTCGTATGATGCTGTTATGCTGAGTTTAAAAATTTACTATGAAGTCATGAATTTTAGGATGCTTATTATTTATATCAATTATTTTTGTATTTCAAAAGGTTTTCCTTTCATTTAATTGACCACGTTTGTTGGAGAGATTTGATCCTTATTATTGACCCTGTCGATCGATGCCATAAAAGTACAGGCTGTTATTTTTTCGGATTTTACCCGGTTCGATTCCCGGGTTTTCTTTGAGTAAAATTGTCTATCTTCAGTATGTAGAGTACTTTCCCTCCAGGTGTCTTTAAAAAATTCCAGCCTGTATGTAGTTAGAAAAGATGAATTTATTTTGTAATTTTTTTATTTGCAAGAGCAAAAATCCTCTTACACTAAGTCCTCGTTGATTGGAGGAACAACATGCTTTTGTTTAGTTCCTGGAAAGGTGAGTGATCCTCAGTTACGCCATAGAATATCAGCTGTCTGCCACTGAAAGTTCCGTTAAAAATGGTCCAGGGTTTTCAGAGATAAACCGGAACAAAGACAGATATTTATTTTCTAAATTGACTTTATTAAAAGTACATACCGTACATATGTACATTCATAAACATGTGAGGTAGCAAAAAGCTGTTAACTTGGAATTGTTTCCTATTTTGGTTGTCACAATAATAATGACAATGTCACAATGTCACAAAATAGCTCAATGAAACAAAATATTTGATCCCACCAAAAACATTCTGTAAAAAACTAGCCAAGTCTCGATGGAGCTGCTTGTTTATCTCTAAAAAGTAATGAAATCTAGACAAAGTCGTGCCAAGCCCCTTTCCTTCCCCTACCCACTCTTCAGAATGCAATATTACCAATGAAGGACAATCTAGACATCCTTGGCATAGACGTTCGTCGAGAGCTCAATAACACAAAATACATTGAGAGATGTATTGGGCTAGCTTCGCGGAAACTAGGAATACTGAACAAGGTAAAGCGATTCTTTACACCGCACCAGAGGTGTCTGCTGTACAAAACGCAGATTAGACCCTGCGTTGAATACTGCTCTCACCTCTGGGACGGCTCCGCGAAGTATTTGCTGGACGCACTCGACGCTATGCAGCGACGCGCTGTTCGCATTATAGACTGTCCGGAGGTAACGGGAAGCCTTGAGCCGCTAGCCCAGCGCCGAACAATTGCTTCCTTGGCCGCGTTCTACCGTATTTACCACGGTGAGTGTTCTGAAGAGCTCTTCAACCTGATCCCACCCTCTCCCTTCCGATCCCGAACAACGCGTGCCGGGCAGAGATGTCACCCTCATACCGTGGAAACCGTCTTCGCGAGAACCGAGCGTTTTAAACGATCGTTTCTCTGCCGAACGATGGTGGCTTGGAACGCCCTGCCTGCGCACGTGTTTCCTCCAACATATAACCCTGGGCTCTTTAAGCGAAGCGTGAAGAGGCACATTACAGGGTCGTCAAGTTGAGGGCCACTCTCTATAGTATTCCTGTGTACTGTGAGAGTCGCCCTCAATTGCCAGACGTCGCCTCAGCTTACCATCAGGCGAGTGGCGTCAATTTGTCGACCTAAATATAAAAAAAAAAAAAAAAAAAAAAGTCTAAGGTTCCTTACTGCGATTTCTTTTTTATTGTAGTTAATGTTGTGTGACTTGCCCGTTGAAGGGTACACAAGGGTACAAAACCAGGTGCTCCATGACACCATTGCACCAATCCGTCGCCAGAACCGCTACCCATTGACAATGGAAAATTGCCACTTGGAAAACGTTGATTCATGTCACAATGTCACAAAATAGCTCAATGAAACAAAATATTTGATTAATAGTTTTATCTAATCTCATGTCGAAACGTTAGAATTATATTTTAAAAATTTTACATATAAAGCCTAAGATTATGACAGCGGTAATAAAAACATTGAAAAGGAGACAGATTTTCTATGAGGTTTTCTCCAAAACTGTATCATTAAGTTACTTTTTAAATTATTACATAGATAAAATTCTACTTGCAATAAACTCTTTGGTACAATTTCTTTGAAGAGTATTTTTTAAATCAAACCATATAAGGCCCGGCGCCCACTATCGGTGGGCATCGGTGCGGCTCGGTACAGCTCGGACGCCTTACGGCGGCTTCGGGCGGCTTCAGGCGCCCGAGAGCTGCGTCGGGCGACTTCGGGCTGCCTCGGCATGCTAAGGTAAGCATGGCTAAGGACGCCGAGGCTGTCTTCGGGAAGCTCGGGTGGCATTTTCGGGTGAGTGTAGTCGTTTTTTTAATTCCAACATGTCAAACAAATTATAAATAATGGCGGTCCGCCATTATTTATTTGTTTTGATTCGTGTAATCGTGTTCAGTGTAACTTGGTGGAACTTCTTGTAATACATAGTATTAGTTCAAGTAATACATAATAATAATATCTAGTGAATAGTGTAGAACTGCTTTGATAATGTTGTAAAGCGAAGCCGGTCAAGTTTTAAGAATAAAATCAGTGAACGTGGAATATTCTGTACTAGTGTATTTGTTTCCATGTGTATTCCCCAAAATAGCCTAAACGTATGAAATTAGATAAAGTAATGTATAAAACTGCACATTATTATATACACTATAAACTGCCACTGGAAATACCTTCTGGTACTTACATACCAGAGACGCCCGACAATGGACATAAGAGCCGCTTGCGCGGACTTAAGGCTTGGGCAAACCAAAAGCAGTTGCAGTGCGGTAGCAGTGCGTCTAGGTTAGTAAATAATGTAGTTATATGAGGGATGACACACTGAACAAACGCGTGCCCGCTTTGTTCAGTGTGTCATCCCTCATATAACTACATTATTTACTAACATAGACGCACTGCTGCCGCACTGCTAGCGCACTGCAACTGCTTTTGGTTTGGCCAAGCCTTTAAAAAGAAATAGAAAGGATACCATAAATAAACTCGTGTTCTAATACTAAATATTAATCTAATGCAACAGTTTTGTAAACTACTATTATCATTCAAGTATATCTATAATATAATAGCAGGTAACAACTACTTACTTATAATAATAAGTCTTATTTTTATTAAAATTATAGTTTTTTACATTTATATTCTTCGAACAATTAAAAATTATTTATAATAATGGTTTTCTTTCTATTTAAATCATAGTATTTTACCTTTTTATATTCTTCGAACAATTTATTGTTTTGTTTTATGGTATGATAAATTTTGAGTCTCACATAAAGCTTTTTCAGGTAATCTAAAGGGAAACACTGACAGGGCATATCAAATTTACAATGTTCCATGCGTTCAAGTATTTCGTTACCAACATTCACAACATTCATTTTAGCATTAAAATATTCACGAAACTCTTGCTCGAGCAATTTAACAAATGCGATAAAATCATCAGGAGGTATAATTACAAAATCAAACTGTACTTCCCCGTCATTCAATTTCCCGAACGCCTTCATTTTTCTGCAATTGGTGTGTTTTTCGCGGCATTTGTTGAACAAATAACATGATACATATACTAAACAATTTATTTCCGGTAAAGCAAACCGATAGTCAGTGGTTCCTACTGTTAGCATAGGGGCAATAAGATCAACTGATTGCGGATCTGAGGTATCCATAATAGAACTGTCTATTGATGTCATAAGTAAAGTATCTAAATCTTGACCAACATCAGTATGTAGAGGTTTTTTTAGAATATTGATTACAAACATCTTTTTGAATGTATTCCTAATTTGGTGACATGTTACTTCCTGACAGTTACCGCCGTTTTGTCGGGCTTTCGCGAAGAAATTGTCAATTACGTCTAGATTTAAGCGTCTCGATAGTATAAATTTAATTCCTTCTTTTTTTAAATCTTTAGATAGTTGTAATAAAGATTTTATGGACACCTGAAATCCGAAAGTGACGTCATAATTCATAACTTTTTCAACTTCGCCCGTATTAATTCTTATTAAGTTTAGATTCTTAATAAATGACAACATTTCCATTAAGAATTCAATTTGATATTTATCTCTGCAGAAAGATCTTTTAAATTTATTAGGAGATCGCAATGTACTCGAGCTTAATATATCAAACAAATTATTTATTTTATTTATAAAAACAGCAGTATCTCTTGCGGCAACATCAATTAAATTTAAGTCAACGTATGTATTAATAGCTGATGCAACAGATCGACTTAATACCTGCGTAGCTAGTTTCACATCAATTTTTTGGAAATCATTGGGGAAAATGTGAACATCAGTCAGTTTGGGTGCTAATCTTATTTGTCGACGTTTATCTTCATTATACAAGTCTATTATATGCGACCATTTCGCAACTTTGTCGTCAAAAGTGAAATTACATGTTTCAAAGTTGTTTCTTATACATTTCACAAGATGCGGGACATCAAACATGTAATAAATTTTGTGTCCATTTATTTCGAAATATGTTCTTTCGTTACACACAGGACGCAACTTGGAAGGTTTTATAAATTTAGAACCTAACTTTGAAACAAATACGCGTATATCCAGCCCAATATTTAGTAATGATATTATAGTTAAATCCATCCATTCATTTATTGCTCGAACATTTCTACATTGAGACAGAAACGAATAAGCTATTGGTTGTTTCCAGTTATGTATAATACCGCGAATCATTATAACAATAACGTGGTTAGCTGCTTCTTTCATTTGAACACCCTGGATTTCATGAAACCCTATAATTTTATCGTGTGATATATCATAATACAAATTAGCTTTCAAGGGTATGCAGTCCACGCAAACACTGCAAATCTTTTCTTGCGATCCCATTTTGTCTACCTTCGCATTTAATGCATTGAGTAAACGTTCGTCTGTCTGAGTGCCTATTGGCATAACTAACTTTTGTAACGTGACCGAGGAAGGTAAACAAAATGTGTCTGTAAGAAATCTGTACGCTGCTGGACCGGAATAATATAGATTAAGTGCAAAAAAATTGAAAGCCAAACTATTTCGGTCTCCGATATAACCTGCCTTCGCAGCTATTTGCCATGCGATCATTTGACTCATACCTTTAGACATAAACTTGTTACAAAGTTTTAAAAAGTTTTCTTTAGTTATATTATCGGTATCGGTATTTTTATTTGTTTTGACTTCTTGAAGCTTAAGTACTCTTTTATTTCGCTGAAGTGCAAGTTTTTTCTTTCTTAGAGTGTTTGATAGGTGAACAGCTGTTGTCACCGTTTCATTCGTGTTAATTTGCATATCAGGTCCTTCCAAGGGTTCTATTTGGATGGCACGCGATGTATTAGCTTCCAAATTTACTATTTTATATGAAAAGATATTTGAATTTGAAGGGTTTTCCTTAGTTGGCAAGCATTGGATTTCCTGCTTTTGCTTTTCTCTTTTTGAAGGTCTTGTATCTTTAATTTGGTAAACACCAGTATTTGATGGCAAATTAACAGTTGGTAAAGCATTTTTTTGTATAGAGCTCGAGCTTGCACCTTCGCTTAGCGGCAATTTGACTGTTGGAAAAGCATTATCCAACAAATATTTTGTAGTTCCACTTTCAGAATGTTCAGTCTTGATGCAATATGTTTCAAAGTGTTCCTCGCATATTCTGTAAGTTTGCATTTTTCTTTCATTAACTATTTTTGGAATGAGATCTTTGCGCCCAACAGCTTCAAGCCACTTAAGTCGCCTAAAACAAAAAATATACGAAATGAATATAAAACAAAACAACAAATAATTTAAAGACAGACCGATGTAGGTATTGATGATAAGTTTGATAAGTTATCTTTAAAAATGCGTTTGAATTAAGTATTTGTGTGATTCTCAAAATGTTTGTTTTGAGTTTGGGTGGTATAATAATGGAGGTGTTTAGAAATATATATTTATGTTTTATATAACTTTCTACCCCAGAGCACAGCGTATAACTAAATTTAGGCTAGATGACGTTGTGTGAGAATGTCTAAAAAATATTTATTTACAAAAAGCTTATCGCCCCTCAATTTAGAAGCATCAGATAATTTCATATTTTTTAAAGCAAATGAAAAATTGTGTAACAATACTAGTAACTACTATATAATCTGTGCTAGTAGAATTATTTTTAGTAGGTAGGTACTAAAAATAATTCTAAAATATACATCAACAGTGTATTTTAGATTTTCTTCAGATGCATTAAAAAGATGTTTAACGTACAAAAAAATATGATTTGCATATCAAAATATGTTGATAGCACATCAAAATCTAATCAAGTCTTAGGACAATCCGACTTGGATGGATTAAGGGCCCAGATCGTGAAAATCACCGAAAAGAGTGTTACGATTTTTCATATTTAACCTATTTACATATGATTAATAACAACGATAATTTGTACATATTAAAATGAAAGACCAAAAATTATGTAAATGCTAATTTTAACTCTTAAAACCCTGTAGTTGTATATAATAAACGTCAACAAACGCACAAAATTGAGAAAAAATGCGAAAACGTGCCTTCGTATTTTTCAGATTTAACCCAATAAATCAACACAAATTGATAAAAAGAAACACTTTTTGAACACTGAAAAAACCAATAAATATAACATTGTACTTTTTTTTGTACCTTTACAAACAAAGACTTCCCCTTTTAAAGCCCTAAAATCTAGATATGTTTTACGTAAATTCTCCATAGAAAAATTTATGAAAAATCATTCGCGTCGCGATTGTACGATTCTCGCCAGTGCGCCATAGAATTTCAAAGCGACTCCACGCGTGTCGGATGCTCCAGCAAAATTACGTGTGGTGAATTTGTGTTTTTTGTGAAAAACTGTAAGTACAATATTATTATAACTAATTTAGTAAGTAGAAAGTACCGATATAATGAAAGTCTGAAAGAAAACCATGATGGAACTAGATATAAATCGTAAGAAATACAAAATTATTTACTTTGTTGAGTAGGTCATTTTATGAACCTTGTAAAGTAGGTATCAACTCAGGCTTGAAACAATCAAAGCCCTGCCCACTTTATTTTCTCGAGATATGAACTGGCGGGGTATGACAGGGTATACTATAACTTTATACTACTATAACTTTCAATCATCTAGTTCTCTGCACGACATACATAGATTTTTCAACATGATAAAGGCAATAGGTATTATAAACGTATTGGTAATCGAGGGTCTCTTTTCGCAGGATAATTTGCTGAGTGCCATGCCACCGAAAAGAAAATTTAGTACGCATTATAAAAACGTGAAAGCTACCCTACTTATTTATTTATCTGCCTACTTGACTACGTCTTGTCGTAAATACCTAGAAAAAATTTACGAGATTTGTGTTAGTGTCAAGTAAAAATCCTAGTTTTATTACTTTTATTTGTGTGTATGCTTATCATGTCTTAGTAGTAATAATAATATAATCTATTTGCATTTTGAACAGGGTAGGTACATTACAAAGCTAATAGGTACAATGATTTAGATCGCCTGATTCAGACATATACCTACAATAGCATGTAAATATTGATTTGACATGTAACTAGATAGGTACACAATCAGAAATTGCACGGCCGCGCGCTGCTTTGACGACATACTTCGGCGGTAAGTGAGTCGCGCCAACGCCTGGCGTAGGGTTGTACAAAAATTACAAAATAAATAAAAAGTGGATATTGATGAATAATATTTCCAGTACTGAAAATGAAGAAAACCTTCAGGCCGAGACTCCGAGCAACACTGCTACGCGCTGTATAGAGGTAAGTTGTTATACGTAATTCTTGTAGACTTGTTACATAAATAAACAAACTAGTTAGTGATGGGCGAACATAATATTGTATGAATTCTTTTGCACTTTTATAATTTGTCTTCGTTAGTTATGAATATAAATAAATAAACAATAAAAATTTTAAAACCCGACAGATTAAAAAATGAAAACATGTAATAAAAATATTTAATAAAAATAAATAACAACGCCATTGTAATATAACGTATTTAGCAGTCGGGGCCTATTTCTAAAGAAATATTTAGCTAGTCAGGAATATCTTCGAGCCTGTGAGGATTTCAATGGGTCTCGAGACCCAATAAAAAAGAACACTATTGTAATAAATCGAATTCAACAATCGATTGTTGAATTCGATTTATTACAATAGTGTTCTTATTTATTTTTATGTAACATAATTCAAGACCGTAGACTTGTTTTCTTTTTACCTTTTGAGTTTTTATGCATATAGTCGGATTTATTAAATTTATGACGTGATAACGTCTTATAAATCGATGAACACCGGCAACACGCACAAAAAAGTGTCACATTATGTCACGCTAGGGTCAAGCGAGAGCGCAGTACAAGCGATTGAGAATAATATTATGACGTTATCCGGTAAAATTATCGTCCTAAACCGACTTTACAAGCAACCAGTTTTTTATTATGTTTATTTATTCATTTTCATAATTGACGAAGACTGTTAAAAACGGTCAAGATTTTGATCTAGTGTTATGTGTTTCAAAGATGTATTCTAAGGGAGTTCTTAGCTATGTTTGAAGAAATTTGGCCCATACCTTTTGAATTATTTTTTATAAAAAAAATCAAGCCATTATCTTTCTTTACAGGAACTAGTTATTGACAACCGTCAAGAGGGAAAGGTGGATGAAGTGGAAGTTGGGCGTAGAGTAGTGGATATTTCTTTTTTTTTAAAGCTCTTCAGGCCATAGGGGACCACGGTCCAATGGATTGTAAGTTAAGTTACCTCAGTATAATAGGTGAAGTAAAAGTTGGTCTGGACTCAAAACTCATCATAAAATGTAGTATGTGTAATATGAAATTTACTGTGTCTTTGGTAGAAAAGAAAGAAGATAGCATGGAAGTGAATCATCAAATTGTGTCTGGTATCATATCATCTGGTGGGAGCTACTCTCAGTTAAAAACATTAAGTGCCGCAGTAGCCCTACCAATCATGTCACCTTCATTATACAATGAAATTAATAATACGGTTTGCGATTGGTGGGAGAAGACAGCAGCACATTCCATGGCAGAAGCTGCTGTTGATAAAAATGGTACACCATTAATATCTGTTGCTGTTGACGGTTGTTGGAGCAAGAGATCTTATGGTAAGAATTTTTCCGCCTTATCCGGCGCAGCTGCGATAATTGGCATTAAAACTAATAAACTATTGTTTTTGGAGTTAAAAATAAATACTGCGTAGTCTGTGCACGAGCCGCAAAGAACAACAGTCAGCCCCCGGAACACCATTGTTTCAAGAATTATTCAGGATCATCTACCGGGATGGAATCGACCATAATAGTTGAGGGGTTTAAACGTTCCTTTGTTGATCACGGTGTAATTTATAATAAATTTGTAGCAGACGGCGATTCCAGTACTTATAAAAAAATATTAGATTCGCGTCCGTACGATAATTTAATAGTAGAGAAAATTTAATGCAAAAATCATATTTTACGAAACTACTGCAATAGCTTGGAGAAATTGTCGAAAGACACTAAGTATCCTTGCGAATTGCGGAAATTCCTAAAAGAAAGGTATTTGCGTTTAAGAACGGGTGTAAAATGCGCGATTAAATATTGGGGGGATCAAAATCAGTCACTCGAAGAAAAAATAAAAAATCTTAGTGAAGATATCCTAAATGGTCCACCACACGTATTTGGTAATCACCAACATTGCAAGGAGTATTTTTGTAGACCTGACACTCGTCGAATAGAACCTGTTGGGTTACTTCCAGCAATTGTTGGATGCGGATTAATGGACGCGGTAGAAATTTTAAGTAAAAGACTGTCATATCATTCTAGAAGTTTAATTCATAATTGCACAAGTAATATAGTTGAAAGTTTTAACGGAGTAATTGCCAAATTAGTTGGGGGTAAGCGTGTAAATTATTCTTCCCGTGGTTCTTATGCGGGCCGATGCGCAGCTGCTGTTGTGTCTTTTAATACGGGATCGATTCATAGTAAAACTCATGAAGTCATATTTAAATCTAGTCCTAATCCTTTGATCGCGAAAGTGGAAAATAGTAATCGTAGAAACCGTTTAATTGCTAAACCTAAATTAAGATTGAAAAAAAGCCACAGCGCTGTATCGAAAGACGCTCACTATGGACCAAACTGCGAAAAACCTGATCTGAGTCCAGAATTATATGAGAAAGCCAAGTCATCTTTTTTAGTTGATTTAAAGTTGTCTTGTGCTGAAAGAGAGGGGCTTGAAAGGTCGACCCATTTGCAAAGAAGTAGTGCTGAGTGGATGAGTACAAGGAGAAAATTACTAACCTCATCATCGTTCGGGGAAGTTTGTAAAAAACGAGAGAGCACAAGTTGTGCTGCTCTTGTTTGTAAAATCGTTTATGGTAGTAATATCTCCAGTTTGCCTGCTGTACGGTACGGTATCGAAAACGAAGAAACTGCAATTAGACAGTTAGAAATTCAAGAGAATATTAGTATACAAGGTTGCGGTTAGTTCGTCGACGATCAATATGAATTTCTTGGTACTACACCAGATGGCATTTATGCAAACGGTTTAATTGAAATTAAGTGCCCACATTCTTTAGCTGGCATGACTCTTAATGAAGCAATGGCCAAACATACCTTTTGGGTTAAGGACAAGGCTTCCAAGGGTTATGTCATAAATAAAAATCATTACTGGTATTTCCAAATTCAGGGACAGCTACATATAACTAAAAGAAACGTTTGCATGCTTGGCATCAGGTTTGGTGCTACTGTACCTATGAAAGTTTATATTATAGAAAAGGACGACAAATTTTGGAAGGAGAAAATGGAGATGAAATTAGTTAGATTTTATTACGATTGTCTCCTTCCAGAATTAGTTGATCCTCGGCAGTCACGAAGCATGCCTATTCGTGACCCGCCCAATGTCATAGAGGCTATGAAAGAGAGGAAAGAAAGAGCTTTACGTGTTTTGAAAGAGAAGAACGCATAATGATTTTGAAAGAGACTGAGGTAACTTAACTACCCAGCCGGTCGATTCACGTAAACACGCCAGTCCAAAAGTCGTTTTAACTTATAAACTTAGAAATCGCCTTTTGGCTTTCTGTTTTTAACGCACTTACTTATCTAGTCTTGGATTGTCATAAATCTTCCAATAGCTCAATTTCTATACAATTCCTATACGATTTTGAAGAGTTACCTGGTGTAAACCCAAGGTCCGATCCTAATGAAAAAAAAAATGTGACCACACGGGATGCACCAGCTTTCAAATAAAAAAAAAGAATCATCAAATTCGGTTCAAAAAATACAGCGAATTGAGAATCTTCTTCTTTTTTTAAGTCGGTAAAAAGTGTGCGAAGTGACATTTTTAAGTCACTACGCTACGGTTTTTATTACGTGAATCGGGCAGCTGGTAACATTTTCATTCTGATAGATTTTGCAATAGCAATTGATTTTATCATCAAATTAGTAGAAATCAGAATTTGATCAGTAATCATTAAAATGAAAAAAACATTAGAATTTTGAACTCATATTTTGTTATTGTTTACTTTCGTTTAATTAAGTATATGAATAATTTATAAATTTCATGTTTGTTTATAACTAATTTTTGCACAACCCTAGCACGCTTTTTAGATGGCGACTCATATTTTGTTATTGTTTACTTACTTTTAATTACATGAACCATTTTTATACTTGTGTTTCATTTATTGACAATTTTTTGTACAATCCTAGAAGATTTTTTAGATTGCGAGGTGATCGTAAACAAAAAGTATTTGAGTTTACGCAATAGGCACATTTCCTTGCGTAGATATAAACACTAGCGAGGAAAGGCTTGATGTTATTTCGACCGTACTTCCTACTGAATTTGCAATTATTTTATTGAATGATAATTTTAAGAAATAAGAATAAACTTTGGTAGTAAAATTACAAATAAATAAATACTCGTAGTTGGAATGTTAGGTAAGTAGAATACAAAAAGGTCAGTCCGGACCTGCTCTTGATTGTTTATTATAAATAAAAAATCATAAAAATTGTGTCTCAAACTACTCTTATTTATTTATCTAGTAATTAGGATCATTTTATAACGAAAACTACTCTTAGAATATTTTACAAATAGGCAGTCGTTTATTTCCAATAATTCAACATTTTTGTTATGCTGTAAATATTCAACTTCAATAACAATAACTCAACGTGGAACGTTTGTCGCAAAACATTTTCAAAATCGCGGTCTCTCTGGGTCATTCACCCGCCCGTCGGGTGATTCGGAAAACAATAGCGCTGCTGTCGCTCAAAATCGACTTCGTCCGAGCGCGATCTGGGCCCTTAAGTAAGAAGACTAAAAAGTATAATTTGATCGGTAGTATTGGCACTTACAGTAACGTTACATTTACATGACATCAAAATTATTTAAATTTTAAATAATTTTGATGTCATGTAAATGTAACGTTACTATATTTTATTTTTGTAACTTTTTGTTATGATTGAATCCGACCAGAGGGGAGGAGAGGAGATCAGACAATCATCTCAAAATCTCTACTTAAATTATTTTAATGTCATGTAACATTACTGTACCCATACTACCGATCAAATAATAATTTACAAATTTTATGATGATTCTGAAACATAAAATACTTTTCTTCTATTTTAGTTTCTACAATTTATAATTTAATTTGGCAGATTCTGCCAATTTTTACTCGTACTCGATAACCGAAGGAACCACAGCCACACTTCGGAAGTTTGATTCTCGTGTCCGGGGATACCCGGGGATCGTGCGGACTATGCCCCTATACGGGGCTCTGGTATGGGCGGCGAGATTGACTGCCAACAACGTGTCTGTTTTAATTAGACTGTTGAAGACCAGGATCTCATGGAGACATGGAAGGTACGCCTTCAGCAACCAAGGTGGGGAACCACTACCGCGATGGTGAGCCTCTGCAGCCACTACTCCATAGTAGCGGCTGCAGAGGCGACACGTTGACCTCACGTATCGCGCGTCGCAGATGAGTACCCGGCACGGAGGCTTCGGTAAGTATCTGCACCGCATCCGTCGTGACTGTCTTGAGGTCACACCCCAGTTTCAATGCTGCGAGTCCTACGGCGAAGACATGATACGACACTCACATTGATCTACGAGGAGTGCTCAGCATGGGCGGTTCAGCGCTGCCGGGTCATCGTCGTAGACCTGGGCGTAGATACTCTCTCACTGGAGACCATGCTAGTAGCCGTGGTCTCCAACACAACATATCGCGCCTGATTCACTGAAGGCACAGGTAGAGACATATGTACCATACATATACCAAATCTTTGTTATTGAAAAAAAAGTAAAAATAACTATAACATTCCCTATTTAAAAAAAAAAGAAGATAATGAGTACTTACATGAAATTTTATAGGCCCGTAGCACTAATTTCAATATTTTCAAAAATATTAGAGAAGTTCATTCATGAATGTTCACAAGTAGGATTTAGGAAAAATAAAAGTATTAGCGTAGCCATTTACAATTTGTTTTGTAAATTGTGTCAATAAATGCTTATTATTATTATTAATTTTCTCTCAGAGATCATGGGGAACATAGAGAGTAAGTTACCAGTGTACGCTATGTATATGGATTTAACGAAAGCATTTGACTTTATAGACCGCTCTATATTAATAGATAAGTGATATACTTGTGAAATAAGAGGCAACGCTTTAATCTTATAAAAGAAAAGCATATCACACAGGTAGAAAGCAGATTACTCAAATAAATAGAATATGTCCTAAATATAAAATGGACGTAAAATATTCATCAGATATAAGACCTGTAACGACAAGGAAGAGTTCTTGGTACGTTATTGCGTATATGGTACATAAATGATTTGCCACGGTCAACAGGTTATCCAATGATCCTTTTTGCGGCCGATAGTACTGTAATTTATTCAGGACAAGAAATTGCGAATAGTGTGGACTACATAAACTTTACTATGGAAAAATTAATAAAATGGCTGACATCAAATAATATTTTAATCCACTTTGACAAAACAAACATTATGACATTTGGAAATACATTGCACAATTTAAGTACATAACATGAATATAAAACATTAAAATAAAACTAATGTTGACATAGGCTCAAATTTAAATTGGAATATTTGGTATTGGTACGAGTATGACAATATGTTCTGAATTAATAATTACTTATAATGTCAAAAGTAGTCAACCAAAATGCCTTAATAACAGCATAATGCCCACGTGACGTGTATAACAAATTGCCTAAATGAAAACTAGAAATTGACAATCCAAATGTATTAAAAACAAATGTTCTCTACTTACTTTTATTGATGGCATACTACACTATGGACGAGATCCACTTAGACTTATTATAATTTTATTTGACATTTTTATAGATAATTTGTGACATAAATTAAGTCCACATCTCATTTATAGGTTTCCGGCGACGACACCGCACTCCACACGTTGGTGGAGTGCTCAGCGTGGGCGTGTCAGCGCCGGGACCTCGTAGTGGGTCTGGGCGTGGATATCCTCTCGCTGGAAACCACTCCAAGCCATGGTCTCCAGTCCGAGTAGGTGGAACGCGGCCGTGTCCTTCTGCGAGCAAGTCATGCTCGCGAAGGAGGCGGCCGAGAGGGAGAGGGAGCGTACCCTTCCCGCTGAGTTCCGTAGTCAGCGGCGAGGGCGCCGCAGACTCATCTACGCCCAAGACCATCGCCCTCCACGATCGGGGCCTGAGGACGGCGGGATCGCCACCCACCGTCCTTACAGAAGCAGGCTAGAAGGGTTGCGTGCTGCGGGGCCTTTGCCCCATAGCACGCAACCAGATTCACTCACTGACGCGGGATAAAACCCTACCCCAACGACGCGGGATTCTCATCCCGACCTAACCCCCGAAGAGACCACAGAGGTGGTCAAAGTCCGCCGGGCGCCACCAGAGACGCCCGGCAACGGACGTTAGAGCGGCCGCGACCTAGAGCCGGAATAAAAAAAAAGAAAAAAAAACATCTCATTTATTCAAAGTTTTATTCAGAACTGTTGTTCTTTACTTTGTAAATTTAACTAGACATTTGCATGCAAATTTGGTGGATTGCACATCTTTTTGAACCAATGCTACTGTATGCCTGTATTCGCAAATCAACCATGATTATGATTTCGTTGGTCCCGTGTGCAAGTTGATTGCGCCTGACCGAACAATAAGATATAAGCATTTAGTCATAATATCTATACTTGCAAATGACAAACAATAAGTGCATACCTAAAGGAAGTGATATGGCCTCAACGTCTAGTCATTAATTAATGGCATAATGAGATCCATTGTCACCGTTATTTGGTCTTCCAAATAACGACGACAATGGTTCTCATTAGCTATTTATCTGCTAGTTTGCAAAATAAGCCAGAGCTTACGCGATAAGACGCCTTATTTTTTTCTAAGATAAAAGTAGCCTCAGTTACCAATTTTACTGAGACTTGCACTGCCAGATGAGGACATCTGGCATTGCAAGTCTCAGTAAAATTGGTCCAGGCGTTTTAGAGATTAACCGTATTTATTGTCATATTATGCAAGTACCAAAAAGCTGTTACTTTTGAAATGGTTACCTATTTTGGGAGGGTTGTCACAATAGATACCTACCCACGTTGGCACAAATCAAACAATTACCAGTTGATAAAATATACTCATTACAAATTACTTATAATAATAGTGTTCCTTTTATAACTATTGTTGTTTAACATTCTATTTTCTTCGAACAATTTATTGTTTTGTTTTATAGTATGGTAAATTTTGAGTCTCACATAAAGCTTTTTCAGGTAATCTAAAGGAAAACACTGACATGGTATATCAAATTTACAACGTTCCATACGTTCAAGTATTTCGTTACCAACATTTACAACATTCATTTTAACATTAAAATATTCATGAAACTCTAGCTCGAGCCATTTAACAAATCCGGTAAAATTATCAGGAGGAATATATACAAAATCAAACTGTACTTCCCCAGCATTAAATTTCGCGAACGCTTTAATTTTTCTGCAATTGTTATGTTTTTCGAGGCATTTTTTGAACAAATAACATGATACATATACTAAACCATTTATTTTCGGTAAAGCAAACCGATAGTCAGTGGTTCCTACTGTTAGCATAGGGGAAATAACATTGACTGATTGCGGATCGTAGGTATCCATAATAGAACTGTCTATTGATGTCATAAGTAAACTATCTAAATCTTGACCAACATCGGTATGTAGAGGTTTTTTTAGGATATTAATTACAAACATTTTTCTGAATGTATTTCTAATTTCGTGACATGTTAGTTCCTGACAATTACCACCGGTTTGTCGGGCATCCTCGAAGAAATTTTCAATTACGTCTAGATTTAAGCGTCTCGATAGTATAAATTTAATTCCATCTTCTTTAAAATCTTTAGATAGTTGTAATAAAGATTTTATGGACACCTGAAATCCGAAAGTGACGATAAAATTCATAACATCGTTAACTTCTTCCGTATCGATTCTTATTAAATTTAGATTCTTAAATAATGACAACATTTCCATTAAGAATTCAATTTGATATTTGTATCCGCAGAAAGATCTTTTAAATTTATTAGGAGATCGCAATGTACTCGAGCTTAATATATCAAACAAATTATTAATTTTATTTATAAAAACAGCAGTATCTCTTGCGGCCACGTCAATTAAATTTAAATCAACGTATGTATCAATAGCTGATGCGACAGATCGACTTAATACCTGCGTAGCTAGTTTCACATCCATTTTCTGGAAATCATTGGGGAAAAGGTGAACATCAGTCAGTTTGGGTGCTAATCTTATTTGTCGACGTTTATCTTCATTATACAAGTCTATTATATGCGACCATTTCGCAACTTTGTCGTCAAAACTGAAATTACATGTTTCAAAGTTGTTTCTTATACATTTCACAAGATGCGGGACATCAAACATGTAATAAATTTTGTGTCCATTTACTTCGAAATATGTTTTATCGTAACTCACGGACCGCAACTTTGAAGCTTTTATAAATTTAGAACCTAACTTTGAAACAAATACGCGTATATCCAGCCCAATATTTAGTAATGATATTATAATATCATCAATCCATTCATTTATTGCTTTAATATTTTTACATTGAGACAGAAACGAATGAGCTATTGGTTGTTTCCAGTTATGTATAATACCGCTGATCATTATAACAATAACGTAATTAGCTGTTTCTTTAGTTTGAATTCCGTTGGTGTCATGAAATCCTATAATTTTATCGTTTGTGATATCATAATACAAATTAGCTTTCAAGGGTATGCAGTCCACGCAAATACTGCAAATCTTTTCCTGCGATCCCATTTTGTCTACCTTCGCTTTTAATGCATTGAGCAAACGATCGTCTGTCTGAGTGCCTATTGGCATAACTAACTTTTGTAACGTGACCCAGGAAGGGAAACAAAATGTTTCTTTAAGAAATATGTAGGCTGCTGGACAGGAATAATATATCCTAAGTGCAAACAATTTGAAAGCCAAATTATCTTGGTTTCCGCTGTAACCTGCCTTCTTATCTATTTGCCGTTTAATCATTTGAGTCATACTTTTAGTCAAAAACTTATCACAAAATTTTAAAAAGTCTCTTTTGGTAATATTATTTAAATCGGCTTTTTTATTAATTTCGACTTCTCGAAGTTTAAGTACCTTTTTATTGGTCTTAAGTGGAAGATTTCTCTTTATTGAATTGTCTACTGAAAGGTGAACTGCTGTTAGCGCCGATCTATTCGTACAAATTTGCATATCGGGTTCTTCCAAGGGTTCTATTTCGATGGTGCGCGATGTAGGATCTTCCAATGGTTCTATTTTGATGGTACGCGATGTATCAACTTCCAAGGGTTCTATTTCGATGGTGCGCGATGTAGGATCTTCCAATGGTTCTATTTTGATGGTACGCGATGTATCAACTTCCAAGGGTTCTATTTCGATGGTGCACGATGTAGGAACTTCCAATGATTCTACCGAATTGACTATTCTATATGAATAGATATTTGAATTTGAAGGGTTTTCCCTAATGGGCAAAATGTGAACTTCCTGGTTTTCTGAAATTCTTGTATTCTCAAATTGGTTTATAACACCAGTATTTGATGGTAAATAAACAGTTGAAAAAGCATTTTTTTGTATAGAGCTCGACCTTGCACCTTCGCTTAGCGGCAATTTGACTGTTGGAAAAGCATGATCCAACAAATATTTTATAGTTCCACTTTTAGAATACTTGATGTAATGTCTTTCGAAGTGATCCTCACATATTCTATATTGTTGTCTTATTTTTTCATGATCCATTCTTGGAATAAGATCTTCGCGCCCAACAGCAACAAGCCAGTCATGTCGCCTAAAACAAAAGTTATACGAAAGATAAAATAAAAAAACTTATAATTTAAAGACGGGTCCATATTGACTCACCTAAAGTTCTTTATCCGAAATTGTTCTTCATAACGATTTGTAATCCGAATGATCACTCCTCCTAAAATTTTTCATCCTAAAGTTTTTATTCATACTATTTGTAGTGCTACCGTCGATGTTGATAACACTCATGTTTCCGAAAATTGTTATCAATAAAATCGTTAACACACAATATTAAAGCTCCTACTGTTTTTTATCCTAACGTTTTTATACCTTTTTCGTTTTCGATTCGTTTCTGGCACTTCGCCGGCCGCTACCGCGGCACGCTCGCTTCGCTCGCTCGGCTCGTGCGTTGTGTGGTCACAATTCTAACCTAACCTAAACCAAGAACTATAAATATGACCGATTCGTTTCTGTAAAAGTCCGTAAAAGTTACGCAAAATTAATGTAAATAATACTGATTATTATTAATAAAAATAAATCTAAACAAAAAAGGTATGACTTTCAATAATAGTGTAAAAGATGGTTATGTTGACAAAATATAGGAAAAGAAATAATAGTATAATAGATGTTTATTGCTACCGACATTATGAAGTTGAATGATTCGGAATTAAAACATTAGAGACAGAGTAGTTAGGAATTGTGATTGTTAGGATGAAAAATGTTAGGAAGAACATTTTCGGAGTTCCAATTTTCGGAGTTGAAAATTTAGGTGAACTTTGGCGCACCCTTTAAAGACGGACCGAAGGTATTGATGATAAGTTTTAATTAAAATGCTTGGGCCTGTGAATCGAGTCTTTGTTTCCGAGTTTTGGATGTTATCTACACATATACAAAAAGTTGTTATACAGGGTTATTTGTAATTAACTAGCATCCTCGCAGGGGTAGATAGCTGACATCATAAGTAACAACGTTTGTTTACGACTTTTTATAGTTCGTTAAATTTTACTTTCATACAAAAATAAATATTAATTTAGTTTCGCGTCTGACAGTTATTAACGCTACGCCGCAGTTTACGCGCACCGTAAAAAATAGGTAAACAAACTCGTATCATCAATTCATGTAATGCACGGATAGGGACGGGGCGCGGGCGGCGGGCGCGGCGCTAGCGCCTTTGACCTTGACCCATTTCACTCGCTAGATGCTTGCTTGGAGTGATGATAATGTGGCGGAAGCCTGACGCCAATATGCAGTAAGGTTTCCAAATCTACCTACACCGAGCCGGGTAACGATGTTATCTGCCACACAGCGATTACGGACAGTTCCAGCCCAGGTTCAGTGCTAGTGGCCGTCCACCGAGGCACTCAGTACGGGAACAAGAAAGGATACTGGAGTTATTTGAGGATAATCCCGCCGCAAGTACCAATGACGCCGCGCTACGGTTTTTAATGTATCTCATCAGTTCTTCGCGTGGAGTGTCATTCACAACGAAGGCAAATATCCATTCCATCTTCATCGTGTCCAGGAACTCACAGACCAAGCGCGCGCGAACGTGCGTGGTTCGACCTTCAGTTTAATGAAACATAGACTTAATAGTGTCGTTATTAAGTATTGTATTCAGTTTTATTAAAAGTCGTAGAACAAACGTTATTACTTATGATGTCTGCTACCTACCCCTGGGAGGATGCTAGTTAATTACAAATAATCTTGTATACGTAGGTCACACTATAAGTTTTGCGTAACTTAAAAAAACAACATGTTAAAACCAAAATATTATGTTTATTGCTTTTCAAAATACTTTCCTTTACATTTTAAACATTTTTTCATACGATCTAACCATTTTTTAAAACAGGAGAACCACAGATCTGAAGGCATGTTTTCTACGTGCTGATTAAACGCTATCACTGCCTCTTCGGAGTTGGTAAAAGTGAAACCTCTCATCAAATCTTTGATTTTGGGGAAAATACAGAAATCACAGGGTGCTAGGTCGGGGCTATGCGCACAGGATGGGTGACGAGTTGTACTTTTTCGGAAGCTAAAAATGACTTTGTTTTGTTGGCCGTGTGTGAAGACATATTGTCATGATGTAGGAGAACGCGGCTTTTGGGTCGTCTTTCACGAACTTTTTCTAACACCCTGGGTAAACAAATGGTAGAATACCACTCGGCATTAACACTGTTTTGATCTTCAAGTGGAATTGTACAGATGGGACTCGTAGCTGAGAAAAAAAACGCGATCATTTTTTTACCAACGTTTCTCGCCTGCCTCGCTTTTGTTGGCTTGTTATCATTTTCAAACACCCATTCACAAGATTGCTGTTTTTTTTTCGGGTTCAAAGCAATAAATCCACGTTTCGTCTCCTGTGACAATGTCATAAACAGCATTAGAATGTCCGTGGTCATACTTGAGTAGCATCTGTGAGCACCATTCCACGCGAGCCCGCTTCTGCTCCGCTGTCAGTTCATTAGGGATCCAACGACAACAAAGTTTCCGAACTTTCAATTCTTCGTGTAAAATTTTCTGGATTTGACTCATACCAATCCCCAATAGTCCTCGAATTGTCTCATAGGTAATCCGCGGGTCTTCTTCAATTAACCGCTTAACAATAGCCACATTATTTTCGTTGACGGCAGTTGAAGGCCGCCCTTCACGAAATTCGTCATGTAAAGAAACTCGACCTCTTTCAAATTCAGCAAACCATCGCCTCACGGTGCTCAAACAAGGTGCTTCTCTCCCAAAAGCATTTTGAAGACGAGCGGCACAGTCTAGCGGAGAGAGAGAACTTTTAAAATCATAACAAATCATCGCTCTAAAATCTTTTCGACTTAATTCCATTTTCGTTGCATACGTAGAACTTTGATGTGTGACAAAAAACAATTGACAAATGATTTCCCGCCAATTGTTTTTTTTATTACTAAGAAGGTTGCAACGTTTAAAAAAATATAACATTCGAAATTCAAATAGTTCCGATTAGCTAAAGTGCAAAACTTTTAGTGTGCCCCATGTATACTGCGAATCTGAAAGTACTTTGCTCAGAATCTAATGAAATATCTAATGGACCGGATTACAAAGTACGTTTAATTTTATCCCAAAATAAACTCTAAAATTAAAAGAGTTGGCCATTCTAGTCTAACTTTGCAAAGCGTCGGTACAACAAGAAACATTCATCTCACATTGACCGTGCGTGATGAGTTGCCGAAGGCGCTTCCGCCCGCCGCCCGCGCTGCGCCGCATCACCCACCCCCACTCACCCGCATTCATTCGCCTCTCGATACACGCGACGAGTCTTACTCAGTATTCAAAAACTAGCCTGTTCCAATGAACGTGTTGTTACTCGTCTCCCGCGCATCATGTGTCACCGTGAGAAACACGCGATTGCGACATGTCTTTCAGTTTTATGACACCGAATTATGCGGATTCTGGCGTTGTCCAACGACAACGTATCTACTGAAGTGAGGCGTTACGAAAATCAATTTAATATTAGAGTTTCGTGGCACACACCGATTTCGGCAACACAGCGTCTAAAGGTAGCATTCGGATCTCGGCAGTAGCGACACGGCGGCAGCCGCGGCCCTGCAGCCGCGACCGTGGTCGCGCCGAACCGTTTTGTAGGGATTTGTATGCAATAGTTTCCGACACAAGCGACCGTGCAGCGCGGTCGGGGGGCGTGGCCTGCGCGCGACCTTGGCAGCGACGCCAAGCCGCTCCGGGAGCAGTATGGTCGCGCTGCCCGCTCGCGCAACCGATGAAACCGCAATCGATAACAATGACAAGTTTCTAGTACAGTTGATTGCTAAAAATCCACCGCTTTGACGGAATGTATCGATTTGATTCCTCTTTGATGGAAGGAGCCACATTATTTCATCATCCTCTTCGTCCTCTATCAGTCTCTTCACGAGTTCTCGCTTTCGTTCATTTAAATTGTCAGACATAGTTAATGTTCGATACAAGACTGCAATGCGCAACTGTTCGCACTGACTTCTGCTTGACTACTGAGCTTGGCAGTCGCTGCCCGGCCGCTGCTATCCGAAAGCTTCTTGCAGCGCCGCAAAGCAGTGACACTGGGTCGTGGCAGCTGGTCGCAACTGCCGGGCAGCTACTGCCGTAATCCGACAACAAAAAGGAATATAAATTAGTAGACAGAATAAAGATTACTATTATTTTTAGAAAATAAGTTTGGAAAAATTAGGCATTCAGTCACGTGACATCAAACACCAATCAGAAAATATGACGTCACAGGTTGCGCTCTCACACCATAGAGTAAGTATGTATGAAGAGCTGACGTCTAGTTCAAGTTGTGTCTGTGATTTTGTGTACCTAATTTAATTGTTCGTACGTTTTTATTAATTTACGAATTTTTGTTAATTTTAAAGTTAAATTATTATAAATCTAACAAAAGTAGATTGAACAAAACGCAGTTTTGGCGCATTATTTCGATGTGCATTTCGAGACAACGTTTGAATCAAAATATTGCTAGGCACCTATATCAAAGTTAAAGGGCTAACTAACACAATTTATTTTTAACTTTTTGGAGGTTTTTAAATTATTTTATCCTTATTGCAATTGCTTTTTAATCTTAGTGGGTTTTTTCAAAATATTTAATTTTGATTTTTATTTTAAACTTCTTAAATATCATATACACGAATATTTTATGACTACCAGAAAAATTTCAGGGAAGTGATAGGTATTCGATACTAAACCCATCCATGCTAAAAAAAAGAATAAAGTAGTTATGTCATTTTTGCCTTAAAAACACATATTTGTTCACTACGTAAAATAATTTACTATATTTCTTTCATTCATTCGGCGCGTGGCGCGTCGTCACCCCGCCTCCCCACGTACCGCAACGCGTTCACTCACGCGCCCTTTGCATGCCAAATTATTTCAATCATAAATCTGTTAGTTCCGGTTGTGAAATCTCGATGCGCGCACGCTTCCCTTTCGATCAATCCCAACTAATACTATCGAGATGGCGTACCAATTTACCAATCGCGAATACGCATTAATGTTACGTACATATTTTATATCCGGTGAAAATGTGAGTGCGGGTTTACGGATGTATCGCGATCTCTACCCGAATGCCCGACAGCCAAATTACTCCACAATGTTAAGTGTAGACACACAACGTCTGTTAGATCACGGCTCATTTCACGTACCTACGCACGCACAAGGCCGGGGTAGACCAGCCTATCCGCAGAACTTGTACGATGAGGTGCTCGAGTTTTTTGAGGAAGATCCGCGACGAAGTACGAACGATGCGGCACGTCGATTTGGCATCAGCCAGCACTGTGCTTGGAAAATTGTGAACTCGGCTGGTATGCACCCTTATCACTACAGAAAGGTCCAAGAGCTGACAACAATCGACCGGGCACCCAGGATTGCATTCTGCAACTGGGTGATCATTCAGGGTTACTTTTTAAAATATAATAAACAGAAGAAAACCAGTTCACACAAGCAACGCTCGTTTACGAGTATATATGAAAGGTAAGGCAGGTGTCCACAATCCCTTTAAACATTTTCTTTACATGTCAAGTCACATCCCATAATGTTTCCTATTATCAAAGGAGAGACGCTAGTACTAAGAAGTTTCAACGTGTCCCCTAATGGTGGCCTCCCCTTAGTCTAGGGAGACGCTGGTACTTGGGAATCCTAACGTCTCCCTGGGGAACCAGATAGGGGAGACTTCAGGCCGAAAGGAAAACAATAAAAAGGAGTTTTAGTATCTCCCCTCACTGAGTGGAGACGCTAGTACTAGAAAATCCTTGCGTCCCCCCCAGGGGAACCAGCTAGGGGAGAGGTCAGTCCGAAACCGATTTGTCTTCTTCAATATCATACTAAATAAAATAATTACAAGAAGAATTAGAATATATATAATTATGTACTAAAAGTATTAACACTACAAAATATCATTTAAAAAATCATCTGCCTCATTGCCGACTCAGACCCCATGACCCCAGTGTCTCAAACCCAAACGGCACAAATATGTAATCACCATCAATTTGCCGTAACGAAAAATAAAAGTACTTTTCGGTTGAGCCTATTTATAGCGATTGCTCTGAAAAGGAAAATGACTGCAACCATGAAGTGTTATCAATGCGTGGACGAATTCAGTGACGAGAATATGATACAATGGGTGTAAGCGGAATCTGTGCACGACGTATAGTAATTTGACAAGTACTAAGATTAGGGTGATGTGTCTCAAGTCTAAGCGTACCTTAGTATTCTTGTGTAACCCGTGTCGGGAGGCACTATTCCAAGTGCCAAAACTTATTAAATGCTATGATACAGTGCGTGACGAACTAGACGAAATTAAAAAGATACTAGCGAACAAAAGTAATGTCACTAATCAAAGCCCACCGTTAAAAGCATCGGCAAGCAATACTCATAACACCAATGATATTATTGGTGAGATGGCAGAGCGGGACCGACGTGCGGGTAATCTGATCTTGGTAGGTGTTGATGAATCTAACTCGGATAACACAGAAGTGCGAAAATTACATGATGAAACTGCTGTAAATGGAATATTAGCACAAGTCACTGGCACGGAGAGTCCTAAAGTGTTGAAGGTGCTTCGGCTAGGGCAAAAAAAACAACACTAAGGCAAGACCTACGAGGGTGGATTGAAAAGTAATCGGCCTAACCAAGAAAATAAATACATAATAAATGAAATATATTTTTATTTTTCAACGTAATCACCATCAAGTTCAATGCACTTTTGCCATCTTCCCTTCCAAGCATTTAGCCCGTTGAAAAAAAATGATTCTTCCTTAGAGTCAAAATATGCGTCTACTGCTGCTTTGACCTCTTCAATTGTCAAAAATCTTTGACCTCCCAAGTGCATTTTTAGGTTAGGGAACAGAAAAAAGTCTGATGGTGCCAGATCAGGTGAATAAGGTGGATGCGGTAACAGTTCAAAGCCACAGTTCTGAATTTCTGCCATTCATTGGACAGACGTGTGAACACGAGCGTTATCTTGATGAAACAGGACTTTTCTTCTGATCATTCCTGGACGTTTTTCTTTTATTTCCTCTCGTAAACGACGTATGAAGGTGCAGTAATAATCGGAGTTTATAGTCTGATCCCTTTCAAGATAATCAACCATAATCACACCGTTCGAGTCCCAGAATACTGAAGCCATCACCTTACTTGCCGACAAAATCGACTTAGCCTTTTTGGGGGGTGGTGAACCAGGTCTTTTCCACTGTTTTGATTGTTGTTTTGTTTCCGGTGTACAGTAATGAACCCATGTTTCGTCCATAGTAACAAAACGATTCAAAAAATCACATTCATCAGCTTCAAATAACTCCAAACAGTCGCGTGCAATAGTCAATCCTTTTTTGCTCCATAATACTATAGAGAGTGGCCCTCAACTTGACGACCTACTGATGTGCCTCTTCACGCTTCGCTTAAAGAACCCAGGATTATATGTGGGAGGAAACACGTACAAAGGCAGGGCGTTCCAGGCCGCTATCGTTCGGCAGAGAAACGAACGTTTAAAACGTTCGGTTCTCGCGAACATGCTATCCACTGTGTGGGAGTGGCATCTCTGCCCGGCACGCGTTGTTCGGGATCGGAAGGAAGAGGGTGGGATCAGATTGAAGAGCTCTTCAGAACACTCGCCGTGGTAAATACGGTAGAATGCGGCCAAGGAATCTATTGTTCGGCGCTGAGCTAGCGGCTCAATGCTTCCCGTTACCTCCGGACAACCTATAATACGGATAGCCCGTCACTGCATAGCGTTGAGAGCGTCCAGCAAATATTTCGCGGAGCCGTCCCAGAGGTGAGAGCAGTATTCGACACAGAGTCTAATCTGCGGTCTCCCATAATTAAGTCGAGTATTTTTTTAACATTTTCGTCAGTAGTGGACGTCGAAGGCCTTCCAGAGCGGGGTTCGTCTTTCACACTCTCTCTACCACGCTTGAATTCTGCTATCCATTTTTTAACGGATGAATATGAAAGAGCGCAATCCCCTAATGTACTGACCATATCATCATGGATGGCTATTGATGACAGCCCCTTCTTATGGAGATACTTAATGACGGCACGCTGCTCGATTTGCTCCATTTGCGGAAATGATGTCAGATTGCTTTGTTAATAAATTTATAAAATTAAAACTAATTATCGCACACGTTTCAAACTTCACACAATTAACAGGTCTGAACTGAACTAAGTAATGTGGGTAGATTTGATTTTTAGAACTAAATGGATTAGTGTTAGGCCGACTACTTTTCAATCCACCCTCGTATAAAGATCGTTTTGGGGAGCCGCTCAGATGCTTTGAACATAGTCGGAAACAAGAACAAAGCAAGTAAAGAGGTGAGATTTTATAATTACCAGACACCCCAGCAACGGCAACAATTGAACCTGCTTCGTCAGAGTTTGAAGGATCGGTTAGATAAAGGTGAGCCAAACCTGACTATAAAGTAGTTTAGTGGTGTACCAAAGATTGTGAAATCAAAAAACTAACAGATGGAAACCAACCTTACACAAACTTGATATTCTATTACACAAATTTATGTTCCTTGTGTGCAAAATTTGATCTACTATTACAAGACATAATGACAATAAAACCAGCGTTCATAATTATTACAGAAACTTGGCTAAAACGTAATGACAGACACTCTACTTATATGATACCAGATTATACATTATTTAGAAAGGACCGTAAGGTATTCTCAAAAGCAGAAGGGAGCAAGGCTGGAGGTGGAGGTGTAGCTATTTATGTTAGGAACTCAATTAATGGCCTTCCTATAATCACTAAAAGGAATAACCATCATATGCAAGACAATATTGAAGCCTTATATCTTGACATCCAATTTGGGATCCACCACTTTTTACTTGTTGGTGTTTACCGTGTTGACTCCAGCACAGATGTGGACAATAATCTATTGAGTAAACTGGCAATGGCTGCAGAAAACAACAATATCATCATAATTGGTGATTTTAACTACTATTTGCTCGTAGAGGCCATGTTATCGTGGCCTCTACGAGCAACTCAAAAGTTGAATACTTCCTCTGAATTATTTCAAAACATGTTTTTAACAAGTAATCTTTACCAACTAGTACTCGTATCAAATCCTACAAGGGTCGAGGCTTTTTGAATGCCAAGAACCTCCACAATCGTGAAGTGTGCAGTCTGAGAGATTACTTTCTACAGAACGGGTGTGACATTCATTGCGATGTCGTGATGGTTGACAAGGGCCTGACACCTCTTTCCTTGGCTAACGAGAACTGGCGTAAACCAAAGGTGCTAGGTACTGAAGACCGTAGGGACGTATGGAAGGGTCTTAGCAGGACCCGACGTAGACCTACTCGCTTCGGTGAACTGGCTTGGTTTTGGGGACCTCTTTGGGGAAACTGTAGGTTTTGCCTGTGCAATTGCAGATGAGGTTATCAAGACTAACAACTATCGGAAATACATCATGAACGATGGTACGGTCGACATTTGTCGAGCATGCCACCGTCCTGGTGAATCACTTCGCCATATTATTTCCGGTTGTTCGTATCTTGCTAACACCGAGTACTTGCATAGGCACAATCAAGTAGCCAGAATCATCCACCAGCAACTTGCTCTTCAATATGGCCTTATTGAGTTTGAAGTACCGTACTATAAGTACACACCAGTGCCAGTTCTTGAGAATGGTCGTGCATTGCTCTACTGGGACCGATCAATCATCACGGACAGGACTATTGTTGCCAATAGGCCCGATATCGTGTTGGTTGATCGGACCCAGCGTCGGGCAGGGCTCGTCGATATCGCCGTCCCGAATGACGAAAATCTCGTGAAAGCAGAGAAGGACAAACTTAGTAAGTACCTCGATCTGTCCTTCGAAATAACCGCCATGTGAGACGTAGACTCGACGATCATTGTCCCGGTGGTCGTTTCGGCAAACGGATTAATAGCGAAGAGTCTCGCTCAACATCTCAAGAGACTCTCGTTAGATTGTTGGATCAAGAGTCAGATTCAGAAGGCTGTTATCCTCGACACGTGCCGTATTGTTAGGAGGTTTCTCAGTCTGTAGCCTCCACCGCCGGTAGTTTGGGTCCTACTCCGCTACTGGTGGGTCACTATTTTTTATATTTTTAAATGTATTTGTGTTTTTATAAATGTATTTAAAAATGTATAAAATAAGAATGTTATTGAATAAACGAAATAATAATTCATCAATTGTTTAACTTGTAATAAATCCTAATTCTACTGATTCCTACTAATCCTACTAGTAGTATAAAGGAAAAAGTTTGTGGAACTTGTGGATGTTGGGATCTTTAGGAAAAAAATACAGTTTTTGGATAGAATCAGGCGAAAATCCATGACAAAGTAATGGTAAGTAAGATGTTCAAACTTTTCAAAATAATTGCATCATTCTCGCAAAAATATAAGACATTAAAACGTCGACAAATGTTTCACCTCTAAACGAGGCATACTCAAGACTGTCTCAGAGAGAACAGCAAAATATGAAGCCAGTACATGTTTGCTTTTAAGTATGAATGTGTAAATATCGCTAGCGCGATGTAGGATTTACCGAAAACGACTAACGGGGGTAGAAATATTAAGTTATGCTAACAAATTCAAAATAGGTATTCAAAAAACAAAAAATCTACTTTTTACTACATCGAAAACTTAGTGTGACACACACAAACCAACAAACAACTACCGTGGCTGACCATTCACGAACAAATTAAGCAAAGGAGATGTATGAAAATCAGTCTGTTCATTGAGTAAGGTGTCCACATCCCTCCTTATATTTTTGCAAGAATGATGCAATTATTTGGAAAAGTTTGAACATCTTACTTACCATTACTTTAAAAAATACAGTGTATAAAACGGCTCTTTGAAGCAGATTTATAATTATGTAGAGTAGTGCAGGTAGATAGTTGTTTTGAACCAAATTAATTCATACCCATACAACATTTTATTCAACACTGTTGGTTTTGTACCGTGTAGCCAGCAATAGTCTTTGTTTTAACAGTGTTTTTTCCCTTGTGTTGCTCTTTCACGGGAAAACTACAGTTCAGATTTAAATCAAACTTAACTATAATGAAGTTCATATTATATGTATAGTATAAGAAATTGTAATTCATAAAATTATTGTGTAAATTGGCAAAATTTTTTCATCCTTACGACCAGCAGTGAAAAATTTTCCCATGGAAAGAGTGCGTTTCTATTGATAACTGGCCTCAAAGTTTAAAGGATTGTATTGCCACCAATGGAGACCACTTCCAATAAGCTTTTATATTTTTAATTGTTTTATATTTATGTATTATACTAACACATTGAAATGTAATAAATGTTATTTGCAATAGAAAACATTTTTCTTTGTTACAATATTTATGGCAAGACTAGGTATAGTAAATGTCAGTTGGAACAAATCTACTAAAATTTTATATTAATTTGGTTAATTGGTTTGTAATGGTCACATGATCGCAATTTCCTACGATATCATTGATTATTAATAAACTCTTGCTTTAAATGCTAAGGGGGCTAGAGTTAATATCAAATATTTACTTACCCATTGTACTCCTTGGGCTAGTTACAGTAGGATACATTTTAATTTTTTCTAGTACTATTTATACAGACAGCACAATAAACACCCATTCCTAATAATATAAAATACCACGATTTTACAATCACATATTCAAACGTGCGCGGCTTATTGCCCTTTTTTTTTTTTTTTTTTTTTTTTTTTTTTTTTTTTTTTAATCCGCGACCTTGGGCGCGGCCGCACCTACGTCCATTGCCGAGCGCCTCCGGTAGAGACTAAGAGAATTCCCGGTGGCGCCCGGCGGGCGGCTTATTGCCCTGAATATTGGCAACTGGCTGTCAGTTTGACAGTGTCGATGACTGTGAATGTGCCATCAAAATAAAACAGTTTTTTCCAGTCACGGCGCGTACCTACCTACGCGAGGAGCGGCCTTTGATTTGAAAGAATCATACAATAAAATATAGGTACCTAGTACATACCTGCACTTACTAATCTGCACTTACTAGTCACATAATAATACTTACCTACTATACTCCTTGGGATAGTTAAAGAATGATATATTTTTAGTTTTTCTAGTATTGTTTAAACACACGGAACAATAAACAACCATTATTAATAATAAAATACCACGTTTATCTTTTAAAAATATTCATTTGCCACTAGCAAATACAACTATGTCATGAAGTTGTCAACCAGCTGTCAAACGCACACATTCATATTCATATATTACTATTTTTTATCTCTTCGCCCAATTATGTGCAGGCTACAGTCTTTCAACCATACTGCCTTGTCTTGCGTAGGTTCTTTCCATTAGTATCGTGAATTTAATATTATGTCTTTCGTGTATTCACATACTTTACGTGAGACACAGACGTTAGGAAGTATTCATATTATCAGTCGCGTCCGTGAATCTCGAGATGACACATTATCACCGCGGTAAATATTATACGATCACGGCTTTAGCTTTAGGTACTCCTTTAGGCCGATACCTCACCGAGACGCCATGGCGACGTCGCCAGTCGGTCGCCAACTAGTTCTCATTGAGATATATGACGGCTAACTCACTTGGCGACCGACTGGCAACGTCGCCAGTCGGTCGCCAAGTGTCATATATCTCAATGAGAACTAGTTGGCGACGTCGCTGGCCACGTCGCCATGGCGTCTCGGTGAGGTATTGGCCTAATGCACGGATATCAGCATTTTATACTAAACATTTACATTTTAAACTACCTAAGCTATTAATTTGTGTTAAGTACTTACGTAATTAACATTAATAATTCTTAGCCGTCATATATCTCAATGAGAACTAGTTGGCGACCGACTGGCGACGTCGCCATGGCGTCTCGGTGAGGTATCGGCCTTACAGTCAAAGCACTTCTATGAAATTTTATGCTGATTAAATCTGTATTGTAACCATCCAGAGTTGAGTGATGTAAAAAAAAAAAAAGTGTGTGTGTCAGCTCCGACGCACGAAAGGAGTTTACTCCTTAAGTACGAGTATCTAACCATAACAAATTAGAAAGTTGCGCACTAGAGGTGCGCACCAAAAACGTGACACGATTTTCGTTACTTGTTAGTAGGTTTTACCCCTCGGATTTTTCTCATACCGGGCGCCTTATATATGAAAATCGATTCTTAAGGAGTAAACTCCAAAACTTTATTAACGCTTTTGCACAAAGCAACCGCATTTCGGACCTGCTTCGCACAGCTGCGTTGCGGTGTTGATCTTTGCGCTTTTGGGACAGCTAATGCCATCTGTGATCGAGTAGGTGGTAAGTAATAACTGTCAGCGATGATAAAATATACTCAAAGAAAATAGTAAATACCTACCTCTCAAACCGCACAAAAACATTATTGCGATTACAAATTACTATTAATTACACATTGTTAGATAATAAACGTCTGCTCTGAATATGATCTTCCATAACGTGATAAGGATAATACAACTAGGTATGCAATGCATGCTAGTAATTGCAAATGTTGAGCGGAGCACATTTTCTTAATTTTTTTTATGCTATATTTTCATGATTTCAGAGATTTTCACTCCCGGGTATGATGTCGACCAGCATGCCAAATTTGGTCAAAATCGGTCGAGCCGTTTCCGAGGAGTTGGCCCACAAACGATTTATGCTTATCGTCTAAGATTGAGTTTCGCTTCACTCCGCTCAAAAATGTGTGTGTGTACTAGGTGTGCACGGCGGGTCACAGTGCAAAATTGAGCTGAAGCGAGACTTTCTAAATTTTTATTTTTATTTTATTTTTTATTTCTGATTTCTTTTGTTTTGAACTGATGGTCTATTTGACCTCTTTTAAGGTCAAAATTATGTATGGTGCGCGCGTTATGTGTAATTCTCTCGGTATAACTGTTTAAGTCCTCCTAGAACAGGTTTTTCGGTGATTATTCCTCGGTGGTCACTTCGATGTTTCCGATTCCAGATATATGCACTCACGAGCATGGTCACTGCCACCATGCAAAGTTTGAGGAAGATCGGTTCAGCCGTTCGGAGGAGTATTCGGTCAAGTGAAAACCCTCGAGTGTAGTAATAGGAGCTGATAGGGTGGACTAGCGGCTATAGCAATTAATTAAAACGTAATTAATACTTGAAAACATTGTGTTTACTTGTATAAGAGAAAATATCCCGCCGGACCACCAGTACCATTAGACTGTACCATTGATGGTACAAATGGTACTGATTTATCCCATTAGTACTAGGGAAATAAACAAGTGTGGCACTCGACGTTACTTCTATAAAAAATAAAACCTTTTGGTACAATTGGCACTACTTTATTTTATTGGTAGGTACTTAAATCTTACTGTCTTAATTTTTCTAAGAAAAGCGGGACGATAATACATAATAATGACACCGCACATCAAAAGGTAAAAGAACATAATCCAAATTCAAATGCAGTGCATCATAGACAATTATACGTGGACAGTATCACGACCTTCCAACACCTTCTCCGGATGTTCACTCATGTTGCCGAGACACGTTTCTATACATGCATTAATCTTGCACAGTGTCTTTCAAACTTTACTTTTGACAATGGTTTTGTCATTACGTCAGCTAACTGAATTTCTGTGGGACAGTAGCTAATATTTATTAATCCATGCACGAAGTGTTCATGTATAAAATGGTACCGCACGCCGTCTATGTGCTTCGACCTTTTGTTGAAGGATCCAGACTTCACAAGTTGAATCGAACTTTGATTATCAACATGCAAATTTATTTTTATGTCCAAACTGGTTATTTCTTGTAATAGAGATTTGAGATACAATGCCTCTTTGCAACAGTCTGCTGCGGCTATGTACTCGGCTTCAGTCGACGATAGCGCTTCGGCTGCCTCTTGGATGCCCATGATATTGGTCCATCGGCTATCATTAGCACGGAGCCAGAAGTGCTTCTTCGCGTCAATGGGCCTCCAGCATAATCCGAGTCGCTGTAAGCATCGATATTCTCTATCGGTTTGTTTCGTTTGAACAAAATGCCTTTCTCTTTGGTTCCCACTAAATATTTGAATATTTTCTTGACTATTGTGACGTCTTCTCTAGTGGGGTTTTCGACCTTCCTGCTAACTAGCTAAACCGCTTGTGCGATATCTGGTCTGGTTCTGGTAGACAGGTACAGTAAACTTCCCACTGCTTCCCTATAGGGATATTCCTTCTCCTAGGCAGTTTCCTGTATCGACTTTGAATCGCTACTTGCGGGCGTGTCACAAGGTTTGGCATTTTTCAAGTTTTGTATTTTTCCAGTACGTCATTTATGTAGGATCTCCGTGTAAGAATTATTCCTTCTTTTGAGTTTTTTATTTCCATACCCAGATAAGTACTTGGATTTTCATTCTTTTTCATTTCAAATTTGGTTTCAAGTTTCTTCAAAATAAAATCGATCTTTTTGTTGTCTTTTCCTATGACAAGTCCATCATCAACGAATAGTCCAATTATTATTGACTTATCTTCGTTTATGAAAACGCATCGATCTGTTTTGATTGTCTTGAATCCCAAATCAAACATCGCTTGGGTAAAAGTTTTGTTCCATGTAAATGGAGCTTGTTTTAATCCGTACAACGATTTTTTTAATCGGTCAGTCTCATAGCCAAAAAAGGTAATTTCATATAAACTTCATCTGTTAACTCTCCGTATAAGAAAGCTGTCTTGACGTCAAATGTCATGAAGTAGTAAGATTTAGATGCGGCAATTGCTAATAAAGTTTTTAATGCAGGTTGACTTACTACTGGGCTGTAAATATCTTCGAAATCCAGGTTTCCTTTCTGCTCGCATCCACGTACGACTAATCTAGCCTTGTACGTACCGTCATCTTTAATCTGAAATACCCATTTGTTCGACAGTATTTTGTGTCCTTTGGCTTCTGACTTGTCAGCTAATACCCAGGTGATATTTTTTGTGTGTAATGATTCCATTTCAGATTGTATCGCCTTCTCCCAATTTCGTCTGTCGGTGCCAGTCACAGCTTCTTTGTATGTGAGTAAAGAGCAGGCATAGTCGATATTATCTTCTGACGTAAACATGGTCACGCAGCGACTTAACTCATAATCTTTGGTCCATGCTGGTGGTCTCACGTCTCTTTGTGGTCTTCCACTTGAGGGAGATGGTTCATCAACAGGATCTTGACTAGAGCTGGAATAAAGAGGGTTAGGTTCCTGAAAAGGTAAGTTCTCATTAATTTTGTTTCTTTTTTCTGGAATTTCAATTTCAATTTGTTCTGTTTCAGGTTCTGGAGTAAGATCTTCGCGTTTCTCAGCAGGAGTACCGCCATAATGTATCTTTTCGATTACTTTTACGTCTCTGCTGATAACAACATCATTCCTTTCGGGTATATAGATTCTAAAACCTTTTGTATATTCCGCATATCCCAAGAATACTCCTTCTGTGGCTTTGGCTGTGAATTTTCCTCTTCGGTTTTTGTTCATCACAAACGCTAAATTTCCGAATACGTGTAGGTGATTTCCTGATGGTGTACGTTGTACCCATTTCTCATATGGGGAATTACCTTTGAGAGCTCTTGCTGGGCTTCTATTTATCAAATAGTTTGCAGTGTTTACTGCTTCTGCCCAATATTTTGCAGGGATATATATAGATGGCATCTAGCATTAGACATCTGGCTTTATCCATCAGCGACTGATTTTTTCTTTCACTCATGCCATTTTGTTGTGGGGTATAAGGTGCAGATAGTCTTCGGCTTATACCGTTATCTTTGAGGAATTTGTCAAACGCTTTAGATCTGTATTCGCCTCCATTATCAGATTGTAGATTTTGAATTTTCTTCTTATGAAACAGTTCAACATAGTTTTTATATTCCTTGAATTTATCGATTACTTCGCTCTTTTCTTTTAAGAAATATACACAGCAGTATCTTGTATAATCGTCAATAAATGTTACGAAATACTTTGATCCGGCCATTGATTCATTCTCAAATGGGCCACACACGTCACTGTGAATTATCTGGAGCACTTCGGTAGAGATTATTTGTCCATGACTTTGGAATGGTAGAGTGGAAAATTTTCCTTTGATACAAGTCTCACAGGTACCCAAAGTTTTTTCTTTAAAGTCGAGTCCTCGCTTCATTTTATTTTTAACCATTTCTTTTAGGTCTCTTTCATTGACGTGACCTAATTTCTTGTGCCATTTCATAATTTCGCTTTCATCACTAGGCGTGAAGTTTGCTGTCTCTTCCGGTTTATCAAATTCAAGATAGTATAATCCATTTCTTCTGTTAGCTTTTAATACAGTTTTCCCGCCTTTTGTGACTCTGGCTTGTTCCTTTTCAAATAGAACCTTATAGCCATGATCCGTAATTTTATTCGACAATTCAGGTACATATAATGTGTCAGAAAGACTAATTTTATAGCGTCGATCCTTTGTTAAAGTTCGGCTTTTCCTTTCCCTTTAACTTCGGTCGTATGCTTTTCTGAAGCTAGCTTTAGAGTGTCAGTCGCGGGGATTAAGTTATGGAGTATACTTTTATCACCCGTCATATGTGACGTACAGCCACTGTCAAGACACCATAAATTGCCTTTGCATTTCGACGTTCCTGTTGTTAAACAGATGTTATATGTATTTTCTTGACCTTTAGTTTTATTGGGGTTATTGGGTCTCTTCTTTGACCAACAAGCTTCTATGGAATGCCCTTTCTTATAGCAATGCTTGCAAAATTGTACCTTTTTCTTCGTCTTTGTGTAGAATGCTTCTGAAGTCTGAGGTTCACTCGGTTCGGTTTGCCTTCTTGCTTCGTATTCTTCTACGATTTTTATTTTTAAATTGTCAGGACTTGGCAGAACATCTCTCGACTCAATTACCGTTCGGAAGCTATCGAAATTTGTAGGTAAACTGAACAACATCATTATGCTTAATAACTCTGGATGAATTTTGACATCCATGTCTTCTAATTTACCTACTACATCCAAAAAATTACTGAGATGGTCTCTCACATCTTCTTGTGGAGTCATTTTCTTCAATACTAGTTGCTTTAATAGCGTAGCCTTTCTTGCCGACCCTGAACTTTGATGTACAGACTTCAGTTTGTCCCATACCTCCTTGGATGTATTATACCCTTTAATTTGTTTAAGTTCTGGTGGAGATACAAGTAAAAATAGCTCTGACCTTGCCTTTAAGTCTTCCTTTAGGAACGCACTCTTTTCTTCTGCAGTCGCAGTTGCCGCTAACGTTTTTTCACCACTAGCGTATTCCCACAAATCGTTTCTTATGAGAATAGCCTGTGCTTGTAAGCACCAGGTATCGTAATTTGATTTTGTCAACGGTTCTATGCTTCTGATACTCGAGCTCATTTTTAAATTTTTATTTTCTCATTTACTTACTATTTTAAATATGCTTCTAGATATTCAACCACTCGCTCTGCTACCACTGATAGGGTGGACTAGCGGCTATAACAATTAATTAAAACGTAAATAATACTTGAAAACATTGTGTTTACTTGTATAAGAGAAAATATAATACATAATAATGACACCGCACATCAAAAGGTAAAAGAACATAATCCAAATTTAAATGCAGTGCATCATAGACAATTATACGTGGACAGCATCACGACCTTCCAACAGGAGATTCGCTCGCCTTCGGCTCGCTACAGCTCAAAAATCGTCATGAGAGAATCTTGTTCACGTATTTCGTTGTGTTTCAGTGTTTATACAAGCTGCTGGCAAGCTGAGTACATAGCCAGCATATTAACGAATGCAGGATCGCCTGGTGCGTATCAACTGCGGACTGCCTGGAGTGAGTACCTTAGCCTGTGGACTGCCTTAACTTAATTAGTTGCTCCAGGACTGGTCTGGGCACCTGACAAACGGATTAATACCTACTTCTATTCTAACGACAATAATAGACTTACACTAAAGGAATAAATATACGAGTACGATTGCAAACGCGGTTTTAAACGTGGTATTAAAGGAGCGGCTTTGCAGGCTACACGGTTTAAAACCAACAGTGTTCAATAGAACATTGTTAGTTATAAACAGCTAAGTATAACAGTTTTAAACCGTGTATTAGACCATTAAATTCAATCTTTGCCAGCGTGTTGTATAGGTACATACGTACACCGTTTATGAGACAACTAGTAAATTGTAATGTCAACATTTACAGATCTCAGATCGTTAAACGTGAATAAAACTGCTATAATTAATCACAGCAGTTGTTCAACATCAACATTAGTCATTTACTGTCTACAACATGTTATAACCTAGTGTACAAAGAATAGATTTTCTTTATCGTCAATTAGCTTTTTAGGGTTTCGTAGTTCAAGTTTCGGCACCCTTATAGTTTCGTCATGTCTGTCAGTCCGTCTGTCCTCGGCTTTCCTTCTAAACGGTGAGTGCTAGAAACATGATAGTGAGATAGATGAGTGGTAAAACAGAGCCCCCCCCCCCCCTTTAAAATCTAAACGGCTGGCTCGAAAAATCTGAAAATATTTGTTTATACTAATGAACTTGAAACTATAACGATCCAATAATTCTGTTAGTTCAATAGTTACAGAGGTTATGAGTGACTTCGTAACCTTATTCTATTCGTGGCCCGACACGCACTTGGCCGGTTTTCAACCAACTTCCAAAAAGGGAGGAGGTTCTTAATTTGACTGTTTTTTTTTTAATGTTTGTTACATCAAGTTAAACGTGGACAGCGCGAACTTGACGATGTAAACATTGCCCTCTCTAGGATAGTCCACTGGTTTTGTGCTAATAATTTATTATTAAATGAAAATAAAACTAAATGTGTAAGATTCACCTTACCTAATGTAAGACTTGTTAAAACCAGTGTTAAGGTTAGGGATGATATAATAGAATTGGTCGATGACACTGTCTTTCTGGGCATAACGTTAGACTCCAAATTGCAATGGGGGCCTCATATCGGGAAAATTTCGGCCAGGCTTAGTTCAGCAGCCTATGCTGTCAAAAAGATCCGACAACTTTCAGACATTAAAACGGCGCGTCTTGTCTACTTCAGCTACTTCCACAGTATCATGACATATTGCATACTACTGTGGGGTAACGCTGCCGATATTGAATGCATCTTTGTGTTGCAGAAGAGGGCTATCCGGACTATCTATGGAATGGGGTCTCGGGAGTCATTAAGAGATAAGTTTAAGCATATTAACATCCTTACAGTGTATTCACAGTATATTTATGAAATTTTATTGTATACCCACAAGAACAAAAGTAAATTTGTGAAAAATAGTGATAATCATAATCTAAACTTAAGAAATAAGGATAAACTGGCTGTTCCTAAATTTAGGCTTCATAAAGTGAGTAATTCTTTTGCGGGGAACTTTATTCGAATGTACAATACATTGCCAACCGAAATAGCAAATTTATCTGTCAATAAATTTAAAAAACTAATAAAAAGTAAATTGTGCCATAAAGCTTATTATAGTATTAATGATTTCTTAGATGACAAGGCGGCCTGGTTGTAACAACGTAACGAATTGCTCCTTTCTAAATAACTCTGTATTAGATTTAAGATGAAATATTTTGAAAAAAGCCGAGCTGAGTTTCTTGAGGGCTCTTCTCAGTCTCGTTGCATTTTGGAACCCTCGGTAGAGTCACACCAACTTCTGACGAATCTAAATAATTTTCTGAAAATTTCAAAGATAATAAACGTTATTTTATTTTATTTTATTTTATTTCATATCTTGTTGTTACTACATTCTTATTGATGTGTCATCATTCACCGAGCCCTTTCCCAACTAAAGTTGGGGTCGGCTATCCAGTCTAACTGCGATTCGGCTGAACATCGATATTTTCCGTGAAGCGACTGCCATCTGACCTCCACAACCCATGGGCGACATCGAAGTTCGGTAGTTAGACCGGTCGTATTTTTGATTTAGGGCTCCAACTACCCCTAACGACTGCTATAGATGTTTGTATGACAACCGGGACCGACGGCTTAACGTGCTCTCCGAGGCACGGAGGGGTCTCAGTGTCTTAAGAAATGGTCACCCATCCTAAAACCGGCCTGACTCGATGTTGCTTAACCTTTGCAATGTGTAAACATTGTCGGTTACCACTAGACCACGAGCCCCTCATTCTTATTGATGTGTAGTTTTGATAATTTATTTACCAAAACGAAGAAGGTTCCCAATTCGACTGATGTCTTTTTTATTACGTTGTATATACAGACACAAATCAGAAGGGGTAGACAGAGGCGCTTATTTCGTCCACATTTCGCCAATTTGTTAACCACCACGTAATAGGTGGTGGCGAGCCTATTGGCCGTTTCCGGAGAGTATATTTGCTAGACACCTACTGGTCGGTTTGTTAACAGGTGCACCGCATACAGGTAACTTGGACCCTTTTTTATCGTTGTATAACGTGGATAATTACATATAATACAAAACCACGACTACATCCCCGCAGGAAATAGATAGAAGCGTTTAATACGCCCACATCTCATCAGTCAGTTAGTTCTTCTTCTTCTTCTTTTGCTCATGGCTCTATTGATGTTCATCAATGATTCCGCCAAGTCAAGGTAATGCTTAATTAGTTGATGCACAGAAGAACTAGTAACTAAAAAGCCATTAGCCACGCGCTCAGCAAAAATCAAACTCCAGTCACTTAGTTGGTTGTCCACGGGTGAGATTATTATTGTTTTCGAGTATTTTCGGAATGTTTCACTGACTCTCGTCTATCTGTTAACCGGCGGCGTGGCGTGCGGCAAAGAGGTTTAAAAATCTTAATCTGCTGTGGTGCAGGTTTGAATGGCTTGAGTCCCAGGGCACCCATAAAAACTTTTATGGGTGCCCCGGGACCCAAGTATCTGATAGTACTGATAGTGTATGTGTTGGCCTACTGATCCTAAAAAATATTTACAATAGGTACTTAATGGTTATGTACCTATATTATATTATTTTATACTCGTTTGAAAGAAACATCCAGTATGTATACATATGTAGGATTCAGAAAATGGCATAAACTCTTGTATCAATTAAATATATAACATACCTACCGCCTACATACTGTCTATTTTATTAGTTGGTTTCAATAATTAGCCACCCGCAGCCCCCTTACCAAAGAAATACTTAATGACACCATAAGACCAAAAGTGTTATGTAGCCATGCCAAGAAATACCAGTATGTCATTCATTCATTCGTATACCTACTATTCAAGCGCTGTTCACATCGTTCGGACATACCATAGACTATAGTGTCAAAGACTATAGAAATCTGGATCCAGTGTAGGGAATTCCATTGTTCCGTTCACACCTGTCGGACAACTTTAGACCGAATGACTTGTAGTCTATGGAAGTCCGATGGTAATCACGGTAAAACTTTTTAAATGATTGAAACAAGTCTTTTAAGCCCAGAAATCATTCATTCTCTGATTTATAAGTTAGGTTTGGTTAGGTTAGTTAATATTGGTTGGTTAATATTGGCTAGGCTCCACACAATCAAAAACAATAATCTGTCAGTCAGTGTCCAGGGACGTATGAAGAATTGTAGACAGATAAAAGTATTGAAAAATGTTAATCATTATGGTAGATGTCGAACTCGAAGAACATACGACCAAACATGCGAAGATTATAAAAATAATGCATTGAAAGAGTAGTGTTGGCGTGAAATAGGCGTTCATACAATTTATCACGTACTGACGTACATAGTAGTCTTTTGTGACAGTATAGAATACATACATTATTTTCCAGCATCAGAAATTAGAGAGATTAATGTGACAATGAGCCAGCATTCTGAGCATTCGTTCAACGTGGTATTGCATGCATAGTGCCACTACTTGTACTGTGTTTTCTTTCTCTTTGTTGTAAATTAATCGATAATAATGGAATAATGTATTTTTTTAATCCGCTGCCCGGGGCCGCGGCCGCACCTACGTCCATTGCCAATCGCCTCCGGTAGACACTGAGACAAGTCCCAGTGGCGCCCGGCGGACTTTGGCCACCTGTGTGGCCACTGCATTGTGGTGGGGTGTTACCCTGCCTCTTTTGGGTCGGGTTTTATCCCGCGTCGGTGAGTGAAGGCGTGCGTGGGGCTCACGCAGCCCTTCTAGCCTACTTCTGTAAGGACGGTGGGTTGCTAATTCATCGGCCTCAGGCCCCGATCATTGAGGTCGATGGTCCTGGGTGTAGTCACGTCTACGGCGCCCCCACCGCACACTTCGGAACTCAGCGGGGGATACGCTCCCTCACCCTACCGGCCGCCTCCTTCACGAGCATAACCTGCTCGCAGAAGGAAACGGCTGCGTTCCACTGGCTCTCGCTAAAGACCATGGCTCGTAGCATTAAAAGCCATAACTGGCTTAAGCACGCCTTTGTACATATTGTTCTTGTTTGTTATGTGTTTTGTAAATTTGTACAATTAATACTCGGCATGCCTGGTGACCAAATGTTACACGGTATGCCTTGTAGGGTCTCACGGCCCCAGACGGGAAATGGCGGGTGTCGGACGCCTAGAGACTCATAACGGTCAACTACTGAAGACGGTTGCGTGCAAAATTCAAATTTGAATGAACTGCAGCAATTTATGTTAAGTGATGGGTCTGTGGGTGTATATACAGGGCCTGGGATGAGTCATATGATGCTTATGGTGTATTCTGTGACTTATCTAAGGCCTTCGATTGCGTTCAGCACCAGACTTTAATTAAGAAACTTGATCATTACGGAATCCGGGGGACGGCCTTAAATTTCGTCAATTCTTACTTAAGTCCATTATGGAGGAAGCCTTAAAAAAGGTATGTAAATGTAAGAAGACTATAGTTGTATGTGGCGATTTTAATATTAATATTTTAGAAAACTCTCAGACCGCGCTAAGGTTCCTCAACCTTTTTAAATCTTTTAACTTACAAAATCTTTTTTGTGAACCAACACGCACCACAGCCACATCAGCTACCTGCTTAGATAATATTTTTTCTAACAGCGATGTAGATGAGAAATCTATAATACATTTTGTAAATTCAGATCATGCAGGTCAGTTAGCTAGATTTAAGTTCCAACATGTTCCATTATCAAAAAATATTGTTTGTATACCAATCACAACTTATAGATTAGAAAAATTTAAAGAAAACATTAAGAATAAAGTACCTCTTTTGGAGTTGAATAATGATAAACACCCGAATGATCATTACGGAGATTTGTTCGGAGTAATCAAATACGAATGTGATAACATTTTCACTAAAAAAACAATAAATGTAAATCAATTTAAAATAAAATTTAGTGATTGGGCTACGCCTGGAATCTATAAAAGTAGAAGGAAATTATATGAATTATACGAGACAAAGGCATCTACTAATGAGCCACAAGTAATTGAACAGATTAAAAAGTACTCCAAACTATTCAAAAAAGTATGTTCAACAGCTAAATCTAATTATATACGGGCTAAAATTGAAAAATCTGATAATAAAACGAAGGCAATATGGAATGTTATTAACAAAGAAACTTGTAAAGCAAAGTCACGTGATCGATCCTTCGAGTTAAAAATAGATGATAAACATATTAAAACTGATTCTGAAGTGGCCAATGCATTTGAATCTTTCTTCACAAATGTTCCAATCACCACTACAAATAAGTTAAATTCGTCAAAAAACGTAGCCAATTCTCTTCTTAAATCTAGTGTTGATAAATGTAGAATTAACTTTGATTTTCAGTATATTGACTCTGTCACTATACTTAAAACTTTTAAACAACTAAATATAAAAAATACCGAGGATCTTTGGGGCATTTCAACTAATATAATAAAATCAATAGTGCCCGCTATAGCACCTCACCTTGCATTCATATTCAATAAATGTATCGATGAAAATCAGTTTCCTCATCTTATGAAGTACAGTAAAATCAATCCTTTATTTAAAGCAGGAGACAAAAGTGATCCTTCAAATTTTCGACCTATTTCCATACTCCCATCCCTCAGTAAAATTTTTGAAAAAATAATATTTAATCAATTGCTTTCACATTTTACAGACAATAAGTTACTTCATAACAAACAGTTTGGTTTCACTAAAGGCAGGAACACAACGGATGCAGGAGTTGCACTTGTGAAACATATATTTGATGCTTGGGAGGAAAAGCAGGATGCTATTGGTATATTTTGTGATCTATCAAAAGCTTTTGATTGTGTTGATCATGGGACTTTGCTACTAAAATTAGGTTATTATGGTGTTTCGAACAGCTCACTTGGCTTACTCGAGTCTTACCTCACTGGTAGAGTACAAAAAGTAAACATTAATGGCACCGACTCTTCTGGCGCCTCATTAGTCATGGGAGTACCCCAGGGCTCTATATTAGGACCCCTTTTATTCTTAATATACGTTAACGATCTTCCTTATTTCACTAAAAATCTTTGTGAGATAGTATTATTTGCTGATGACACATCATTAATTTTTAAAAGTGATAGACAAAAAGTAGCACTTGACGATGTAAATAATACCCTTTCGGAAATATTGCATTGGTTCACAAGTAACAACTTGCTGCTCAATGCGAAGAAAACAAAATGTGTAAAATTTACTATGCCCAATGTTAGACAGGTGGATACTCATATTACTATGAATAATGAATTAGTTCAAATAGTCAATACCACAGTTTTTCTTGGGATAACTCTAGATAGTAAACTACAATGGGGTCTTCATATCACAGCCTTGGCAGGAAGACTTAGCTCAGCTGCCTATGCGGTTAGAAAGATAAGGTCTCTGACTGACGAAAAAACGGCACGATTAGTTTATTTTAGCTACTTTCATAGCGTTATGTCATATGGTCTGCTGCTGTGGGGCTCAGCTGCCGATATTGAGACAATATTCATATTACAGAAACGAGCTATACGAGCAATCTATAGACTCGGACCCCGTGACTCGCTGAAAGAATTATTTAAAGAAATTAATATTTTAACAGTTGCTTCTCAATATGTTTACGACAACATCTTATATGTACGGAAGAACATAGATCTATTCAAAAAAAATTCCGATAACCATAATTTTAATACAAGAAATAAAAATAAATTGGCAATGACAAAAATTAGACTTCATAAAGTTGGTAATTCGTTTGTTGGCAAATGTATAAAAATTTATAATAAAATTCCTCAGGATTTGGTTGACATGCCTCTTAATAAGTTTAAAATAGTAGTTAAAAAATGTTTGATGATGAAAGGCTACTATAATGTAGACGAATATCTTAATGATAAAAATGCATGGTCACCCTAATCTTCTGTTGTTGGCCACTCGTATAATACAATAGAAACTAATTGTAACAATGTAAACAAAACAATATTAAAAAAGAAAATGGATAATCTACCTGAGTTTCTTGCTGGTCTCTTCTCAGGAGAACCAACTTACCGAACCAGCGAAAGAATCATTTTCTAATGGTTATTTATGTACTTACTTAATTTAGTATTTTTATAATATTACTTGACAAAATTGTAAAATTTTGACATTCATATGTGCTCTTTATGTGCCTAAACTGAATAAATGAAATTGATTCTTTGATTCTTGATTCTTTGATTCTTCTTAAGTGACAGGGTCCAGAAAGTAGTGATCAATGGTAAACAGTCACCTGGTTCTCCTGTAGCAATGGGGGTACCGCAGGGTTCAATTTTGGGACCTTTTCTTTTTCTAGTATATATTAATGATCTCCCTCACCTCATAAGAGACGACCACGAGGTAGTTTTGTTTGCTGATGACACTTCTTTAATATTTAAAGTTAAACGTGGACAGCGCGAACTTGACGATGTAAACATTGCCCTCTCTAGGATAGTCCACTGGTTTTGTGCTAATAATTTATTATTAAATGAAAATAAAACTAAATGTGTTAGATTCACCTTACCTAATGTAAGACTTGTTAAAACCAGTGTTAAGGTTAGGGATGATATAATAGAATTGGTCGATGACACTGTCTTTCTGGGCATAACGTTAGACTCCAAATTGCAATGGGGGCCTCATATCGGGAAAATTTCGGCCAGGCTTAGTTCAGCAGCCTATGCTGTCAAAAAGATCCGACAACTTACATTAAAACGGCGCGTCTTGTCTACTTCAGCTACTTCCACAGTATCATGACATATGGCATACTACTGTGGGGTAACGCTGCCGATATTGAATGCATCTTTGTGTTGCAGAAGAGGGCTGTCCGGACTATCTATGGAATGGGGTCTCGGGAGTCATTAAGAGATAAGTTTAAGCATATTAACATCCTTACAGTGTATCCACAGTATATTTATGAAATTTTATTGTATACCCACAAGAACAAAAGTAAATTTGTGAAAAATAGTGATAATCATAATCTAAACTTAAGAAATAAGGATAAACTGGCTGTTCCTAAATTTAGGCTTCATAAAGTGAGTAATTCTTTTGCGGGGAACTTTATTCGAATGTACAATACATTGCCAACCGAAATAGCAAATTTATCTGTTAATAAATTTAAAAAACTAATAAAACGTAAATTGTGCCATAAAGCTTATTTTAGTATTAATGATTTCTTAGATGACAAGGCTGCCTGGTTGTAACACGAATTGCTCCTTTCTAAATAACTCTATATTAGATTTAAGATGAAATATTTTGGAAAAAAGCCGAACTGAGTTTCTTGAGGGCTCTTCTCAGTCTCGTTGCATTTTGGAACCCTCGGTAGAGTCACACCAACTTTTGACGTATCTAAATAATTTTCTAAAAATTTCAAAGATAATAAACGTTATTTTATATTTTATTTTATATTTTATTTTATTTTGTAGGTGTTTTGGGCACTAATTAACGTATCACTTAAATTTCAAACATTCCTTCTCTGTTTCACCTCTTTCACATAATCGATACATGCGAAGATAAAATAGCGAAAGAATTTCCAAAATTTTAAATTTTACTTAGTACCGATAAAATGAGCACTCGTTCGTTTGATCTAAAAGTCTAAACCCATCTTTAAATACAAGTAGTTGGAGTTTGGGTGTTTTTATTCAGTAAATTGTTTATTTATAGCTGTATGGAGGACAAATAAGGATTTTGGTCCATGCGACAACTCCATATTCAGTGTATAACAATTTAGAAAACCTTTTTTTTGGGATCCCCAGCCAATTTTTATCCAACCACAAATTATTTAGGTTGGTCACACTCTTGAAGAACTTGGTCACACTGTTAGTTCACCCATTCATTCAATCGGTCCTGATCGGACAGTCCGATAGCCAGTTCACATCTGTCGGACAGAGTTTTCTTGTCTATGCGCGGACATCCGAACGATGTGTACAGCGCTTTCTGTCGGACAGAGTTTTCTTGTCTATGCGCGGACATCCGAACGATGTATACAGCGCTTTCCGTTCACACCTGTCGGACAACTTTAGACCGAATGATTTGTAGTCTATGGAAGTCCGACGGCGATCACGGCAAAACTTTTTAAATTATTGAAACAAGGCTTTTAAGCCCAGAAATCATTCATTCTCTGATTTATAAGTTAGGTACAAGTCTTTATGTCCATTTTATTTTTTTATTGGTTGGTTGGTATTGGCTAGGCTCCACACAATCAAAAACAATAATCTGTCAGTCAGTATCCAGTGACGTATGTAGAATTGTAGACATTTGTATGATGTATTGTTAAAATGAGGTATCATTATGTAGAAAACCAACCTTCTTAATGTAATCTATGAATAATATTCGGAGAATGATTTTGTTGACAGTCACTGGAAAATATGCAGAGAAAAATGTAGTAAAACAATGTAATTTAAGTTATTTAAACATTTATATAATGTGTGTGTCGATGTAAATAATGAATACATTAACGTGAGTACTAAAACTAAGTCTTTCTAATTCGGAGCTGATTCACAGAAGTAGAACTGGTATAGTTCATACAGGGTGTCAATATAAGGTAAAATATATGACACAATATCTTTTCATGGTAGCAGAGCTGACGAGCTAATGAATTAGAAGGAATAAAAATAAATATGGAAGGAAAAGAAGAATTTAGATTACCAATATTTGATGGGTCCAACTACGAGAAATGGAAATTTAGATTAAAGTTGTTGCTACAATTAAAAAATTGTGAACAGGCTACAGAGTACGATGTAAGACCGAAATAAATACCAGAAAATGAATGGAAGAAAACTAATTTGAAAGCTCAAAACTACATAGTAAACAGCATCAGTAATTCACAGCTAGACATCATCATTTCGGAAGAAACTGCGTTTAATATGATAAAAAAACTGGATGACTTATACTTAATTAGAGGATGTGCGAATAAACTGTTACTGAAAAGGAAAATATTGGAAACGAAATTCAGAGATGGGAATCCTATTGAATTTTTTCAAACTTTTGAAAAGCAAATCAATGATTTAAAAGGAGCCGGTGAAAATGTGAGCGAAGAAGACCGATTAAATTATCTACTGTTGTCATTACCATCCAAATTTGAACATATCGTAAATATAGTAGACGCTATGCCCAAGGAGAACCAAACAGTTGAATATGTCAAATCGAAGATCATATTGGAATACAAAAGAATGAACCAAGGAATACCGAATGCGACGAGCAGACCTTCGCAAGCAGTAGTTTGTATAAAAAAACTTGCTATGAGTGTAATAAGGAAGGGCACTTTAAGAGAGATTGTCCCAAACTACAATATAGTCGGCGAGGTCAACATTATCGAAGATTTCAACGTGGTGGACGAGGTCACCGAAGTTATCGAGCACGTAATTACAGAGGCTATAGAGGTCAGCAAGGTAACAATATACAAAATGAATCCACAGCAGGAAACATGGATTCAATGTTGAAGTACTGACAGCTGGAATTAATGAAAATACAACGAGTTGGCTTCTTGATAGCGGCTGCACCGACCACATCGTTAATGATGACAGATTATTTTGTGAGTACAAAAAGTTAGATGATCCGGTAAATATTAAAGTAGGTGATGGTTTTGCTTTAAAATCAGATAAGATAGGAAAGATAACAATGTATTGTGATGTGAACTGTAAGTTGCAAAAAATTGACATTGATAATGTTTATTATGTTCCTGATATGAAGAGAAACTTACTAAGCGTGTCAAACATTGTAAACAAAGGCAACATGATTAAATTTAAAAATGAAACCACACTAATATATAGTTCACAGCACACATTGATAGCGATAGCTAGGAAAAAGAATAAATTATATGAATTGGAAGGTACAATAAAATCCAAAGACAAAAAATATGTAAACACAAATAATCGGGATATGTCAGCGAAAGAGAAATGGCACCGTCTTTTGGGTCACGTAAATTTTTCAAAACTAAAAGAAATGTGTAGGCATAAACTCTTGAATGGGTTACCAGAAAATTTAAACGACAACTACGTACAGTGTGAAATTTGTTTACAAAACAAAATGACCAATTTACCCTTTGAAAACAAGAGACGAAGAGCCTCAGATATCTTGGAGATAATTCATACAGATGTGAATGGACCGATTACTCCGGTAGGTTATAATAACCAGAGATATTTTGTTTCGTTTATCGACGATTACAGCAGACATGCAGCAGTATGTATAATAAAAAATAAAAATGAAGTTTTTGAATGTTTTAGAACATATGTCAATACAATGCAAAATCAAACTGGTAAACGAGTGAAGGAGATAAGATGTGATAGAGGTTCAGAGTACCTCAACACAGATTTTTATAATTTTACCAAAGAAAATGGAATTTATTTGAAACCCGGACCAGCATACACGCACGAATTAAATGGTGTTGCGGAAAGGTTCAATAGAACAGTTATGGATCGTGCAAGGTGTTTAATGTCAGAAGCAAAATAAATAAAAAATACTGGCCCGAATGTATATTAACAGCAGCTTACTTAGGAAATCGGATACTTACAAATACAGCAGAAAAGAAAAGTCCTTTTGAAATATTTTATGGGAGAAAACCGGACATAAAGAATTTAAGACTATATGGAAGCAAATGTTTCGTTCGAATACCTGAAGAAAAAAGAACTTCAAAACTGAACCCGAAAAGCATGCAAGGTTTTTTAGTTGGCTACACAGACACGGGGTACAAAGTCTTGGTGAACGAAAAGATTATAATAAGCAGGCATGTTATTTTCATAAATCCAGAGGCTGAAGTTATTCAATTTCTAAATGAAGATACAGACAATGAGGATGAAAACAATAATAATAAAGGAGATGAAACTAAGAAAACACAGACTGAGGAAGAAGTGAAATCAAGATCGCCACCTAGTGATAATGATGAAGAATTTTATGATACAATAGAAGATGAAGAAGATAAAAGAAAGAAACTTAATAGTAAGGAGGTGACTGGATCAAGTCGTCCGAAAAGAGAAAGAAAACTACCAGGAAGATTTAATGATCATGTAGTTTATGTAAATGTTTGTGATGCCAGTGTACCAGAAACTTACGAAGAAGCAATAAATAGCTTAGAAGCAAACAAGTGGATGAATGCAATGAATGAAGAGATTAACAGTTTAGAACAAAATGAGACATGGGAGATTGTTGACGAACCAATTGATAAAAATGTGATTGAAGTGAAATGGATCTTTCGAATTAAGTCAAATGGAAGATATAAAGCGCGCGTAGTAGCAAAAGGTTTTCAACAAGTTTATAATGATAACGAAGAAATATACTCACCTGTGGCTAGAATGATAACAATGAAAGCTCTGATGTCAATTGCTTGTGTCAGAGGTTGGCATATAGAATGCATGGATGTAGAAACAGCTTTCTTGAATGGAACAATTAAATCGGAAGTATATATATACCCACCAGATGGTTATGAAATTGGAGATAATCAGGTGTGCAAGCTCAGAAAAGCTTTATACGGACTAAGAGAGAGTCCAAGAGATTGGTATGAATGCTTTAACAAATATATGTCAAGCATTAATTTTCAAAGATCAAACTATGATTATTGTTTGTACACAGGTTGTATCAATGGGGAGAAAGCGTACATATGTTTGTATGTAGATGATATTTTGATTTGTGCCGAAAATGAGAATACGATAAAAAAAGTTAAACAAATGCTGAGTGACAGATTTCGTATGAAGGATTTGGGAAAAGTAAAACAATACTTAGGAATAGATATTGACTACAAGCCAGAATTAAAGAAAATGACTTTTGAGTCAACGTGTATACATAGAGAGTTTAGCAGAAAAATATAACATAAAAGATTCGAAGAAATACGAAACGCCAATGGAGCAGAACTTGTCAATTGAACCTGGAGAAATGAATTACGAACTTAAGTACAGAAATTTAATTGGAGCTTTGTTATATATTGCTAGTGGGACGCGACCAGATGTTTCGTACAGCGTTAATTACTTAAGTCGCTTTCAAAACTCTTACAGTGATACACATTACAAATATGCGTTACGAATATTAAAATATCTTTATCATACTTGTGATTTAGTACGAAACTATAATGGAAAATATGAAGATTGTTAGATGCGTTTGTGGATGCTGATTGGGCAGCAGATAAAAATGACAGAAAATCAACTACTGGTATTGTGTTAAGAGTATTTGATAATCCAGTTATGTGGAAGACACATAAACAAAAAATTGTTTCGAGAGCATCAACGCATGCTGAATTTTACGCATTAGCTGATTGTGTTACAGAAGTGTTACCTGTTATTGGTATACTATGTGACTTGGATATTAATATTACCAAACCGATTAAAAAAAAAAAAAAAAGACAACAGTGGTGCTATATCTCTTTCAAAGAATGGAAAATTCTGTAAAAATTCTAAACACATTGACGTAAGCTATCACTTCGTTAATGACTATGAAAAAAAGAATATAATAGATGTTACTAAAATTAATACTGATAATCAATTAGCAGATATACTAACAAAAGCGTTAGGCAAAATAAAAATTCAAAAACTAAGACAGTTATTGAATGTTTATTAATATATAAATGACACACAAATTGTTATGATTAATATTAATAAGAATTTAATTATAATTTATTGAAGAGAAGGAACATAATATATTTTATTTTTGATTGTACTATGTTTATTGTTTAGAAGAAGTGTTGATGAATTTAAGTTTATAATTTTCTACAAAATGAAGGAGGTGTGTTAAAATGAGGTATCATTATGTAGAAAACCAACCTTCTTAATGTAATCTTTGAATAATATTCTGAGAATGATTTTGTTTTATAGGACTGTCACTTGAAAATAAGCAGAGAAAAATGTCGTAGTAAAACAATGTAATTTAAGTTATTTAAACATTTATATAATGTGTGTGTCGATGTAAATAATGAATACATTAACGTGAGTACCTACTAAAACTAAGTCTTTCTAATTCGGAGCTGATTCACAGAAGTAGAACTGGTATAGTTCATACAGGGTGTCAATATAAGGTAAAATATATGACACAATATCTTTTCATGTATTGAAAAATTAAAATCATTATGCCAGATGCCGAACTCGAAGAACTATTAGTAGAATGTGTGATAGTGCGCACTATACTCTACAACCAAACATGCGGAGATTATAAAATAATGCATTGAAAGAGCAGCTTTGGCGTGAAATAAGCGCTCATACAAATTTATTTATTTATAAATTTGTACATAGTAGTCTGTTGTGAAAGTATAGAATACATACATTATTTTCCAGCATCAGAAATTAGAGAGATTAATGTGACAATGCGCCAGCATTCTGAGCATTCGTTCAACGTGTTGCCTTTGCATGCATAGTGCCACTAATGCTCGCCACGCTGAGCATTCCACCAACGCGTAGAATGCCGTATCTTCGCCGGAAGCCTCGCAGTGTTGACACGCGGGTGTGACCTCACGATGCATGCGATGGAATAATGTATGTACGGATGACCGTACATACATTATTCCATCGCATGCATCGTGTGGTATTAGAAGACAGTAGTGTATGAACACTACTGTCTTCTAATACCACATTCTGGGAACTTTTATACGGTTTTTTAATAACATTAATATATATAATAATATATATTATAATATATATTAATGTATAATATAAATATATAATAATATATATTAATGTTATTAAAGTATAGTCTCATTATCCCTGACGTCATATTATTTGCCCACATTTCACTAACTGATTGATTGGTCCCACATAATAGGACTATTGCTGCTAACTACAGCGGTTACACTTTCCTCTTCTCTCTTCAGTATTATCTATCTCCTCTACATCTCTAAGGTCTGATGGAAGAAAAGCCATTACTGGCTTAAGCACGTCTTTGTACATATTGTTATTGTTTGTTGTGTTTTGTAAATTTGTACAATTAAGAATAAAAAAACTAGTACTTACCTAGTTTTTATGTTAGTCGTAGCCTTATCCGTTCATCTGTAGGTGTTTTGGGCGTTAACATTAACATAAACGTATCACTTAAATTTCAAACATTCCTTCTCTGTTTCATCTCTTTCATATAATCTATGCAAGCGAAGATAGAATAGCGAAGGAATTTCCGAAATTTGAAATTTTAAGTAGAACTATAAAATGAGCACTCGTTCGTTTGGTCTAAAAGTCTAAACCCACCTTTAAATACAAGAAGTTGGAGTTTGGGTGTTTTTATTCAGTAAATTGATTATTTACACCTGTATGAAGGACAAATAAGGATTTTGGTCCATGCGACAACTCCATATTCAGTGTATAACAATTTAGAAAACCTTTTTTTTGGGATGCCCAGCCAATTTTTATCCAACCACAAATTATTTAGGTTGGTCACACTCTTGAAGAACTTGGTCACACTGTTAGTTCACCCATTCATTCAATCGGTCCTGATCGGACAGTCCGAATAGTCCGATAGCCCGTTCACACCTGTCGGACAGAGTTTTCTTGTCTATGCGCGGACATCCGAACGATGTGTACAGCGCTTTACAGTGTTATCAACGTTATATACCTCATTTAATTCCACTGGAACTTTATCCCCTGCCCCTACTGCTCCAACCACGACACGCCCGTTTAGTTTTCCAATTTCCTTGAAATTTTTAAGTCTCCGGATATCATGAACCTATTGACCTTCCATATTAATTCAATAGTTTGGTTAGGGATGTTAATTTTTTTACATATTAGTGGTAGAGAGATGAATCAACTAGTGGCAACATCGGCTAGTTCATTGAAATTTTCATTCAATATTGATTGACTTCATTTCAATTTCATTCGAATTCTGTCTCATTCATATATTAGACATGGAATGAAATCACAATCACTGGTTATAAATCACGTGATAGTGACTGGACTGGGAACTCACGGGCGGCGCGCGCGGACGATTGTGATTGTGTCGTGAGTCGTGATTCACCGTCGCCAATCGCCGGTGATTGTGTCTACGTACTACGTAGTATTGTATTCTCTTTGATTGTGTCGTGATTACCAAAGAGTAGGGATGGGCAAATTAAAAAAATATATCGATATATATTGTATCGATATTATTCAAAGCTATCGACATATATCGTGTAAAAATATCGATATTTTGATATATCGAAATATTTGCACATTGTCAAAGTATTAGTGAAAATTAAATGTTGTGTCGTGTTTCCTCCCACATATAATCCTGGGTTCTTTAAGCGGAGCGTGAAGAGGCACATCAGTAGGTCGTCAAGTTGAGGGCCACTCTCAATAGTAATGTGTGCTGTGAGAGTGGCCCACAATCGCTAGACGTCGTCACGACTTACCACCAGGCGGGCGGCGTCAATTTGGCGGACCAAATATAAAAAAAAAAAAAAAAAAAAAAAAAACGAATTGGTAGTCATGTAGTTTTATTTATTCAAAACATTACAATACAATCATCAAGAGTTTAGTCAAACCAATAATTGTCAGATATCGACATGAGAAGTACTCTCTGTTTTATGTGCTCCCCTGTCAATCTGCTTCTATTATCTGGCACTGCCAAGTTAATAGCAGACGCAAGCCTTTCTGACGACACGGAAGATGCTTGGCATATTAAGTATTTTAAAGCGATTTCAGAAAGAACCGGAGTGAAATGTCGGCAACTCATCCAAAATTTTATTGGATCTGATTTCCTTTCTAGTAGTGGTTGGTCCAGATACTGCTTAAGCTCATTGGGGACAGAGCCAGCGCTTGGAACCTCTTGCGCAACTACGCTAACATTTAAAAGTTTCTCATGTCTGGACCAGATAGAAGACTCGGTCTGTTCTGATGCTATTTGTATTTGTACAGGTCTTGTTTCTGGAGAACGTTGCCCTCTACGCCTGTGTTCTGCACGATTGTCATTGCTAAAGGGCCTGTTGTATAGTTATCCCTAAAGTGGTCGATGGTGTAGCTTGATCTGTTACTTGACGAAGTAAATTTAAAACAGGAATGGCTAGACTCGCCGTCGCGTAGTTCGCACCGCTGATTTCTTCCGTGCCTTCTTTGAACGGACCAAGAAGGCCAATGAAATCGCGTATGATATTGAGTTGCGACGTTGTGATCATGTCTGGGGTATTTCTACCAGTTTTGGTAGCTAAAATTTTAGCTACAAGTGCAGACAGTTTAACAAATCGCTCCAACATATCAAAACACGAGTTCCATCTGGTGCTGACAGCTTGTCTCAATGTCAACACATCACCTTCTTTTTTTCCACAGTCTACCTGTTCAGATCGTAGCTGGTCCATTGCATTGACAGACTGCTTGAAAAACGTCACAATTCCTTTGACACGATCGCAAACTTCTGAAAGTTCTTTAATTTCTTTTAGAACCCCATCAACCACAAGATTTAAGCAATGAGCCATACAGGGAATTCTGCGAGCTAAGAATAATCGCACTGCTGCCACTATATTTGCGCCTCCATCGGTGGTAATGGATATTATTTTATTCTTGTCAATATTAAACTCTTCACAGATTTCTTCCCAACAGATTTCTTCTTTGATATACTGTCCCGTATGACCCTAAAAAAGGCGTGCATATATTTTTACATTGTATATATAAATAATTGTGGAGGTAAGATAATGTTGATCTTATGAATTTCAAAGTAGATCAAATAATTATACCTGTGACAGTTTCTGTGCACATAGATTTATATTCTGAAGAACAGGCGATCCATTTAAGATGTCAATGAAGTGAACCGGCAATACTAAGAAACTCCTTGTTGAATTAGTGATTGTGAGTATGTCACTGGTGAAACATAAGAAAGTTATCTCATTTAGAGTTTTTATTATAACCTCCTTTGTAGTGCTGTATCTGTTTTCTATCAATTGTGTTACCTGAAATAAACAACAAGTAGTAGTTGTTTAGTTTAACATCGATCTGAATTTGTATAATATAAATTAAAATATATTTTAAAATTAGAAACCTTTTTTCTACAAGGCAGTTTATAAAGAGGACAAGCGGTTCGACAAAATTTTTGTAAGCCTTTTTTTCAACACATGATAGTGGTAAATTGTCCTTGCATACCATGTAAATTAATGCCTGTGTAATTTCACTATGCTTTTGTCCACCTTCTGAAAGAAAGAAGATAAAGAATAAAGATAAGTCAGAAAAAGGAATTAGTATCGAGTCATCTGCTACTATCGATATTTTCGCAAATTGATTGGTGTACATCACTAAAATGTTGTGTTGAATAACTTTTATTAATAATTTTACTGTGTAAACAATTATTTCGAGTGTTGTTGAATCAAAAGGAAGTACCTACGTGGGCATGTTTTTTACAACCCACCTTCGAAACTTAATCCTCTTCCCAAAACATTGAGTAAAGTGGGCTGCTTTCTTTTTTTTGTGGAGAACTGAGTCTCGGACACGGGAGATGCAGGATTATCTGTAATTTCTTTTGTACTTGTACTTGGAGCCACCTGGAAATATATGGTAGTATGTAGTTAGTAAGAAAACATCAACAAAAGATAAACTCATACTTACATAACCTAATAAAATTATAGTATTGAAATATTGAAATACTTACATCTACACTGTTACTACTGTTCTCATTGTCTACCGACATAGCATCTTCGGGTTCATTCTCATTGCCAGATTTTGTTGACTTCTGCATGTTAAGTAATTTCAAATAAGCAAAATGATGTTTTACTTTGAGATGAGTAGCTAAATTTGTGGTATTCCTGCATGTTTTATATGACTTGTTGCACAAATTGCACGTCACGGGTTCTTGGTTATCCTTTTTTTTAAAGAACTTCCACACTGCCGACATTGCCGATGGATGGCAAAAACAAAACTGATACAATTGTATTCACAACACAAAATGAACCGCAGTCCGCCCGCACGCTCGTTATGCAAATAAAAGTTATGTTATTTATGTTTTAGGCAAAGGGAGCAGAGCCCATACAACCGATTTACTCATTCATTCTTGCTTTCTTTCTAGGCCGCGTTCGCAAACAAGTTAAATATCGAATTTGATATCCGGAAAAAAATATCGATTATTGATATATCGAGATTTAAAATATCGACGATAATTATCGATTATTTATTGAATTAATATCGATATTTTGATATATCGATATTTTTTACCCAAGCCTACCAAAGAGTATTTATATCAGTGTCTCCATGTACACGGTAATTACCGCAGATGCACCGTAATCTGGTCGCAGTCTACCGTCAAGGTAATAATGGTATTACCGTGTCATATGTCACCGTATTACTATATAAACTACGTTGTGTGTGTATAAAATACTCCCTAAACCGAATCTCAGCTTTACTTTTCTAATGACAACACTGCTCTTCGATGACGGGGATTCCCCCAACTTTGAATTTGAATTTGTTAGTTAGTTGATTACCTCTAAGTACGGACACGTATTGAAGTTTCATAGATTTGTTTTAATATAGTAGACCCAGGTATAGTTTATACCTAGCAGGTGATTACACAGTTGAGCCGTTTGGGGTTGAGACACTGGGGTCATGGGGGTCCGAGTGCTCGCCGCCTTTATAGAGACATTGCTAAACGCCTAATCGATGCTTCTCAGGACCAGAAGGCTGGCTATTTTCTGGCCCAAAGAATAAGTATCGCCATCCATCATGGCAACACAGCCAGCATTCTGGGAACCTTCCCAGTCGGCAGTGACGCGGAGGATTTTTTAAACGATATTTTGTAATGTAAATATTTTTAGTCTATAATTATGTATATTTTGTATATTGTAAATAAATGTATTGTTAGTGCAATATTATTGGTAAATTGGAAGAGATGGAGAGCATTTTTGGCCAAGTAAATGACATAAAACCAAAAAAAGGAACAAAATTCTAACTGAAACCATAAAAGGAAATATTTTCACACAGCAAGCAATAAAAAGAAACGTCAAAAATTGTGTTGATTTCAGACCTACTAATGAAATGCTATCTAAATTTAATAAATCAATTTACGAAAAAGATATTGTTATGATAGGAGAGTCAGATTCCGATTAATTATTGTTTAGTAGTTGGTCATGTTTTTTTTTGGTACTTATCAAATTAATAATAAAACATAAGTACCATAATTTGGAGTTTATTTTCATCATAATTTAGTTTTACTTTAAAAAAATACACGGTAATTTGCACGGTATCGTCACAACTTATCTACCGTAATTTTATCGGTAAACACCGTATTTTTACTCTTGCAACACGGTAATACTAAATTTATATATGGAGACACTGATTTATATAATCACTTCACTTCGTTTTACTACATTCATACGCATACGCACGGTGACGGAAAGTTTAGTTAGATTGTTTGCAATTTTGCTGTTTAAACTGAAATATTAATCAAATAATATAAAATAAATGTTTCAACATAATGTTTAATAACACAACGTGCCGTTAACTTTATAAATTGTCCGCAATAACTCTTGTCAAGCACGATGGAAAGCGATTCAATGGAACAAGTCTGCGAGAACGGGGATGTTTTCCTTCATCGTTTGAAAGAACTAACAGACGAAGAAAAGCAACGCCTCGAAGCTCAAAATACGCGAATAATTCCTGAAGGTAAAGCTTTGCGCCTAGAAAAGGATGCAAAGCGGCATTGGGACATCTTTTACAAAAGGAATGAGACGAAGTTTTTCAAAGACCGGCACTGGACCACACGTGAGTTTCAAGAGCTTATAAATTTCGACGTGGACGATAAATTTAAGTTCTTAGAGCTCGGATGTGGTGTGGGCAACATGGTATTTCCTCTTGTTGAAGAGGGTTTCTCGAATTTTTATTTCTATGCGTGTGATTTCTCACCACGTGCTGTTGAATTTGTCAAGTCTAACAAGTTATACAACGAGAATCGAATGGAGGCATTCTGTGCAGATTTAACTAGAGAAGACTTATTTGATAATATCTCGGAAGCAAGTGTGGATATAGCCAGTTTGATATTCGTGTTATCTGCTATTCATCCTGAAGCATGGCCGCATGTGGCTAAAGTTGCGTTTCGCGCGCTTCGCCCCGGTGGCGTACTCTTGTTCAGAGATTATGGTCGTTACGATATGGCACAGTTAAGATTCAAACCTGGGCATAAAATTGCTGATAATTTCTATATGCGGCAAGATGGTACTAGGTAAACTAACTTTTGAATATCACAGCTATTCGGCGCAGTGCGGTTATTTACTTCTCCAATTATCAAGATTCACAATTAATTGGGTTTCTAAATTTAAATTTCCAGGAGTTATTACTTCACCGAAGAAGAACTTTATGGCTTGTTCAGTAATGCTGGGTTTGACGTCCTCATGAACACATATGTCCAAAGACGAACAGTCAACTTCAAGGAAGGCATAGATGTACCTCGTATATTCGTACAAGGGAAATACAAAAGGCCTATGGAAGGTGAGAATGGTTGATTAAACTAAACCATCTAGAATTTAGTCACCGTGTTAATAAACTTGTTAAGTACATTTACTAAATTATAGACGAGACTCAAATAATGTGGTTCAATAGATGGTCATATCTTGGAGAGGTGAGTGGTTTTTGTAGGATGTGCCTAACCTCGTTCCATACTGCCTCTGTCAATTCAAGATATGACTCTTTGTTTTACTATAGATAATACAATTCCATTATTTAAGTTATGAAATTATTATAAGATTCTATGATGATAAGTGCTAACCATTGAAAACCCATGATCTTGCATGTATATTAGCTCTAGCTGAGTTTGATAGTCATCTAAATTATTTAACTACTATTTTATTATATTATCCTAATACAATTTATTTGTTATATAGGCTGAATATTCACCATTTTGAGCTCCATGGAAAACAAATTCAGATTGGTAAGTGTTTATTTTTCTATATTAAAGAAGACTTCTATCTTCTATCAAAGTTCACTAAAGCGAGTTCACACTCAGGAAAATGATATGATGTTAACGCAGTGCATCTGAAAACCTTCAGTTGCCTCTCAACAGGTTTAATTTAGCTTAGGGAAACATTATATTTGTAGAACGAAATTTAAAAAATATATTATCAAAATTCTAGCATAGGGCAGTTCCTGTTGTGAGATCTGATGTATTACTTATAGCCTTAATAGCTTGCTGATCTTATTCACATGTAGTATCGTTTACTTTTGCAAAGCAACATTAATATCAATGTTGTCTTTTATTTTCAGGATGTGGATTACCCTTTGGCTGCTTTTAAAACAGGTAAAGTTACATTTCAAATTCAAACCATAGTTATTTTGGAAGAAAAAAATTTTTTATATTATTAGAATACATGTTAACAAAAAACACTTGTATACCATTTCACTTTTATTTAATATACAGGATTTAACCTGACCGTTTACGCTTTATAGCATTATCAAAGGTTGTTGTTCACTTTACATATTTATTAAACTGTGTTCAACAATGGCTTGAAGATATGTTAGACACTGTAGTAAAATATCTGTTTAATAAATATGTAAAGTGAACAACAACCTTTGATAATGCTATAAAGCGAAACCGGTCAGGTTAAATCCTGTATATTAAATAAAAGTGAAACGGTGTACAAGTGTTTTTTGTTAACATGTATTACTATAAGTTTCACCAAGTGCCGACAATCGAAACCATCAACTATATTATTAGAACTTTATCCATATTATTGTTTAAACTTCATTCTGTGTGTCACACACATATTATTATATAACAAGCAGCTATATTGTAATTTTAACGAAAATTGAATCCCGTTGCCCTCCGATGAAAAGTTGATAAAAGACAACAAAACAACAATCTTATGTGCCAGCCGCTATTATATTAATTAAAGTCCAGGGCGTCCTTGGACTCAAATTGTAAATTATATTGGCATTGATATTATCCCAAAATTATATTTTCCCAAATATTTGAAATAAACATTACTTTAATACTGCATTCGACTAGGCTTAGACTATTTAAATGATGATAACATAGTTCATCTGAACTCTTTGATGCATAACCATTTTTTGTCTTTCGCTCCTATCTGACTTACTAGCCAAGATTTTCAGTCATAAAAATGTTGCTTTCTTTATTAATTAACAAATTTTCACTTTCAGATGGCCAGATTGCACGGCATAGACAATACAAACTTGAGGTGAGATAAGTTCTGTGTAAATTAAAATTGGTACATAGACCTAATATGAAGTAGCACCCTGCACATTTGATTAGGATAGGAAAGAAAAAAAGAAAGAAAGAAAGAAAAACATTTATTACTCCTCTTACCTATATAAAATAACAATAAACAATATATGAAATAATAATAATACATAATATATGTGGAGTAAATGGCCGTCTCTCAGCGTTATGCTGTCTGCGGGGTGCAAGGCAGACAGCGCTAGTTTTCAGAGACGGCCTGATGGTGATTATATTCTGTTTTTTAGTATTTATTGTTATAGAGGCAAAAAATACGTCATCCATGAAAATTTCAACTTTCCTACTAACATGGTTCATGTGATACAGCCCAAGACAGACGGACTGACCGTTTTACCATTTGGGTAAGGAACCCTAACAAATATCTATGCACCTATAATATGTCCCGAAATGAATTATTTAACAATCTACCTACATGATGATAACATAGTTCATCTGAATTATACCATTGATGTATAACTTTTATTTGTCTTTCGCTCCTATCTGATCATAATTTGTACACATATATACACATTGTTATTACATACAAATAATTTACAATATTATGTTTGTTTGTTTATTATAGGTATACCATCTTACCAAGAAAATATATGACCAGAAGTCTACGCTGAGATAAAGTAAGCTTTTTTTAAGTTTTAGCTAACAGATAAAGTATGTTCGTGGAGCATATTCAAAATTGCCACAATCATATTTAATAATATCACAATTTCGAACTTATTAATCATCTACTGATGATTTCAAAGGATATTACATAAATTTTCTGAGATTCAACCAGTTGTATGCCAGTATTCAAGTCTAATGTTGCCAGGCTTGCAGTGTTGCTATAGAAAAAAAAACATCTTTATTTTTATTGCTCATACACAGTTGATGCAAAAACTCTAATCTGCAATTATAACAGTGAAAAAAAAATACTGTACCTATAATTAATATTAGTTAAATATGCCAACCTTGTTTTTATGATGATTACAGATAGGGACATCAGATGTATACTGTTGATTACATAACTATCCTCACTGATTAACATTTAAAAAAAGCAAACAATTTGTATATTTTTATCACCTTCTAACATAGTAAAAATCTTGTTCACAGGTAATTTGATGATTATTACTAAAAAGCTGTACCACCTAATGGTAAGATTCTAAAATTAATTGTACTAGGAAAAAAAAAAAAAAAAAGATCCAGTCACAATTTTCTAATAATTTTATTTTAGCACTAAATACCTATTTAAATACATATCCATGCGAAGTTTATTCTATCTAGCACTAACTGTTGGGAGGAAAGAACCACAGAACCCAAAAAAAAATCACAATGATGACCCGACCTTCAGGTCTCCCTCAACAGAGAGAACCCAAAACACCATGTTGATAAACTACATGTCTGATTTAACCTTAATACCACATAGTTCCATAATTTAAATATGTTCCTTACCAAATATATAATTGTCCTCAGGTTGTATCTGTTGTTGCTATACCTATGGGAGGAGATTGAAAATACTTCAAGGACTCAAAAGGTAAGACCTATTTTTTGACTTCTCCATCAAGTGATCATCTAAATTATTCCAGTCATTTAGAACCCATAGAGAACTACACTGACAATGTGTAGGGGCTCATGGTCTAGTGGTAACCGACAATGTTAACACATTGCAAAGGTTAAGCAACATTTAGTCAGGCCGGTCCAGATAGGATGGATGGCCATTTCTTAAGACACAGACCCTCCGTGCCTCAGAGAGCACGTTAAGCCGTCGGTCCCGGTCGTCATACGAACATCTATGGCAGTCGTTAGGGGTAGTTGGAGCCCTAAATCAAAAATCCGACCGGTCTAACTATAGTACTTCGATATCGCCCATGGGTTGTGGAGGTCAGATGGCAGTCGCTTCACGGAAAATGTCGAAGTTCAGCCGAATCGCAGTTAGACTGGAAAGCCGATCCCAACTGCGTTAGGAAAAGGCTCGGTGAATGATGAGAGAACTACACTGACAATAATTTCAAGAAGAAAATCGCACTGGATTGGCTATCTACATAATTCATCCAATTCAATCCAAACATTGGATTCAAAAGCAAACTGCCAATCCAGTTACTGGACTGAAATGCTCACTTTATTCAGTACATTGAAGTACATTCTAGTGCTAAGATGCAAAAAAAAAACCTTGTTGTAACTTCAATATTCCCCAGGTAAGTTAGTACAGTACACTAGTAGTTCTAGTACTCACAATGCCACACTCAAAACCTGCGCACTAGATGTGGACTTGCGAAGATCAGCCCGTGGCTACAAGTACACAATGATGACCCGACCTTCAGGTCTCCCTCAACAGAGAGAACCCAAAACACCATGTTGATACACTATATGTCTGAGTAAATTTAAATATCATTTATAGTTGTTTTATTAAGTTATAGCCAAAATTAACCTAGTATTTAATTGTCCTCAGGTTGAATCAGATTTTTGGAGAGATCGAAAATATCTAGACAGTCTGAAAGGTAATAATATATATATTTTATTAAATCTTAATAAAACTGATTGATGCATACGGCTTTTCCCTGTGGTAAACCCACAACATGCTCTTCAGTTTTCAATAAACATGGGTAAAATTTTCGCATGATAAAAAGTAGTCTAATGTATTCTTATAATAAATCACAATGATGACCCGACCTTCAGGTCTCCCTCAACAGAGAGAACCCATAAAACCATGTTGATAAACTACACGTCTGAGTAACTCACAAATATTTTAATTTTACTTACAAAAATACAAACAAAATAAAACAAGTATTTTTCCATTATTTACAGAGATGCAAAACAGTCGAACATGCTTCAAGAGTACAGGTAAAATACAGTACGGACATATTATTTTATACTAGTACTAGCGGAAGCCCGCGGCTTAGCCTGCAGCAAATTATATCCACCAGAACTTTCCTCGAGAACCACTCCTATCCATAAGTGAAATCCGCGGAAGCTATATCTATACCTATACCTATATCTGCTCAAATAGAAGCCAGATTCAGCTTTAATCAATCAGTTGATCAGTTCAATTCGTTTCTGTCCGGTTCGCAAACGAGAAAACATCTAAGGGCGAGTCGAAAGGGTGTCCGCTAGTAATTACATAATCTTACATAAAAAGGGTATTGACTTTGCAAAGATGGCTGGAATTTGTTTTTATGATGATTACAGATAGGGACATCAGATGTATACTGTTGATAACATAACTATCCTCACTGACAAACATTAATGTAATAATATACTATTTGACTAATCTTATGACTTATTTACATATACTATGTCTGTTGTTCACAGATTCTGAAGGTGATAATAAAATGGCCGTATAACCAAATCACCAATACTTAAGGTGAGATTCTAATTCTTAGGGGTTACGTGCCGTTCTGTTTGTTGTATGAGAGCCCCCTTTAATATTTATTATATTCAGTATATTTTTGGAGTTTACTCCTTAAGAATCGATTTTCCTATATAAGGCGCCCGGTATGAGAAAAATCCGAGGGGTAAAACCTACTAACAAGTAACGAAAATCGTGTCACGTTTTTGGTGCGCACCTCTAGTGCGCAACTTTCTAATTTGTTATGGTTAGATACTCGTACTTAAGGAGTAAACTCCAGTCGTGCGTCGGAGCTGACACACACACTTTTTTTATATTTAGGTCGACAAATTGACGCCACCCGCCTGATGGTAAGCTGAGGCGACCTCTGGCAATTGTGAGCGACTCTCACAGTACACAGGAATACTATAGAGAGTGGCCCTCAACTTGACGACTCAGTAATGTGCCTCTTCACGCTTCGCTTAAAGAACCCAGGGTTATATGTTGGAGGAAACACGTGTTGAAAACACGTTGTGTTTGTTAGAAAAATACATTATCTGTGAAAATTTCAAATTTCTTACTATCACGAGTTCACGAGATACAGCCCGGAGACTGCAAAGTCTCAGTAATAAGGTTCCAATTTTACCCTTTGGGTGTGGAACCTTAATTCATTTTGACCTTCCGTTGCTACTTAACAGGAAAACCTTATGCCAATGATGACCCGACCTTCAGGTCTCCCTCAACAGAGAGAACCCAAAACACCATGTTGATGAACTACACGTCTGAGTGTTAACTAGGATAATTACTACAATTCACGCATGCAAAGTATAATTTTAAAGATTTCCTGTTATTTGCTTCAGATGAATGAGTACATCTAATAGGCGTGCTGTGGAGTGATTCTAAGGTAAAATTCTGTCAGATTTATTATATAGGTACTAAAAATTCTGGGCTAAAAAGTAGCTTATTAGCACTCACTAACCTAGATAGTTACATATTTTATTGTAAGAATTGTCAGTGGTAAAATAAGTTTTTCCTCCCAATAAGCCTGATTATTGCTGGAAACTAACTATACAAGGAACTAAATCAGAACCTGTCTCATACAAATTTACTGAAAATGTATTGATGTAGCATTTTCAAATTGCGGGGACAGAGAATGATGTGGTTCAAAACTGCCGGAGACGCAAAGTTGTGGCAGCTTCGGTTATTCATACACACTACACTTTAATCCTGCAATAAAATGCAAACATGGTTGCTTTTGTACCTCCACTTATCTCCTGCTATTTATTACAGGTATCAAAACTGCTTTTGTGAAGATTGCATCGCGAACTGCCTTCATATCCAGAAGAAAATGTGAAATGATCCCTATGATTGGGTCAGCCGACGTCTAGCCACAGGTTATTCCTGAAATGGGACCTAACAGTGCCATCAAAGCTAAAAAAAACAAAATGTTGCTGCTTTTATATTTATTCAGGTCAAGATGAAGTAGGATTACAATGAGTAATCCACGATTTTGATATTTGAAATACTGGTGTAAGCTAGTAACACGAAAAACTCGTGCTCTAGATGTGTGGACTTCCAGACAACAGAACCTAAAATGCTTGGGCTCTACTCAACTCGACTGACCAACCAACTCAACTAATCCATTAGGTCAGAGTGGGTCTGGCCACTGCTTGAAGGAACAAATGCTGCTAAATTAACTTTAGTACTAAAACATTTCATACAATCACTATGCTAGTCTCGTACAATTTTGGTATTACCTAACCAGTACTAAGAAATCTACATGAAAATCAAAATTTCGAAAAATACGAACCCGACGCGATATCTAGCTGCAGGTTCTTTCCTGAAACAGCACCCAGGAGTCCCAGGTGGTTTCACACCACCAAAGCAGGAAGGATGATACTACTCATGCCAGTGGTTGGAGGAACAGTAAATGACAAATATTCCATACATAAAATAAATATTAAATAAATAAATATTTAATACAGTCATCAAAAGGCATTGTGTCCCAACATTTGGCCAGTTACTAATTACAAGCACAACATTAAATCATGTTTTATGACTCCCCGTGATCTCAGAGAAACAAATTATTGCTGTGTTTATATTTTATCAGGTCAAGATGAACTAGATTACGAGAAAAGCCACGATTTTGGTATTTGAAATGCTGGAGAAGGCAAAAAGCCTGCTAACGCTCCTAGATATGGACTTACGTAACAAATAGCGGCGTGGGCTTTTCGCGACTGCGCCCTCATCGACATGTAGATCGAATCTCATAATAAATACGAAATAATCCATATCGAGGGGGTCACCCGAGGCACAGTGGCTGGAGGAACAAAAGCGCTGCTACAGTGGCATCGTGTAAAGATGTAGTATCGATAAGGTTTAAGATGGTCATCAAAAATTACTAAATTGGATGAAGTGGCAAGCCTATCACTGTTATAGACTAGAGATGGCGTGGGCTCATCGACACGACGATCGCATCTTAAAAATAAGAAACAACTCATATCGGGTCACTCGACGTGACATTTCGCCACAGATACCTTGTAAGTGAACCCACGAGTGTCAGAGGTATTCAGATTTACACCACCAAAGCTGGCAACCTTTTACAAGGATGATGGTTATCATGAAACAGTGGTTAGAGGGACAAATGCTGCTAAATTCACATCAAGATGAAATAAATTACACATTTCATACAATCACTACATTGATAAGGTTTTATCATGGTTATTAAGAGATAGCAGCCGCATATTATATGAGGTCACCAGAACCAGAGTGACCCAAACACACAATGCAACTGTGCGGAAATGTGACAAATTAATTAAGGTGAAATTTCAAGTGAATGTAATTTTTAAAAAACATACACAATGTGTTTAAAATTTATGAAATATGATAATATATATTAGTTATTGATAAAATTAAGATTTGTTATAAAAATAATCAATATTTTAATTGTTTGTACATTTTTTTGCACATAGGCCACTATGGCACTTATCTTCGACAATCTATTTATAAACAGTGTATAAATCGATACCTCCCACGTAAGTTGTTGTAACCACAAAACCGTAATTTTACAGTAGAGCATTCTAAAGATTAAATTGAAATAAAATCGTCATTTTTTAGTACATGTTTATAAAATTCGGTATGTATATATAAATTTTGGTACTTGTAACTACAGCGAAAGATACCTTATAAAAATAGCCCCCGTTTTTGAGATTTTGTTCATACGACATTTTACAGCGTTCTGTAACTTAGAAAAATATTGTATGTGATACTTTCAACAACTTACACTGGAAAACAAATGTTGCATTCAATTGTATGTGCTAATTATTATAGTATACGTTGATTATAACTAAATATATATACAAGGAACAGGAAAATTAAATTAAAAAAAAAACCTAAACAAACTACAAACTAAAACACTAAAATAAATAAGTAAGGCAGGGAGACTTAGGCAGAGTGCCCATAACACAGGCAGCATTCCCGCGCTGAATTGCCAATGAGAGTCTGCGCGAGAAAGCTGCCTGCGCGGAGATCCCCAGTCTCTTCCCTCATACGCTTGCTGAGTTCCGTGAAGAGCTGTAGCGCACCGTGGCCCCATGGGCCTAGTGTCTCGACACCAAATGCTTGTATATATTTAAGTAATATAGTATATAGTTCTACTAAATATTAAGGTAGTATGTGTGATAGGTAATATTTATAGGACTTAGAAAATAGAAAGTAGGGATATAAAAAATATTAGTTTTATTATCAATTAAGTTAAACATTAGAAAAATATTATAACTGAGTATTATACATATTACAACAATATAAAGTTTTCATTATAGGAACTTAATTATTATAATGCAACATTGTCATTACACAATAACATTACAAATAATAATGAAATAAATCAAAAAGCACAGTGATTGTTTATTACAATAAACAGTCAAAATTAGAAATAAACAAAAAATCTAAGTACTATCGGAGGGTTGCTTTTAAGCAATAATTAATAAACTACACTCTTAGGCAGTTTCTAAGTAAACATTAATAACTAAAAATAAATCACTCTAAAAATATATTTATTGTAATAAAATCTTAACAAATCAACATTATTTAAAATCAAACAATATTATAATAACATTGAACTCAGTCCTACTTTTATTCAGTCTTTGTATTTCCATTTTAATCTTAGTTAAGTGTCTAATGTAAAAATCTAATAATTACTTTACGGTCACATTTTAAGAGAAGGTACTATTTTAATTTAACTCCGAATGTTACAATAAAAAAATTGAGTAACAACCAAAAATAATGTTTTTAGGACTATTCAGAATCAGAAGATTCACCATGGGCTGATGGCATGGCTGGGATAGTGCTGTGACTACATCTGTGATTAGGGTAGTTTGTGCGTTTTTATCATAAAATCCAAGAGCCGGTGCTGAAGCTATTAAATTTTTCAACTTCATGAAAGCTTCTTCATGTTTCTCATGCCATGTAAAATCTGTTTCCTTTTTAGTGAGCTGACGCAATGGTTCGGTGATGGTACCGAAGTTCGGTATGAATCTCGCTGAAAAATTGACAAGACCTAAAAAACTTACTTCAGCTTTATTTAATGGTGCTCTGAAGTCTTGCACAACCTGCTGATTCGTTACTGATGGCTTAATACCTTTATCGGAAATAAAATGCCCTAGGAAAGTTATCTCAGTGAAACCAAATGAACATTTCTTGTCATTGAGAGTAAGACCAGCCTATCATCATGTTCTTTGCGTGTACGGACTCCAATTCGAATGTCGTCTTGGCTGTTAGCGACTCCATCTATTCCTTGTAGCAGATGAGCAACAACGCATTGAAACATCTCTGACGCACACCTTATGCCGAAAAATAATCTCTTATACCTAAAGAGACCCAGACTGGAGCTAAATACCGTAATGGCTTTCGACTCTTCATCTATTTCCAGCTGATGGTATCCAGATCCGAGGTCTAAGGTCGAAAAATATTTGCAGCCATTGAGGTCGGCCAACAACTCTTCAAATGTTACCCTCTCCCTGAGCACAGCTTAATTGGCTTTCCTTATATCAACTACTAACCTATATTGGTCTTTCTCCTTCTTCTTCACTATATGGGAAAGTGAGACAAGTCCAGTCACAGGCTCGATAATGTCACAATCTATAAGTTCTGTAATTAATTTTTGTTCTATCTTTCTATAATGATATGGTTGTCTCCTAACTGGCTGAGCAATTAACTTAACATTATAATCAATAGGATTTTTTATTGATAATTCTTAAGCTTACCAATGCCACTAAAAATATTAGGATACTCCTTAACAATTGATTCTTTACTTACAGTTTCTAGCATGATAGAATTAAGATAACTAGCAGGACCCACTCTCAATAGCGCAAGCTCTGTAGATGTTTGCCTGCTTAATAGTGACGGTCCACGGCCTTTAAACTATCAGGGGAATACAAACTAGTTTTGAAAAACCCCAGTTTAGCAATTTCTGCACCCCCATATGTAAAATACTTTTGAGGGCAATTAACATGCAGATCACATGACATACCATGTGTCAATAATTTCTTGAAAGTGTGCCTATCTATGATATTAACCGATGCTCCTGAATCAACATTAAAATTACAACTAACATTATTGTCCAACTTAATTTCAAACATTTTATCATATTGATTTTTCACCATAAATACTGAATTTACAGTTTCACTATTTTCCTCTTCATAACTTGTATATCCCTCTGAGCATGATTCCACAACATACTTTACAAATCTTTTCTTCTTTTTCTTGTCTGTCTTCTTGCTATTGTTTGTTTTACAGCACTTTGCAAAGTGTCCCGTTAACCCACATATATTGCATTTTTCATTTCTTGCTTTGCATTCAATACTTTTTGCAAAATGCCCTTTTCGCCCACATCTATAGCAAGTGGTACTTATTTTGTTCACCTCTGATACTTCTGCTTCTTGGAGTTTTTGTATTTCGGTTTCCCCGCTAATATCCATACTAAGTAGTTGTTTTTCCATTTCATACAATATGCTTATTTATAATGCTTGGTTGAGTTACTTCTCCTTTCTTGATGAATTTCCTTTTTAGATTTATATTGTTACGAGCCGGGGTTCTACGGAATTAAAAATGCCGATCAAACTACCACAAAACACTTTATTTATTACACCACTAATTAACACTTCACTATAAGCTTCACTGAACACTTTTAATCGCACTTGAACTCGCAGGTATAACTCGTATTATTGCTCTTGAAATACTGATGATCTCCCGCTCAAGCGCTCGGCATATATAGGGCTTTCATTGTTCTAGAAGTTTCAGCCGAGAATCATCGCGAACACTCTGTCACTCTCCCGAACCTTCTAGATGTGTCGAGAAACGCGTTACGTAGAAGTTACCTGTTATGTATGTAATGAATGAAGAGAAATGGTATACGGATTAATACGTTTATTAATATGAATAATACGAATTTGTACAATGCGTTATGTTCCATGGCCGTATCGTAATGCCACAAGATGGCCTCCCTCTAGTGCTGTGCCGATCATTTAGTGATGTAATGGAATGTGAATGTAGGGGACGTAACAGTCTCCCCAACGTTCAATTTACAAGTTAAGTCTCTGCGGTGCTCTTCTCGCTCTTGTGCTCCGACGTACATCTGGCTGACTCCCTGCTGGTGCCTCTGAGTGGACTCTGGGAGATGGCTGCTTCATGTGTGTCACACCAGCTTCCTGAGGTGCATTTTGATTTTCAGCTATCTTCTCATCCGGTGATGGCTGGTAGGTATCAGGTATCGTTTTTCTTTCAGGTGTATTTTGCTTTTCAGGAATTATCTGCCTCTCTGGTAAATGCGGGTAAGCATCAGGCTCTTTTGAAGGTGCCTTGGCTTCGGGTATTTGTCGATGAGTATCATGTATGCATTTTCTAGTAAGTACATTTCCTTCCTTGCAGCTTGTCCTCATCATCTGATCTATGTGTCTTATATGTTTCGTATTGTCTACATTAATTTCGTAATGTAACTTTCCCATTCTCTTAGTAACTATTCCAAATTTCCATTTTATATCATTGTAGAATCTTATTTGTACTCTGTCCCCACTTTTAAATTCTTCGATTTTGCCATGTACTTCTTCTTCGTTCTCTAATTTTCCTTTATGTATCTCTCTTTTCACTAAATCTAATTTAGTTCTATAGATTCTCTTATACATCATTTCCCCGGGACTCACTCCAGTGTAACTATTTGGAACTTTCCTGTACTGCGTCAGAAATGTAGATAATTTTTCTTGTAGAGTTCCTTTTTCATGCATCATACTCTTCATTTTCTTTTTGAAAATCTGGACATATCGTTCCGCTTGTCCATTCGTAGCCGGATGGAACGGTGATGTAAATTTGTGCTGTATTCCATTTCCTTTTAGAAAAGTTTGCATTTCTTCTAATTTAAATTGAGTTCCATTATCCGATACAATTAAAACTGGTAGTCCAAATGTAGTAAAAATGTTCTTTAGTATTTTTATTGTAGCTGTAGCTGTAATTGATGTTGTAGGGATCACTTCAAGCCATTTAGTGTAGGCGTCCACCACTATCAAAAAATAATTGTTCATAAATGGTCCAGCATAATCAACATGAAGTCGTGTCCACGGTTCTTTAGGATATTCCCATGTATGAATTGGTGCTTTTGTAGGGTTATTCTTCAGTAAGCAACCGGTTCTACATGCTTTAGCCATCTCTTCAATATCACGGTCAATATTTTTCCACCACACATAACTTCTTGCCAGTGCTATCATTTTAACAATGCCTGTATGTGCTGTATGTAGTTCTTATAAGATGGTTTGCTGTAAAGCTTTTGGTATGATAACTTTCATTCCCATAAAGATACATCCGTTTTGTAATGAATATTCATGCGCTGTTTTGGTATTTCCTTTCCCCGATTGTATGTCTTTGTATAGTTGTATTAATTCTTGATCTTTAGCTGTAGCTTCCTTAATTTGTTGTAGTGTAATTGGCATCATTTTAATCTGACTTAAGTAGAATGTATCATCATCTGTCAGTGTTTCCATCTCTGCAGCCTTCTTACAAATACAACTCTGTACAAATAATTCTTGATAAATAATCTGCATTAGCATGTTCTGTAGTCTTTCGTAATTTGATGTTGTAGTTAAATCCAGATAAAAAATTTGCATAATGAACTAGCCTTATTGCTGTAGTAGTAGGCAAGGCTTTTTCAGGGTGTAGTATTCTTGCCAGTGGCTGATTATCAATGATTAGTGTAATTTTCCTTCCGTAGCAATATTGGAAGAACTTCTTCAGGCCCCAGATCAAAGCTGCCGCTTCCTTGTCAAGTTGACTATATCCTTTTTCGGCTTTTGCAAGTGATTTGGAAGCGAAAGCTATGGGTCTCTCCGTTTTGTCTGGCATAATGTGGGATAAGACTGCACCGTATCCTGTTGGTGATGCATCAGTTGCCAATGTTACTGGTAAGTGTACTTGAAATGGTGTTAGGACTTTTTCACTACTAATTTCTTGTTTCAACTTTTGAAATATCTCTTCACAGTCTTTCGTCCAGACGAATTTTGTATTTTTCTGTAGTAGATTGTATAAGGGATTTAATTTAGAAGCAAGGTTGGGAATAAATTGTTGATAATAGTTTATCACTCCCAGAAAAGTTCTTAATGAGGAAACATCCGTCGGACGTGGGCTGTTCTTTATATCTTTTACTTTCTCTTCTGTTGGGTGTAATCCATCTTTATCAATTAAATGACCTAAGTAATTTATTGATTTCTTGAAAAATTGACATTTGTTTTTGTTCAGATGTAGTCCGCATTCCTGTAGTTTTTCGAAAACCGCTTTAATTCGAGAGTGAAGTTCAGTGTATGTGCGTCCTTGAATAGCCACATCATCAAAGAAACATGCCGTACCTTGCAGTCCCTGCAGTGTCTGGTCCATGTAACGTTGCCATTGGTTCGGAGCTACCTTCACCCCAAACATTAAGCGATTTACTTTATATGTGCCTTTGCTCGTGCTCAAGGTTTGCATGTCTGCTGTAGCAGCATCAGCCTTCATGTGTAAGTAAGCTTGATTTATATCCAATGTACAGAAATAGCGACCACCACTTAATTTACTGAATACTTCTTCCATTCTTGGTATGGGGTAGTTGTCATCCATAAGATTTTTATTTAGCGTAGCACTGTAGTCTGCACACATCGTAACTTTCCATTCGATTTAACTACAGGAACTACCGGTGTACCCCATTGTGAATATGTGACTTTCTCTAAGATTCCCGCTCTTTCAAGACGGTCAATTTCTTTTTCTACTTGGTCTTTGAGAGCAAAAGGTACTGGTCTCGGTTTCAAGAATACCGGTGTAGCTGTATCTTTCAGTTTGTATGATACTCGATAGTTTGTAATTTCACCAATTTCTTCAGAAAATATGTTCTTATATTGATTTAGTAAGTTATGTAATTTTTCTTTAAACTGTTTTTCTGTAATATCATTTTCTTCTTTGTCAGAATTTATTTCAAGTTGTATGTTCAGTTTTCTAATCCATTCTCTTCCTATGACTGCATCTACGTTTCTGTCAATCACGAATAGTCTTCCTTCTACTTCTGTATTTTTGTATTTGATATAGACATTGCAAGTGCCCAAGGGTTGTATTACTTCTCCGGTGTATGTACGTAGCTTTACTAATGTTTTTGTAAGTTTAAGGCTGCTGAAATGACTCTTGAAGTATTCTGCAGAACAGGTTGTAACTGCTGCACCCGTATCCAGCTCCAAGGTATGTAAGTTCCCATTTATTTGTAATGTAATATTAAATTTTTCATTTTGTGTATTATTTCCTTGAATTATTTTCTGTATTTCATATATTTCCTCTTTATTTTCATCCGTGGGTAATTCGTATACTAGGTCTAGTTGTCTCTGATCTTTGAAACATACTGATTGTATATGTCCTTTTATATTACATTTCTTACAGTATAGTTTATTTTTCAGGTTACACTGTTTGGCTGTATGATTTTCTTTCCCACATCGAAAACATTTTATTTCTCTTCCATTTTTGTTGTTGTATGTATTATATGTACTTGTTGTATTTGGTTTGTAATTGATATCACTTTTCTTCCTTTGTAACATTGAAATTTTATTCATATTTGATGGTACCTCGGGTCCCATTTCCCGGGTTTCAGATTTTGCAGTTTCTATTGCTAATGCAATTTTTATCAAATCATCAAATTTTGTAGAAGTTTCCTGTAATAACCTCTCTTTTATTTCCACATTATTGAGACCCCGTATTAATCTCTGTTCGCAATTATTACAGATGAAATTACACTTGCCACCTATTTCTTTCAACCCAGCTACATAGTTAGCAATGCTTTCGCATTCTTGTTGTTGCCTCAGACAGAATTTATGTTGCTGTAATACCTCTCCGGGTTCAGGTGCAATGTGATTTTTTAATATTGCTAATAAATGTTCATAGGATTTTAATTCCGGAGTTTCTGGGGCTGTGAGATTTTTCAAAATTTGGTAGTACTTTGGTCCCACACAATTGAGGAATATTTGTATTTTAGTTTTAGAATCACTTACTTTTTTTAATTCTATATAATTTTGAAGTCTTTGTATATAGCTGTCAAAAGTTTCATTTATTTCATCATATGGTAACAAGTTAATTCCACTTACAGTGTTTTTAGTTGCGTTTTGTGATAGTAGAAACGCTTCTTGCAACGCCGCTTGTTGGCTTTGAACACCACGTAATGTTTCCACCAACTGCGACATCAACGTACCCAGCTCTTCCGCCATTTTGCTTAGCTAATTTGCGTAAATTTCTAATTGGAATGGATATTTTAGGAAGTGTGAAGCGGGCTATCATCACAGGAATGTAGGAAGCCCCTGGATCATTGGTATACAGGTTTAGGAACACTATGATGTGTGGAAAAGTAAAATTCTCACACAGTATGCTGTAGTGCTGCTGCACGCCACGTTGTTGTAAACTTTGTAAAGTCAACTTACTTTTCATCGAACTTTCCACTATTCTCGTCGCCAATTTGTTATGTATGTAATGAATGAAGAGAAATGGTATACGGATTAATACGTTTATTAATATGAATAATACGAATTTGTACAATGCGTTATGTTCCATGGCCGTATCGTAATGCCACAAGATGGCCTCCCTCTAGTGCTGTGCCGATCATTTAGTGATGTAATGGAATGTGAATGTAGGGGACGTAACATTACCCTGAGAGAACATTCCAGAAAGGCACCACGCAGTAGCACTGCGATTTGCTACTAGATGGCACCGAATTTGGTAGTCCCATTACTCGCTACTAGATGGCGTTACAATATCTTGACACTTTTCTATTAACTGGTCTCTTTTCTTCCTCGTCTTTACACTTACAGAACTTTCTTTTTCTTAATCTAAGCCCAAAATGTTCGATGGACTCATCCACTTTACAAAGGCTTCTAAATTTTTGTCTTTCGAAGTTGATATTGACCTCGGGGTCAAAATATGCGTCCAAACACTTCAAACATTTTTCCCATTCTGTATTTCCTTCAGTTGATTTCGATCTAATATTTTCATATATTTCTTGCACTTCTGTGCCTGCTTGATGCAATAATCGCGCTACTTTTTGTCTGTCATTAAGAACCACCAGATATAATCTTGAAAATTTCTCTTCATGTCCGCCATCTTTGCGACACGGTATTTGTGTTACTATGTGGCTCGAACGTCGGGCCCGAAGCCCCTGCTGAGTAATCTTGGAACATTTGTGTTGTTCTGCACGTAAGGATTCATCTAAAAAATCAGTATTTAAATATCGTTGTAACACGATACACTAGTACCGTTAGTTCGGTAGAACTGCGGTAGGTGGATCCAACGCTAACCTTAATAGCGCGATGTAGAAATTATGAATATGATATGAAGCAAAAATTCGATGTTGTCGGTAGTGGTCATCGTAGCTCAGTTGGTCAGAGCACTCCCCCTGTTAGGGAAAGGCCGTGGGTTCGAGTCCCGCCGATGACCTCAGTTTTTGTGATCTATTTATAATTTCTTTCTTAATATTTTAAGAATAGTTTAAGCAAACTGCTTTAAATACAAAAATCTATATGGATATTTCTTTTTAAATTTGTTTTTGAAACTTTCTGTGAAATATCATTGTAACAGTACCATTTGGCGCCACTTTTACAATCTAAACTATCACGTGTTAATCCTGGCACATATTCTATGGCGACAAGGGCGGCAACGATACTGTAGTTTTTATTCTCGATCAGCAGCACTATATTGTTTGGTATATCGGTTAAATTATGTCCGTTTAGATTGGGGAGCCACATTTCGTATCTTAATGAAATTACGTGCAGCCTTTACTTTTTTTCCTGTTCGATTATACAGTTCAGGCTGTCCTGCACAACAAGATTCAATGTGTGTGCAAACATGGAAAATGTCTCCAGTTAGTGGCCCTAACTGCAGCTACAATATTAGCCGCATTGTCGGTTGTAATAGCCGTTCCCTTATGTAATAAATTCCCTTTGCCCACTTCTTCAATCATGAACGCCGCAAGATTGTGTGCTGTGTCGTTCATTAATTGGAAAACAACCCAGTAAATATGACTTCAACCCAGCATTTTTATTAATAAAATGGGCCGTTATTGCGATATAACTTTGATTGGTCACTGAGGTCCATCCATCGGTCGTCAAACAGACCGCCACTGCATCGTCCAATCTGTTTTGTACGTATTCTTTTACCTGTATATGTGGAATATAATTAGCAGATATTGTTTTTCTAGATGGAGGATCATAATTTGCATTTAACATATGTACAAATTTCTTGAATTATTCTTTAATACTTTCTCTTTATTCAGAGGGCTTATTCCTGCCTTCATAAAACCGTACAAAACATTTTGTTTTATATTTGGTTCCATTTTGTCTAACATTTTCTTAAGTAAACTGGGCAATACATTCTTCGGTATTGTGGGCATCACACGCCCTTCAGTTTTTTTTCCATACGAAAAGAATGCTACGCCATGCAATTTTCATAGGCCTAAAGAACGCTAAATCGAGCGGCTGCGTCAAGTGCGTTGAGCTAGGTGGAAGAAAAACGAAATATATATTGTGTTCTTGACATTTTTTGATTAAATTTAAAGATAGGTGTGAAGAAAGGTTGTCTCCAATCAATATTTTTTTGCCCTGCTTTTCTCTGAAACAAGGAAGAGCCACTGTTTCGACTGAGTCTTCAAAAGTATTGCCATCAAACCAGCCTGAGCTAGTTCTGTTATACCTACATTTAGGAGGTCTATTTGTGGACCATGTGTTATATAGGTTGCGTGCCTTATATACTAGGTACGTAGCAGGGCAACAGTGTAGCGTCTCGGCGGCAGCAGCCATCATCAGAGAAGTGGATGATTTAGTAAGGTTCATCACCCTTTCGGGATATTTGACCCCTCTTTTAGTCAAAACTTTTTTTGCCCGGATCGTCGGCTAAATTGGTTTCATCATAATTCACAATGTTGGATAATGGCGTATCCTCCAAGAAATTTTGAAGTTCATTGAAATATGTTTCTATAATTTGTGGAGATACTGCAGCTCTAGAATAATGTTTTGACTTATCCGTTCTGCCCGAAGATTATTTGCAGAGTTTAATTGAATTTGATCCATAAGTTACTTTAACGGTCTTGGAAAGCATCCTTTCGGTACACTTGAAAGTTCCCTCCCATCGGGTTTTTTTTTTTTTCATTTTTGAAGAATTTGACGCCAAGCTATTTTCATTGGGCGAAAAAATGCGACGTCTAACGGCTGAGTGAGCTGTGTTGAAATGGCCGGTAAAAAAACGAATAAGATGTCGTGAGTCTTGCATAGTGAAATCAAGTCTATTGACAAATGAGACGATAGATTATCTCCCAGCAAGACCTTTTTTCCGTTTTTTTTTTAAATGGAATGACCACATCTTTAAACACCTCTGCATTAAATCATCCTGACGATGTTCTGTTATATCTTGCGTGTTCGGGACCAATTTTCACCCACGTATCGTACAGGTTTGTAAACTTATAAACCACATAATAAGGTGATAGCAGTTCCCCTCCTGCAGTTCCTGCCATCATTAATGAAACCGATGCTTTAGAATGATAAACAATTCTTTCTGGATATTTACATCCTCGCCTCGTTAATACTTTATGACGGCCTGGGTCGTCGGACCAATTAGTCTCGTAATTTAGTATATTAAGGCACACATTCAATAGATTTTTCTAGTTCGGAAAAATACAAATTAATGTGTTCGTCAGAATGGCGGGTGGGAAGTCATGAAATCGAATGAAACGTGCTCTAGTATTTTATAGTGTTTTAGTAGTATTTAGTGGCTAAGCAAAAATATTTAGTAGTATTACCATGTAACACTGATAAGTCAATCTCACCCACCAGCGGGATCAACGGAGGCTTATGAGACTACTGTAGTTATCCCAGACTTTGGTTATTTAGTTTATAAATATAGATAAGTATTGGCTAACTTATTATGTAAATTATGTAGAAATACAATTTTAACAGTCTTGAATGTTTAAGTTTATGAGATGTTTCTTGGGGGATTCAGATTAGTACAAATTAACAGAATGGGTGGCTATTTAAGACAGCGTCCTCGGGTTTTTGCAATTAGATACAAGTACTTAACTTTTATATTTGGTCTGCGGAGTCAACTGAAGATGGCAGGGTGACCTTTGTACTGTGGTCTTGTGGACCCAAGGTGACCTCGTATACCTATCCACGACGTAGACTTATCAAATTTCGTACTGCTCCAGAGACTCCGACAACCTCAGAATCCCGGCACCAAGATTACCAGGGATATATATCTAGACAAAGACACGCCCTTCGTTTCCTAAAACATAAGAAAAAAACTGCCGGCCACAACGCTGTTCAAACTTGATAGGAGTGGACGTTTATCGATTCTTGAGACCTCAGTAAACAGAACTTTTGATCTGTGTAGACGACTGCTTCGTAAATACTATATGCCCAAAAGCATAATAACTTCTTTCTAGACTGGTGATTTTTAGGTTAGTTGTTAGACGTAGTGATCGAAAGATATAAGCGGTAAAAGAGGGGCTCGACAGCCCGCGCTGGCTTTTTATCAACTCGCGAGCTGTTTCGAGAACCTTCCTTTTTCCAAAAACTAGTTTAAAACCACTTTTTACAAGGAAAAAAAATCTGCAATACCACAGACGTTTACCTTTTTTAAGAGAAAATGTTTGATTTGGCTAGCTCGAATTTTGCCAAGTTCTCACCAGGTCCGATAGGGTGCGCTATACAATGCGTAGAATTCCGTATGGTGAATGAACACACCGCCGCCTTAGCAGGCGTTCCCCTCGCTCACATGATTATGACCTATAGGTCATAAGTTAGAAATAAAACAAATTGGTGTCTTGACAACTTACTAGACTAGATCAGTCTGTCGCAACTACATACAAAAAAAAACTATTATGAAACGGGGATAAATTTTAATGGCTCAATATTTGTCTCACTCGATTTCTCAATCTGTCCCGCTCGTTCCTTGATGAAATGTCATGTGTCACTGTCTGTCGCTGTGGATGTCTAATCGTTATTTTCAATTTCAATAATAATGTTTTTCTTTGAATGTTATTAGTGAAATAATTGGGAGAATAGCTGAATTTTATTAAAATTTTTGTAAGACCGTTCTCTAGAAAAGACTGTTTTATACATTGTTTATTAAAATCGAATATGAAGTATGTATAGAAAGTGTGAAATATGTAGTTTAAAATCTGGAAGAAAGGACGGCACAAAACGGATTTTCATGGCCAGATTTCCTATGGATGAGAACAATAACACCGGAAGATAACAAAATATATAACTACATAGCATGAAAGAATGATGGAAAGACAAATTATCCCTCAAAACATTTGATAAATGTGTTTTTGTGTTCGAACGTGATGTAAAACCTTATCTTATAAGCTAAGTATATCAAATGAGTTCTGTTTAGTGTCTTAGCTGCATGTTATAGTTGGTAGAAGCTTGATGATAAAGTTGCGGGGTAGGTTGACTTGTAATTTAAAGCTATTGCTCTGATAATTTACTTGTCAGCACATTGCAATAACCTTTCTAGCTCATTCTCATGATATTGTACGGATGGATGGAAAGTAACCTCCATCCAACCATGAAAGTAAGTTTGACCCGTTAAAGTGATACTGAATTGAGTAACCTGTTGAGACTAATAGAATTGTAAAGAGACTAAAGAAAGAGAGTGTGAGTGACACACCAGACAGATGCCGGGACGTTGATATCCTTTGTATTGGTTTCATGTAACTTACTTAATTGGGGATGGATTGAGACGTCCTATGTTCATCTAGGCGCCAAGTAAAGAGATGAGGGACGTCCTTAAAGAGTGTTGGGGACGTCCCTAAAGTAAAGTGAGCGGCTTCCTGTGACGGGGTGTATGTGACCCCCATCAGGACCGCCAGATCAGAGTGAGGAGACGTCCTCAAAGTAGAGTACGGACGGCTTCCTCTGATGTGATGTATTGAATCCACAGCAGGGCCGTCCGACCATTGAGTAGAGTGAAAGAGTTGTACAGTAAAGTGTAGATGGCCTCCGATGATCCACCAGGACCGTCTGACCATTGTGTGTAGTATAAAGTGAGTATAGTAACTTACTTGCCCTTAGATAAATCATTCCCTGGTTCATTCAATTGTATGCTAAAGAGAAAAGCCTAACCCTTCCTTTTACCTAAAGAAAAGATGAAACCAGGTTTACCATAGTTTAGAATGTAGGATACTTAGACAAGTGATAATGGTTGCTTGAGCTCTAATTTATACTTACAGAAAGGAGAACAAGAGGGACTGTTGGGTGCTATGGACTAAGGATGTATTGGAGGATCAGATAACCGGATCATCATTACACAATAGAAGCGAAGCAGATTGTAGATTATATAAAACCTTCTAGCCTACTAAAGTGAGTTTTAAATAAAAAGGGTCATAATGTTACACAGTCACCAATACTACGAGCTGCAGAATACTGATTGAAGAAGAAATTACAAATATTTTTAATATACATGTAATGTTTTAAAATAAATATTTAATTTCATGAACTTATCATTTTAAAACCCAAACTGAGCCTATACTCCGTTTTTTAATTAAATGTACTGCCTCCGGGAAATTGAACGCTTATTCATTTTTAACATGTAACTTGTATGACGCAGTACTTTAGTTGAAAAATAGAGTATAGCGTCTGCGAAAATATAAAATTATTTAAAAAAAGTACGGACCACTGCGTTTATCGATAAATGCCACTGCATTTATCGATATCGATAAATAAAATAATATTAAGTGGCACATCTCTATTTTTCTTTCCTTATGTTGGCGACTCTGTATGTGTAACATTTGTTAGGTTGGCTACATAACGTTATCCCTGATTTGACATTTTGTAAGATTATTTTGCACTATGGGAGTCCCGTCTCTTCTTACGTAGTATTGTATTCTCTTTGGACTAGATCTAGTTGCGCGGCTATTGTCATCCCCAAAAATGCCAACCTGCTCAGTTTTTTGTTGCAAAAAAAAGGTCAGGCACATCTAGTTTACAAAAAGATAGTATTACCTTCCATAGGTAAGTATTTTTAATCAAATAATAATACAAATTTCTTTGTTTATAATAATCAAAGTCTCATTATTTCGGACTTTTCTATCAACACGAAGTCGGTCGTTTCATACAATTCGCATATCAGTCAAAGATGTCAAACGACTGACATGGGTGTTGCCATGGCAACAAATACACAGTTATAGTGTCTGTATCGGAGTGATGTACCAAGTTAGGTATCGATAAAATACCTTGAAAATGCAAAGAGGTGCAATATAAATTACTGGTTTGAATATTATTTAAATTACGTAGGTCTGTATATTATGATCTTGATTTTAATAAAGGTTTTGATAAGTTTAATAGGTATAATATTGAGTCTTGTTGTATATTTTTTTTATTATACTTAAGAATTACATTATCTAATAAATACTTCGACGATATTTTTGTTCATTTATTTATTACAGGTTTCCGAAAGATCCTAGAGTAAGGGAATTATGGATATTGTTTTGTAACAACAGACGTTTGACAATGTTAACATCAATCTTGGATGTTGTGGTGGATTACTTGTTTTATACAAAATTATATGTATCTGCCTTAATGATAAAAAAATCAATTGGATACGTTGAATTTACCGTCCAAAACGTAAGATAGGTAGAAACTGACGTTCCACTTAATGGGCACATGTTGCAACTCATTGAATCTACGACGCGACGTTCCTAGGTCTGGTTATCGATGTCAAAACTACAGTAGAGCCTGACTGACTGAGTGACGTATTTGTAGCGAGTAATTTCAGTTCTGCTGCAAATACAGTCATTACATAAAATAAATTGCAAGTAAATAAAATTAGGCATTTGAGTAGCTGTATTAAAATATTTTATTGTACCCGGCTTCCACAGTACAATTTGAATAACTTACAGCATTCTGCTGTGGGATAAATGTCCCATTTTCGTTTTACAAAAGCGAGCCTATAGATCTATAGTATAAACTTAGACCAGCCACATTCTATGTGGCATGGCATCATGTTGTATAATATAGACCGTTTTCATTCAATTGTAAGGTACGGGTACTTGGAGACTATAGTGTTACTTAGACTTAGTTGAGTTAATTATTTCATTACTTTACTATTTTATTTTTATAAAATCGGTGTTGTACTCGTAGTGCCCTTGCCCTCATTTTATTCTCCATCGAGTTGATGCAGTAGCATCAACTCGATGGAGAATGTGATCTAGTAAGATCACTAGTGTTAACGAAAGTGACGAAAGTTCATTCAAATGTTTATTTTGTGGGGTAGGTATTTATTATACATACAGAGTGTAATATTTATATGGGCAGCATGGAAAAGTCTGAAACTATAAGACATACAAAGATCTGTTCTTAGTAACCATGTAATCGATTGTAGTAAAAATAGAAAACTGAATTATGACATTAAGCATTATGATTTAAAAATAAACTGTATACATAGTCCACTGTATACAGCTATAGATATACCCTGTATACAGACTCTTCGATTTTATTTAGTTGTTTAGATTTATATGATGTATAGGTTTGATATAATACCTACCCTAAGTTACAAATAGCAAATAAAGTCACACTTTTATAAACAACATCCACCTTGGTATCATTTTTGAAACCTGATTTTAATAGTCGATTTTGTCAAATTTGTCGATAAAATGTATCGATCAATCTGTTACATCAATAGTAGGCGGTAACTTTTGGTAGTGTCTTTATAGTGTTATGATATAAAATGTATATGTATGGATGTATATCCGGATGTGCCGGCGCTGCTGCTGCATCGGCTGAAGGCTTTAAACGGCGTAAATATGCTAACCTAGCAGGTGATTACATATTTGAGCCGTTTGGGGTTGAGACACTGGGGTCATGGGGTCCGAGTGCTCGCCGCCTTTATAGAGACGTTGCTAAACGACTAATCGATGCTTCTCAGGACCAGAAGGCTGGCTATTTTCTGGCCCAAAGAATAAGTATCGCCATCCAACTTGGCAACACAGCCAGCATTCTGGGAACCTTCCCAGTCGGCAATGACGCGGAGGATTTTTTAACGATATTTTGTAATGTAAATATTTTTAGTCTATAATTATGTTTATTTTGTATAATATGTATGTGTTTGTGAAAATGTTAATGTGTTATTCTTATTGTCATGTGTGAGTTTCGTAGTGGCACCCGATTGGGTTTGAGCGTCTGAGAATGTGTGCGTGTCGATGACCCCCCCGCACCAAACAAAAAAAATGCATAATGCCTTGTCCCGTCGTATACGGCGACAGCGTACCCTATACGACGACCGCGTTGGTCTATGTGAATGAATCATAGTCAAGACTTGACGTTTGTCGAGTTGACATCTATACATCCACTGACACTAATGACGTTCATAATATCATTACAAATTTTAATGTTTGTTTACATTTTGGGAGTGTATGTAATGAAATTACGATGTTACAACCAATACTATATGAAACGAAAAACAAATTCCGCCGCCAAACTGATGTCTGGTTGGCGGGTGGTAATTAAATGGCGTAAATTTATTTATTTTTATTTAAACATTTAATTCAGATATTACAAATCCATAATTTATTAGTATTATTAGTTACAAACGATATTTATCTTATGACTATGTTAGTTGTGTTAGTGATTATTTTAAGATATATTTTACGTGACCGCACCAATCGTACGCCTCACAATGTGGCGATACATTGACGATTCGTAACTACAATCTATTGTCTTCAGAATGCTGTTACGACTACCCCGAATACTGTTCAGTACTGACACTGTCTTGTTACGGAGTATGGCATAGAAGTCCGCAGTGTAACTATTTGCGAACATACCCGCTGCACTGCAATAACGAGGCAATCCCAACAACACTCTGAATCCGTTATTATACTGTATGCGTAGGGCATTCAAGGATCGCTGAGTGTAGCTAGCCCACAGACCTCCCGTGTACAGATTTTGACAGTAGGCCTTAAAAAGTGTAATTTTTACTTGTTGGCTACATCTGAAAAATCTGCGGGCCAACATGTTGCCTCTAACCGCCAATGCCCTACGCTCTCTGTCCATGTCTATATCGTCTTTAAGTCCGTCGGTAACACAATGACCTAAGTATTTAAACTCATTCACCCTTTTGAGTATCTCTCCATTAAGAGTAATTGGAGGTACGTGTTCAGGTAGTTTACCGTCAGCCTTAAAGACCATACAGACACTTTTCTGCGTGTTGTAGGATAACCCATGCTCCCTCGCGAACCTACTACACACCTGCAGTAAGTCTCTAAGTGCCCCTATCGTTGGGCTAAGCAGCACCATATCGTCAGCGTAACTAATGCTATTAACACACACATCTCGTACATGACAGCCGACGCGCTTACTGCTGAGCCCAACGATAAGGTCATTGATATACAGGTTGAAGAGCCGAGGTGAGCTAAGCCCCCCCTGCCTCACTCCACACTCCAACCTATACGGCTGCGAGATAGCCTGATCCCACTTCACGCAGTTAGACTGGTTACCGTACCAAAACTGAAATATACGTAACACCTCTGTAGGCACGCCCACCCCCTCCAGCTTTCTCCAAAGCGTGTCATATGACACAAAATCAAAAGCCCTGGAGAGGTCTAAGAAGCATGCATACACAGGCGTTTGTCGAGAGGTGTAGTACTGGACGGTGTGCTTGAAACTCATTATCGCGCTCTCTGTTGAAAGTTCTGGCCTGAAACCGAACTGCGCGTCATGTATTTCAATGTATTTGTCCAATTGCAAAAAAAAAATTGCTTTAGATTTTTATGTCGGATTTTAGTAAATCTTATCTACGTGCTAACAGTTTACAAATCAAAGGCATCACTGCATCGAATACGCCTACGCATATTATCATAGCAATGTTACTTATGAGTGTGATTGTTATTAGTCTGGAGGAGTATTTATATTGTATCTCTACTAATATTATAAATGTGAAAGTAAATCTGTCTGTTACGCTTTCAAAGCATTTTACGCCATTTAATTACCACCCACCAACCAGACATCAGTTTGGCGGCGGAATTTGTTTTTCGTTTCATATCGTATTGATAATACTACTAAATATTTTTGCTTAGCTACTAAAACACTATAAAATAATAGAACACGTTTCATTCCATTTCATGACTTCCCACCCGCCATTCTGACGAACACAAATTAATAGTGCTTGGTGATACGGCACGTTAAGATGTAACGGTTTTGAGAAATAAAGATTATTATATTCTGACATAATCTCTGTGAGATATTATTTTTATGACGCTCTAAAAAGTTCAAAAAATCACGTCCTGGTAAATTATTTTTAAATCTTTTGTGCGTAATGCCCAACAAATCCTAAATAACTTTTTACCAAAAACCATTGTGGCACCAACCATCTTGGCATTGTGTACATAATGGTGGAATTTTATAAAGGGAAACTGAAATTTGCCATGTATAATGACGTAATTTTATACCAACTTGAAAACGAGTTCCCCCTGCTGCTGCTGTCAGAATTGCAAAAAGTTCATTTTCAACAAGTTGGTGCTCCTGTATAAGCCATTTGGCCCAGATTCTAAATTGGATATGATGGCAAGCACTGCTGGTCGGGGCCTATGTTCTTGACGTGTTGGCAAAATATATGATCATCTGTCTTGCCCTTATCTAGCTTGACAGCGTCACATGGCCTCTGAGATTATCGGACTCCAGGGACTATCTAGGGGGCACCTTGTCAAATAACGGGATATGGCCACGTCTTCCAAGCTGCCTGATATAAATAACAGTTACTACTGCCCTAATCCGGACGTGTGTTCCCCGGGATTTGATGTAGGTTCACATTGTTATTAATAAGTAGTAAATAAATAATACATTCACAAATGTATGAATTTTTATTCTCCCAAAATTGTTGCCTACCGAATACTTAATACTCCTACCTTGCAAACAATAACATATTTATTATTCATTAATGTATTTATATTATTTATTAACTAATTAAAATGGTGCAAATATGTACCTAAGCTGGAAATAGCAAGTTAAAATTTTAGAAATAGAAATGCAATATGGCCGCCGCGTTGTAGTTTTAAAATTTCATGTTTGGTAGCTTATATGGCACACAGTTAAGATAGTAAGCTGAGTAAGAATTTTGTGCCTATTTTGCAATCCATTATGGTGGCCTCCGCGTCGGAGCTTCAAAATTTCATGTTGGGTGTCATAACTGTCTATTAGTGTCGTATGTTCTATTTTTCTTCTGTTCTGATCTCAGGGCAACTATCTCTATACTACGTATATATAGAGCGCTGATAACTTGTCTGAACCACTAACAACCACTCTGCACCTCTAAACAGTCGAGGATGACGTAACGGCACTACAGCTTGCGTGTGGCAAAAAATGGAACTAAAGGCAAACCAAAAGCAGTTGCAGCGCAGTAGCAGTGCGGTAGCAGTGCTACTGCTTTTGGTTTGGCCAAGCCTTAATTATTGTTTGTAGATCTTGATTCTTCGGAGATCTTGTTTTTGACATATTGGGCTACCTATACCAGCCGCTTAGTATTCGCCACGAAGAAAACGGGTGACACTCGCCCTCTATACCTAGCCTTGCCATAAATATTGTAACAAAGAAAAATCTTTTTTTTTTCTAAAAAAATATCCGTAACTATGTACCTACTTAAACAAAATTTTGACTGTCTGTGACCTCAGGCAGAGAGGTCTCATTGTACCTCCTATTAATAGCCCGGTACACAAAATTTTACTAATACCAAGCTTATGGAGAGTTTTAGCCAAAATAAGAAAAAACTGATAAATTATATGAATATTACAGATTCCAAATTCAAATGTAAAATTTTGTTAATTTTAATAATAATTGTAAAGGCTGCTACACACAGTGCCGGCCATGCCGCCGCTAACCCGGCGGCTTACAAAGCCGCCGGCTTGCCGCACAAAGAAGCCACCGGGCTGTGCCGGCGGGTTGCTCGGGGTGCCGGCGTCATTTCATACATACATGACGTACAACCGCAATGATGCTTGGCGGCTATGCGCGGCCTATGCCGGCGGCAGTGCCGCTCGGCATAAACCCGGCGGCAGCTTTAAGAGCAGTGTTGTGTGTAGCAGCTTTAAGAGTATTATGGCCGGACTAAGCATAATATAGAAACTTAATGGTTCGGACAATAAAATCGCAGGTAGATCGTTCATGGTAGGTATACCACTAACTTGTGCAACGCATCACACGTGAAGCGCATCACATCTGCCCCTTCTAATATCACTACTACAGAGCGATCACGACCGCTCTGTCAAGAGTGTACCGGATAAGAAGAAGAAGATACCACTAACTTATAATGCATTTTTTGTGACTTGCATATCCTATAAAAGATTCATTTCTCTTAAAAAATTGTTTAAGGGATTAAAGTGAATAATGAAAGTCAACAAAATTCCATGAAGTGCTCGCGCATGACGACGTGACAAGATAAATAGGTTACTTTCACCTACCTAATAAAAAAGGGAAATTGTAATGGCGTGGCCACACGGTGCCCGCTCGTTTTGCCACGAATGTTTCGCACCCCTCCTCGCGGTAGGGGAGCGTTTGTACCTGTATAACTCGTGAGCGCTGTGATCTCAACAGTGTGTTTGTGCAGATCCAAAAAAAAACCTAAGCTTCCGTTCTAGATTACCTGACCCATTTTCAGAGCTGTAACTTTTATTATTCTCGGGAACTGCGCAACTTAGGTACGAGTAGTACCTAGGTTCTCCATGCGGGGCGCGCGGTGATGTAAGTAACGTGTCCACATGATGTTCCTCGCCGTTCGTCGAGTTGTGTGGCGCCGCCGGAAGGGAGAGAGAACGTACACTGCCTGCTGAGTTCCGTAGTGTGCGCCGTAGACGTGACTACGCGCAGGACCATCGGGGCCTGAGGACGACGGACTAGCAACCCACCGTCCTTACAGAAGCAGGTTAAGACTGCTGTGGGGCTTCACCCCACGCACGTCTTCACTTACCGGCGACGCGGGATAAAACCCGACCCCAAAGATGTGGGGATAACCCCGACCAACATCCAGATGCCACACAGGTGGCCAAAGTCCGCCGGACGCCACTAGAAATTCTAGTGCTAACCAGAGGAGCTCGGCAATGGCATAGGTGGTAATGATGTGGAGGGTACTGTGAAGGTGCTAGCCCGCTTGACGACCTCAATTAGTATGTGGTAAAATTTGAATATTATAGAAGAAAAACTAAAATAAAACAAATGAGGAGGGGATGTCAATGGCCCCAAGGCTGGTGGACAACTAGGGCAAAGAATTATGTAAACATTAGTTTTATTCTGCAAATATAGAACAATATTGGGGATTGAAGTCTTTGATTCCTGTAGATACGTTCCTTAGTACTTATATCTACGTAACCAAACGTTACAAAAAAATATTTTTTTTTTATACGAATGCAATTCCTGGGCCTAACAGCAGTCTGGTTAGAAGCCAATTTTCAACACCAACTTCTAATCAATATCGGTCTCCAATAGCAAGAGGGCAGCTTTCTAGCAATATACCAAACACAGTACTCAACCGGAGGCGGGAAGACCCACCCCGCCCATTTACATATAATTTAAGAAGCCGAGCACCACCTACAATACAAGCGAGGGGAGATGCTGATCCCTACCTAACTCTGGATCTGCTAAACTCATTTTTATAGTTGTCTCTCACTTTTGAACACCCTACTCTCAGGGAATACATACCGGTTCGAATTGGAAAAAAATACCCATCGCATTTGTCGAGGAAAGCTTTGAAACGTCTTGTAGGACCAATAGGAGCAGAGCAGCAATGAAAAATATTCACTGGGATCGCGAACTGTTGTGTATTTAACAGTAACTAACTAGGTGTAATATTGTAATAAAGGTTTTAGGTAACTGAACAAGTAAAACGCCATTGTATATCCATAGACAACTGTATTCTCCTAGTGTTGGTCAATGCATTAGTGATGTTCTAACACTCTCCCACGCTATATAATTCAAAAGTAGGTAGGTATGGCACAAGCATAGTCTACATGTATTCTAGTCCATGGTTCTTTTGGGTATTCCCATGAATGAGTAGGTACTTTAGTAGGGTTTTTCTGTATCATACAGCAATTGTTACATTTCTTCACCATATCTTCTATATCTTTATCTATGTTTTTTCACCATACATAGCTCCTTGCTAAAGCCTTCATTTTAACGATTCCAACATGTGAAGTATGTAACTCTTGTAATATTTGAGGTTGTAGTTCTTTAGGAATCATCACTCGAATTCCCTTGAAAATGCATCCTTCTTGTAATGAGTATTCATGTAAGGTTCGGTTGTTACTCTTTCCAGATTGTATCTCATTGTAAAGTTGAACACAATCAGGATCCTTTGTAGAAGTCTTACGTATCATTTTCAGTGTAACTGGTAACATTTGTACTTGGCTCAAATAGAATGAATCGTCATCTGTAAGTTCATCTTCATATTTGTTTGTAGATGTAATTTTCATGTTCGTCTTGTTATTTGTAGAAGTAGTTTCTTTCACAGGTATCCTTGAGAAATAATCTGCATTTGCATGTTGTTCAGTTTTCTTCACTTGTATATCATAATTAAATCCCGCTAGGAAGTTCGCATAATGTGTAAGTCTTAAAGCTGTAGTAGAGGGTATAGCTTTATCCGGGTGTAGAATTCTAGCAAGAGGTTGATTGTCTAGCAAGAGGTGGATTGGTTGAGATTGATTGAAAAAACTTCTTCAGTCCCCATATGAGAGCTGCTGCTTCCTTGTCCAGTTGGCTATAATTTTGTTCAGCTTTTGATAGAGATCGTGATGCAAAAGCTACTGGTTGCTCTCGTCCATTAGGCATCTTGTTTGAAAGAACTGCTCCATATCCCGTAGGTGAAGCATCGGTTGCCAGTATTACTGGTAGCTTGCCATCAAATGGCTGTAGTACTTTATCACTGTAAATTTCCTTTTTTAGATTCCGAAAACTTTCTTCACATTGTTTACTCCAAATAAAGGGTGTATCTTTAATTAACAGTCTGTATAGAGGTCTCAATTTCGTTGCCAGATTTGGTATATATTGTTGATAGTAGTTAATTAGTCCAAGAAATTGTTTTAGAGTTGTGACGTCTGTAGGTCTTGGTGTATTGACAATATCTTTTATCTTGTCATATGTTGGATGTAGCCCATCTTGGTCTTTTTTATGGCCCAAGTATGTAATTGATTTCTGGTTGAATTGGCATTTCTTTTTATTCAGGTGTAGTCCGCAGTCTTGTAATTTCTTAAATACTTCTTCCATTCTGTGTAATAATTCTTCTTGGGTAGAGCCTTGAATAACGATGTCATCGTAGAAACACGCTACTCCTTGCAGACCATGTAGGGTTTGATCCATGTAGCGCTGCCATATATTTGGTGCTATCTTCACTCCGAACATAAGTCTATTTACTCTATAAGTTCCTTTGCAAGTACTTATTGACTGCATTTCTGCTGTAGCCTCATCTACCGGCATATGTAAGTATGCTTGATTAATATCTAATGTACAAAAGTATTTACCTCCGCTGAGCTTTGTAAAAATTTCTTCAATCCGGGGTATTGGGTAATTGTCATCAAGTAATCTTGGGTTAAGTGTACTTCTGTAATCTGCACATAATCTAATTTGTCCATTAGGTTTTATTGCAGGTACTATGGGTGTTCCCCACTGTGAGTATGTTACTTTTGAAATAATATTTTTCTTCTCTAATCTGTCTATTTCCTCTTCAATTTTATCTTTTAAAGCGAATGGAACAGGTCTTGGCTTGATGTAAACAGGTTTTGTATTTTCTTTTAATTGGAATGAGCATTTAAGGTTTGTAATTTTTCCTAAGTCATCTCCAAATAGATCTTTGTATTTATAAAATAAATTCTTAAGTCTTTCCTCATAGTTTGTAACTGTATATATTTTATTTACATTTTCTGGTACTTGTATTTGAATGTTCATTTTCACTATCCATTATCTTCCAATTACAGGTTCTGCATGTCCTTTTATCACAAATAGCCTCATTATTTGTTTATTATTTTTGTATATAACAGGTACTTGACATATTCCATTTGGTTGTATAATTTCACCCGTATAAGTCCTTAGTCTCACTGTCGTTGGTGTAAGTGGTAAATCTTCGATATTCTTCCTATAAAATTCTTCAGAACATATAGTAACTGCTGCCCCTGTATCAATCTCCAGTGTATGTATTTTCTTGTATATTTGAATTTCTGTTAAAAACTTTTTATTTTTATACGGCACGGGTAAGACTTTAAATATCTCATAAATTTCTCCCTCTTCTTTTTCTGAATCGGTCAATGTCACATCCAGTTGTTTTATCTCCTTGTTGAAACATACTGTAGCTAGATGTCCAGCCCGTTTAGTTATTGCAGAATAAATTTTTGTTACGGCACTCATTGGCAAGGTGGTTCTTATTACCACATCGGTAGCATTTAGTTTCCTTTGTATTATTGTTGTACTGTTTTTAGTTGAAATATTGAAGTTATTGTTTCGTTTTTTCTGTGTACTATGATTATTGTAATTTTTATTTAATTTATTCTTTGTACTGTACCTTTGGTTCACTTTATAAGATGGATAATTTCTCTTAGAGGACACTTTATTAACATTGTATTTTTCATTTTGCATCTGTTCACTTTCCGACTTGGATAATTCAATTTTGTAAATTTCTGTAAATTCCTCTGCCGTTTCTTGTAGTAAACGTTCTTTAATTTCCTGAGACTTCAAACCACGTATAAATTGTACTCGCATGTGTCTCGAATGTAGATTTCTTGCAATCTTTGCATATGAAATTGCATTTCGACCCAATGGCCTTGAGATCCGCCACGTAATTGGCTAAATTCTCGTTTTCTTTTTGTACGCGTAAACAAAATTTGTTTTGTTGTGCAATTTCACTTGGTTTTGGAGACACATGGTTCTTTAGTGAGGTTATAAGTTCTTCATACTTTTTGTCTTCCGGCTTTGTAGGCGAGGTTATATTTTTGACCACCTGGTAGTATTTAGGTCCAATACATGTTAAAAACATTTGTACTTTTGTTTTTTCTTGTGTAATTTCTTTCAGCTGTATGTAATTTTCGAGTCTTTGTATGTACGAGTCGAAACTTTCATTTGTTTCATCAAAATTTTGCAACGTCAATCCTGCCGCTGGATTTGGCTGTTGAACAGTTAATCCTTGTATCGCGATGGCTAATTGCTCCAACACTATTTTGATGTCTGCCATTCTCGTTGCCAATTTCTGTTGTGTATTTAACAGTAACTAACTAGGTGTAATATTGTAATAAAGGTTTTAGGTAACTGAACAAGTAAAACGCCATTGTATATCCATAGACAACTGTATTCTCCTAGTGTTGGTCAATGCATTAGTGATGTTCTAACACGAACGAAGGTGTCCCACTCAGGAAGCTACAATATACTGCTTCCTGGGTGCTATAGGCATTTTATCCCGGGTTTCAAGCATCACCTATTGTAGAAATAAAAGACCAAAATGTCTTAAAAAATAACTATATTGTTAACACTTGAGCACTATAAGAAGAACTTTCTCCTGGATGTTTCGAGCTGGTGGCGTCTTCCCGCTATGATCCACTCGTAGTCACCACGTTTGGAGTCAAACGTTCCTTGCTGGAGTGATATGAGCTTCAAGGTGAACCTAGGACCTAGCTCACGAAGTTTCGCGCGCTTGCCCTCCTGTGTAAACTCGTATCTGAAAGATTAAAAAAAACTATACCTATATGTAACTTTCTCGTCTTTACAGAGCATCCTCAAATTCAAAATCCTATTTTAACTATAGTCTTTTCGTGAGCGACCGTCCCGCGGGGTCACAGACGGTGGCGGGGACGAAGTAGCGCGTCATTCTAGCACACGGCTCCACACGAAGAGAAGTTTGCCAGGATAAATCTTGCGATAAGTTGTACTTACTTGTGACGTAATATAGGAGTAAATAAAAAGATAGAACTACTTTTATTGTTTATATTTTTTTATTAAGCTTGAGGACAAATTATTAGGAAAACTAAAATTATGATATATTGTTTTATTATACATCAATTTCCATATAACTTTCATGTTCACTCTCTGTTTGATCTTCTTCATAACTTTCGTCGTCATCATCATCGTCGTTTTCACCCAGTTGAATTATGAATCTAAAAAGACAAAAATGTACTTTAGAAATAATAAACAACTTCACGTACAATGACATGATTCCGAGATTATAGCTTGAGCGCTCTGCCAAGTTAAAGCAATAATAATCGATTATGTTAATAAACAATAACGTACCTGTCCATTTCAACGTCAAATACTCGATCTGAATTATAATATTCGTCCTCGTTTTTTATGACATGATTATCACAATCGCGCCACTGTTCAACCGAATAATTAGAAAAAATCAATTCTAAATCTTTTAACTTTTTATCTAAGTTCGAATCAAGGGCCTTGCGAGCTCGCATTTTACGTACCCCCACACGAGTTCAATTGGATTTAAATCCAGATGGTATGGGGGTAAGCGAAGCACGATATGTCCATTTTCCTTTAATATTTCATCAATTTTGTACTGTTTCTCCGTGTTTTGCTCATTAATTATTTTCATTAGATCACATTTACGCATAGCGCTATCATACTGAACACCTCGCTGTTCTAACCATTGCTGCATTTCGCTTTTCAGGGTACTCATTGTAGGTTTTTTATCGATCTGAGTGCTATGGTAAGCGGCGTTGTCCATTACAATAACAGAATTCGGAGGAATGTTTGGTAACAGTTTTTCATCGATCCACTTTTGAAAATTTGTGGCATTCATGTCTCCATGATAATCAACGGTCTTGGAATGCGATTTGAACATCAATAAAGCATTAGGTACAAAGCCATTGCGACTGCCAGCGTGTACAATTACAATACGAGGTCCTTTACCGATGTTTTGTATAGCCCTGCGTTCTGTATTAGACTGCCAGCATTTTTGTGTCACGTGATTTTTATTCACGTAGGTTTCATCTAGGAAAATTATTGACTTACCCTCTCGGCGGTATTTTTTAATGTCTCTGATGTAATGCCACCGCAGGCGCATTATGTCGTGACGTTCAATTAATAATTTCCTCTTTGACTGACATGTTAAATATTTGAAACCAAGCCTATGTATTGTCCGTCTCAAGTATTCACGTGAGCAATGAAGTATATTGTCTTGTTTCAATTCCGCATTCAAATTTTTCAACGACGGGATACATTTTTTGACAGTATACCATTGCGTAATTTTTCTTCGTATGACACCTTCCGTAAAATTTTCGATTTCAATCCTTTTTTTAGGAAAACGGTGTTTCCGTGGTGAATTGAAAGTCGCTGTGCTGCCTTGTGCTTCCATGATTCTAGCTTCTTTTATATTTTTTTTAACGCTGGTATCAGACAAACCTGTGGCTTCAGCAACAGTTTTTGCTAAATTAATGTCGTTTGCGTATTCGGCCGATGTTCGGTCATTTTATCGCCTTACAAAAAATTGGTACACTTTATGTACAACTTCCTTAACTTGTCTTGAGATAGCCTTACTCATCCTGAGATCTTAATCTCGTGTGCGTCGAACTCAAAGTAGTACGGAATATCAAGCACGTGTTGCCGCTTCGACTGCGCGGCCGAGACTGCCGTATTTGACGCGCAGATGCACGCGTTTCCCTTCCCCGCTGCACCACCCGCTACCCGCTGACATCTTTAGTACCTCGTCCCCGCCACCGTCTGTCGCCCCGCAGGACGGTCGCGCACGAGCTTGCCGGACTATAGTTGGGCCAATTTTAGTGAAACTAGGTCTTTTTTAAAACAATAAGGAGGTGCACAATTCGACTATGTTTTTAGGTTTGTTACCTCATACATAACTTTCGACTGGGTTTACCGATTAAACGGGTGCTATTACTCACTTGAAGAATTTTAGTTAAGGAATTGGTATACAGTTTTAAGACAAGTATTTTAGTATTGTAAATAAAGTTATTATTTTGGATTAAGTCTAGGTACCTAAGCTGACATCTCGTTGTTGTTTTGATTTTGTTTTATTTCATCTTTTATATTTCTATTCTGACATGTTTATTATTCATTTTTAATATTATTCGTAATCTTATTGACATTATGATATATCTTTATTTCGAACACAATGTAAGAATCGTTTGCGAATAAATCAATACAATACAATGTAAATTAAATTATAAGTTAGTGCTCTCCGGGAGGTCCCATTTCAATTTTCTCTCATTCCGACCATTTGAAGTTTGGTTTTGTTACTAAAATAATTTTTATTAATTACCGCCCCAGTCCCAACGTCCATTACAGGGCGTCCCTTGAAAGGACAACCATAGGGGAAGAAGTCATACCTACTTTTAAAGGCATTTGTAACCGTAAAATATGCAGGTAAGAGAAAGTAATATAGCAACGTACCGATGATGTCTAAAGAAAATATAATCTCGCTGGTTGTGGAAGGTGACAGCGCGTCTCCCTCGGAACTGCGGCTCGTAGTGGAACAGCGCACCCAACATTCGACCCACAGTCAGACCTAGTCGAGTGCTGAAGTTGTTCAGTATCACCTGTGTAATTATACAACATTTCAATTTAGTATTTTAAGACGAAACCTCGAAAAAAAAACGATATAACCCTAACATCCATTTCCGTCCGTCCGTCTGGGGTCCTAGATGTGAGTATGCAATGTCTAAATACATCATAATCTTTCAGAAACATTTCTTAAAGAATATGTGAACCCCACAAAGTCTAATCGAACCGTAAACCCACCTTCAACCCACCTTCGGAACCTAGAAAACTTTGCAAAATAAATAGCTATTTTACCTCGGGTCTATGTGTTGTCATTTCCTTATAATCTTTCCTCAGCTCCGGAGTGATCTTACAGCTAGACAATCTGAAGTGTGCAGTCGGTCCGTTTGGGAGATGGATGAGGAGAAACCCGTTTGGTTGTTTCTGGTTTTCATTTATAATGATAACGTCAGTGACTTGCTCGCGAATTGATGACTGAACGATGCGTTTTACTGACGATCTGTAATCATTATTTGCTGATAAATCAATAGGGAATTGGAGACTGGAGTTGACCCCAAATGAAAAAAAAGCTCTTGAAATGCACATTGTTTAAAAAATTAAGTAATTTTTGCCAGATTGAGCCAAGTTTCTTGGAGATATGTTAACAAGCCGGCAGTGCCATTAGGACTCGCGCACAAAGAGTTTCAAAAAGGCAAAAAATCACAGAAACCACGCAGTGTATGCTAGTACACGCCACATCTGCGTAGAATTTGGTCTCCTCTCAGCTTATGCTGACGTGGGCAGATCCAGTATTGTCCGAGCTGGTTTTCAGAGGAGGCCAGTGATGCTGAAAATGGTGCACCCATGCAGAATCTCACCCAGCACGATTAATCATAATATCATGCTGCCAAATGCCACTACACAAGAAAAACAATAAATAAACCAAATACATAAATAAACAAATAAAATAAATACATCCATCTATTCAAATTTCAACTATCACGGAGTAATAATAAGAATTGGGTTTCCATTTACCTTTTGGGTACGGAACCTTAATAATGAGGCTGCTAGCCGTGAATACACATTACAAATACAACAGACGAAATCAACACACATGTACACTTGATGTTCAATAGACGAGGCTCTGGTATTTGCTTATAGCTAGTGTCCAGCATGGCGGTAGGAGAAGTTTGTCGATAATCAATGATATCACAGAAAATGTTGATAACTTGACTTAATCAACACATTTTTTGAAATTTCCTGCAATATCATTGGTTATCGACAAACTCTTCCTACCGCCCTGCTTCGTCCAGCCTTGGCAGGAAGACTTAGCTCAGCTGCCTATGCGGTTAGAAAGATAAGGTCTCTGACTGACGAAAAAACGGCACGATTAGTTTATTTTAGCTACTTTCATAGCGTTATGTCATATGGTCTGCTGCTGTGGGGCTCAACTGCCGATATTGAGACAATATTCATATTACAGAAACGAGCTATACGAGCAATCTATAGACTTGGACCCCGTGACTCGCTGAAAGAACTATTTAAAGAAATTAATATTTTAACAGTTGCTTCTCAATATGTTTACGACAACATCTTATATGTACGGAAGAACATAGATCTCTTCAAAAAACATTCCGATAACCATAATTTTAATACAAGAAATAAAAATAAACTGGCAATGACAAAAATTAGACTTCATAAAGTTGGTAATTCGTTTGTTGGCAAATGTATAAAAATTTATAATAAAATTCCTCAGGATTTGGTTGACATGCCTCTTAATAAGTTTAAAATAGTAGTTAAAAAATGTTTGATGATGAAAGGCTACTATAATGTAGACGAATATCTTAATGATAAAAATGCATGGTCACCCTAATCTTCTGTTGTTGGCCACTCGTATAATACAATATAAACTAATTGTAACAATGTAAACAAAACAATATTAAAAAAGAAAATGGATAATCTACCTGAGTTTCTTGCTGGTCTCTTCTCAGGAGAACCAACTTACCGAACCAGCGAAAGAATCATTTTCTAATGGTTATTTATGTACTTACTTAATTTAGTATTTTTATAATATTACTTGACAAAATTGTAAAATATTGACATTCATATGTGCTCTTTATGTGCCTAAACTGAATAAATGAAATTGATTCTTCTTTGATTCTTGCTGTTACATGTTAAATTCTCATTGGCATGTAACAGCATGGAAAAAAAATCATCAAACTCACCTCTGTCTATATCTGGATATGGAGTTAGGAATGATTCTAGTGAGTTCCTTGCCAAATATCCTAGTCTTAGTATGTGGGTTGTCAGAGAATGTGATCAGTACTTTTGGCTCGTAAGAATTCTCATAGTAAGAAGACAGCTCGTCTAATTCCATATCTTTTTGTGCCTATAAATAAAATTTATAAAGTAATTTCCTACTACAATAATGTGATAGTTTGTATGGATGGATGTTAGTTTGTTACTGTTTTAATGAAACTTTATTTCTATAGGTTTACCTCTTACATCAGAATCACATACAACAGCTTTTAACTCTTTAATGTCTTCCTATGGGAATTGGGGGTGACAAAATTTACATGTTTTTGTCGTACTTTCTAATAATGTTGGGTTGGTTACAATACATAGTCGATGGAAACTAAAAGGTGCTCAAGTTCATGTACTTCCTAAATGCTAAATAATAGCATGACTGTGCTGTATAGACATTAAGTGACTCTAGTTGACTGATAGATATTCCATATTTAAAACATTATCCTATGATAATAAAAAAGGTTAACTAAGGATTCATAATCTAACCTCCAACTGTTCATCTTCATCAACATTAACCAGCATAGTATCATCTTTCTCTCGAAGAGATTCCAATGTATGTGGCACTTTCTTTGGAACATCATCGCCTTCTTGTTTTTTCTCTAATTTGCGCCTGAGATAGTTTATTATTAGATAAAAATTGGGACATGAAGATGTGATTCAATATTATAACCAAACTTACTTCTTTTTGTCCTTTCCACGGGCCATTTTTACTTGGATATCAAATGTACAGTATAACGAATATTGTATGAATATAGCACGAATATGTAATGTAATAAATTTTAGTAAACAGTAGCTCGGTCTCGTCACAGAAAACGCATGGTTGTTTGTGTTTGCTGAACTGTCAAATTAAACAATCAATTAACTGTCAACACTGTCAATGGAACTATGTTTTTTGGGATTTTATGGCTTGGTTTCAATACCTTTAAGCCAGATCATAGTTACAACTGCACTGTCATTCACCTATGGTTCTTTTTGGTTTGAATAGTGGTCGTCCAAATCTTAATTACTATATAATAATTTCAAAATATATAGATCCATGCGATCAGTCCAAATGGAAGTCGTCTGTGGAGACGATGGTATTATCAATGAAATCCTCACTATAGTCCAGCCCATAGCCTGATGCCTATACGGTTACTTCGAAAAATCGGCAACGTTAGGGTTCACAAATAAAATCCAGAAATATTTAATTAGTATATAATTACTATATTAGTTTAATTGTACATCTTGTCTGGCGAGCTCCAACAACATAGGGTCGTCGAAGAACTTGTTGATGGAGACATCTTCGCTGAGACCCTTGCGACGTCGAGTCTTTATCATGAACTCCCGAGCCAAGTGTGTCGCTGGCTGAGGTTCTAGCGGCCTGGGGAAGGAAATCACACAATTAGTTAGGTATGTATGTGTCGCGCCCTATCGCCATTGCCGGACGCCCCGGGTACGCCCTCGAAAGGAATAAGTTTTATAGTCTACTATACTATTTCCATTTCTTTAAGCTCTCGATGACAGTTCTAATTTGATAGTTGTAGTGTTGTGACCAAATAAGCAATGATATCGATCGCATATATTTATTATATTTTGAACAAAGACAACTACAACAAAATCATTCAAATATATTTTTACCTGTCGTTATATTATTTCGTTTCATTGTCGAGTACCTACCTATACCTACTTATTTTACAACAGCTTCGAAAATTTAAAGAAGCTTTTAATGAACTTGGCATTATCAATCAAGAATTAATACATGTAACATCTTGTAATGAAATATAATAATAGTTAATAAATTTGTACAAAAGTATCCGGCAGTAGTTTAGTTTCTTACATTTTGTTAAAAAATATCGGGTCTGTTATCGTGTTACGTTTATCGATAGCTGCATCCCTATCAGTTTCTCCGACTCTCGTATAACTTTGTACGTGCGTAAGCGTCATATTTTTATAAAATAATGCGTCTTTTAAGGGTCAAGGGTCCTTCTTGACACCACCGTCTTGCACCACTGGTGGTGTCAAGGGTATTTTTTAATACCCATTACACTACCAAAGAGATGCACCGAGCCTTTGATATTATATTGACGTAGGTAGGTATATATCTGTAATATTTATGAGTTATATTCTAGGATTCTTTGATTTTTGATTATTCTAGGATTTCTTTGGTCCGTGATTGTGACATATTCCTTTGTAGCCCGTGGTACTACTTCAATGTTTTGGTTTTATAACCCTTTAAAATATTATTATTTTATGACTTTATATTATGGTCAGTCTCTCTAATCTTGAAGGCTCTTATGTTGTTATGTATTCCTGGTACATTTGAGGTTTGTGTCTTTTATAATGGACAATCATTGTCATCTGTAGATACTCGGTGCACCTGTTGACACATTTCTTTATTTTTCATCGGGACAAAAAAATGTATCATGCGCTTAGTATGGTCAGTATGGATATATCTTACCAGAGCCGCTTGGGTCTCTTAACTCTCTATTATAAGATACACAAACAACAAAAGTACTAGGAGTACAGAACTACAAAAGAGCAAAGGAATATGTCACAATCACGGAACAAAGAAAGCTACAATAATTGATAACCCAGACATTCATACTATTCCTAGAATATAACTCATAAATATTACAGATATATACCTACCAACGTCAATATAATATCAAAGGCTCGGTGCATCTCTTTGGTAGTGTAATGGGTATTAAAAAATACCCTTAACACCACCAGTGGTGCAAGACGGTGGTGTCAAGGTTCTTCATGAAATAATGCGTACATAATGTAAATTAAAAAAACTAAAAAAACACATTGGATTCTCTATAAAAGCGTGTTTTTTTAAACTATTATTTATTTTACATTTTTTAGTTTTTATTTTAATATTTTTTTTTATTTTCAATCGAATTATTGCATTGACAGGTGTGCAAAGTTTGAATTAAATCTGATCGTACAGAGTAGGGCAAAATCGATTCCAAAAGAGTCGGTTACAAACATATATATATATATTTTTAAATTTTCAATCGAATTATTGCATTGTCATCGGTTTTTGACAGGTGTGCAAAGTTTGAATTATATCTGTACGTTCCAAGTAGGGCAAAATCGAACCCAAAAGAGTCTGTTACAAACATACAAGCAAGCAAACATACACGTGAAGCTAATAAAAGCGTAGTAAAAAGACGCTCGTTCGAGTTTGCACAGGAGCTGTCGTCGAGAGCTTACAGAAATGGAAATAGTATAATAGATTTAGTTTTCTCGTTCCCAATTGTCACGGGGACGCATTACCGGAATAAAAAGTAGCCTAAAGCACTCACAGATAATGTGGCTACATATATTATTTTTCTCAATTCAATTTGATCTTCCGCCTTCGCCGGTCGATAACCGACCAACTATCAATCGATCAGTTATCCCCGCTAGATGTCTACCGTTGTCACCTCTCATCCGGTCTCCTGTCTTACTCACTATACAGTTTTCGGTCATTTTCTTTTGGTTTTATTTGTGTATCGATCGTAGCAGTTACTGTTATACGTATTATTTTAATTTTTCTGTGTATCTCTCCACAATATTCGGATATTGTAGTATTTTACATTTTAAAAATGTATAATAATGTCAGTAAATATTTTTGTTTTAACTTTCGTTCATTGGGATAGGCGTAGAAGTTACCATACTGTCAAGTCCTAGAAGGATTGATAATATGTCAAATATGCATGAATGTATTTGTACACCTTCGAGTTTTACCGTCCCGTGTTTGTAGTAAAAGTTACGACGATCACAACTCCATTTTGTCAACGGAATCTTATATTTTGAAAAATCGCCTGTCTGCACCGGGAATCAAACCGGTCAAATAGTATAAAGAATTGTTATTTTACGACAGGCTTATTTTAAAATAAAAGAAAGAACATGACAAGACATGCTTACGCGATAAAAATATTAACAGGTATCGAAATTGTTAGGAAGAAAATTCCGAACGGGATTATTTAATTTTATTATTTTACCTAATGTAATAATCGCCTTCCATTTATTTGAGATGCTAAGTTACTAAGAAATAAATAATCGTTCGTATGAAGCCTTTTGAACTGTTAAGCGGTACGAAGTTCGCCGGGTCCGCCAGTTATTGAGCGAAGCGAGCCGAAGGCGAGCGGAGCTCCCATGGAGCAGGTTAAATGTAAAATGTTCGGATGTTTTTTGTGTGTTGAATTGGCATAATATTCATAACTAATGTGTACTATAGCCGTAAGCTCCCCAAATAAAATAAAATAAAAATAAAATGTTAGTTCCTAAGCAACTCTTGACCGATAATTAAAATTTTTTCACCTAAATTAATAGCTGATTTCAATAAGGTCGTGACGAAGCTCAAATATTCAATTTAAATACAAAAAAAAAAAAAAAATTTCGCTCAATACGAAGCCGCGCACTGTTTACAGCAGCGTAGTTTTACCTGCTTAATATATATTTGTATATATCTATTTATGGTTCCTATTTTTTCATGTATGTAAGTATATATTGTACCTATATATTATTATTATAACCTAATCTGTATATATCTATATGCTATATGTATTTGTGTAATATAGATCCACCTACGCACACAGACTTATTCTATCAAGCATTTCCTTCCCATGGCCCCCTGGAAGAGATTTCTCATGAAATAAGTTGTGCCTTTGAACTCAATAAATCCTTATTGTTCAGTTCAATCTAGTTCTTCCTATGTGGTCCCATTCTGACAAATATTAATAAATTTGAAGTCTAGATTTTTTTGTTATGTTAAAAATATAAATGTAAAATTAATAATGTTTACCTGATAATAATAGTCTTGTCAAGCGGATCACCCGGCACGATCTGCCAGTGGTGGAACACTTGCAGACAGAAGGCCTGGCCCTGCGTGTGAGTGCGCAGGTCCGTCTCGAACCCGAACGAGTCTATCGCGGGGACGAACGCCTTGATCGTGTACAGCGGCGAACCGGGGACCGGGGCGTCCTGGGTCACGTGACCTGGGGAACGAATAGCTTGCTAGTAGGAAATGGTAGGTATTGCTAGTGTGGCGCGTACTTAACGAACCTCTGACGTCATATGTAAGAAACGTCTAGATAATACGAGAAGGCGGTTTCCAGAACATTCGACAACCTTCGATAATATTCCACCAATGTCTAGTTGCGCATACGCCACACCTCCTTATAATTAAACTAGCCAAATTAGAAATAAGCAATAATTATACCTCCCAACACCACTTCGATAGTAGAAATCTGTAGTCTCTAGTAGAAAAAAGAAAAAGAAAAATACATTTTCTAGTTATAGCTGTGGTAGATTACAGAATAGTGATTGATAGTGCCCAGTGAAGGCAATAGGCTTGTACCCTCTTACGTGGGACCGATTGTATAATACTGGAGAAATGTGCGTGTCTGATGGACTTCTACTACTTCTACCCCTATATTTTCAAGGGAGCACCCTTGAAAATATAGGGGTAATTATTTGTTATTTCTTAAATTAACCACCTATACGATCTCGACCATACATACACAACATCAACCACAGAATTACAGTACCGGGCGATAAATATTGCACATCGACCTTTGGAAAGAGACAATCGGCTAATTTCGGCTTCGTAGAGCGTTATCTCTGTCGCACGAAATACAAACAGTCCGGTATCTATTAGGAGCTGTTAAAACCATTATGATTTGCTTCTTTTAATAATTCTTTATATAAAATACACCAATTTTTCTATAAGTGTTGGCTTTAGGTTCGGGTAAAATAAAAAAACATGTTCACATTATGACTGACAAAACGTCACATAGGTAGTGTGAGACAGAGATAACGCTCTACGAAGCCGAAATTAGCCGATTGTCTCTTTCCAAAGGGCGATGTACAATATTTTTCGCCGGGTACTGTAATTTGAAGTCTGTTTTAAACACTTTCAATATGGAAAATGCACTTTTGGGATTTCTCAGAACACTAAAGACCTCATAAGGCTAAAGATGGCATTCGGATGTTGGCGACAAGGCGACAGTGACATCGCCAGTCTACCCGTTGTACTACGAGAAGACTTCGTCCTTCGAAAGAGTAGACTCGTTGTTGCAACGATTCTACTGCCACTTAAGGCCGGTTTACATTGGTCAAGTGTTTAGCATAGTAGTCAAGTACAGTGAACAAGGACAGTGGTGTAAACCAATCGGACAGTAGCGAGTCAACTTGGCTTGCAACTTGACTTGCAACTTGACTTGCAAGTGGATCCGAATAGAATGGCTTTCTATTTTTCACCACAATGGACACAGTACCCTAAATAAATTGTGCATTTAATATAGATTAATATGGTCGTTTACATCATGTAATTTAAATGAATATTTTGGGAGATATTACAGATTTAAAATGCAGGGACATAGATGTTGCGGCGATCATTCGTATTTCATCAGACGTATTTTTTGACGAGACTCGTCCATTTTGACAGAGGAACACTTGACTGGACACTTGACTGGCCGTAGTGTAAACAGTCCCTGTCCAGACTCGAAATACTCGCCACTGTACTAAAAGGTTGACCAATGTAAACCAGCCCTAACAGTCCGCCGAAGAATTTGGGCCTGTCAGGCTCTGGAATTGTAGCCAACTTCAACGTTATCAATTAAATCACAGGCCGATATCCTACGGGTCTATGAGGCCCCTTGGATACATGTTATCACGTTACCTCTTCTCTTAGCGAGTACAGTATAGACGGCGGACACGCAGTCGGCCGGCGCCTGCACCTCCACGAACAGGTAGGGCTCCATGAGGCGGGGAGTCGCCATCAAGAACGCAGAGTACGCCACCTGGTGACACAATAAGATAACATTTAACATTATGAATGTTTCAGTGATGTTGTGTGCACTCTTCATGCTATTTTAATATTAAAAATCAAACAAAAACCGGCCAAGTACCGTTCCGTATAATTATCTATGAACGGGATAAATATTGATATTATTCTGTTTTTAAGTATTTGTTGCTATAGCGGCAATAGATATTACATCATCTATGAAAATTTAAACTTTCTAACTATCACGGTGCATGAGATACAGCCTGGTGACAGACGGACGGACGGACAGCGAAGTCTCAGTAATAGGGTTCCGCCGTTTTACCTTTTGAGTAAGGAACCCTCAAAATTTACACATTGGCATTTTTCTGTAGACAAAATTTCCAAATCACGTGTCTATCCCCGGAGGGGTAAACAGAGGCACTTATTAGGCTCACATTTCACCAGTTCGTTAACCCCCACAAGTAGCGAGCCTATTACCGTTTTGGGGGAGTATATTTGCCCTCGCCTCGTCCGTCTGTCAGCAGGGGTACCGCGTGCAGGTGAGGATGTCTTGGACTCACAGAGATGTTGGTACAGATTGCCAAGTAGAAATTAATTAAGTATAATATTCGAATATCTTTTGAAATTCTTTATTTATTTATTGGATATTTTCTATGTATATCATGTATCTATATATAGAAATGGGGAATGTAATTTTTGTCCCCTCTTAGCTCTCGAGAACTGCTTATGCTCCAATGATGGTTGACCCCTCTATGGATAGCCCTCGATCTGGAGGCAAGCCAATAAATCGAAAATTTGACCTAAGCCCTAAGGGGTCAAAAGTTATACGCCAAAACCTACTAGTGTATTTAGAAATATATACGTATGTTTATCAGTTGTCTAGATCCCATAGCACAAGCTTATAGCTTAATTTGGGCTAGATAACGTTCAGTGAGAACATCCAAAATATTTATTTATTTAATCAAATGTTTCCACTTTATAATATTAGAAGTATACACAAGTTCTATATTGTGTAGATAAACTCACCCTCCTGGCAGTAGGTATGATCTGTCCCCCCCCTCGATGCAGCGGCTCCTGAGCGATGACGGCGTCTAATATCTTGAACTTGACGTTACGGATGGGCTCCTCACATAGGGGCCCTTCACGGGTGCCCCATTGGAAACCTAAAACAAATTAATATTTAACTAAATGCATAACATAAAAAATAAATATTTTTGGACATTCTCACACAACATCATCTAGCCCAAATTAAGCTAATATAAGCTTGTGCTATGGGATCTAGACGACTGATAAACGTACTTATTTATTTCTAAATACATACATATTATACATAGAAAACACCCAAACTCCGAAACAAACATTTTGTGGATCACACAAATATTTGGTTTGGCCCGGAATCGTTCCTGGGCTTCAGGGACGGCAACATGAAAGTATATTATAGTACCTAAGTACGAGGGGCGAAGCTTCATAAGCTGAGGACTGCATGCCCGATATATAAGGTGACAAACAAAAATAAACACAGACATAAAAAAATAAAGAAAATGCAAGCCCGATTATACGGGCATGCATTGCGTCTACTTACAACTTGTGCGAGCGAGATGACATCCGCGCGCCCAACACCGTACCACAGAGTACCACAACACATGGAACGGTTAGTCGGTATAGGTGATTGACCCTAAGCGCGCGAAATTTTGAAATAAACGTTTTGGACGCGTTCGACATTTTTTAGGGTCAATATTACAATACACAATATTATTTTAGGGTCAATGGTACAATATTATTATTATATTATTTTGGAATGTTTTAGGGGATTCCGGGCTTATGTGTATGTATGGAACATTCGCCACTGCTAAGTACTGTCATAAAAAATCCGTCTGTATGTTTCAGCTAACCTGTACAACGACTGGACCTCTTATACAGTTTAAAGGAGTAAATTAGGTTACTTTTTGTCCTTGGTATGAGTTCCCATGGGAATTAGAATATTACCTTGTACTATACTGTCCTTGACAGAGGCCAGCAAATGTTTGTCAACTTCTGAAGGTAAGGTGTCGTCGACTAGAATGTTTGGTCCTGTGGAGTCCGGCCCGAAGGCCCAAATTGAACGAGCTGCCAGTAAATCCCAGTCGTATCTGTTAAAATAAAACATATTAAATGGTAAAGTGGACGCTTTCGAGCCTGATTTTGCACCCCCATTTATAACCTGACCTCGACCTGACAAGTCGGGTTGATCTAAGACCATTTCTAGGTATTTAAGAAATATTTTGATAAGCAAATCATATTTTTTGTACGTTAAATATCTTTTTTTGACAGTATTGATGTATATTTTTGAATTATTTCTAGTACTATTGTTAAACAATTGGTTTAATGCAGGAAAAAAAATTGCTGTAATAAAACTTATTTGATCCTTCCTTATAAATTGAGTGGCGATAAGTTTTTGGCTGTGAATTTAAATTTATGCTTTTTAAATATAGGTGTTCACATAGGACACGACACGGCTAACTGTCATACAACTTTTTTTTAACTGGTTAACAGATTTTAACAAACAGCCGATATAATGGGAACAGCTATAGTCCGGCAAGCTCGTGCGCGACCGTCCTGCGGGGTGACAGACGGTGGCGGGGACGAGGTACTAAAGATGTCAGCGGGTAGCGGGTGGTGCAGCGGGGAAGGGAAACGCTTGCATCTGCGCGTCAAATACGGCAGTCTCGGCCGCGCAGTCGAAGCGGCAACACGTGCTTGATATTCCGTACTACTTTGAGTTCGACGCACACGAGATTAAGATCTCAGGATGAGTAAGGCTATCTCAAGACAAGTTAAGGAAGTTGTACATAAAGTGTACCAATTTTTTGTAAGGCGAAAAACGAGGACGAATATTATAATTCAGATCGAGTATTTGACGTTGAAATGGACAGGTACGTTATTGTTTATTAACATAATCGATTATTATTGCTTTAACTTGGCAGAGTGCTCAAGCTATAATCTCGGAATCATGTCATTGTACGTGAAGTTGTTTATTATTTCTATAGTACATTTTTGTCTTTTTAGATTCATAATTCAACTGGGTGAAAACGACGATGATGATGACGACGAAAGTTATGAAGAAGATCAAACAGAGAGTGAACATGAAAGTTATATGGAAATTGATTTATAATAAAACAATATATCATAATTTTAGTTTTCCTAATAATTTGTCCTCAAGCTTAATAAAAAAATATAAACAATAAAAGTAGTTCTATCTTTTTATTACTCCTATATTACGTCACAAGTAAGTACAACTTATCGCAAGATTTATCCTGGCACACTTCTCTTCGTGTGTAGCCGTGTGCTAGAATGACGCGCTACCTATTCCCGCCACTGTCTGTCACCCCGCGGGACGGTCGCGCACGAAATTGCCGGACTATAGAGACGACACTCGCGTGCTCTAAAACATACTGAAAGACCGACTGTAGCTCAGGTCGTTCAGACGGCCTTTTTGTTCGATTTTCAACCTTACCGACCGTTTGAACGATCTGAGACTGCATACAGACTGATGGTGTGAGGCTCCCTTAAGACAACGTTAGAGCTGTCTACCAGGAAAATTTGAATGGGTGCGGTCAACTCACTTAGTCTGAAAGAACTCCCCGAGCCTCTTCCTGTCCCAGGTGACACAGACGGCTCCGGCCTCGATGTCCTCGGCGAGTCCCCTCTCCAGCGGCTCGGCGATCATCGTTAGCTTGTTGCGCTTGTTCGGGGTCTCCGCGAAACACTTGAGCGAGGATGTCTCCACTACTGTCTCGCAGAAGGAGACTACCGGGTCCGCGACTGTGGGACAAAATTTTTGGGTTTGTGGAATTCTCTAACGCGGCTTACGGGTGGTGCGATTTAGTAGAACTCGTCACGTTACGCTTATCAGTGGCTCTCAACCGGTGGTCCTCAGAAGCTAAAATATGGTTCGGGTTTTTTTTAAATATAGCGTCGTCGTCGTTAGTAAAACGAAAAGTAACCCAAACCCAAGTTGGGTTGTGTTGCAGTAAAAATATTTGTGGAAACAAGTGAGTTTTTTTCAAAAATGTATTAATGTATTTAAGTTGTAAGCATGTATGTGCAAGATGCAGTGTGTTGTGTAGGACTCACCCTTGATGTCGATCTCGGAGTACATGTTCCTGAGGTCGTGCATCACACAGTCGAGGTACAGCTCGCCGGTGCCGAGGATCACGTGCTCGCCCGACTCCTCCACGCGCGTCGACAGGAGTGGGTACGACTTGTTCACCTGTGCAACATTTACTTACTAGTTAATAATAAATAATCTATACTTATAATAAATCTGTAGAAGTGAAATTTATGTACATTGAAAATATAAAAAAATTAATGGCAGGGGGTGTTACTAAACCGACACCGAACCCAAAAATGTGATTAAAAATTTTTTTGTCTGTCTGTCTGTCTGTCGGTCTGCCTGTGTCCTGTCTGTTTGTTCAGGCATCACGCAATAACTACCGGTTCGATTACGATGAAACTTACTATAATTATTCTTTAATATCCTGGGCACCTACTGGCTTACTTTTTATCTCGGAAAAGTATATGCAATAAAAAACAAACTTAATTTTGCGGTTCGATCCCTAGACCCGATTACTGTACCAACCGGAGTTCACTAAGGGGCGCTGCACACGGCTAAGATACGAGGGAGAGGGAGCGTACCCTCCCCGAAGAGTTCCGTAGTCAGCGGCGAGGGCGCCGCAGACTCGTCTACGCCCAAGACCATCGACCTCCATGATCGGGGCCTGAGGACGGCGGGATCGCCACCCGTCGTCCTTACAGAAGCAGGCTAGAAGGGTTGCGTGCTGCGGGGCCTTTGCCCACTCACTGACGCGGTATAAAACCCTACCCGACTCATCCCGACCTAACTCCCGCAGAGACCACAGAGGTGGTCAAAGTACGCCGGGCGCACTGGAAATACATATTGAACACGAAAGATAAAATAAAATACATTTTTTGTACATACCTATTTGAATTGTTTTATTTTGTTTTGTAACGTAATTGATCAATTTTACGGTAATTTTTACTACTACTTTTAAGACTTTTATCAAAGATTATTCCAAGACTTCCAATAGTAGCCTAGCTTGTTATACCTTGTTGAATAGCTAATGAAACGTAGATATTTTTAAGCGTGTGTGTCACTAGGTGTCATAGATATTTTTTTTACTATTGCTGGTTGAAGTTTGATTTGTACTGATTTTTTATTGATGCTATAACTATCAATCTCCTATCTACGACCCATTTAGCTGAGGTAACTCTAATTTTATTTTTCATAATGTTGAAAAAACTAATCTGCTACACAAAAATCGTATAAAAATAAAAATTTGAACAAAAATAACGAGAAAGATAGGCCATATAGACAAGAAATCGGAATTTTTTTTTAAATATCTTGAGAAGGGTTAGGGTGGGGGGCAGGGGTCCAAGGTGAAATTTGTCAGAAATGGTGGGAACTACCACCCCTGAAATGGGGTTCGCACGACTTACCAGGTAACCCCGTATAAGTATTTATATCAGTTTATCTAGTACTCTAATCACAAGATCTGCTTAGTTTGAGACTAGATGGCGTTGTGTGAATTGTCTCAACATATTTATTTATTTATTTCTTATGAAATTATTCCACGTGAACCAAACCACATGCGTCTACTAGAACATACAAGTTTTTTTTCGAAACTACATTAAAAAAATTGTTTCATTCCTAACAAAAAGCAATGTTGCTCGTCACATAATTTTTTCTTTACCTTCCTGAGTCCATCCAACATTTTGGGCAACTCAGACGGGTTGACGGGCTCCACAGCTATCTTGACCACGGCCTGGGTATTGAACCTGAGCGGTGTGAATGTATGTAGTTCTTCTTTTTCATCTCCACTGACCACTGTACAGGTCTTCACTATCGGCTGGTCGATGCCCTCGATTAGTGCCCAACAACCCGCTGGTACTCGGTTTAACTCCACCTGCCAAATAAAATACGTCACCATCATCCACCTGCCCTTATCCCAATTATTTGGAGTCGGCGCAACAAGTCTTTCTCCTCCACACATCTCTGTCAGACGTCATCTCTTCAGTCACTCCTCTCCTTGTCATATCCTCTTGCACACATTCCATCCATCTTTTCTTTGGCCTACCACTACTTCTTAAACCCTCTACAGTCATACTTTGCACCTTTCTAACGACATTTCTTCTTTCCTCTCTTCTCATAACACTAGTACGGTGTCTTGCGCGGTGCTTCGTGCCGCACCACGCCATAGGTTTGGGCCTATAACTTTTGACCCCTTAGGGCTATAGGTCAATTTTTTTTGGCTTGCCTCCAGATCGAGGGCTTTCAACCATCATTGGAGCATAAGCAGTTTTCGAGAGCTAAGGGGGGACAAAAATTACATTCACCATTTCTATATATACTCGTAGATGTCCATACCATGACAGCCGCTCGCTTCTTAATTTTTCGTTCACTGGCGATCTTTCAAACTTCCTCTAATATACTTACCCTATCCATACTTGTCACACCACACATTCATCCAAATAAAATACGTGTTTAGACCTAATAAAGATGGCAAAATGGAAAAAAAGTATCTACTTCAGCTACTTCCACAGTATCATGACATATGGCATACTACTGTGGGGTAACGCTGCCGATATTGAATGCATCTTTGTGTTGCAGAAGAGGGCTGTCCGGACTATCTATGGAATGGGGTCTCGGGAGTCATTAAGAGATAAGTTTAAGCATATTAACATCCTTACAGTGTATTCACAGTATATTTTTGAAATTTTATTGTATACCCACAAGAACAAAAGTAAATTTGTGAAAAATAGTGATAATCATAATCTAAACTTAAGAAATAAGAATAAACTGGCTGTTCCTAAATTTAGGCTTCATAAAGTGAGTAATTCTTTTGCGGGGAACTTTATTCGAATGTACAGTACATTGACAACCGAAATAGCAAATTTATCTGTTAATAAATTTAAAAAACTAATAAAACGTAAATTGTGCCATAAAGCTTATTATTTGTAACACGAATTGCTCCTTTCTAAATAACTCTGTATTAGATTTAAGATGAAATATTTTGGAAAAAAGCCGAACTGAGTTTCTTGAGGGCTCTTCTCAGTCTCGTTGCATTTTGGAACCCTCGGTAGAGTCACACCAACTTTTGACGATTCTAAATAATTTTCTAAAAATTTCAAAGATAATAAACGTTATTTTATATTTATTTTATTTTGTACTAGAGACCCGTCCCGCCTTCGCTTTAGTTATACACGGTTATATACACCAAATTTCAATGAATTACACACATGTAAACATTCCTCTTGAATCAGTCTATCTAATGCTGAAAACTGTATTAAAATCCGATAAGTAGTTTAAAAGATCTCAGCGAACAGACAGAGGAAACGACTTCATTTTAGGGGCCCTGTAATAGTTCTCCTCACCTCCACGCGGTGCGCTTGTCGATTGTCGGACGAGACTCTGGCACAATACCACAATTACCCGGATATGGTAATAGGTTCGTCCCATATTACGTGGGACCAACATTGCCTGGCAAAATATTAGGGTAACGAAGACCTTTATTTACTTCTTTGGGGTATAAGAAAGATTTTATGTGTGTGTGTGTGTGTGTGTATAAGCCGCGCACAATGACACTGGAATGGAACCTTATCACAATAACCGCTTCGCTAGCGATTGATGACGTCACGAACCGGTTATTGTGACAAGGTACCATCCCAGTGTCATAGAGCGCGGCTTATATGCAAAGGTACATACCTTATACCTAGCCTCGTATATCCAGAGTCGACCAACGTTCATAATACGCGAGTCCTCCTCGTCCTGCGTACTGTAGTTCTCTCCGAGTACGCGCACCGTTTGTCCCGCGTATAATGTACCTGACATTACGCGCGCTAACACCTACAAAATTATAATACTGTGTCATCACCGTTTACAATCACCGTTTATTGTAGTATACTGAAGATTGTAGTATAATGACTAAAAAGTTAATTTATGATACAGATTTGCAGAAAATTTCATAGAAAATCTGTATCATAAAATTACTTTTTAATTTTTTTTATAGTACTGGTGTATAAATATTACCAGTACTATAAATACATTAAAAAGTATAGAGAGAATTAGAATTTTTCGACATAAAGTAGTTAAATATTTTTATGCATGTAGCTTACAAAGTAACATGGACGTCGAGGTTATTATATAATTATTATACAAATGCTTCTAAAGTTACTCTTTTTTAGTCTGAGATTCCTTACATTAGGTCATGTTAACTTATTTTAACTTACCAAAAAGAATGTACAATCGTCGGTGGGATACATCTTGGTGGTATGTGCGACTAGTCGGCCCGACTGGTCGCACGCCAGCATGTCGTCGAACAGAGGGCCCGCGCGCCCGCGGTACGTGTGTGCAACCTTGCGGGGAGCCGCGTCCAGGGGGGAGGGCACGTGGCGCACTAGCATCTCTACGAACCCGCTGGATAAAACATTATATTACTACCTAGGAGGCCAGCCACACGACTCGACGAATGGCGAAGGAAATAGCGAGGGAAACGGCGTGGAACATCGTCTTGCCCGGTGAGTGAAGTAAGTGATAAACTGAGACTTGCGCTCGAATCCCTTTTAGTCGTTAACATTGAATTGAGCTGTTCCCGAGAATATTAAAAGCTAAAACTAAAAATGGGGCAGGTAAAGTTCCGAACGGAATTTTTTTTGACCTGTATAAATACACGCTGTTGAGATCACAGCGCTCAGATCTCAACTTATCACACACAATTTACACTAGTATCGCGAGTAGGGGAGCGTGTGGTGGACATCTATCATCATCAAAAAAGGCGTGTCATGTTTCGGATTGAATCTGTAGTACTTATTAACTCTATGTTACAAACGTTCATTCAAGCACTCGCCCCACCATAGCTATAAAACTTCGAGCCGACACAATAACAAACATTAATTACGCGTGTTTATCCCCGGAGGGTTAAACAGAGGCGTTAATATTACATTATGTCCACAATTCGCCAGACGTAGGTAATAGGCGGCGAGCCCATTGCAGTTTCCAGGCTTTACTCAATATTCTGTCAAAGTCTTGTCCGTCTGTTCCGTGCACGCGAGGATGACTTGGAACGTCTCCATAGCACCCGAGTTGTACTGTGCCGCGTAGTAATATCGTGTATAGACGAGCCACTGTCAATTTATAAATTTTTGTATCGAAAAAAATAATTCAAAATTTTGCAAACTTGTTACATAAATATGACCTTCAGAAACGGTAACTTAAAAGTCTGGGACACTTTTAAAATAACCCTGTATAATTACGCCTGTTTTTAGAGGCATATTATAAGCCTTCTTTTCTATAGTAAGTTGGTTAGTTTGGGGTTTCTTAAATCTTGTGGTGGACTGCTACGAACCCAAAAATCAGTTACAAGTAAATGTAAAAATTACCAAAAATCCCCGAAGAATCTGGTACATACGAGTCTGAGCAGCGGCCGTACATTCAACTTGGACTCTTGTTTAGTGAGTTTGATGCCCAGTTCATTCAACACAGCCGGTAACGTGTCGTCTACGTCACCAACCACCTATAAAATATATTATGTATTATAGTTGCAATATATATAGAAAGTTGTAGTAAAACAGATTTCGGTTTATCGAGGAAGGCTAGACTGTGGCTATAAGCTATATAACAACACGCTACGATAAATAGGAGTGGAGCAGCAGTGAAATATATTTCAAAAACAGGAAAAAATTATTTCTTATGAGAATTTACATTGTGTGCACTGGCCAAATGGTTAATATTATGAAGTGTTCCTCTTTAAAAGTTCTAAAAAAAAGTCCGCGGTAGCATATATCTATCTTTTAAGGTTAACTTACTGTAACATAAAAAGCGAATTAAACTCATTCTAAAATAATTATTTGCGAAACTGGATGTTATTGCGGGCGACGGGACCCAAAGTAAGGTGTAGATAGATGATGAGATATGATGATATGAGATAGATGTAGATAGCTAGTAGGTCAATAAACAGGTTGAATTGTATAGCCACCTCTACTATTTGTCGGGTAAAAAGATAAAAGCATCAATCCCATGTAAGCAAACAAACTGATTAATGAAACTAGAATTATTCTACACTAGTGGACGCCCGCGGTTTCGCCCGCTTGAGAAATCATATAAACAAAAGTCTTCCTCGAGAACCACTCTATCCATTGGTGAAAACCGCATCAAAATCTAACCTGAGCAAATATCTTATACAGAGGCTCAAGTATGAACTCAATAAAGCTCCTCTGCGCAGACGCATGCGGTTGTTTCTTGGTGAACCTTCTGTTCTTAGCGTTGAAGTACACGTCGCCCCAGAGCCAGGCGGCCATGTCGCTCGCCCTGAGGCCCGACGTGGGGTGGGCAGAGGCGTACATGGCCGCGAACGACTCCACGGTGAAACATACGTCGTAGAGGGATGACGCGAAGCAAACATTACCTGGGAATTTTAGTTTTTAATTATTCCAAGTTACTAATTAATGGGATCCCACCAAAAGAGTGTAAAGGAGTCCCACCACAATATATGAATTAAGATACATGAGAATTGTTCATGTATTGTAAGTCATCATTCCTCATTCAACGAGCCTTTTCCCAACTAAAGTTGGGGTCGGCTTTCCAGTCTAACTGCGATTCGGCTGAACATCGATATTTTCCGTGAAGCGACTGCCATCTGACCTCCACAACCCATGGGCGACATCGAAGTTCTGTAGTTAGACCGGTCGGATTTTTGATTTAGGGCTCCAACTACCCCTAACGACTGCCATAGATGTTTGTATGACAACCGGGACCGACGGCTTAACGTGGTCTCCGAGGCACGGAGGGGTCTCAGTGTCTTAAGAAATGGTCACCCCTCCTAAAACCGGCCTGACTCGATGTTAACCTTTGCAATGTGTTAACATTATCGGTTACCACTAGACCACGAGCCCCTCATGTATTGTAAACAAGTGTCATCTAAAAATTAAAGCAAAACCGATAGGATATGTTTTAGAAAGTCCATAGCTCGCATCAAGGGCTTGCATTGGAACCACTACAGTAGATACTACTATATTAATAGAGTATGTACCCAACAATGTTAAGAACGATATCACAATATCCTCCTGGAAACGAAACAGTTGCTGGTTCAACCAGCACAAGGTTTTGTAATTTATATTGTAAAATATGTAAACTCTTTTCAAACTTACCCAACAAAGGAGAGAACACTGTAGCCGGTTCATCTGGGTTATCTTGAGGCTGGTGTGTCTCCAGCATGGAATTAAGCTCGTCTATGATGTGTCTCAACTTGTAGTATGCGTCCGCGGGGGGGAGCTTCAACTCCAGTATGAGTCGATCGATTTTGTTGATGCAAAGAGTTAGTGGCACACGTTCTTGGACAGCGTGACGTAGCATACGTTCTGTGTTTAGCATTATACCTTCGGCGGCGTCTACGAAGAGGACAGCTCCTGCAGAAGAAAGAAAACATTTAAAAAAAAAATGTGGTAGTCTATGTTTGTGAGGAGCTTTAAATCGCCAACAATCCTGGATTGCTTGGTAGGCCTTTGCGTACTTGTACTGTTTTCGCAGCACACACAATGGAACATCTCAAAAGAAATTATGTTAAAATATAGCTTATCTCTTCCTAAATAAAATATGCGACATCTAACTCACATTATTAATTCAAACCAATAGGTAATTCTGTATATCCTACTAATATTATAAACGCGAAAGTTTGTGAGTATGTATGTATGGATGGATGTTTGTTACTCTTTCACGTAAAAACTACTGAATGGATTTTAATGAAACTTTACAATAATTATAGCTTATACATCAGAATAACACATAGGCTACAATTTATAAAGATATTGTGTGAATTGTTCAAAATATGACGCGGCGCGACGGGAACGGGAAAAATCCAAATTACCACGCGGGCGACCACTAGTAATACATAAAAAGAAATGTGTATAAACTTTATTGCCCAGGACTATAAATGATTGAATTGAACATAACAAACGAAACCAGGGTTTCTCAAGGCAACATGTGGGGCCCACATTATGGTGGTGATAGGGTCACAAGTTCTAATATTATAAGCAATCATTGCACGGTGATACCCTTAATCTTGTAGAATCAACCGTATTTTTTGGGTATTACTCTAGACAGCAAACTACAGTGGAACGCCCAAATATCGGGTCTTGCAGGGAAACTTAGCTCTGCGGCTTTTGCTATTAGTAAAGTCAGACAGCTCACGGATGTAGAAACTGCCAGGCTGGCTTATTTTAGCTATTTTCAGTGTCATGTCGTATGGAATTTTACTGTGGGGCAAGGCAGCTGATATAGAGATCATTTTTATACTCCAAAAGCGAGCTATACGTGCGATTTATAAACTTAATGCACGAGTTTCTCTTAGAGAAAGATTTAAAGAAATAGGCATTTTAACAGTTGCATCACAATATATTGCGAATATTATGTTCGTTATAGAGAATATACATTGATACAGTGTCAACAGTGACATACATGCAATAAATACTAGAAGGCTTTGGTGTGCGTTTTTATAACAAAATTCCTCTAAACATTAAGAACCTTCTTTTGAATAAATTCAAAGTGGCTGTTAAGTAAGACACACCTCCTAAAAAAGGCATATTATACTATTAAAGATTATCTAAACGATACAGAGAAATGGCAATGAGTTGCTTGCTCATCACTCGAGCTACATAGGGGCTACTTCTGTTTGAAATGTTGTTTTATTGCTGAAACTCACTTATTTTTGTTAAATTATTATTTCGTTTATTCAATAACATTCTTATTTTATACATTTTTAAATAGATTTATAAAAAAATTATTATTATTATTATGATATTGTAAGGTATGGGTACTTTGAGATTATGTGGCACCTTTAACTAGTATTTGACTTTTTTTTTGTGAATAACAGATATTCATAATTTTTAAGTTCACTTGATCCACACATGGTCACGTACTGCCCTTGCCCTCTTTTTATTGTTGTAACAGAATCATTGTATTTACTGGCGAATAAAAAGAGTGGCTGTGAGTTTTTCTTGCCAGGTTCTTTCCTCACAGGCTCTACCTATTGCCTTGCGAATCTGGCGGTAAATGTAAATGTAGAAGCATTTTCTTTTTTTTGACGTTCATAAGTGTTACTTTGTGACCTACATGAATAAAGATATTTTGATTTGATTGGAAATATTTCTTCAGTGTAGCATAAATAAATGTTGATAATAATGGTACCAAGTTTACTAACCGTCAGAGATTCTCAAAGCTGCCGTAACTTCATCACCAAAATTGACATGTCCCGGTGTGTCCATAATATTGAGTATGTGTGATTTTCCTTTAATATTCTTAAGCAACAACGTCACAGGCATGGACTTGATGGAAACTCCACGTTCCTGTTCCACAAACAATGTGTCTGTGTATCTCATCGGTATAGTTGTGTCATTGTTTATGGTACTGGGGTGCGTTTGTCGCATTAAACAGTCCACAAATGATGTTTTACCTGTAAATAGTGATGCAAATAAACAGATTGAAGAACAGGAAGAACATCACACATAAGTAATGGTGAAATATAATTAAGTTCAATAAAGTTGTGTGCATAAGGATCCCCCCATCAGCATAGGGACCCAAAGCAACTTCACCAGCCAGCATCTATCTCTACATCACATGGGACCAATAAAATAATTGGCGAAATGTGAGCTTTGCTGTACCTATCCTTAAATTTTTTACAGTTGTATTGAGAAACCTACTCCTTTTTTAAGTTGTTTAAAAAATAGTTGTTTATTATGACTCTGGCTAACCCTTCAAGGATAGTCAAACCAATAAGAAATAACTCTGACGGACTCTAGACGGTTTTGGTTTAGAAGTTTTTATTATGAAGGCAGAAGATTTTATTCTATCAGTCAACAGATGCATCAAAACTAGGTGAGGACTTAGAGCCCAAAGGTGTGGGTGGCTTACGCAGTACGAGTTACAGCTTTACATTACAATTAAAGGGGTTCTTTCTTCTTTCAGTTAACCCTTATGTAAAACTCGCACTTACCATTATGCAAATGTCCCATTAGAGTGACATTTCTCATAAGATTAGTGTTATCCAGCATATCAGCCAGATATTCCATGTCATACTTGGTCTCTGGTAGACTTTGCTCTTGGACCTGGAATTTTTTATGTTTGACTGGCTCCACCAGAGGTTTGTCCAGTGCCTGTGTGTCCTCCTCTTGGACCACTGTCTCCACATCTGGTCCGTACACTTCAACAGCTTGTGGATAATATCTGTTTGGACAAAATATGAAATATACTTTACTGTTATGTCACTACTCAGATTGGAAATATTTATGTAAGTATGTATGCAATATTAGTGTTGGAATTTAGGTTTGGATTACAGAATGGTAATTGATTTTTTGTTTGTATATGGTGCCTAGTCACTGCTATAGGTTTGCTCCCTATTATGTGGTACCAACAAAATGATTGGCAACAAATGAGGTGTGTAATTCAGTATTCACCTGTCTACCCCGTTGGGATCTACGCGCAGTTAAGTGTGTATGTATTATGTATGTCATTGTAAAGTAATCGGGTAGTGTAGAATAGTGTAGATGTAGTAATCGTGGTGAATCAACTTAGTTACCGGGGTTCCATGAAGGTACTAGAGATTGAAAGATTTTCGATAATAATAGCATTTTTATCAACTATCAACTAGAGTTTACTAGAAAGTATGAACGTACCGTTTATCTTCATGTAGTACAACTGACATAGGAGCTACCTCGGGCTCAGCATCAGCGTCCTCATCTTCTTCCATCGCTTCCTCATCAGGGTCTCTGTTATCTTGCCCGTACACGCTCTGTTCATCATCTGAATCAGATTCTAGATCGGGACCGATGTAGTTACCGAACTCGTCATATAAATCACCGTCCATCTTTCAATCCTATTTATAAATTATAAAATATTCAAGAAAATAATGTTCAAAACAAAAGCCGCAGGCCGCTTCTATTTACCTTTTGTCAAGCACATTTGACACATAACCTCAAATGAAATCGATTTATGAACTAGACATTGCTAAACGCCAAATCGATGCTTCTCAGGACCAGAAGGCTGGCTATTTTCTGGCCCAAAGAATAAGTATCGCCATCCAACGTGGCAACACAGCCAGCATTCTGGGAACTTCCTGGGATTTTTTAAACGATATTTTGTAATGTAAATATTTTTAGTCTATAATTATGTTTATTTTGTATACTGTAATTCTTATTGTAAATAAATGTTAGTATATTTATGAACTACATTTTAAAGTTTTTTTTATTAACATAAATCAGTGATTTTAACAATTGATTTTACATAATAAAATAATGTTTCTGATATCTGATATAAAATGTGAAAGGAAATATAAAATCAAAGTACCTATATATTCAAAGCAGCGTTGCTTTTATTTTTTTTCTTGTCACTCCGGTTAAAGCTGCATTAAAAAAAAACAAATTTGACACATTCTTTTCATTCAGTTTTCAATACAAAAATGGCCTCTTCTGTGCAACAAAATTTATCAAAAATGATTTCGGCCCAGCTTCGCAATAAAGCAAATGAGTTTTTAAATTCTCGAAAATATGCAAATAACCTTGCCGATATATTGCAAATGTTTCAGGTGGTTAAACGTAATTATTGCGTTAATATTGGCTTCGACATACTGCGTCATAGGTTACGTTGTTTTATTGATGGATTTTCATATATTTCAGGCGGAAACAGACAATTATACACCTTTGCTGCTAACAGTAGAAGTGATATTTACTGAATTATTGCGCAGAGGTGATTTGAGAGAGGAAATCGTCCCCCTAAAACCAACTGGTAAGCATACAAGCGGTGTACCACAGTACTCATAACTTTTCTTTATTATTATTGATTTTACCAATATATATGATGACACGATTTATTTGCTGCCTTTCAGAAAAAAGTCTAAAGAAAACGTCTGATACCATGTTACATTATTTTTGTCGAATAAAGTTACATTTTGCGACATGTGACGTTATTTGCTTAGATAAATGCTAAGTAGATTCGAAAACCTCATCTCTTGTGTAATTGACTTGTTCACTACCTTGTTGTATACATACTTGCTTTTTAATAAATAAAAACTTTATGTAAGTAATGCAAGTTTGCTACCCTAGCAAGTGAGCTGGTATCCCAATTCCCAAGGCCCCACTGGTATATAATGTTTATTTAGGTGGCTATTGGTCACATTTTCAAGGTCAGGCTGTAGGTGGTATTATAAAATTTGTGTACCTACTCAAGTTTCATAGACGTTTGTGTATGTTCAACTTGTTTTGTTATGTTGTTATTGTATACTTTTGAATATGATGCATGTACCTATAAAACTCAGTAAAATATTGCTTAGGAAACACATTTGTGAAGTTACTTCATATTGAAAAATAAGCCATAGCCTGTGTCTATACACACACACACACATACAAATCACGCCTATATCCCCGAAGGAGGTGGCAGATGTGCATTACACACCCACAATTTGCTAGTATTTTTAGTCCCACATAATAGGGGGCAAGCCTATTGCCGTCACCGGGCACACATATAATGGGTTATGTCCAAAATAGCCTAATGAATTTAATAAAAAGTAGCAGCTATGTCTATAGGTATACTTATTAAGCTAGCTGATCAGGAATCAAATAGCAATGTTTTACATAATTTAATTTAGTTATTGAGAATATCAATAAAGAGTTATCCGCTTAGAAGTAATATAGCAATTTCCTGCCTAATCAAAAATTGTGGTTATGTGGATGAGTGGTAATTGAATGGGTGGATTTCTTGACATTCATTAACTGCACCTATTTGGAGTTAAAATATATATATTTAAGTATAAATATAATTTTAACCTTTGTTTTAAATAAAATAAATTTGTAATGTGTGGAAATAAGTTTGTACTGCAAGAGGCAATAGAAAAAAAAACCATTTTACCATTAATTATCTAGCAATTGTTTTTACTTGTACACAGACCACAGTCCTGAAGCAGAATACAAGCGATGGTTGCTAGAGTGCTACGAAGCAGCGCACACGCATGTGTTAGAATGTGTTAACCGTGGGCGTACTACTTCCCGATTGCAAGCGTTGGTGACAGCTTGTAAAATGATGCAGGCTGAAGGAAAGTACCCACTGGAGGGGTCTACTGGTTACTACTTCCCATCTGTGAGACTCAAGGTAAAGATTTGATTGTTTGCTTGCATACTCGCCAACTACTGAACTAATTTTGAAAGTTCTTATTGTATGTAGCACAGAGACACGGTAATCAGCTAGAATATTTTATAACCAATGGAATACTCTTAAACATTCGTTTCTCATTGTAATAGTTACAATTTCGCGACTAAAACGCGTAAAATTACTTTATCACTGTTCATGAATGGAAATCATTTTAGGTTTTCGTATATTTTAGTTTCTTAAATAAAGACGAAGAAGGATTCCATCCGTGGGTGGTCATCGAATCGAAATAAACTCTCATAAGATGTTTATTTCGATTCGATGCAATACATTTTGAAATTCAAATTGGATTACGTCCACACCATTTGGATTGATGGATGTATCGTCACAACATTGCATATGTAACAGATTACTGGTTAACATAATTATAAGCATTTCCCTAAGTTACCCAACATATTACATTGTTGTACATGTAATGTATCATTGTATGCTCTTACATAGTCCATTTACGTCGCGCCGTTACTATAATATGTACTAGTGGTCGCCCGCGACTTCGTCCGCGTGGTAATTTGGATTTTCCCGTTCCCGTCGCGCCGCTTCATATTTTGAACAATTCACACAATATCTTTATAAATTTTAGCCTATGTGTTATTCTGATGTATAAGCTATATTATTGTAAAGTTTCATTAAAATCCATTTAGTAGTTTTTACGTGAAAGAGTAACAAACATCCATCCATCCATACACACATACATATATACTCACAAACTTTCGCGTTTATAATATTAGTAGGATGTATCTTGCGACATAACACGCCTTACGATGCTGCGAATTTACCTATATACTGCCTGGAAATTGTTTAAAAGAAACATATTAAGTAGATGTTTTTTTCAAACGTTCGCGTTTTGTACACATAATGAACTTAAGACAAACGAGTATTTTACGCGATTATTGAGTTCTATAAGTAATAATGGGTGTTAAGGGCCCCTATGAACATCTCCCTATAATCAACTCAGGTAGTCGTCTTCAATCATGCCGAAGGGGTTGTTCGGGGAAATAGGCGTGATTGTCAGGGGCGAAGCTTCATAAGCTGAGGACTGCATGCCCGATATATGAGGTAACAAACATAAAAAAATAAAGCAGTCGAATTGAGAACCTCCTTCATTTTTGAGGTCGGTTAAAAATCAAAGTTAAAAGCAGTCGCAATGAGAACCTCCTCCATTTTTGAGGTCGGTTAAAAATCAAAGTTAAAAGCAGTCGAATTGAGAACCTCCTCCATTTTTGAGGTCGGTTAAAAATCAAAGTTAAATTATAACAGATTTTTTCTATTTTATTTCATGCGCTATTATCACTACAGGCATACCTAATTGTTCGCGGTGGCTGGCTAACGTCCGGAGTTTTTCATTATATCGGCTACAGAGTGAATAATATCGTTTTGAATTGTAGATGATAAATAACTCGGCCCTGGTTTGTCGCTCTGTTGATGTTGCATATGCTTTTTTCGATAATAATGAAACTAATTCTAAAAAGTTACCTCGCTCTATTTAATGAATCTTTGGACTCGTCATGTCCTCTAAAAGGCAATTCCTGTTGCGCTAAATGACAAAATACATCTACAAGTCTTTTAAAAATACTACGGTTTTGGTCAACTTGCTGATTGTGTTTTGAAATTTCTTCAGTAAATTGGCGTGACAATTGAGTTTTACTTACTTTAGAAATACACAGATCTGGCGTTGGTTTAGGAGAAACAACTAACGACTTTCTCTGATCAAAACTTAATGATTTTACCCTTTGGTCTTTTAATAAAACGTTACAGCACCTCAAATCATCACAAGGCACAATTTCTTCCATATTTAACACTCAAATAAACTAATTCACAACTTTTAAACAATAAAAAACAATTTTGAAATAATCACCCACTCTAAAAAGCAATACTACGCGAAACTAAAGTAAACAAACGCGAACATAGCATAGGTCGCCACGCAACCGATGTGCGACGAACTTCAGAGCAAAAACCAGGCTTATATGAGCGAGTAGATTTTGCTATAACAACCTACTAAGTGTTGTGGTATGCTAGCGAAAATATCCATAGATGTGAAAGAGAAAATGCAAGCCCGATTATAACGGGCATGCATTGCGTCTACTCAGAACTTGTGCGAGCGAGATGGCATCCGCGCGCTCAACACCGTACAGAGTACCAGTCAGTACAGTACAACAACGCATAAATAGAGGAACGTTTCGTCGGTAGGTGATTGACCCTAAGCGCGCGAAATTTAATTTTGAAATAATCGTTTTGGACGCATTCGACATTTTTTAGGGTCAATATTAATATTACAATACACAATATTATTTTAGGGTCAATGGTACAATATTATTATGGGAATTCCGGGCTTATGGGAATGTATGGAACATTCGCCACTGGTGATTGTATGTATGTTTCTTTGCGTGTCTATAATAGGAATCGTAAAGTTAACCATCGAATAAGTTATTGTAACAAACTCTTCGAACATCATAAATAATTTATTGTTCCAGAACATTTTCATTGTACTACTAGATTCAGATGCATTGATGACAGCACCCATAGCTCGCTTCCAGGAGTTCACTGAGTACAGAGACGTACAACAGTACGGCTTGAAAGTATTGGCTACACTCGCTTATCGCAAGTAAGGATACTATGTTAGATCCTAAGACTGATATGTCTGCTTCGGTGGCGTGGTCGGTAGTGCATCCGCCGTCGACGCCGGAGTCTCGGGTTCGATTCCCGGTCGGGACAAACTTTGTGTGAAGACAGATACGTTTGTATCGAAGTCTGGATGTTTCCTATGTATAATATGTATGTATTTACAAAAAAAAATGTATTTAAGTATTTATATCAGTTTATCTAGTACTCATATTACAAGCTTTGCTTAGTTTGAGACTAGATGGCGTTGTGTGAATTGTCCTGACAAATATATATACTGAGTATTGAGTCACCGCACATCACTTATCTATAGAATCCGATTCCCACGAAACTGTCCTCGTGTGAGCAGGGACACTGGTCTGCTTATTCCTACACTCCACAATCCGCTTGCTGTTACTAAGGATGCAGCCTTAAACTCCCTCAGCTTTCCTCGATAATTTGTCTAGCCAACACTGAAATAAGTTTTCAATTCAAGCTATTTAGTTGTTCGTAAGACAAGCAGGCAAGAATAGAAGAATGTCTTTATCCACAGATCACCAACTTCCATTTACATGCAGAACTATTTGGAATTGCTAGACAAGTTATTGGTGTGTGAAATAACCATGGACAATAAGGGCAAGGTTAAGGAAAGAAATGCTGAAGAGAAGGAGGAGAAAATTCTTTGTAGTTCAGAAGGTAGGAACATGCACTTAACAAAATGATAAATAAATAAAAGTGTGATGGGATCTATAAAACATACCTAAATGATATATACAACCTACAATTGCGCTTGCTAAAGGTGATTGTACCAAAGCATATTAAAGAAAAATATACTAACAATGATTGCGAAATATTCAAGTACTGTAATGTTATGAGTGTTTTTGATAAAATTAAATTTGGTATCCTCACTGAAACTAGTGTACCAGAGAGACTGGTTGAGAGGACGAGACCTGAGTACGTGAAATCAATTATACACAAAAATAAATACATACTACCTAAAACTCAAAATGTGTATGGAGAAAGAGTTGATGACTACTTGATTCCTGTCTTTTTAAACGGGCTACCTGACAACCTACAGAATTATAGAAGCACTTGTAAATCATTTAAATGTAAACTAAAACTGCACTTTCTTCCAAAATTTCATAATGAGAGAAGATATAACAATTAACACATATACAAATAACCGTAGTTAACTACATTATCGACAGTTTTCTAATGTATAGTTAAACTAATTTATATATAATTTCTAAAAAATAATTTAGTTTATTAATTGCGGCTCCCTATACTCAGATAGACCCTGCGAGGTCTTCGTAGTGTGGGACATTGTAATGTATAGATTGTATTTTACGTGTATTGGAAAAAAAAAAAGAAAAAAAAAATATCTATTCGTCAGGTCACAATGAGTCAGTGTTTCGAGCTGATGCTCTGTCCCTGACGACTTCTGTATCTATTGAACACTTTTCCGCCAAAAATGTGTTCGATTGCAAACCACGGTCATGCCGTTCTAACAGATACCTACGTTTACTAGCGTTTCTATAGTTTTATCAAGTACCTTCAATAACAAGGTCTAGCAAAGCTGCACCACATCTACTCTACTCAGGTTATGGGCCCAGTCACTCGAAAAGATTGTCTGTAGTCTCAAAATTAACTATAATAAATGGAAGTGATTTACACAATAACGTGTTTCATCGCCAGCCAAAGCGCCATTTCCGTACAACCCAGGCGTGTGCAAGCGCTACGCCAACCGTTGCTGGGGCTTCGCCTGCCAGTGGCCGCTGTGCGAGGAGCCGCGCTTACACCGACGCGCGCTCATGCTGCTTGTGGAGAGACTGATGCCGCTACTGAGCCGCCCTCACCTCGCTACTGACATGCTGTGCGATAGTTTGGACGCTGGTGAGTATAGTATGGTTCAAAAGTGCTTTCTCATGCCGTATACATCATACATACCATACCTGCGTGACCTGCGTCTTGAACTCCTTGATGGACCTATTTATACTGTCGATTAATGCCCTTGGTGGAACTTGCTACACATATTAAGGAAAATCACAGACTTTTCCACAGTTTACCTTTTTTGCACTGACCAGTTTTGTCTCACGGCATCATCACAGACTTTAATGTCCAAGTAGTTCCTTGATGGAAACTTTTTAGTGAAAAGCTGTTCATTTGCAAATTATAAACAGAAACTTTTTATTTATTTGCATAGACAATTTGATACATTATTCATTATAGTAAATGGATACGTATGATATGATTAAAAACTGGGAAAGGCTCAGTGCGTGATGATAGCAATGTGTTACTATGGACATATCTCATGTTTTAATAAAATAGAAACCTTTTACATATTTTATTTGCTCTCAGGTGGCCCTATAAGCATGTTGGCATTACAAGGCGTGTTGGAACTAGTGCGAGCCCACAACATTGACTACCCGGATATGTATGACCGTCTGTACGCTATGTTTGAGCCGGAGATGTTCGCGACACGATACAAGAAACGTTTGATGCATTTAGCTGATGTATTCCTTAGCTCCACGTAAGTTGTTTATTGTTTCTATAGTTTCTTGACTCCGGGAAACAAAAAAATGCATATTTTTCTAAGCAATGAACTTTAGTAATTTTTATCTCAAATAATCTTACAATAAGAATTTTAAAAACGAAAGCCTTGGGCTGAATTTAAACCAATGACTGTTCTTATAAACTTTGGAAATGTATTCGGGATATTTACCATGTATTATTTTGTTGTCGAGTTTCCGATATTTCGGCACTATTGCAAGCGCCATGGTCACGGAGGAACTGTCAGTACATCGCGAAATAGTTTTAAGGTAAACCGTATCGGTCTACCCTCCTTCTCACTCGTTTTTGTAGCGCACCACTACTATTGTCCGCACATTTCTCACTACCAACTCGAACATGATCAAGAAGCTGAACTAACACATATAAGCGGCGTGTTACAGCGTAATGGGTACAGTGGACGGATCAAGCCACCTAGATGCACGCAGAAACAGTTAAATTACAAGGTAGAAAGACACCCAGCATTCTTACCATATGTCAGAGGTGTGACTGATAAGATCACTAACATTCTCAAGAAAATATCCGTAAGAACTATCTTCACGCCGCTGAGAAAGGTATCACAGTCCTTGCGCTTGCCCAAGGACAGTTTCCCCTTGGAGAAGCCGTGTGTGTATAAAGTCGACTTTAGCTGCGGTAGCTCCTACATTGGGCAAACTAAGCGATCGGTTGCATGCCGAATGAAGGAACATATTAGGGCGGTCAGAAATAATGAACCACAGAAGTCTGCGATTGCGGAGCATATACTTGAGGCAGGTACTGATCATTGCATAGAGTTACATAACCCACAAATTCTTTCGGTAGACCGTCATTACATACCCAGGTTGGTGAGAGAAGCCATTGAAATAACAAAATATAAAAATTTCAATCGTGAAGACGGTTTTCAGTTGCCGGGTGTCTGGCGTCCAGTGGTCAGTTTATGTAAAAATAAACAACAACCTAAACAAAAACCGCGAGTGGATACCGTGAGTATTGTGTGCCGTGATCATGTTCGAGTTGGTAGTGAGAACAGTGCGGACAATAGTAGTGGTGCGCGACAAAAACGAGTGAGAAGGAGGGTAGACCGATACGGTTTACCTTAAAACTATTTCGCGATGTACTGACAGTTTCTCCGTGACCATGACGCTTGCAATATTGCCGAAATATCGGAAACTCGACAACAAAATAATACATGGTAAATATCCCGAATACATTTCCAAAGTTTATAATAATAACGACCATAACGGTTTAAATAACTATACAATGACTGTTCCCTTTCCAAAAGGTACGTTCTGCCAACTGACCAAGATACCACTTTAGATTTCGCGTGCAACTTACGGCGTCGATACAGAGTCATCTCTCAACATATAAGAAACTAACTTGGTACTGATGTTGCGTCATTTTGGTAATAAAATTACAATGAACAATACGGATTTTTAGATCTAATTTCCTATTATATTTGTTCTCAGACATCTTCCGGAAGCATTAGTAGCGGCCTTCGCCAAGCGGCTGTCGCGTCTAGCGCTTGTAGCGTCCGCCGAAGACGCCTTAGGTCTGCTGCAGCTCGTAGCCAACCTGCTGCTACGACACCCCGCTCTGAAACGTATGATCTGCTACGAAGACTCACCCAATATAAGTATGTTCATTGACGCTATTTTATTTTTCGTGAATATAATATAGATATAATATAGAATATAGATTATGGTAGATATCTGCCTGTGCCAGGTGGGTACCTGGGAGGACTAGTAATGAACATTGGGGTGGTAGAATAAAACAAAAGCTAATGGCCAACCATCGAAACGAGATAAATAAAACACATAAACAAAGGGATGGTTACCGAGTTACAATGCGATAGCGAGCTATTATTGTCTCTGTCCTTATCACTCGTATGTAGTAATGACGTGAAATGGTGGTCGAGAGCTGCGTGTTTCGTGGTACAGAAATCATTTAGAACCGCAGTTGTCAACATTCGATACAATAGTTGTCATAAATATGTCTGATTCCGATTTCCAACAATTCATCTTGTCTAATACACACGATAGCCATTAGAATTAAGAAACTTATACATAATTTATTTGTTTTTTTTTAAACCTCCGTAACTTGACTTTTTTAACTCGATTTGCTAGCCTTACTATAATGTGTAATATGTTGTCCAGTGTCTGGCGACCCATACGTGATGGAAGAGACGTGCGCTCGCAGTTCGCGCGCTCTTGGCTCCTCGCTGTGGGAGGTGTGCGCGCTGCGACGTCACAGTGAGCCCGCGCTCTCCGCCGCCGCCGCACGTCTGCTCGACGCGGGGCCTGCTAGCGCGCTAGAGGCACACGCTATCGACCACGCTGGGGTAAGTACCACTACGTACGTGATGGAGGAGACGTGTGCTCGAGGCTCCTCGCTGTGGGAGGTGTGCGCGCTGCGACGTCACAGTGAGCCCGCGCTCTCCGCCGCCGCCGCACGTCTGCTCGACGCGGGGCCTGCTAGCGCGCTAGAGGCACACGCTATCGACCACGCTGGGGTAAGTACCACTACGTACGTGATGGAGGAGACGTGTGCTCGAGGCTCCTCGCTGTGGGAGGTGTGCGCGCTGCGACGTCACAGTGAGCCCGCGCTCTCCGCCGCCGCCGCACGTCTGCTCGACGCGGGGCCTGCTAGCGCGCTAGAGGCACACGCTATCGACCACGCTGGGGTAAGTACCACTACGTACGTGATGGAGGAGACGTGTGCTCGAGGCTCCTCGCTGTGGGAGGTGTGCGCGCTGCGACGTCACAGTGAGCCCGCGTTCTCCGCCGCCGCCGCACGTCTGCTCGACGCGGGGCCTGCTAGCGCGCTAGAGGCACACGCTATCGACCACGCTGGGGTAAGTACCACTACGTACGTGATGGAGGAGACGTGTGCTCGAGGCTCCTCGCTGTGGGAGGTGTGCGCGCTGCGACGTCACAGTGAGCCCGCGTTCTCCGCCGCCGCCGCACGTCTGCTCGACGCGGGGCCTGCTAGCGCGCTAGAGGCACACGCTATCGACCACGCTGGGGTAAGTACCACTACGTACGTGATGGAGGAGACGTGTGCTCGAGGCTCCTCGCTGTGGGAGGTGTGCGCGCTGCGACGTCACAGTGAGCCCGCGTTCTCCGCCGCCGCCGCACGTCTGCTCGACGCGGGGCCTGCTAGCGCGCTAGAGGCACACGCTATCGACCACGCTGGGGTAAGTACCACTAAGTACGTGATGGAGGAGACGTGTGCTCGAGGCTTCTCGCTGTGGGAGGTGACGAGCATAGTCTATCTGAGGCATCAAGTATTTAACGTCCAATTTTTTTGAAAGCGCGTGACGTCTTATCAGATAGCCTAACTGTGGTGCGCTAGTATCGCGAAAGCGTCGCTCCTCGAACATAGAGCAAGAGTCACCAGACTCTTCCTATCTGAAAAAGACTATAGTAGCCAGTACAAGAATACGGGCAGAAAGGAAAGTAAAATTCCCACCATCATCACCACTCACTGGTACGTCAATCCCATTAATTTATAATGTTAAAACTAACAAACTGTCTATTATTTCCAGTCGTTTGACGCGGAACTGAAGCGTCGATTCAAGACGATTGAAATGAACTTCGTACGACCACAGGGCATGACGTCAAACGGGGAACGCCTCACGCAGTACTGGGAGCTGATGGCCTGAACATGAAGTCCTGACAGAAGAATGCTGGTAAACATACGCATTTATCTGCTTCATAGGTGAAACACATCCACATCGGATCCAACATACGTGATTGTTAAAGAAATTTCAAGAGACTAAGCTGTATGTGGCAGTTATATTGCCTATCCGTAAGAATGAAACGACTATAGTAAGGGCTTTTTCAGTTGAGTCGTCTGGTCATAAAAGTCGAAAGAGACAGGAATATGCAGCGTGCCGGACGGCTCCATAAGTGCAAGCGAGATAGATATAGGGAATGGTTTATGGTCCTTCAACTCGGTTCACAACGCGGTTACTATAGGCTGTATGACTCGAGTACCTTTGCCTAGTGATTAGATTAAAAACTACAGCATGTCAAGTATAAGTTGGCGTGTGGCAAAAAATGGAACTAATTTAATTGTATGTATTTCTCTTTTTGAAATCTTGTGTCATTGGAACGCCAACTTATACTTGGCAACCTGTTCTATCAGTAATTATGGGATAGTCATAGACAAGGAGGGATAGCAGGTATCATCGTGTAGTCTAGATTTGGGTAGTACCAAAGCAGTGACGTAAACGACATCATCGTTGGACCAACATCATCTTAATTTATAAAGCACATATTTTTTTGCAAATACCTTCATATTAATGTCTTTTTATTGTGCTGTTCTATAGATAGTTTTTACTTAGCTGTTTATGTCAAGTTTATTATAATTGTTTATTAGCAATATTGAGGGTTGGATTTGATAATTTCACATTAAATACAGTGAGAATTCCAACACTGTGTTTAACGTTATATGGGATTCATAGAAAATTTAACTTGCCCTTAAAGGTTAATAATAATAAAAAAGTTGGATAATTTCTAAAACACACCCACATTAATATTAATTAAAAATTGGTAATTCCTCTCGCACATTTGACAATTGAAATTTTTCATAATTTAAGAAAGATACCACACCCAAATTAATATTAACTATAAAATCGGTAATTCCACTCGCACATTTGACAATTAAACTTTTTAATCTATATATGTATATAAAACAAAGTCGTGTTGGTTAAGAGATTAATCGCTCGAGAACGGCTGGACCGATTTCGCTAATTCTTTTTTTTTTGTTGACTTCGTAATTATCAGGGGAAGGTTCTTTTGGAAGAAAAAAAAATTGTGCGGAACATTAGAAAAATAATGCGGTACGAAGTTCGCCGGGACAGCTAGTAATTTAATAAAGATACAAAAACATGTTAACATTTTGAATTACCAGTTCTAGAACAATATTTAAAAGTTTTTTTTTTTTTTGTCCGACACATTTGGATTGACATTTTATTCTCTTTATGGCCATTACGACAGCTGACAGTTCTTTTTTGATACTTGTGGTTTTAATTTTATTGTTATAGTGTCAAAAAGTAACACTGATTGTAACATGAGAACGGCTCAGAAAATCTGGCTAAATTCTGTACTGTAAATAAATCTGGTTTTGAACGAATCATTCGATTTGCTATGCTATTTGTTTAAAAGATTTTTTTTAAATCATGAAAATTAAGATTTCTGTTTGCGATTTTTATTGTTACAAAGTTTGTTGTCTTCGTTTCGTCTTCCTACTAATATATATATATAAATATAATGTTAATCATGATTGCTCCTGTATTCATTTATTAATTATCTTTTAATAGCCTAAGATTTCTGGTCCTACCTTATATTATTGTTGTCTGATGAGCACAATTAAACTATGCAAACCAGTTTTCTTAAAAAAATTTGATTGTTTTATATTATTTTGCTTATAATGTGTGATATTGGCCTTAAAATAGATTGAAAATATTCTGTGCTAGTGTATCAGCCACCATAATCATGAACTCTCTCAACAAAACATTAAACTGTTACAAAACAAAATTATTGCCAGATTTTTACTCACAGGCTCTAACTGTTGCTTTAAGAATCTGGCAATAAATGTAGAGTCAGTTTTATGACCTAACTAAATAAATATTTTAAAATTTTTTTATTTAACTTTTCAACACTGTTGTGGAAGATTTTTTTTTTAATTCCGCGGCCGCACCTGCCTCTGGTTAGCACTAGGAAGAATTTCCAGTGGCACCCGGTGCTTTCACAAGCACCTAACTAAATTGCAATTACTTCACTACAATGATGATGATGGAATCACCATACTAGATTTATGGTTCATTCCAATGGCCTATCTTGTTATGTATGGATATAAGGGTTACGTTACATTAAGATTTGTGTTAGATTTATTCATACGCACTTTATTCAATATAACAAAAATATATGTTATCAAAAATGTAGTGCAAGATAATTTTTTGTGAAAGTGTTTAATTAATTTTAAGATAATAGATATTTTACTATTTAAATCTTTTAGACTACCAGGTTTGGTATAAAGAATAAGTCTTTTTAATAAAAGTTTTTTTCATCTGTGGTGAAGTGTGGTATATCTGGCCAACAGTGGCTTAAAGGTTTTGTCAAAACCAAGCCATAAAATCCCAAAAAAAAAAAAATATTAGGCCAGCTGTTAGTAAGCCACCTTGTAATTTTTTTTTTTTTTTTTTTTTTCAATATAACCACTTTAGAGCTCACCTTTTGACAATGTTACATGATACAATTCATTCAGGTGTTAATACGAAACATAGCCATAATGTAATTATTTAATTTTATCGTTATATTATTAGTTTGACGGAACCTCGCACCTGGTCTTTATACTTTTGCCACATTTAGGCACATTTGGAGTTAAAAGAAGATTTTTTTTTAACTACAATGTAGCAATTTTTTTATGTAATTTAGTTATTAATCTCGTTATAGAATAACTTGTTTATGGTAGGTACGTGACAAAGATATGATGTTACTATTTAATCATGACCACATTTTTTTTTTCATTTTGATACCTCGCCACCCTCATTAACAACAAAACGAATTTTATTTTTTTTATTAAAAGTAGATCTGAAAACATAGTGCCTACAAAATTTACAGCTACCCACACTTTTTTAATTACAAAGTTTTATTAGTGAGAATATACTCTAGTGCAATATTATTAACAATTAAGCAGAAACTATTTCTCATATAGATAGAGATCTAAGTAAAATTTAATCTAAGGAATAAACAATAAGCTCTGTTTTGTTTGTTGCAACAAAAATGTATGTCACCAAGATGTTAATAGTATTTGTGTATTTAAGGTTTGTAAGTATATTGTGTAGTTATTTTTACTAAACTAGGTATATATATGTATAATATATTATTAATAATGCAAGATCACCAAGGCAATAATGGCTAGTGAACTATGTATATTAGCTATGGTATATGGTAGTCTCTATTACTATATTCCCGTTCGCGCCACCCTGCTAAGTGAGTACGAAAACCCGCCGATACCGTTTTTTTTTTTTTTTTTTTTTTTTTTTTTTTTTTATTTTTTTTTTAGTTCCGCGACCAAGGCCGCGGCCGCTCTAACGTCCGTTGCCGGGCGTCTCTGGTTACAAGCAGAACGTATTTCCAGTGGCGCCCGGCGGCCGCCGATACAGTTAGAGAAATCGACTTGTATTTTTTTTTTTTTTTTAAATTATAGTACTCTGGTATGTTACTGGCCGATAATAAATATTTATCTTTGATTATTAAATATTTATCTTTGATTATTAAATTAAGAATCTCTGTACATTTTTATAAGACGCGCCCGCCGTGTTGTGATGATTATGTTGAAACAAAACCTTAGTTATAAATATATTACTAGATTAAGGCATTATTTTAATATTATTCATTTGATTATTGTTCTATTATTGTATTAATGATGATAAATAAAGAGTATTATAAAATTATTTGTTTAATTTATCATAAGACCATGGGTATTATAGAAAAAAATAAAAGAATACTTTTTTTTGTTTCATGGCTTGGTAAAGATAGAAGAAAATACTTTTACTAAGAATCTTGAAGGTAAGTTGACACAATATGACAATGATATTCTATACCTACCTTAATACCTACATACACCCATATCCCATAGATCACCGATGGATACAGTTCGCGAGGGATAAGCGGTCTGCATTTGTGTGAGTGCACTGTACGTGATCGTATATGTGACCTCTTTTAAACACATGTGTTGCAGCTACAAAAAGAGTTCGGACGGGTCTAAGACTAGGTACGGTCCTGGTTGCGCATTTTACGATAGGGAGGCTGATAACTCTACTTTTTCGTGGTCACACATGCAAAGCTTCGCTTATCCCTCGCGAACTGTACTAGCGTTTGCTTTTTTCAAGATTTTTCCCAATCGAACCTACTTCCTGAGCGCGTTCAAACAAACTCTTCTACTTTATAATAATAGTATAGATATTCAATGGTGTAAGATGTTGATTTTTTTATATAATTACACTAATTTCGCTAAATAGAAGACATTATAAACGTCGACATATTATGTTTCACCTACTCACGAGGCATTCTCAAGACTGTCTCAGAGAGAACAGCTGTTCTCTCATATGTCGACGTTTATAATGTCTTCTATTTAGCGAAATTAGTGCAATTATATAAAAAAATCAACATCTTACCCCATTGCTTATCATGGATTTTCGCCAGGTAACGCCTGATTCTATTCAATAGTATTTTTATAATAGTTTTTCATATTGTATTTTTTTTATAAATAAAAAATCTCTGCAATAAAAATAGGTTAGTGTAGAAAAATGGTTATACATTAATTTATTTGTTGTCAGTATTTCTATAGTCTAGTATCTATATAGATCTTTCTAGTTATTCAAAGGCCTTCGAAGCCAAGCCAAAAATTCTCAAAAAAAAATTCAGTATTATCACTTTGCAGGCAACTGCCAAGTGTCAATCAGATAGACATTCGATTTGTCATTCAGTTTCAGTTTCATTCAGTCAGTGTAATTCTTTTGATTGGACGGTACATACACGGATTTGTTCACAAAATAAATAAATTTTATAAAAAAACTTCTATTTCAAGGAAATAATGTTAATATGACTGGTTAATAGTCAGTGCATATAAAACGTGCTTAAATAAACTAGAAAATGACATAAAAAAGCGTTCGGCTGTCATTAAGAGGTGAATGATTCTATTTACTTTCTAATATTTATCAATAAAATGTGTGATATCTGTGTTAATAAAGCGTGATATCAGGAGGGCGGATGGTAAACAAACACATTGATGATAAGGGCCTGAAGAGTGGTGAATCTTGACTAAGATATAGAGGTGAGTACATTTTTCTAATTTGAAATAGTAGTAGGTACATAAATAAGTACCTACTCCTCCTCAGAACATGTTAAGTATATATATATTTAATACGACAATTTGTCTGTCTGTCCGTCCGTCGCGTTTTTCAATTATAATTAATAATACATACATTTACATGAAATATTAAGAAATTGTATCTTATCAATGCTTATCAAAGTTATTTCTGACTGTTGAAACGTTTTAAGTATGGGACATTGTATTGTAATAGTTAAAATATTATTTATTTTTTCTTTTTTTATATTAGAGGCGATACAAAGTTCGCCGGGTAACTAGTATAGCTTATAGTAGGAACTCAGATTTTAAAACTCAAGAGCTTTTGTTATACAAGCGTTGTAAAATACACGTCAAAAAATTACAAATGAACCGACTTGAATGGGACCAAATAGTTGTCGGAATGAGACCAAATTGAAATGGGATCACTTGGAAAGTGGAAGCTTCCAATAAAAAAAATCAAAATGGTTAACCCAGACCGAAGATATGAGGTAACAAACACAAAAAAAAAAGAAAATTTGAATGAAGAACCTCCTCCTTTTTTGGAAGTCATTTGAAAACATAATTAAAGCTCTTGAGTGAGACCACATCTAGTTCTCATAGTTACAATATTTGCCTATTTTGGTGTGACATGGTGTTGTGATATTCTATCATATTTATTTTATTTAACACTAGCTGTTGCCCGCAGCTCCGCCTGCGTGTTACTTTAGATCTACATAACTTTTTTATTTATGAAGCGATTGAAAACAAAACCGCAAATTCAAATTAAAAATCAAATCGTTTCTGAGATTAGTGTGTTCAAACATTCAGACAAACAGACAAAAGTTCTAAAAACCATTATTTTGGGATTTATTGCGCTCATATAGCCCTCCTACACCAGTTTATCTATTATATATTCTATTATATTTTCTATTATACCATAAAAATTCATCTTAAGTTACGAAAACATGAAATATAAAAAAAAAATCACCTAAAACCTACGACAAACTTATTATTAGCGGTTGGTACAGTACTCGGATCTAGGGATTGATTCGCAAAATTAAGTTTGTTTTTTATTGTATATACTTTCCGGGATAAAAAGTACCCAGTGTGGTGCCCAGGATATTAAAGAATATTATAACAAGTTTCATCTAATCGAACCGGTAGTTTTTGCGTGATGCCTGAACAAACAGACAGACAGACAAAATTGTTTTTAATCACATTTTAGGGTTCGGTGTCGGTCTAGTAAATTATTCCCCTATTATCCCCCTGCCAATTATTTTTTTGATATTTTCAATGTACAGAATTTTCACTTCTACAGATTTATTATAAGGACGATTTATTTAAAATCGCTTTGTGTTCACTGCCTTCATTGGCCACCACCGCACGGCCGCGTCGCCGCGCTGTTATTTTTCTTTCATCACGAGATGAAAGAAAAATAACAGCGCTCTTAAGTCATTCGTCAAAATTATATGGTTTGAATGGCAATTTTGGTCTAAATTAAATGCACAACGTATGTAAAGTATTCAATTAAATAATACTGCATTGTTAAAAATAGCTTGGCAAATGACACATTATTTTTTTGTCATTTATAAAAGATAAAAATGGTTACTGTGAGTTATCCTTAAGAGATAGACATATGCTATTGCGGACTTTTTTGTAGACCTTTCTATGGTCTACAATACTGTAGTACATTATTTTGATCTGTCTCGTAGGGCTTCGTCAGCGTTTGCAATGAAAGCGCAAAAAAATGTGTTTATTTACGACATTACATTAGAAACCTCTAAAATAATCGGTATTACTGTAGTATATTATACATGTATTATACATTGTATTAAACCTTCCTGTTGAATCACTCTATCTATTAAAAAAAACCGCATCAAAATTCGTTGCGTAGTTTTAAAGATCTAAGCATACATAGGGACAGACAGACAGGAAAAGCGACTTTGTTTTATACTATGTAAAGATTAATCGCCCGCGTGATTTAGTTTACTCGTTCCCGGTTCCCGTGGGAACACATAAGCGGGATAAAAAGTAGCCTATGCTACTCAGGGTGAATGTAGCTTTCCAATGGTGAAAGAATTTTTGAAATTGTCACACTGGTTTTTGAGTTTATTCATTACAAACATACAAAAATACAAATCTTTCCTCTTTATAATAGTAGTATAGATTGTATCAAGTTACCAACTCATCCTCACTTGCATGTGGTTCACATGCTGACAGATGAACGAAGCTCTGGCATGAGTACTCAAAGTGCCTGGAAACTGCAATAGATATTCCCAATATTACATGTTACTAATTATATGTAAGCGTAATATACGTCTATATCTACCCCCCTCAAGGATAATCACGTGGTTTTGTGTTGTGTTTTATTAACAGACTAGCTGACCACCGCAGCTCCGGCACGGGGAACGAGAAAACTATATTACACGGTTAATATAGTTTTCTCGTTCCCCGTTGGACACAGCTGGGATAAAAAGTAGCGTATGTTACTCAAGAATAATGTAGCTACAGCTACATACCAGTGAAAGAATTTTCTAACTCAGTGCCATAGGTACGGAGCCTATTCAATTTAAACATAGAAACAATCTAATTTTTCCTCTTTATAATACTCAAAAAAAGTATGGTGGTTCTCAATTTGATTGTATTGTTTTTATGTTTATGTGCTTTTGACTGGGTGAACAGATTAAAAAACAATTTTTTTTAATAGAATTTTTGAAATTAGAATTGCTTACCATGGTGTCAAGTGCATATATGGTATAGTAAAGGTTACTATGGTACAGTCAAGGTTAGTATGGTACAGGTACAAATTAAAAAGTGCTTACCTACCATTTGCTTCCATTTCAATTTGGTCTCATTCCGATAATTCGCAGTCAGTATTTTTTGGTAAAATTATGGATTTATGTGTACAGTCAAAGCTCGAAAGTGTATTCCCATTATTACAATGCAATAATTTGATTGTAAACTTATGCTTAAACTGTAGAGGTTTTATTTATCTGTGCCAGGACAGATGGACAGATGTTACAGAGACCACTAAATAGAACCTCTGTAGTCTAAGCATCAGCAGCATACAGTCAAGTTATTGCATTGTAATAATGTGAATATACTTTTGAGCCTTGACTGTACACAAATGGATAATTTTAGCAAAAAATACCGACTGTGAATTACCGGAATGGGACCAAATTGAAATGGAAGTACACGGTAGGTAAGCACTTTTTAATTTCTACCTGTACCATAGTAACCTTGACTGTACCATAGTAACCTTGACTGTACCATAGTAACCTTGACTGTAACCATAGTAAAATTTACCATACTGTACTTGATAGCTGTCATATCTGCGCTTGATAGCTGCACACATTTTGCATTGGTAATGATAACGCTAATGATTCTGTGTCAACAATAATAAAACATTAAATAACAACTGATAATAACAGTGATAAGTAAGTAAGCCATTGAATATATTTATCATAAGTGTTCCTTGAAATATAATGTTGCTATAAAATTTTATAATACAATGTACTAAGTTATTTGAGATTAGCCGATTATTCCCTCGGCTTAGCCCCCATGGAATAGTTTCTAGTTAAGTTCTAGTACAATTCCCATAGGTACACATTTCCAGGATAAAAAGTCATCTGCCAGTAAAACTGGTCCAGCTGTTTCAGTGATTAGCCAGAACAAACGGACCGACAGATCAATTTAAAAAATTGTTATTCTTATACACTGTTTATACTTTCATATGCATTTAGTGAAAAGCTGTTAAATTGCCTAGATACTTCAACTTTAAAACTATATCTCGCCTAGACGAATATTTTATGAGAAAATGACCAATACTTAAATGTGAACTGTGATACAAAGTTAGCGACTACAACGATAATATGCGAAGACTTTCTATTTGTATAGAAACTGTGTGGTATGGACATAATAAGATCAGCATGTTCCTGCTCGTCAATTAATCTATACTAATATTATAAAGTAGAAGAGTTTTTTTGAACGCGCTAATCTCAGGAAGTACTGGTTCGATTTGAATAATTATTTTTTTTGTCGAGAAGTGCATTTATCGAGGAAGGCTATACGCTATATAACATCCCGCTAAGGTCAATAGGAGCGGAGCAGCAGTGTGATATGTTTTAAAAACGGGAAAAAAATATTTCTTTTAAGAACTTACGTTGCGTGCGCTGGCCAAACGGTTAATATTATGTTAAAACTATGTACTAAAGAAGTGTTCCTTTTTAAAAGTTCTAAAAAAATGTCCTCGGTAGCATATATCTATATTTTAAGGTTAACTCACTATTTTATAGACGGCGTTCTAAAATATTTTTTTGCAAATTTGTTATTACGGTTGACGCGACGGCAACAATAATTACAAGCGACAGGAACGGGAAAAATTCTAATTACTACTTGGACGAAGTCGCGGGCAATATAATAATAATAATACAATAATAATGTATTGGTATAGAAAACTGTAAGTGAGGTCTTTCATGGTACTTACAGATTGTAGACCACTGTAGATGTCGACAAAGTTACATCTCTTATCAGCTAAAATAGGTATATTTTTATTTGCCTTCCAGTATGTAACAGGTACATGTTTGTGTTGTCCTTGTTGGTTAATAAATAGGGCCGTGCAGTGATGTTTAATATATAATTTGCCTCAAATTGCTGAGGCAAAATTTTAATGATGTCGTAGCTGCACTTGCAAAGGATAAATCATTAGTATATTGTCTCTGGTAATATAATATATTATTAATAATATATTTCCCATTTTACACTAAATCAAGTTGTTATCCCTGATCCCTTAGTCGAGGCGTTTAATACGCCCATGTTTGCTAGTTACTTTGGTAAGCAGACAATGACTCACCACAATGATTCTCGCCTCCAGGCTCAGGCTGAGATCGTTCAAATAGCCTTTTTTGTGCGATTTTCAAAAGCCTGGAAAGAAGCGGATATGCAACCGATCCCTAAGACAGGGGATCGGTCCGATCAGGCAATTATCCACCCATAACTGTCGTCTCAGTCATCTGCAACGTGTTTGAGCTCATTATCAATAAGCAGCAGCCGAATGCGGATGCTACGCGATGGTCAGGCTTCTAGCTTCTTGCACGTAAACGCTGTGCTACCTCAGGTGTCCATACTGACTCCAACCTTCATTCTTCTGCATATCAAGGACATGCTATCCCTCGGAAACTGGAGGGCCACTTTCGACAATAGTGTGTGCTATGAAAGTGGCCTAGATTTCGCTTTGGTTTAATAAAGAAAAACCTATAACGGTATAACCTATGACGTTGGGGTTACCTAAATGACTTGCGGAATGTGGGTGTACTACGCGCTTCTGTCTACCTCTTTGGGGATAAATACGTGATTTGTGTCTGTCATTTTGAAATACCATAGATAGGTGCAAACAGTCACGCCTCTTTCCCATTGGGATAGGCAGAGACTATAGAATTCCACTTGCTACGAAATACCTTCCCAAAGATAACTTATGTTTGTCAATATAACCTACTTATTTTTTATTCCATTTGCATTCCATGTTTTATCTTATGTTGCAGGTTGAGTCATATGATTAACTAATAGTTTTACATCGTGTATGACCACTTAAGACATTTTGTATATTGTGTGTCCCATTTTCTTATTGCGGTTCTTGCTACTAAGTGCATAGAATAGGGAATAGCACTACGTATTACGCTCACCTACACTTGCTTCTTTGCTGCCGCTGCCCCTGTCGCAGACGTTTTTGTTGGCCCCTTTATGTAACAACCAGTCCCGGCCGTCATATAAACATCTATGGCAGTCGTTAAGGATTGTTGGAGCCCTAAAACAAACATACGAAGGGTCTATCTACAGAACCTCGATATCGTTGTGAAGGTCAGTTGGCAGTCGCTTTACGGAAAATATCGAAGTGCAACCGACTCGCAGTTAGTCTGGAAAGCCGAGTCCAACTGAGTTGGGAAAAGGCTCGGGGGATGTTTTACGGAGCCCGGAGCCTATCGTATTCAATTCAAATCTACAGTCCGGACTCTTATGGAGATACCTATGCGTGACAATTTGCATTATGCTTCCATTGGTTCTTCTTGCAACCCAACCATGTGTTAATTATGAGCTTAAGTGATTCGTTGTCTCTAGTTTTAGTTGCTTGTATTGTATTATAATCTAAATAATGAACATCTCTTCCTCATTCGTTTTCAACGTTGATTCCTCATACCCTGACGCAAAACAGTACTGCGGGAATAAAGTGTTGTCCGTTCGAAGTGTAGGTAAGCCCATCATTTTAAACAACAGCATCCTCATGAACTTCGCCCCGCCCGCGAGCTTGTTTGGACATATCGGACTCGCGACTAATCCGCACAATGTCGCCTTGTTGCTGGAAGTCCTAGTTATTCCATTAAAAAGAGATCCTCTCTCCACCTCGGCTCGTTACGGGATCCTCACTCCCCATCCTCTGGTTAAAGGCGCGGCATAAGCACCATACAACGCCCCAGATACCTGATCTCTTTTGGTGCTAAGCATCCATGATTTTTATGTGTTTAATATAACACGAGATTATATTAATGTGACAACGTACACTGGGTTAAATTAAATGTAAACTATCATCGACTACATAGGTATTGAACAAAGATATTATTATCCTTAACTCCTAGTCACTCCGCAATTCCTAACAATGCACATTGGGGAAAAATAAATTCGGTCTGTCATATTTTAAACATGTCCACCATTGTTAGAGAATGTTTATAATAACACAATTGAATCATTGGGTTTAGGTATGCTGCGGATAGAGCCTATTGGAGCCAAATCCTTGCAGCTATGTGCTAGTTCAGTGAAGTTGGATTGTTAGCTATTTGTGTCGAACTATGATTTGTGTATCTGTGTCTTGTGCACTTCACAATGTGAATTTGTATCAACTAGTGAATAAGGGTAAGAATAAAACTGAATATAATAAACTGTATTGTACAGAATTACAAATTCAAGCATACTAGATGAACGTCTGTGTACCTATATGGCCAAATTTTTGATTCTCTCATCGCGACGTTCTCGTTCAATTATTATATTATTTATGACCTACATACAATGATTTTAAATACAATGGATTTCGGATCATCGCTCAAAAGTGTCCGAACTAAAAGAGAAACAAAACGCTAAAAGAGAAACAATCGCGCGCCAGTCTTGATTTTGACAACTGAACGACAACACGTTGCACAATGCCGTACTGTATTGTAAAAACGTGTAAAAACTACGAAAAAAAAGCAAATTGAAGACGGTGTATCATATTTTCAGTAAATAAGCTTTTGTTTTATTATTTGCAATTTATTATTTCACTTAAAATACAGTATTTCGTCGATAATAAATTAAAAGACAAAAGTAAATATTGCAATCCAGTCCAATACCGAAGTACCTATCTGTCTCTTTCGAACTCATCCCAAGCTCAGTAAAAAGAAAGAGACCATTTCATTTTCACTGAATAATGTACTAACAAAATGACCATTCAGATTTATTCGGATTACCGATAGCGATAAAACTATTTGGAACAAAGATTATAGTGGAGACGCCTTGGCTCTTTATGATTTTTTTTTCGTTATATGAACCAACATCTATTTCAGTTTTCCTCGGGATCCAGTACACTGTGCACAATGGAAAAATATTATTGCCCTAGCACGGCGAGAAGAATATTTTGATCCAAAAAATAACAATCTTGTTTGTTCGGCTCATTTTATGGACATAACAAAAAGAGGTCCGATCTTTATGAAACTTGTACAAGAATCCCTTGATTGAATGGAGGAGATAAGCCCAAAAATGTTTTTAATTTTCACAGGGTATCATTGTTTTGTCATAAATATAATTACACATGTCATTTTATTTCGTGTATGTACTGTTATTTTCTTTTTATTTGGATTCTCGGTAATGTATTCCCACGGGAATCGGGGCCGAGATAACTATATCTCGCGGGCGGAGTCACGGTGATCAGCTAGTAGCCAATAATTTCGTATCCCAAAAATTAACCATAAGATAAAAATAAATTAATGATGCGCAGTTTTAGCAACTAATTCAGTCATTTGAAACACGGCTATCTTGTAGTAGACGTAGCGACATAGCGTTATGAAAATAGTAATGAAAGCGGAAGAACTTTGACACCCGCAAGAAGTTTGGCATTTATAATATTATAATTAGTTAAATTCATTAATTCCCTTTTTGTTATTCATACACTACAGTTACTTATTATGAAACTGACTCGAAAAAAAAAACTTTGTCAGTCGTTAATTAGTTTTTCAGCTTATTTCGTCTAACATAAACAAGTAATTACAATTTATAAGATTATGGAATTTATTGTAGTCTTACATTAATTATTACGCCTACGTAGGTACATATCATGGAATCCTTAAAAGACTTTAACAAAATAAACCTACTCCATTGTTTCTATGTTCACGTAATTTTAAGTATAAGCTGCATAAGGTGAATTAGTCAGGCGGACAGATAGAAGCTACGTAATGCGATAAATTAGTGCAAACAAAAGTGAACACTATTCCGTTGAATCAAGGTTTAAATTTTAATATGAAATTTGTTTATATCTATGTATGCCTATGTATAATGTATAGGTCGACTCGGGACATTATTTTCTTGCGATTTGTTCTAGATCCTATGTCCGTTGTATTATAAGGTCTTTGCCTACATATGTACTACTTACTAATTATAATTTTTATTACCTACTTTAATTGTTATGTTGTATCTAATGTTAATTTGTTTTTACTTGTATTTTTACTTGCAGTGTTGTATTAGGATAATCCTGTGATGACACTGTAAATGTTTTGGAAATAAATAAATTTTCGTCCAATTCCAAGGTGTATTTTTCTTTCCTCCACATTAATCTCCTAGACGTCTGCCCAATCACAACTTCACAATAGACTGGATCCGAAATACACAATGGAGAAATTGAATTCTCACCTAATTGCTTATTATGTATTAAATTATACCTATAGAGATATTATCAAATATTTATAAGAAATCGCAAAATAGTCGAAACAAACTCATTGCTTTATACAAATTTTCCATACCATAACTACCTAGTATGTTGGAAAGTGTAACAAACCCGATACCTTCAAGGTTACGTAATTCTCGTCCTCGTAATTTAAAATGTGTGCTAAGATATTTTTTTTACTAAAGTTGCTTAACGCCGAGTTATTTTACGGAAGAAGCAGGCTGTTAGCACCAACCAACGGATTTCCCCTTTAATTTCTTACAAAATGCTTCCCCAAATCATTATAGACGTTGATTAGTCAAGTCTCGTTGCAAAATCTCCCAAACTCCAAGAGAACGGATCTATAACTGACCGGTCATTATAGCTTTTATTACTTATATACAATTAAGGTCAGATGACCCCTTTACTAGTTCCTTTCTCTCATTAAAATGACCTTGACCTGCCGTGTCGGTTTGTTCTAAAGCTAAAGTGAGACATGACAGTTCCAAGTGGCAATGTAACTGCGGAGAAAGGAAATAAGCTTTGGAATGGGACGAATAGACTGCTTCAGTGGCGTGGTCTGTAGTGCTTCCGCTTTCGACGCCGGAGTCTCGGGTTCGATTCCCGGTCGGGACAAACTTTGTGTGATGACACATACATTTGTACCGAAGTCTGGGTGTTTCCTATGTATAATAATTATGTATGTATTTACAAAAAAAATGTATACAGGGTTACCTGGTAAGTCGTGCGAACCCCGTTCAAGAGTGGTAAAATAAAATACATTTGTTTTACCTATTTGAATTGTTTTATTTTATTTTGTAACCTAATTAATCAATTTTGCGGTAATTTTTACTACTACTTTTAAGACTTTTATCAAAGATTATTCCAAGACTTCCAATAGCAGCGTAGCTTATTATACCTTGTTGAATAGCTAATGAAACGTAGATATTTTGAAGCGTGTCTGCAGCCTAGGTGTCATAGATATTTTTTTACTATTGCTGTTTGAAGTTTGATTTGTACTGATTTTTATTGATACTATAACTATCAATCTTCTATCTACGCGACCCATTTAGCTGAGGTAACTCTAATTTTATATTTCATAATGATGAAGAAACTAATCTGCTACACAAAAATCGTATAAAAATAAAAATTAGAACAAAAATAAACGAAAAAGATAGGCCCAATGGCCCAATAGACAAGAAATCGGCATATTTTCAAAAAAATCTTCAAAGCCTTATAACTTGAAAAGGGTTAGGTTGGGGGGCAGGGGTCCAAGGTGAAATTTGTCAGAAATGGTGGGAACTACCACCCTTGAACGGGGTTCGCACGAATTACCAGGTAATCCTGTATAAGTATTTATTTCAGTTTATCTAGTACTCATATCACGCCATATAGTCTTAAACTAAGCAGAGCTTCTGCTTAGTTTAAGACTATATGGCGTTGTGTGAATTGTCCTAACATATATTTATTTATTTATAATATTTCGTGAAGGATCCATCCACCTCTGGAAGTCCGGCACGATGTTTGTATTGTTTGTATGCCAAGCTGCAGTGTTTATGAATTTCGTAATATTTCGGAGAAAAGCGTGTATTATCGTAGGTACATGATCACATGAGCTCTTACAAACAGCTGCAGAGGTGGTGATAGGTTTTCACGGACATTATTTTCTAATCGCCCGTGTATAGCTATAATCAAGCAAGCCAGCTATAATCTTGTAACTAATGTTGTTTATGTAGCGTACAAAGTACGTTATGCATCATTACAAACTCCGATAATGAATATTACATGTGCACATTTACGATGCAACATAATTATACTCGGACAGGATGACTCAATACAATCACCAAGTGTTCAAGTACTGTTCAATCTGGGAACATTAGAAAATAAAAAATGCGACATTCAAACAAATTAGGGCGTTTAATCATTTTCGTGGCAAGTACAGATGCGTAATGTGACATACACTGAGAGGCGGCTTCCCGCAACATTTACAAGGTCATCAGTCCACCTTGTGGCAGGCTTACCTACGCTGCGTCTTCTAGTAAGCGGTCGCCGGCCAGTAGGTAATTGGTTTTTGTAATTTTATTGTTGGGTAGTTTTGTAGATGCGCCAACATATTCCCGGCCCTGGAAGCTTCTTCCTCTGAAGGTCTTGGTAGCAAACAGATTCTGTTTAGAGCGCGTCGGATGGTACCTCGATATCTGCGACGCGCGTTACTCCGTCGGCTCCAGGGAACAACCTCGTGAATCACGAGACGCCATTGAAGCGGGGGAGAATTGTCCTCTCTAATAACGACGAGGTCATCCAGCTGCAGGGCTGGTTTGCTGTTGGTACGCCATTTGTTCTGCGACTGAAGTTCAGCGATGTACTCGCGGCTCCACCGTTGCCAGAAGTGCTGTTTTACTTGTTCAATTCTCTGGAAGCGGTTGAGACGGTTGGTAATACCAACCGTCTCGGCGGCTTGTAGGCATGGTGACGGTAGCGCAATAAGAGGTCTACCAATCATAAAGTGGCCCGGGGTCAGATGGGGAGGAACTTAGAGGACAGAGAGGACGACAGTTAAGGATGGACTCTATTTGTGTATACAGAGCCGCTAGTTCCTCAAAAGTATAGTGCGTAGTCCCTAGTATCCGGGTTAAATGAAATTTTGCAGATTTTACACAGCCTCCATCAAGCCATTATAGTGAGGAGCATAGGCCGGCGAAAAGCAAAATTCGACCTTCGGCGGCGGCTAAATCGGTGATTGAGGTAGCATTGGTTTCGATGTACATTTTTAATTCTTTTAAGTTTCCACCATTGTTGCAATAGACCTGTCTTGGAATTCCTCTACGCGCAATAAACCCTTTCAAGGCTAAAAGAAATGCATCCTTTGAAAGCTCTCCGACAGCTTCGAGATGCACGCACTTGATTCAAGATAAATAAATATACATAGATAGCACTTTGTTATTTTACAACCACGACCCTTGTGATCCGCGATCATAAATGGTCCAGCAAAATCTGTTCCTACGGTAATAAATGGAAAATCTGGTGTGAGTCTATCGGTAGGTAAATTGCCCATAATAGTTTGCATTGCCTGCCCCTTGAAACGTGTACAAACATTACAACCGCGCCCGATACGAACGCGCTAGGTTTCTTCCACCTATAGGCCAGAGCTGTGTTCTAATAGACGCTAATAAAGCTTGAGGACCTATATGTAAAAGCCGTTGGTGTTCCTGTTAGAATAAAAGTTGAGTGAAGTGATGGCTAGAGCTTAATAACATAGGATGTCACGGTCGCCACTATGTTCAATCTGGGAACATTAGAAAATAAAAAATGCGACATTCAAACAAATTAGGGCGTTTAATCCTTTTCGTGGCAAGTACAGATGCGTAATGTGATATACACTGAGAGTCAAACTGGTTAACGGCTAGTAGGTAATTAGGTTTTGTAATTTTATTGTTGGGTAGTTTTGTAGATACGCCAACATATACAAATAGTTAGATCGACTTCCTACTTTAATCTCAGTTAGTACATATTATATCTAAATCCAGGAGTGGCTCGCAATTACAAACAAGTCGTCGGCGCCACATCGCCCTAACCGTATCGTTCAACGCTCAAGGCTTGACATCAACTCGATGTATCGTATCAAGTACAGTAATCTAGGTTGTCAATTTCATAGATATAATCTTTCTTATAGGTTTCTGTTCGCCCGCGACTTTGTTTGCGTAACAAATATTACATTCGTAGGTCCTTGTTAGGTGATTTTTGGGTAACTCTAATCGTTTATGCTACGCAGCGCATTCAACGTTAACTCTTCACACATGTGATCTCAAAAATATTGCGTTTTCCATGTGTGGCAATATTTTCTATTGCTACATGACTCTTATCTTTTTGTCCATCACTGAAAAAGAGTTCACTAGATTAAGTAAGAATCTATAGCGAACAGAGCGACAGTCTCGGTGTGTGTTGTTTTAGCCAAAAACAATCTTTAAAAGAGATTTTTTAATCCGCGTTAAAAATGCGTCGGATAGACCAAATACATTACCTAGTATTTGTTCACCTGCAGCTGATTTAAATCGCGACGGAATTTTCAGCGCAGTGTTGTGTTTTAAGCGCTGGGCGTTGAGCGTAAAGTTCTATTTTCCGCTCAAACGTCGAAAGACGTTCAAAAACCTTCGCGTATTTTTAACGCAAACGGCGCGGCGGCAGGCCGCTTGTCCTGGTATTGTTTTGTGTTCCTGTGGGAATTGAAAGAAAATACTCCACTCAAGCGCAGTCGTGGGTGTTAGCTAGTTCAACATTAATACATTGCATATGTACATAAGACTGAATATGTAAATATTAATATTTACATATTCATACACAATATTAATATTCTTATTTAAACTGTTTCATAATTAATTATTAATCTTGATTATTATCTTAATGTGTACGATGTCAACACTCTGTTTGACTTTCACTTGCGTGGGCGCACAGTACAAAATATGTAGAACAATTGTTGCGTATAATAATATAAAAACTCAAAAACCAAACTATTATAAAACAAAGTTCATTACTGCCTCTGTTTATCTATTTGTTCGCGATTAACTCAAATTCGACTAGTTACAGTTGGTAAAGTTGTTTTCATGAGAAAGTAACACGTTATTAATTGTGTAGCTATTGTTTTGTATCTGAAGCTCTGAAGCGAAGCGAGGCCGGGTTACTATTAAATAGATACATACATATATAATCACGCCTATATCCTCGATAGGGTAGGCAGAGGTACATGACACATCCACATTTTGCCAGTAGTACGAGGCAAACCTATTGCCGTGACCGGGCGATAACTATTATGTGATGCCAACCTAAACTCCCAACAGCCAGTACTGTTACATATAAATATGTATAATAATGTTACATACCTGCAGGGCTAGCACAGCCAGCGCCGCAGCCAATCATATCGTGTTAATTGGGTCACGTGACCGACATTTTCTGCGATATCATTGGTTGAATAAGTCGATCGAGTTTAGTCTACAATGCCATGCTTATACGGCTATTACCATCTCTGTAATCCGGATATTATAAAACAACGAGAAGTACAGTACAATTCACGTAATAAGAACTCTGGGCGGGAGTGGAGGGGTATTTTTGCGCATTGGTATTGGTACGCTCGCTCTTACTAGCTGTTAACACCATATAAATCGATAAATCGCCTACTGCGCAGTTTGAAGGTTAGCGTTGATTTTATATGACGCGACCTGAATGAATTAAGAGATATGAGTCCAATAACAAAATTAATTTATCTTTGAGAGTATAAAGTTACTTTTAAACTTGTTGCAGACGGCAGCGCCGAAGCCTCGACCATAATGCACATGTGGATGTGGTTTGACTATAAACTGGGAGAGTTCCTCTTCCCAGGGCTAGAGATCAACACCAGGTGGGCCTTCGCCCTCACCTGGATTGTCCTGTTCTTCGTGGCGTTGCTGTTTGAAGGATCAAAGGTGAGGAATAATCATTAACGGCTTCAAGAAGGCCAGACTTCTATGGTTCTATCCCCAGAGCCCTACAAATCCGACTGGTGTAACTAAAGAATTTCGATATCGCCAATGGGTTGTGGAGGTCAGATGGCAGTCGCTTTACGGAACATGTCGAAGTTCAGCCCCTTCGCAGATAGACTGGAAAGCCGACCCCAACTGAGTTGGGAAAGGGCTACGTGGATGATGATATCACTTTACTAAGACATTTTTTTTTTTTATATTTGGTTCGCCAAATTGACGCCGCCGCCTGGTGGTAAGTCGTGACGACGTCTAGCGATTGTGGGCCACTCTCACAGCACACAATACTATAGAGAGTGGCCCTCAACTTGACGACCTACTGATGTGCCTCTTCACGCTCCGCTTAAAGAACCCAGGATTATATGTGGGAGGAAACACGTGCACAGGCAGGGCGTTCCAGGCC